>CP092881.1:20904145-22104145 GCA_030710605.1 Cordylochernes scorpioides | reverse complement strand
ACTTCTGTACATTGTATTAAATATACGAGATGTCACTTCTGTACATTGTATTAAATATACGAGATGTCACTTCTGTACATTGTTTTATACACGATCTGTCACTTCTGTACATTGTTTTATACACGATCTGTCTCTTCTATACATTGTATTAAATATACGAGATGTCACTTCTATACATTGTATTAAATATACGAGATGTCACTTCTATACATTGTATTAAATATACGAGATGTCACTTCTGTACATTGTTTTATACACGATCTGTCACTTCTGTACATTGTTTTATACACGATCTGTCACTTCTGTACATTGTTTTATACACGATCTGTCTCTTCTATACATTGTATTAAATATACGAGATGTCACTTCTATACATTGTATTAAATATACGAGATGTCACTTCTATACATTGTATTAAATATACGAGATGTCACTTCTGTACATTGTTTTATACACGATCTGTCTCTTCTGTACATTGTATTAAATATACGAGATGTCACTTCTGTACATTGTTTTATACACGATCTGTCACTTCTGTACATTGTTTTATACACGATCTGTCTCTTCTATACATTGTATTAAATATACGAGATGTCACTTCTGTACATTGTTTTATACACGATCTGTCACTTCTGTACATTGTTTTATACACGATCTGTCTCTTCTATACATTGTATTAAATATACGAGATGTCACTTCTGTACATTGTATTAAATATACGAGATGTCACTTCTGTACATTGTATTAAATATACGAGATGTCACTTCTGTACATTGTATTAAATATACGAGATGTCACTTCTGTACATTGTTTTATACACGATCTGTCACTTCTGTACATTGTTTTATACACGATCTGTCTCTTCTATACATTGTATTAAATATACGAGATGTCACTTCTATACATTGTATTAAATATACGAGATGTCACTTCTATACATTGTAATAAATATACGAGATGTCACTTCTGTACATTGTATTAAATATACGAGATGTCACTTCTGTACATTGTTTTAAATATACGAGATGCCACTTCAATACATTGTTTTATACACGATCTGTCTCTTCTATACATTGTATTAAATATACGAGATGTCACTTCTGTACATTGTTTTATACACGATCTGTCTCTTCTATACATTGTATTAAATATACGAGATGTCACTTCTATACATTGTATTAAATATACGAGATGTCACTTCTATACATTGTAATAAATATACGAGATGTCACTTCTGTACATTGTATTAAATATACGAGATGTCACTTCTGTACATTGTTTTAAATATACGAGATGCCACTTCAATACATTGTTTTATACACGATCTGTCTCTTCTATACATTGTATTAAATATACGAGATGTCACTTCTGTACATTGTTTTATACACGATCTGTCACTTCTGTACATTGTTTTATACACGATCTGTCTCTTCTATACATTGTATTAAATATACGAGATGTCACTTCTGTACATTGTATTAAATATACGAGATGTCACTTCTGTACATTGTATTAAATATAAGATATGTCACTTCTGTACATTGTATTAAATATACGAGATGTCACTTCTGTACATTGTATTAAATATACGAGATGTCACTTCTGTACATTGTTTTATACACGATCTGTCACTTCTGTACATTGTTTTATACACGATCTGTCTCTTCTATACATTGTATTAAATATACGAGATGTCACTTCTGTACATTGTATTAAATATACGAGATGTCACTTCTGTACATTGTATTAAATATACGAGATGCCACTTCAATACATTGTTTTATACACGATCTGTCTCTTCTATACATTGTATTAAATATACGAGATGTCACTTCTGTACATTGTTTTATACACGATCTGTCTCTTCTATACATTGTATTAAATATACGAGATGTCACTTCTATACATTGTATTAAATATACGAGATGTCACTTCTATACATTGTAATAAATATACGAGATGTCACTTCTATACATTGTATTAAATATTCGAGATGTCACCTTTATACATCGTATTAAATATACGAGATGTCACCTTTATACATTGTATTAAATATACGAGATGTCACTTCTGTACATTGTATTAAATATACGATATGTCACTTCTGTACATTGTATTAAATATACGATATGTCACTTCTGCACATTCCGTCCCCCATGGGGATACTACGACACCGGCCATGGCGACACCTCCGCCTCCACTATCCACCTAAATGGATAGAGCTCTGATGGACAAGCGCTGGGAGGCGCTAAGAGATTTAATGCATGAATTGGATCGTGAATTCGAACTCGACTTGGAGCACCGGTTCCAATCGCGGGTTGACGTGGACGACATCATAAGAGCAATCCTATACCCCGGGGATAGGGAGCCCCTCATCAAGCGCCTACCCACTCGGGATAGGTACACCCTCGGTGGACTCATGAGCACCGCCATCAGGCGCGCTCGGGAATTAGATTCTTTTATACTTGAATGCATGTCCGCACTCAGAAAATTATTTCCTGCTGGAGTCCAGACGACCCTCGGTGAGGACACTGCCTTTAACCTGTAAATTGTTACTTAACTCTTAGGAGTTTGCCGATTGTCTGGGATGACAATAAAAAATTGTTTAATTGTCAAAAAAATTGTCACTTCTGTACATTGTATTAAATATACGATATGTCACTTCTGTACATTGTATTAAATATACGATATGTCACTTCTGTACATTGTATTAAATATACGATATGTCACTTCTGTACATTGTATTAAATATACGATATGTCACTTCTGTACATTGTATTAAATATACGATATGTCACTTCTGTACATTGTATTAAATATACGATATGTCACTTCTGTACATTGTATTAAATATACGAGATGTCACTTCTGTACATTGTATTAAATATACGATATGTCACTTCTGTACATTGTATTAAATATACGATATGTCACTTCTGTACATTGTATTAAATATACGATATGTCACTTCTGTACATTGTATTAAATATACGATATGTCACTTCTGTACATTGTGACAACACACGATTTGTCACTTCTGTACATTGTGACAACACACGATTTGTCACTTCTGTTCATTGTTTAAATAGACAATGTATTCTGTTCAATGTTTTAGACACGATCTTCTCCTTTGTTTACTGTTTTAAATACACGATGTATTTGGTTAAATGTTTTAAATACACGGTCTGTCTCTCCTGTACATTGTTTTATATACACGATCTGCCTTTTCTGTTTAAGGTTTTAAATACAAAATGTATTATGTTTACTGTTTTAAATAACGAGGTTTTCTGTTCAAGGTTTTAAATACACGCGACTCTCATGTACATTGTTTATATACACGATCTGCTTTTTCTGTTCAAGGTTTTAAATACAAAATGTATTATGTTTACAGTTTTAAATACACGAGGTTTTTTGTTCAAGGTTTTAAATACACGCGCGATTTCTCTTCTGTAAACTGTAATATAATATGTATTCTTTCCAATGTTTCAAATACATGAATGCATTATTAAGAGCGGTATTATAGTATATTGACATAAGAATAGTTTAAATGTTGAAGACAGATATATAAAAAAAGCAAGATTTAAAATAAATTAAAAATCTATATAAAACCTTTTTATTTTGTAGTTTTGCCTCAAGGTCCGTTGAAGTATTTTTAGCTCTTAAATCTAGTCGGACAGATTTTATATTTATAATCAAATCACTTTTAAATGTGTACTGAATTCTCGTTTTATAATCTTCTAAAATTTAATACCTTTGAATTCCGATTTAATTGATAACGAATATATAACTACAAATTTCAATAATTTATCAAAAGAGCGACAAAAATAGAATTAGAGAGCTAACATAGAAAGATATTTCATGTAATGACATGGACACAATACAAAGATAAATCAATTAATATTATATGATATGTTCCTGCGGTGAAACTGAACAAACTGCTCTTCACCTTATCTACGACTGTCCGAACTTTGCAGAAGTAAGACATCGTTTGTTCCCTGATTTAAATGACCTAACTCTTTCACCTCAGCCACTTTGTCTATATAATTTTATGGACTCTGTAGAATAATAAATACATATAAATGTGTCAATATTTAATTATAAGTTCTAATGTATAAAACAATATAATGCGGCTTATGATTGTAGAACGAAAAATGCAATTATACCGCAAGTGTTTCTTCTGAACGAAATATCGAAATTATTTTAAGGAGAAATAGCGATTATTTCTAACCTTAGGGATGAAGTATGATAGGATGAATTGTGAAGAGTAATGATAAATGGAAAAATAAAAGTGTCCAGGGATGGAAATCCAACCCACAGTGTTCCGCTTACCGGGCAGATGCCATGTCCACTAAGCTACCCTGGACATATTTACGAACGGAAAAATATGTCCAGGGTAGCCTAGTGGACATGGCATCTGCCCGGTAAGCGCAACACTGTGGGTTCGATTCCCATCCCTGGACACTTTTTTTTCCGTTTATCATTACTCTTCACAATTCATCCTATCATACTTCATCCCTAAGGTTAGAAATAATCGCTATTTCTCCTTTAAAAAGTTCCAATGTGTTTACTGTTATGTTTCCTTTTTATTAGGCGCAAATATTTCAATATCGCGCCTGGTTGATTGATAAATTAATTAAAAATTAATAATATACGATTCAACTACACTCTATAATTAACACTCTTGTCAATGATAAGAATATCAATGTAGTTGAATAAATAATAGCAGTTGAAACAGACAATTAACAAACCAACCTTCAGAAGGGAAGTTGATAACAATAATAAATTAACAAAAAAACAATAAAGAAAGACAAATTTTATTTCAAAAACAGGCATATTTGCAGAGAGTATGAATAAAGATAAATTAATATAGAATATACCTGGTTCAAAATCACATTAATAGGTACCGCTCAGCAAGAGAAACTTAGTTCATGATAATTGAAACAGTGAATAATATGTGAAGGTTATTCACATAATAAACAAAATGTTAACGCGGGATTCGATCCCGGTTCATGACTGTCAGGAATCGAGGATGTTACCCACTCGTCCACCGAATTAGTATATACGAATATACCTATATTAATAATGTAATGTTTCTTCGATTAAATATATAAATATTGCTTACCAAATTAATAAACAAATTTTAATTATATATCTTTCTAATGCTTTATATACACTTTTGAATATATTCATAACAACAACAAAAATTACAGCGCCAAAATAAAATATTCAAAAATAAATTAAACAGAGTGATACTAATATTATTATAAGGTATATTACAAATATATATGTGAGTATCTACATAAAAGTATCCTAAGCTATATAAAACAATCTAAAAACTGCCAATATTTCAATAAAAATGTTGATAAAAATAATAAATTAACAAAATAACAATTTAGAAAGACAAAATATATTTAAAAACAAGCATATTTTCAGAGAGAATGAATAATGATAAATTTATATAAAATATACCTATATTAATATAAATGTGTGTATCTACATAAAAGCATCCTAAGCTATATAAAATAATCTACAAACTGCCAATATTTCAATAAAAATGTTCCAAGAATGCCTCCAGAAATATCTCACGTTAAGATAATCCGGCGTTTTAAAAGAAGACGAAATAAAGAGCAGAAGAACGTTGGGATAATCCGAGATAAGAAAATGTCCTCTATCAACCTTCTATCCACCCAACATGTCGTAATTGCCCACAGAATGTCTTAATAAGGATTCGTGACGAAGCCATGGAGAGAGATATTCTGCTATGGATCTTTTCATCAATTATATCAGAAGATTTCTTTGATTTTTTCCCTCCCTTTTTCTCCATATTTATTCCTTATTAAATAATTATTTCTTTTTTATCTCTTTCTTTCTATATTTATTTTATTAATTATACACTATTATTTATATATATTAATATTATAAATATTGAATAATTATATATATATTTGAAATTCATTTATTGATTTTATTGAAATGTGTTTTATATTAGTATTTTTTTATTGTTTATATATATAAAGTTCCCTCATATAAATAAATATCTATATAGATAGAAATCAACTAATCATCGTAATTACATTTTTCATTGAAAAGAGACCTGAATAAGTGACCAAGAGGTTGAGTTAAAAGTTTGAAAAAAGGTCTATATGTTTTATTTATTATTGCCTAGTATCTAAATGAGAGAGTGAGAGAAATTTAAAACATTTGTTTTTATATAGGAATTGATATTAAAAATAAAGAAGGCATCTCCTGACCACGAGCACATGTGCTTTTTAGATGGCAGAGCGCCATCTAGTGAAGCAAAAATAAATTAAACGTTTATTTAGCTTGCTCCGTGATATTTGGCCAACCCAATTTCTTGACAAATCAGAAAAGCCATCCACGATCGCGTTTCGCGCTGTTGGCGCTCGTCAGCGTGGAGTAGGCTGTAACCACTGCGACCAAAAATATTTTCTGGTCCCAGAGGCTTCCTGAGAAATCAAGAAATGGGTATTTAAGGCTCACGGAGCAAGCTAACTAAACGTTTAGTTTATTTTTGCTCCACTAGATGGCGCTCTGCCATCTAAAAAGCACCTGTGCTCGTGGTCAGGAGATGCTTTCTTTATTTTTAATATCAACACCTGACCCACTTATCTTTTATTTTTTTATTTTTTTCATAGGAATTGATATTAAAAATTATATAGAATTTTATAGAGATTAAAATTTTCATATATATTTTTTCGGTTTTGTGTATACACTCATGTATAAAACCTAATTTAGTTTCATATATTTATGTCGCCCTTCGTCTCTTTTTTATTATTAAGGAGACAGAGGCAATTTTATTTTGAGCTGTTTGGTAGTTAAAACTTGTGGAGCCATTTATAATTTGTTGTGGAACCCGTTTGGGTTCATCAATATTTACATCATTGCAGTCAGGACATTAGAAAATCATTATGCTATGATAATATTATAAAAAAAAACCAATACTGAACCCTTATAAATAAGTTAATAGTAATTACAGATGGCTCGATATTATGTTTTTTTTCAAAGAAAAAAAAAACAAATAAATAAATAAATATATTGTATCAAAGTATTTATTATTTTATTAACATAGTATCATTTTTCATGTTTATATTTTACTACTCTGTAAACTTCCCTTATTGCTTATCGTTTGTTTATCATTCATAGTTTGTTCTTGTCTAAAATACATTTCTGTGTCATCCCGAAGTTTGTCTTTCCTAATTTTCCACATGGCATTCTGGTGGAGATGCCGGGTAAATTAGAGAATACAAACTGAAGATCGCCGAAAAGACCTTGAAGCAATGGGTGCTGTGATCTACATTTTCAGAGATTGGCTCCAGTATTCCATCGCCGTGTAAAAGCCAAGGATTTCTTACAAGATGACGATGTCCCTATAGATGATACGACGACAAAGCCGCTCTTCACGCCGCAAGAAAAAGGACGCAAAGGTACTAGGGACAAAGTTCCAAGAGTTCGATGGAATCTTTGGCAGAAACACGTCAGATCCATGTCAGTAACCACAATATTTGAAAGAGGTGGGTCACAGCACAGGAAGGAGCTACGTAGCAAAGTATTTATTATTTTATCAACAGAGTATCATTTTTTTAATGTTTTTTTTACTACTCTGAAAACCTCCCTTATTGCCTATCTTTTGTTTATAATTAATAATTTGTTCTTGCCATAAATATATTTCTGTGTCATCCCGAAGTTTTTGTATTTCCTAATTTTACACGTGGCAATATAAAAAAAGAGTAAAATAATTGAATAATAAATATATATTAATTATAATTGTATATAATAAAGATTATACGGAGTGTGTTAGATTATATATCATGTAAAATAACACATAACAGGCTGTTCCATAATTCACGCGGTTTGTGCGACTCCGAAATTGAACTTTGATGATTTCTCAAATAATTTCCCTCTTTATTTGCTAAATCCAGTAAATTTATTTTTCATTACACATCATATATATAGATAATGTAGATAAATATTCCTTATTAGAATTTATGTAAAAATATCTACGACAAATATCTTGGTGAAAACTTTCACAGTGAACTTCACAATAAAAAAGGGGAAAACACTTCTTTCAACGACAAATATCACTGTACATGCTATCCCAGTAAACTTTATTATATGATTGGGTAAAAACACTTATTTCTACGACAGGTTTCTTCTTGAAAACTTTCTTAGTAAACTCTACGATACAAATGGGGTGAATAAACTTCATCCAACTACAAATGCCTTCATACAAACTGTGTCCCTATGGAATTTACTACATACATAAATAGATAAAACACTTCTTTCAACAACAAATTTCCTTTCAAAAAATATCCCATACAGATTAATTTACGATATAAATGGGAAGATCACTTCTTTCAACGACGAATTTCTTTTTGAAAATATCCCACTCAGAGAACTTTACGATATAAATGGGGGGAATCACTTATTTAAACAACGAATTACCTTTTAAAAACTATCCCATACAGATCAATTTACGATATAAATGGGAAGATCACTTCTTTCAACGACAAATTTATTCGTACAAACTGTACAAATGAATTTTACGATATAAATGGGTAAATACTTCTTTAAATGACAAATTTCTACTTACAAACTATCCTAGTAAACTTTGCAATAAAAATAGGTAAAAAAAACTTCGATTAGAAGTTTCAAATAAAGGTTTTTAGCTGAAGAATGTGATGAGAAATTTTGTAATCTCAAGTTACAAATGTTTCTTGGAAGAAATATCGGAGGGCAATTAGAATATTGGCTGGTGTGAGATGCCATTCCGCCACTGGAACATCCTCTAATGATCCTCTTATTGATAATGAATGTAAAACCTTCGATAGTTCGACAAGTACCTTTGTTGCTTTCTTTTCCTCAGAAATTCCTTTTATGTCCTCTTTTATTCAGGCATTTTTAGTTTTAGACTTCGCAATTCTCTACTTTGAAATATTTTCTAAACAATTTATACATTAATTACAAGAAAATTAGAAACTATTATAGACGTGTATGGTTCTTTTAAAAATAAAACAATTTCTACTGCCCTTACTGCAATGGAAAAATTAATGGTTGGGCATTGCTTATAGATGACGAAACCTCCCAGCGATTTTGCCAATATTTTTACATTGAAGTAAAGCCATTAGTATTTGTTTATTTTTTAAATGAATCATACACGTCTATAATAGTTTCGAATTTTAATAATAGATGGCGCGCTATTACATCATAGTATTCTGTATTATTATGTAAATATGTATATGTAGAAAAATATAACGGAGATTGAAGAAGAGTATCTTGTGCGAATTTTATTAGCAAGCTTTCGGACGCATGTAAAAAGCCTGTAGAAGGACGTCCGAAAGCTTGTTAATAAAATTCACACAAGAAACTCCTCTTCAATCTCCGTTTTATTTTTCTATTTTAACTCGAAGAGTTTATTTTAGTCGATATGTATATGTGTCGCCAGTTTTGCCGCTGATGAACCAGGCCCTCTCATTAATTTTTCCATTACAGTAAGGACAGTAGAAATTGCATAATTTTTAAAAGAATCATACGCGTCTATAATAGTTCCGAATTTACATAATAGATGGCGCGCTATTGCATCATAGTATTATGTATTATTATGTATATATGTATATGTGTCGCCAGTTTTGCCGCTGATGAACCAGGCCCTCCCATTAATTTTTCCATTGTAGTAAGGGCACTAGAAATTGCTTATTTTGCAAAGAATCATAGGGGTCTATAATAGTTTCGAATTTTCATAATAGATGGCGAGCTATTGAATCATAGTATTATGTATTATTATGTATATATCTATATGTGTCGCCAGTTTTGCCGCTGATGAGCCAGGCCCTCCCATTAATTTTTCCATTGCAGTAAGGGCAGTATAAATTACTTAATTTTTAAAAGAATCATACGCGTCTATAATAGTTTCGAATTTTCATAACAGATGGCGCGATAATTCATCTAATTAAATGCAAGGCGATAATGTGCCATATATACATAAGCAATGGAAGAAATATGAAGCACGAATGTTTATATTTTATATAAAACACAAAACAAACGTCTACTATCCTTACCTTATATTTTTCACCGCTGTAAGGACAGTAGACGTTTGGTTTGTGTTTTAAATAGAAGAGAAATATTTGTGCTTTATAATGCTTTCATTTCCTAATATATATATATTATGATTATTTTTTGTTTTGTTGTTGAAAAAGAGAGGTAGGGAATTGAAGGTGCAGTCGTGAAAAAGAAAGATTGTTATTTACCTTTCAAGTAGTTTTTATTTTGAATTACTTGAAGTAAATTTACACATAAAAATTATTTATCACAGCAATATAGAATTTATAAAGTGAATTCTATAATCGTGATTTTAAAAATTAGGTAGGGTTAACTATACATATTTACAACAATAATTAAAGTGGAATCTTCTAAATCTATGGTAAAAAAATGTAGAACAGTCAATGAATGAAAATTCATTTCCTAATATATACAATTATTTCTCTTTTAGTCTACACATTAATATAAGAGAGAGAAAGAGAGAGAGATTTCTATATATAAATTATACTTTTTTTTTTTGCTTATCCCTAGTACACGTGGTACAGGCCATGATAATCATGGTGGGTAGTTAGCGACTGCTTTTTACTGTAAGCGCACCACATGTCTACACATGTGAAAGCAGTTCGACTTTGCACTTACAAAATGTGCCAGAGCCCCGTTTGGTTACTTGCACTCGCTGGTGGGGTTGGACTTTTGCAAGAATCGGGGGCCATTGGAGCATTTTTTTTTTAAACAGAAAAAAGTGTCCAATGCGGGGATCGAACCCGGGTCGTAGTGGTCGTAAACCAAACGGTTTAACCAGCCTTCCATACTAAATTGTGTAAATCACAACACACAAAACACACAATATATTTAATGGAAAAAAATAATTGATTATTTACAATAGGTTTAATACGAATATATTTAGGTGTTTTCAAAATCTTAACCAGAAATCCCTCCTCCGGAAAGAGAGAGGCTGAAGAGAGAGAAAAATCTATTCTGAAACTTATTAAGGACAAACTATGTAAGATTTTTATATTCAAGGTCTAATTTAGTGTCGCGCATAAACAAAACATTTTTCCAAAATCCTTGTATATTTAATATATACCGAATATATAAAAAAGGAAAATGATATAAATTGAATTTATAAAATCTCTAAATAATATATTTCCATTTCACCAAACATACATATTTTTTTATTATTATGGAAAATATTTTGTGTTCTCTCCATTTTAATATATATATTTATGGAAAAAGAATAATATTTGAAAGGAATACGCTGGAGTATTAGTTTTCTGAAAATGTCAAGTTTATCTTTGGTCTGTATGAGTAGAAATAATCAGACTAAACCACAATAGATCAAATATATATTTTATTTATTTATTTATTTCAATTGAAAACGCTAAATGTACATACAAATATAACAAAGAAAATATTCAACATGGAAAGATGCACAGAAAGTAACTTAGAAAGATTCATAAATATTATTTACATATAGATATATTCTTTGAATTTTATTTACAGTTACAACATTAAATTAAAAATATATATACATATATACACACATATACACGCATACACCTATATATTGTTTACCACCACAAGATATGTCCAATATTTCCTTGAGAACGTTACATCAAAGACCATTTTTCTTAATGAAATTCGAAATATATTAACAAAGAAAATTAAATTTTATATATGTGTCCTTACTTGAAATTAAATCACTAGGGCCTAAAGCTATTAAACCGTTGTTGACTCTGTAATCTTGAAAGACAGGGCACTCTAGCAAGAGATGTATTGAAGTTTGTTCCCCCAATCCACAGAAACATATCGAAACTTGCACAGCCTGAATTTTCTTAAGAAAAAACCTGAAATTTCCATGATCTGTGATAAATTGTGAATTATAATAGTTTGGTCTAAAATATTTCGGAATATCATAAGGAAAGAATCTTTGAAATGTTTGATTAGTATTCTTTTTCAGTAAATTAATCCTTGTTATAATGAAATCTTTGAGTATACCTGAAATATACAAATAATAAAATTGTTTATATTCTGTTGATAAATTATTCAACTCATATATATATATATATATATATATATATAACCTATAATTCTAGATT
The DNA here is from genome assembly GCA_030710605.1 of Cordylochernes scorpioides. Lineage (NCBI taxonomy): Eukaryota > Metazoa > Arthropoda > Arachnida > Pseudoscorpiones > Chernetidae > Cordylochernes > Cordylochernes scorpioides. The sequence continues at coordinate 22,091,990 of CP092881.1, read as the reverse complement.
CCATATAATCAGTGATCAAAGGAATATTGGCTAAGGTGTGAACACAGTTGTAACTGGTTGTTTTATATGTTTGAGTACATCATAGCAGAATTTGATATTGCATTGAGTTCAGTTTGTACATATATTTTTTGCTAATAAATTCAAACCATATTTCTGTTCCGTAAGTTAACGTTGGTCTTATTATAGATTTATAAAGTGCAAGCCTTTTTTGGGTGCTAAGACCCCAAGATTCTCCACATATTGAAAAAAGAAGATTTTTTAATCTTTGGGTTTGTTTAGTATAATGTTAAGGTGAGGGCCAATATTCAATATTCAAATATTGATGGAGGAATTAGATTTGTACGTTTTGAATGATATCTCGTGATTATGAACTGAAATATATTTGTCTCAATGACAATGAAAGGTTCACTCGAAATTCAAACATCGATTCATACGAGTAAGTCTGGTAAAAGTATAGATATTTAAAAACTATACATATTTTCTTGAAGATAGAGGTTGTCTGGCCGGTATTCATATTTCTTTTAAAAAATAGACACTTTGGCCAGTTAAAATTTTATTTTCTCAACGTTTCAACAGAAATATTTTGTCTTCATCAGGAGAAATAAATAAAAATAAAGCATTTGGCAAGGCGTTGAAAATTGAACAATCCCAACAGTCAAGGTAATATAATCAGACTACTCCATTACAATAGTAGAACTCTAAGAAGCGCTATGGTAGATTAAACTGGCAAAACTATTTGAAGGGTTAACCTCTTATGAGCCAAGCCATATCTATAATTTTCATTGCAATACGACCAAACGAAAGTTGGTTTTATTTATAAAATAAATACATTCGTGCTTTTAGTTTAATTTACCATATTAGAGGCTATGTAAATAATACCTAAAAATATGCAATAGGTTTAAATAATGGAAACGTGTATATAGAAAGAATATATTGCCTATCTCTTCGAATCCATCATTGTAAATATGTGACTGAGATTTCACCCATCTCCAATATTAGGCAAATATTATGGTTGACGTGTTGTCAGGCTGTCGCCAAACTTGTCATCCGTCCCTTTTAAAATGTCTTGTTGGATATCTCCAATTTTGTCACCTTCTGGACTTTTACAATGTCATCTATTCTATATTCACACATGCACATATAGAATATGCAAAACTTTCTAAAACGATATAATATCTCTGGTATAAAATACACGATTACAAATATGTTGGAAATTAAATATAAATGTTGTCAAATATATTCCATTGTATTGTGTTTAAATTCCTTTATTTATTCCATGTGAAATATCATTTTTGGTTTATAAAAAGATTTATAATACAATATAATATGGCTTATGATTGTAGAACGATATTTGAAAATATCCCGCATGTGTTTCTTTTGAATGAAAAATCGAAATTTATTTTAAGGAGAAATAACGATTTTTTCTAACCTTAGGGATGAAGTATGAAAGGATAAATTGTGAAGAGTAATGATAAAAGGAAAATTTTCAAGGGATGGGAATCGAACCCACAGTGTTCCGCTTACCGAGAAGATGCCATGTCCACTAGGCTACCCTGGATCTATTTTTCCGTTCTTAAATATTATATAAAGTAAGCCGCATTATATTGTATAATAAATTACTTTATAGTATATTTACGAACGGAAAAATATGTCGTTCAAATGTAGTTCTACAAAGAAAATCAAAATATGTGATGTCTTCCACAAAATAGATTTAGATCTTTTATTGAGTTAAAGGAAACTTGAGTGATTTATACATAATCATAATCAACATTTTTTCAGTTGTTTTCTTTATTATAAGGTTATAATGAATAATGAATATTGTTTGCTCCAGGAATCCGGTTTACCTCAAGAAAGAGATGAATATAGACTGAACCAGAACAAGAGTCTACAAATGGAATAGGTAGGTCCTTTAAATTTTGTGTATTCATTTTATAATGGTGTGTCAAATTTGGTATAGTATTTGGATAGGCAATAGTGGTATAAACTTGATATTTATAAATATAATCAGATATATCGTGAAATACTGCTTCAATTAAAATCAATTCTACACCACACATCACATTCAACGTCGTAAATCTATATCATTTAGTGCTTCCAATATTAAAATAAATTTCGGAATATAAGCCCTCGTCAGAGTGGTGAAAACTTCACTCAACGGCCTACTAAATTGGTTACAGGACTTTTTCTATAAATATAAAAAGATATATTTATGGCTGATAGTTCAATAGTACGCTAACACAGTTATTTCGTACTAAAGGGGAGAATTTGTAAAAAAAATATTAATAAATGGATTTTTTTTTATCGCAGTAAAGACAGTAGAAGTTTGATTTATTTGTAAAAAGAAACATTCGCGTTTTGGTGTTTTTAAATGGATATTAGTTATATATAGGTGTGTTGTAAAGGATTTATTTATTTTATTATATTTCAAATTAAGGCTGATCTTCTGTAAAAAAAAAGGATATTTGAAAGGGATTTATTCATCAAAAAAAGGGAATTATATCCAGATTTTTAACGTTGAAATTATATATAGAGCTTATGTTTTATATATAGCCTTCCTATTATATTATTAGATAATAGAATTATTGATTCAGATCCATATTTTACAGTTCTATTAAAATGTTACTACTTCTCCATTGATATGACTCACAGAAAATTCCAATTTTATATCTTATATGTTTCTAGGCCGTACACACACTTAAAACCTAATTAAAACTTCATCGTAATTAATCTCAATTATCTAAATTATCTTGTTAATTAATCGGGTCGGGGACCTAATAAATGGCAATTAGATTAGAGTCCTTGGTCAAAAAATTAATAAAAGTTAAATTGCTTGTGAAACCTGCTACCAATCTCTAATTAAACTGATATACCACCTGTAAATAATTTACCATGATAGTCATGATAGGAAATGGTAATTTAGAAGAAGGAAATGATTCAGATGTTTAGAAACCAGGAATAGATTAGCCTTAGATTATAAAAAGTCACCAATTATATGAAATGCTTATTAATTTTATAAACATAGTTCCAAAAAACTGTTAATTAATAATATCTTTTTGAAAATAGACCTATCTATAAATATATCTTTAATTAAAAGGCATATATTGGATTGAAAATAATTTATTTTTCAATATCTCAGTTTGCTGAACGCCAACCTTTTTCAATGTATTCAAGATATTTATGTCAACAACAAAATCACCGTCACATAACGTTAATAGAATTAAGTTGAAAAAATATAGGCAAATATATATATTTGAATTAATTCTATTGACTTTATATCTGGAGGTGAGTTTGTTGTTGACACATATATGTGGTGTAATACTTGAAAAGGTTGGCGTTCAGCCAACTGAAATATTGGTAAATAAATTATTTTTAATCCAATAAACGTATACCTTTTAAATTAAATATATTAATCTGTGTTTCGTAAATAGTTATCTTATTAAAATGAAAAAAGAGTGTTAAATAATTTATGAATATATTAAACACACATCCACTTGGATAAGGAAAGCGAAGACTAAAACGCGGTTGATTCCACACTCGTCTTTTCAGTGATACGTTAACCTATGCACGGTGTGGCCACTGGACATGCATCGGACCTGGAGGCTGTTGGGCTCTGAGCTGCCTGGAGTATAAGAGCTTCATCTATTCTTCCTTCTTGTGATGAATCTGTACAAGACCGGTGGTCTTAATAATGCTGTATGTGCGCGTGTGTGTATTACACACACAGAGTAGCAATATATCTTCATATAAATTGTATTCATTTATATATTAGAAATGTTTGCTTTTGTGAGTGTTGTTTTATGGATAGGTTTCAATATTATTTGAACTAATTCAGATAAAGTGTTACATGAGAAATTAAATAGAGTTGCTTCTTTTGGATTTGGAAAGTCAGAATTATGACGCTGATGGTGCTTATCGCTTCAGACCATGTCTTCACTCTTACTCATTTATTAAGGTATAAGGTCTGTAGAAATAATTTTTAAATACATTCCAAATCCAAATGCTGACATTACATATGTATAACCTCCAAACATGGTAGCCCTTTTCCTCTATCATATTAATATGATTATAATTTTATAAATATTGAAACGAGTTAAAACATCGGCTAGAAATTATGTAAATCTGTTGTGATTGTAAATAGCTAAAATTATGTAAATAATTATCTTTTAAAAAAAAAATATATATATATAGTTATGGCTCGAGAGAGTCGTGTTATGTAAAACTTGAGAGGATCCGCAGCGTCTGGTTCTCATCGTTTATTAACTTCCAAGTAAATTAAACAAAAGTTCATCCTAACCAACGGCTGGCCTGATTTCCAACACTTCATCTAGTGGAGACGCCGGGACAATCCCTTCTAGTATTTTAACCTGGACGGCAAGTTGAGAAGAAGCCGACGTTTACAAAGTTTGCCACCACTCTTGGTCGAAATGGTGAAAGAAGAAGAAAAGCCGCATGTGCAGCCGGCAGCTTTCACATATCTGCAACAACCAAGAAACCCCCCGAATTTATCCGGAAAAGGTTCTGAACTCGCCCATCTCTTGTTGAAAGATTACAGCCGCGTTGCTGCCTACAATGGATGGGACGAATCAATGTGCTTGGCCAATGTAGTCTTCTTTCTGGAAGGAGCAGCGAGATGCTGGTTCGACAACGTGGAGGAAAGCATCACGACATGGAATACGTTTAAAGAAGAATTCACCAGAACGTTCGGTGATAAAGAAGATTACGCCAGAAGGATTGAATCGTCCCTCAAGGTAAGAGCGCAAAAGCCAGACGAGTCGGTCGAACTCTACATCCAGGACGTGCTGAACCTCTGTCGACAACTGAACCCGAACATGTCGGAGGAGGACAGGGTGGGCCACCTCATGAAAGGAGTGGCTGAAAACATTTACCGGGCCCTTCTTGCAATTGAAGTGACAACGACCGGGGAATTCACTCAACACTGCCGGCGTATCGAAAAGCTAAATAAAAATAGAATCAGCAATGTCAGATTTGAGAGAATCCCCACCGTTTCAGAGATTAATGAAAATGAGTACCACCCTTTAAAGGAAATGATCAGAGAGATCATCAGGGAGGAGCTTCGATCTGCTCCGAATGAACTAGATAATCTTCCTCCTCCGCAGGGATTAGAAGATAGAGTTTGGCAGAGAGTCGAACAAAATCTGGCACCCATTGACAAAACACCAGTGTTCCACTCCGGAAGGGCGGTCAAGAATTTCCGAAGTGGACAACAAAATCCAGGGGAAGCGGTGAGAAGGAAAACGGACGAATTCCGCACCAGAGAAAACATTCCCATATGCTTTTATTGCAATAGACCTGGACATGTCGCAAAGCATTGTTGGGATCGACGCCGCGACCGTGATGAGAACGAACCAAGTAAGACCCAAAACCGATTTTATTATGGCCGTAGAAGACCCGGATCCATCTATATGGCCGACTTTATGACGCCGCATATGGAACAATCTGATCGGAACAACTCTCCTCGACGCAATTTACCAAGAAGTTCTTCTCCCTATCCTGGACGCGGGAGACCGATGACAAGACGTCGCTACTCTATATCGCCAGACCGGACTCCTAGCCGATCTCCTCATAGAGACGTGCAGGAAAACTAGGAAGCACGGCCTGTAAGGGAGGTAAGGTCGGACATTGTTTAAAGCCTCCACAGACGCGAGCCGACCTAGACGATAACTACATGTGGGTGAGTATCAATGGCCGTCATGTCGAAGCTCTCATTGACACAGGGGCGTCATATTCGGTCGTTTCCAGCAATTTTAGAAAGTCGATGAAAGCTATAATGTTTGAGAGCCCGAACATAACTTTAAGGGTCGCAAACAATCTTTTTGTTGCTCCACTAGGAAAATGTCGCCTAAGAGTAGAAATAAATGGCCTACAGCGGATCTTCGAATTTCTCGTTCTTCCAAATTGCAGCCACGACGCCATCTTGGGATGGGATTTTCTCGAGTCTTCAAAAGCAGTTATTGACTGTGGTCATTCTGAAATTTCGTTTTCAGAGACGTTAAATGAGGACCAATCCGCGGCACAACTTCACTTAGCATCGGACGACATCATTCCTCCAAAGTGTACCAAGAGGGTATTGACCCGGACGCCTAGCGTAACTGGGATTAAAAATTGCGCAGTTGAAGGTGCGAGGCAACTTTTCTTGGAGAAAGAACTATTTGTACCATCGTCCTACCTTACCATATGGCATGGCCAAGCGTATCTTTGGGTGACCAATTTTAGCAAGCATCCGAAAACAATCCCTTCGGGTATGTGCCTAGCTCATTTATTCAGAGTCCAGCCGCAAGAAGTTTGCCCAATCATGGAAAATCATTCGAAAAATGAGTCCAAAATGCCAAGTCACCCATCAGGATAACCAATTTCGAGTGTCGCGAAGAAAATTTTTTTAAAGTCGGGAGCTCCGAGCAGCTTATGAGAATGGAACAAATCTCGGCCTGCATTTCTCCTGAGCTTCCTCTGCTTCACAAGACCAAACTTCTGGAGCTTCTTGAAATATTTTTCGGAAGTGTTCGGTCCGATCGATAAAACTACTTCTAGGATAATTACTAAGCACAGGATAAATATGAGCGACGCCAAACCATCAAAAAAGATGCCGTATCGGGTCTCACCTTCTGAAAGGAAGGTAATTCAAGAAGTTGACAGAATGATGGAAATGGGAGTCGTTCAGCCCTCTGAGAGTCCTTGGGCCTCACCGGTCGTTCTAGTAAGAAAGAAAGACGGGTCTGTTCGCTTTTGTGTGGACTACAGAGGTTTGAATAAGATGACGAAAAAAAGACGTCTATCCATTGCCGCGGGTTGATGACGCTCTTGATTGCTTGAAGGGGGCGAATATCTACTCCACAATTGATCTCAAAGCGGGCTACTGGCAAATTGGCATTGATGAAGCTGATCAGCGGGGGCGGAAGACCCTGTGGGGCTGCCCTCTACGGTCACCCTAGAGGGGAGTGAGTGTAGAGAGGCGTCTCTACGTGTTGCACTCGCGAAAGCGAGGCGCACGTGTCTTGAAACTCTTGGGTCTTCGCTCTGTGTGTGCGCCATTGGGAGCGTCCTTGCCGTGCGCACCATGAGAAACCAAGGGGTGCACACAGTAGTACCACCCCCCCGCCTCCACGTCGGTGTCCCCGCGTCAACCTCGGCACCTCAGAGGTCCTTGATTCGACGGCAGATTCAGGGAGGACTGGGTAAGGGTGCGAGGGCTAAAGGGGGGGGAGTCCTATAGGAGCGTAGGACGGGTGGATCCAAGTCCGAACGAGAGGGCTCGGACAGTAACCTTGCCAATGAACTCTCGGAGACGCCTGTGGGTGAGTGGTCAACCCCATTGTAGCCGGACCATACTGGCGGGCGCGAGGGGCCTACCAAAGGCCGCTCGGTGCATGGAGAATGCATCATTCCTTCGGGCTGTGTGACGCTAGAGGGGACGCAAGGGCATTGCTGCCTATATCGTCCCTGGCTATGTGAGCCGAATTTTCTAATCTTTCTAATCTGATGAAGCTGATCGAGAAAAGACTGCCTTTATTACACCGGACGGTCTTTTTGAGTTTAAGGTCATGCCTTTTGGGCTGTGTAATGCGCCCAGAACCTTCGAAAGGATGATGGATAATCTCCTGAAGGGCCTGCGATGGACGATATGTTTGTGTTACTTGGACGACGTCTTTATATTTGCGGATAATTTTCCAGATCATTTGAGACGACTAGAGGTGGTCCTGAATTGTTTCAAGAGAGCTGGGCTGAAGCTCAATCCCGGAAAGTGTTATTTTGGAGCCAGCAACATCAAGATCCTTGGACACCAGGTGGATAAGGATGGAATCCGACCAGATGATGATAAGATTAAGGCGGTCAGTCAATTCCCGATCCCTAAGAACTTACAGCATCTAAGAAGCTCCCTTGGCTTGTCATCTTATTATAGGCGGTTTATTAAGAACTACGCAGATATTGCGCGGCCCCTCAATTCACTACTATCTAAAGGAACAAAGTTTCAATGGAACACAGACCAAGAGAGAGCATTTCAAAAACTCAAGAATGCCTTGACGTCAAAACCAGTATTGGGACATTTCGATGATGACGCTCCAACTGAACTACACACAGATGCCAGTGGATATGGAATAGGTGCCGTGCTTGCACGAAAGAAAGGGAACGGTGAAAAGGTCATCGCCTATGCTTCGCGTACCCTTTTAAAGTCCGAGAAAAACTATTCTACCACGGAGAGGGAATGTCTCGCCATAGTATGGGCAATTGGAAAATTTAGGCCCTATTTGTTTGGACGCCCCTTCAAAGTTATAACTGACCATCATTCTCTCTGCTGGTTGACCAATTTTAAAGATCTGGCAGGTAGATTAGCGAGGTGGGCGTTGAGACTTCAGGAGTACGACGTTTCCATTGTCTACAAGACAGGGCGAATGCAAAAGGGTCGCCGACTGTCTGTCAAGAAATCCCATTGAAAATACGGAAAAGGTTTTCAATGACGACGTCCCCACATTATTCCTTTTGAGCGACATCAGTAAATAACAAGAGAAAGACCCTTACATTACAGGAATAATCAAGGAGATATCTCAGACGTCACCCGCCAAGAACGACAACAACAACTAACTAACTAAATATGCCGTTACCCAAAGTCTAGGTTCGGGGGGAGCCCAAGAAATTGCAAAATTTCTTTTGGAGGAAGTTATTTTGAAGCATGGGGCTCCTCGAGAAATAGTGATGGATCGGGGTCGAAACTTCCAGTCGAGACTCATTCAGGAGCTAACCAAGAACTGTCACATCAAAAAGAAGACAATGACGGCGTATCTTCCCCAGACTAACGGCCTGACAGAAAAATTGAACAGGACAATTGCCGACATGTTATCAATGTATATGGACCTCGATCAGAAAAACTGGAAGGAGATGCTACCATTCATCACATTTGCCTACAATACAGCGAGGCAAGAATCAACTGGCTTCACGCCATTCTTTCTTGTCCATGGGAGGGAAGCGGAGACGACCCTCGACACTATCTTTCCCTACAGTAGCGCGTCCGAAGGGGAAGAATTTATTCAATTGGTGGCGAGCAGAGCTGAAGAGGGGCGACAAATAGCCCGACATCACATCTTCAGGGCTCAAGAAACCAACAAATTGAATTACGACGCTCGGCATAAAGGAAAAGTCTACCAACCAGGAGATCTAGTGTGGATTTTTACACCTATCCGACGAGTGGGACTGTCTGAGAAACTTCTAAAAAGGTACTTTGGTCCCTACAAGGTCATTAAAAAGATGTCGGATGTGACATACGAAGTGGAAGCATTCGGCAAGAGTGACAAAAGACAAAAAGGACGTGACACAGTCCATATCCTAAGGATGAAGCCATACTACGACCCAGAGGGGCAAGAAGACCACACATTGGGAGAGGATCGCGCTCCGTCTGAAGATGAAGAATAGGAGGAGGATGAGAGATAGAAATAAAGCTGTGGAACAGCTCTTCCTTGAGGAGGGAGTAGTGAAACGAGTTAAAACATCGGCTAGAAATTATGTAAATCTGTTGTGATTGTAAATAGCTAAAATTATGTAAATAATTATCTTTTAAAAAATATATATATATAGTTATGGCTCGAGAGAGTCGTGTTATGTAAAACTTGAGAGGATCCGCAGCGTCTGGTTCTCATCGTTTATTAACTTCCAAGTAAATTAAACAAAAGTTCATCCTAACCAACGGCTGGCCTGATTTCCAACACTTCATCTAGTGGAGACGCCGGGACAATCCCTTCTAGTATTTTAACCTGGACGGCAAGTTGAGAAGAAGCCGACGTTTACAAAGTTTGCCACCACTCTTGGTCGAAATGGTGAAAGAAGAAGAAAAGCCGCATGTGCAGCCGGCAGCTTTCACATATCTGCAACAACCAAGAAACCCCCCGAATTTATCCGGAAAAGGTTCTGAACTCGCCCATCTCTTGTTGAAAGATTACAGCCGCGTTGCTGCCTACAATGGATGGGACGAATCAATGTGCTTGGCCAATGTAGTCTTCTTTCTGGAAGGAGCAGCGAGATGCTGGTTCGACAACGTGGAGGAAAGCATCACGACATGGAATACGTTTAAAGAAGAATTCACCAGAACGTTCGGTGATAAAGAAGATTACGCCAGAAGGATTGAATCGTCCCTCAAGGTAAGAGCGCAAAAGCCAGACGAGTCGGTCGAACTCTACATCCAGGACGTGCTGAACCTCTGTCGACAACTGAACCCGAACATGTCGGAGGAGGACAGGGTGGGCCACCTCATGAAAGGAGTGGCTGAAAACATTTACCGGGCCCTTCTTGCAATTGAAGTGACAACGACCGGGGAATTCACTCAACACTGCCGGCGTATCGAAAAGCTAAATAAAAATAGAATCAGCAATGTCAGATTTGAGAGAATCCCCACCGTTTCAGAGATTAATGAAAATGAGTACCACCCTTTAAAGGAAATGATCAGAGAGATCATCAGGGAGGAGCTTCGATCTGCTCCGAATGAACTAGATAATCTTCCTCCTCCGCAGGGATTAGAAGATAGAGTTTGGCAGAGAGTCGAACAAAATCTGGCACCCATTGACAAAACACCAGTGTTCCACTCCGGAAGGGCGGTCAAGAATTTCCGAAGTGGACAACAAAATCCAGGGGAAGCGGTGAGAAGGAAAACGGACGAATTCCGCACCAGAGAAAACATTCCCATATGCTTTTATTGCAATAGACCTGGACATGTCGCAAAGCATTGTTGGGATCGACGCCGCGACCGTGATGAGAACGAACCAAGTAAGACCCAAAACCGATTTTATTATGGCCGTAGAAGACCCGGATCCATCTATATGGCCGACTTTATGACGCCGCATATGGAACAATCTGATCGGAACAACTCTCCTCGACGCAATTTACCAAGAAGTTCTTCTCCCTATCCTGGACGCGGGAGACCGATGACAAGACGTCGCTACTCTATATCGCCAGACCGGACTCCTAGCCGATCTCCTCATAGAGACGTGCAGGAAAACTAGGAAGCACGGCCTGTAAGGGAGGTAAGGTCGGACATTGTTTAAAGCCTCCACAGACGCGAGCCGACCTAGACGATAACTACATGTGGGTGAGTATCAATGGCCGTCATGTCGAAGCTCTCATTGACACAGGGGCGTCATATTCGGTCGTTTCCAGCAATTTTAGAAAGTCGATGAAAGCTATAATGTTTGAGAGCCCGAACATAACTTTAAGGGTCGCAAACAATCTTTTTGTTGCTCCACTAGGAAAATGTCGCCTAAGAGTAGAAATAAATGGCCTACAGCGGATCTTCGAATTTCTCGTTCTTCCAAATTGCAGCCACGACGCCATCTTGGGATGGGATTTTCTCGAGTCTTCAAAAGCAGTTATTGACTGTGGTCATTCTGAAATTTCGTTTTCAGAGACGTTAAATGAGGACCAATCCGCGGCACAACTTCACTTAGCATCGGACGACATCATTCCTCCAAAGTGTACCAAGAGGGTATTGACCCGGACGCCTAGCGTAACTGGGATTAAAAATTGCGCAGTTGAAGGTGCGAGGCAACTTTTCTTGGAGAAAGAACTATTTGTACCATCGTCCTACCTTACCATATGGCATGGCCAAGCGTATCTTTGGGTGACCAATTTTAGCAAGCATCCGAAAACAATCCCTTCGGGTATGTGCCTAGCTCATTTATTCAGAGTCCAGCCGCAAGAAGTTTGCCCAATCATGGAAAATCATTCGAAAAATGAGTCCAAAATGCCAAGTCACCCATCAGGATAACCAATTTCGAGTGTCGCGAAGAAAATTTTTTTAAAGTCGGGAGCTCCGAGCAGCTTATGAGAATGGAACAAATCTCGGCCTGCATTTCTCCTGAGCTTCCTCTGCTTCACAAGACCAAACTTCTGGAGCTTCTTGAAATATTTTTCGGAAGTGTTCGGTCCGATCGATAAAACTACTTCTAGGATAATTACTAAGCACAGGATAAATATGAGCGACGCCAAACCATCAAAAAAGATGCCGTATCGGGTCTCACCTTCTGAAAGGAAGGTAATTCAAGAAGAAGTTGACAGAATGATGGAAATGGGAGTCGTTCAGCCCTCTGAGAGTCCTTGGGCCTCACCGGTCGTTCTAGTAAGAAAGAAAGACGGGTCTGTTCGCTTTTGTGTGGACTACAGAGGTTTGAATAAGATGACGAAAAAAAGACGTCTATCCATTGCCGCGGGTTGATGACGCTCTTGATTGCTTGAAGGGGGCGAATATCTACTCCACAATTGATCTCAAAGCGGGCTACTGGCAAATTGGCATTGATGAAGCTGATCAGCGGGGGCGGAAGACCTTGTGGGGCTGCCCTCTACGGTCACCCTAGAGGGGAGTGAGTGTAGAGAGGCGTCTCTACGTGTTGCACTCGCGAAAGCGAGGCGCACGTGTCTTGAAACTCTTGGGTCTTCGCTCTGTGTGTGCGCCATTGGGAGCGTCCTTGCCGTGCGCACCATGAGAAACCAAGGGGTGCACACAGTAGTACCACCCCCCCGCCTCCACGTCGGTGTCCCCGCGTCAACCTCGGCACCTCAGAGGTCCTTGATTCGACGGCAGATTCAGGGAGGACTGGGTAAGGGTGCGAGGGCTAAAGGGGGGGGAGTCCTATAGGAGCGTAGGACGGGTGGATCCAAGTCCGAACGAGAGGGCTCGGACAGTAACCTTGCCAATGAACTCTCGGAGACGCCTGTGGGTGAGTGGTCAACCCCATTGTAGCCGGACCATACTGGCGGGCGCGAGGGGCCTACCAAAGGCCGCTCGGTGCATGGAGAATGCATCATTCCTTCGGGCTGTGTGACGCTAGAGGGGACGCAAGGGCATTGCTGCCTATATCGTCCCTGGCTATGTGAGCCGAATTTTCTAATCTTTCTAATCTGATGAAGCTGATCGAGAAAAGACTGCCTTTATTACACCGGACGGTCTTTTTGAGTTTAAGGTCATGCCTTTTGGGCTGTGTAATGCGCCCAGAACCTTCGAAAGGATGATGGATAATCTCCTGAAGGGCCTGCGATGGACGATATGTTTGTGTTACTTGGACGACGTCTTTATATTTGCGGATAATTTTCCAGATCATTTGAGACGACTAGAGGTGGTCCTGAATTGTTTCAAGAGAGCTGGGCTGAAGCTCAATCCCGGAAAGTGTTATTTTGGAGCCAGCAACATCAAGATCCTTGGACACCAGGTGGATAAGGATGGAATCCGACCAGATGATGATAAGATTAAGGCGGTCAGTCAATTCCCGATCCCTAAGAACTTACAGCATCTAAGAAGCTCCCTTGGCTTGTCATCTTATTATAGGCGGTTTATTAAGAACTACGCAGATATTGCGCGGCCCCTCAATTCACTACTATCTAAAGGAACAAAGTTTCAATGGAACACAGACCAAGAGAGAGCATTTCAAAAACTCAAGAATGCCTTGACGTCAAAACCAGTATTGGGACATTTCGATGATGACGCTCCAACTGAACTACACACAGATGCCAGTGGATATGGAATAGGTGCCGTGCTTGCACGAAAGAAAGGGAACGGTGAAAAGGTCATCGCCTATGCTTCGCGTACCCTTTTAAAGTCCGAGAAAAACTATTCTACCACGGAGAGGGAATGTCTCGCCATAGTATGGGCAATTGGAAAATTTAGGCCCTATTTGTTTGGACGCCCCTTCAAAGTTATAACTGACCATCATTCTCTCTGCTGGTTGACCAATTTTAAAGATCTGGCAGGTAGATTAGCGAGGTGGGCGTTGAGACTTCAGGAGTACGACGTTTCCATTGTCTACAAGACAGGGCGAATGCAAAAGGGTCGCCGACTGTCTGTCAAGAAATCCCATTGAAAATACGGAAAAGGTTTTCAATGACGACGTCCCCACATTATTCCTTTTGAGCGACATCAGTAAATAACAAGAGAAAGACCCTTACATTACAGGAATAATCAAGGAGATATCTCAGACGTCACCCGCCAAGAACGACAACAACAACTAACTAACTAAATATGCCGTTACCCAAAGTCTAGGTTCGGGGGGAGCCCAAGAAATTGCAAAATTTCTTTTGGAGGAAGTTATTTTGAAGCATGGGGCTCCTCGAGAAATAGTGATGGATCGGGGTCGAAACTTCCAGTCGAGACTCATTCAGGAGCTAACCAAGAACTGTCACATCAAAAAGAAGACAATGACGGCGTATCTTCCCCAGACTAACGGCCTGACAGAAAAATTGAACAGGACAATTGCCGACATGTTATCAATGTATATGGACCTCGATCAGAAAAACTGGAAGGAGATGCTACCATTCATCACATTTGCCTACAATACAGCGAGGCAAGAATCAACTGGCTTCACGCCATTCTTTCTTGTCCATGGGAGGGAAGCGGAGACGACCCTCGACACTATCTTTCCCTACAGTAGCGCGTCCGAAGGGGAAGAATTTATTCAATTGGTGGCGAGCAGAGCTGAAGAGGGGCGACAAATAGCCCGACATCACATCTTCAGGGCTCAAGAAACCAACAAATTGAATTACGACGCTCGGCATAAAGGAAAAGTCTACCAACCAGGAGATCTAGTGTGGATTTTTACACCTATCCGACGAGTGGGACTGTCTGAGAAACTTCTAAAAAGGTACTTTGGTCCCTACAAGGTCATTAAAAAGATGTCGGATGTGACATACGAAGTGGAAGCATTCGGCAAGAGTGACAAAAGACAAAAAGGACGTGACACAGTCCATATCCTAAGGATGAAGCCATACTACGACCCAGAGGGGCAAGAAGACCACACATTGGGAGAGGATCGCGCTCCGTCTGAAGATGAAGAATAGGAGGAGGATGAGAGATAGAAATAAAGCTGTGGAACAGCTCTTCCTTGAGGAGGGAGTAGTGAAACGAGTTAAAACATCGGCTAGAAATTATGTAAATCTGTTGTGATTGTAAATAGCTAAAATTATGTAAATAATTATCTTTTAAAAAATATATATATATAGTTATGGCTCGAGAGAGTCGTGTTATGTAAAACTTGAGGATCAGCAGCGTCTGGTTCTCATCGTTTGTTAACTTTCAAGTAAATTAAACAAAAGTTCATCCTAACCAACGGCTGGCCTGATTTCCAACACTACAATATATATTCATGATGCATTAACGCGCCATATGTTATTTTAAATTTGAACTATTTTTACGGAGTATTTTTTCTTCCAAAATAAATTAAATTCCTACCAACCTTTGTGCAAAGATACAATAATGGGAGTGCAGTAGAAAATTGATATATCCCGAAAAGAAACATACGCATCAAAATTAGTTCATATTTCTTATATATGTGTGAAATATTATAAAAATATAGAAAATATGATAAAATATGGGTAAATGCCTTTTAATATATGTTATTTTGCTGCTTAAATAATTTTCTAGAAATTTATATTAAACAAAAGATGTCTGCACTTATAAAAGAAAAAAAAAGTTTATTTTTCTTCCTTAAGAATATTTACATGCAAACCAAGCAAAACTAAAATTAAAATTAAAAATTGAACTAACACTATTTACATATCTCTTGACAGAATGAATTTACCTTTTCTTGGTCATAAAAACAATAGAAAAATAAATTAATTAATATTCAATCACTCATATTTAATTATTTTTATACGTTCATTCACATCAATATACACTGCGTGACATTGAAAATGGAACACCAAGAAATAGTGGCCAGAAAGTGATGAAACTCGGCAGACAGAGAGAGACAGGGACGAACAATAAGTGATCTTTATTTCAAAATGATAGTCATAATACAGAGCGAGAACGGCGTCGGCTTAGTAGCAAGTAGGACCACCGCGGACGGCGATGCACGCAGCAACACGTCTAGGTAGAGAGTCAATCAGAGTACGGATGGCGTCCTGAGGGATGGCTCTCCATTCCCTCTCAACCATTTGCCACAGTTCGTCTTCTGAACGCGGCTGTGGCAAGGCATGCAAACGGCGTCCAATGATGTCCCAGACGTGCTCGATTGGTGAGAGATCAGGAGAGTACGGTGGCCAGGGAAGCATCTGTACATCTTGCAGAGCTTGTTGGCTAATGCGAGCAGTGTGCGGTCGGGCGTTATCCTGCTGAAAAAGGGCATTGGGTACCCCCTGAAGGTAGGGGAGTGTCACCGGTCGCAGCACATCATCAACGTATCGTTGGGCCGTCATAGTGCCCTGAATACGAAGTAAAGGTGACCTGGAATCATACGCGATTGCGCCCCAAACCATGATTCCACGTTGTCGCACGGTGGGGCGTTCCACAATTGCTGCCGGATTGGACCTTTCTCCACGTCGACGCCACACGCGTACACGGCGACTATCACTGGACAAGCAGAAACGCGACTCATCTGAGAACACGACCCTGTGCCATTCCGTCATCCACGTCGATCTAGCCCGGCACCATTCCAAACGTTGGCGCCTATTCGGTGGGGTCAATGGCAGTCTTCTTAGCGGACGGCATGAGTGCAAGCCATTAGCAACCAATCGACGGGAAATGGTTCTTGTCGAGATGGAATGATCTAGGGTGTCTTGCACATGTTGCAGGATGGCGGTACAAGTGGCTTGTGGGGCCGCCACTGCTTGTCGAAGGATACGCCGATCCACACGTGCTGACGTCACTCTGGTTGCACCGACATTCCTATAAATTGCCACATTTCCTTGTTCCAACCATCTTCTCCACAGTCGGTGCACCGTGGACGCACCAAGGTGTGTATCAGCTGCGATTTGATGTATGGACCAACCTGCCCTTTTCAGTCCGATCACCATGCCCCTCGTAAAAGCGTCTGTCTGCTTGAACTGCCTCCGTTTACGATGACCTGGCATTCTCTGTTATTACACGTGTCTTTTGACACAAGAACAAAATTTCTACAATGATTTTCCTTGAAGAAATAACGACACGAATACTGTCCTTTTTGCAAGTTCCTTCCCTTATATCTTACTCCATGTGCGCACGAGAGCTGCGCATTTTACATCATTTGCATAACTCGGTTAGGCGCGTCTACCCTGAAATTTGCATAATTTTCTGGCCACTATTTCTTGGTGTTCCATTTTCAATGTCACGCAGTGTATTTTACTAGTGCAGGATAATCAACCATTCAGAAATGAATATTTATTTTAAGTATATTCATCAATTTAATACAATGTAGTTTAAAATATTTAAATATAACACAAAAAAGTCAATAAGAAAATATCAAATATGCGAACTAAACTACGAGAGAATAATTACAAAAACCATAACAAGACTCAGAACAAAACAGTACAAAGGAATAACAATTCATACATATGGCACAAGAACCTAAAGGACATGCAACAACTGTTCTGGTGTGGAATTAACACCTACTCACATATTATCATGCCCAGCAATGGCCGCAAACCTGCAGAAAATTGACATGGACCCAGAGCAGCAGCTTTGCACACCCAAGATAGTGGACATTGTGACTGCTATGGTAGAGATGCATGGAGACATCTGAGACTCTTCATGAACACGGCAACAACAAAAATAACAAAAAAGGCATTACTTGATATTTACTACCAATTTTAGATATAGGTTGAAACTTTTGATAAAATCTTCTTTATTATCAAAATTATTTAATGCAACAAGGCATATATCATAGTTTTATTATGTTGGATATATTTCATGTATATTTTATATAAATGATTTTAGAACTGTTTATGAATAAATAATGAAGGTTTCCTGATAAGGTGGATTTTTCTTAATATGTCCACCTTATCTCTGGACAATTTCACATTTGTACTATTTTTTCATTATATTTATTGTCAATTAAGCTATTTATTGTTTGTAATAATAACAATTAAAAAGTAATTTTCAAAATTTCAAATAATAATACTCGAAAATAATTAAGAAAAAAGAAATAAAACAGAATTATTAGATCGAAATTATTTTCTTATGTAACAAGCAATAAAAAGAAATTCAAAATGAGGATGTCAAACACCAATAAAATTCTTATTTAAATACATCATCAACCGATGAATAAAACCTAAAATTTGCCCTTTTCTGAATTTTCTTTCTTTTTTTGTTTCGCCCCAAGCACGATTAAGTTTATTAGAGAATTTGATTGGATTTTAATTCGTGTTAATGCGATGAAAATTTCTTAAAAGGAAAAAATTCCAGCTAAATTAAAATTTTTATTCTTCATCAAAAGTAATTCGAAATGCGAAGTAATAAAATTTTAGGGAAATATTATTTAAAATTTTCTTTCATATTTTAAAATTAGAAAGCTATTCTATGATATAATATTTATTTTAAAAAATTCTTTATTATTGAATAATAACATTCATTCTCTATTTTTATTCGCTATTTTTGTTAAAAGTTCCTGGTTTATTATCGATTGTGAAATGGCGTTTTTGGATTTCTTGTCAGAAGAAAAAATCAGAGTTTATTGGTCCCAACTATTTATTTTCCTTTATTACTAGTTTTAGAAACGTCTGTGCCTTCTAATGATATATATTTTTATTTCTATCGATATATTTTCTAAAATTATCTCAGTTAATATAATTTTATAGAGAATAATTTGATTTGTATTTCAGAGCTACATTTCTATGATATTATTAATCACAAAATTGAATGTGTGCTTAAATACAAATTAACCGATTTCAATCGAAATATTTTGTTTTCATTTATGTATATATAATTACAGATATTGTAATTACAATTGTAATTTTCCAGCTTAAAATATTTTCAATTAGTTGATTTGAGGCAAACATAAGATTTATTTACATAAATAGGTAAAGGAAGTTGGGTGAATGCAATCATTACTCTCTTTTTTAAAAATAAATCTCCTTTTTATTGAAAGTACACACTAAAGAATCAACTTCCATCATTTCTTAACATACTGTAAATAACTACCTTGCGATTTATTCTATCTGAATATGTTGTTGCTTATTTGTTTAATGTATATGTTTATTCAATGCTCTTTTTCTAAATTGTTTATATTATTTTTGATAATTCTGTTACCTACTCTACTACAATATGAATTATTGTAAATAGTTTCACGCGTAATTATCCAGATCGGATATAGTGTGTCTTGTTTGAAACTGGTAAATAAATAAAGAATAAATTAAAGAATGAACATAAATTTCTAAATATATTTAAGTTAGCGACTTTCTAGGAAATATTACTTATCTATCTCTAACAATAAATATTTATAAAAATTACCTCTCATATCTCAGAAATCTTTATTTGCTTATAAACATACCTATCGCCACAGATTATCAAATCAAACATTATTACAGTCAAAGAATAAAAATCAATATTTGAACAATGGAATGACAACAAAGGAATGATATAAATATAACAAATATATAATTATATTGAATATATAATATACGTGAAAAATGAGAAAAATATAAAAAGTCAGGTGTTGATATTTAAAACAAAAAAAATGGCAAATCTTGACAGCTCATGTGAGCATTTTAGATGGTAGAGCGCCATCTAGTGGAAGAAATATCAACTAGAATAGGTTAACCAATCAGTGAACAAGTTAAATAGACGTTTAGTGATAATTCGTCCAAAAGATGGCGCTCTGACATTTAAAAATGCCCATTTGAGCGGTCAGGACATGTCCTTTTTATTTTAATATCAACACCTGACCTTTTATTCCCTATTTTTTTCTTATTTTATCACATGAACAGCGTATTCAAGCGAGTAGATAGAGGCAATTTTTTTCACACTTGGTTATAAGATGTGTCTTTAATAAAGGTCATTGTGTATATCTTTCATTGTGTACATTCTAAAAGATAAAGCTTCCTTAATCTTTGTCCATGAGTATAGATATAGCTTAAAAGCATAAAACGAGCCAATCAGCTGAAAATTAACACGGTTCCCGCACATATGTATATTATATAATCTAAAAACTCAAATATTTCTATATTTTGAAATATATATATTTTATTTTTATTCATTGATATTTTTACTTTCAGTTTTGTTGTATAGTTTTGTTGTAAATATGCGTATTTAACATATCTGTCCTTTTAAATAACTAATATAGGATTAACTTCATAAATTCTATATAAAGTGAAAATAACTAATGTGTAATATTTCCTCAAGTAATTGAAAATAAAAGCTACTTGACGGTAAATAATTATATTTTTCTTATCACGACTGCACCTCAACCCTTTATCTTATCGATCCTTTGTCTTATCAACCCGTTATCTAACAACAAAAAAAATATTCATAACATGTATATATCTATATATGAAGGTAATTAGTCATATATAATATTGGTGTTAATGTTAATTATACCATAATGCTATATGCAAATAATATTCCTATAGCAAAAATTTAAAATGTGATGTAAGGAAAGCCTATTTCAAGGCGTTTATATAGGACTATAAATACTAAATTTTTCTTTGATATGGCAGGATGTACGATAACATTTTTTTACATATAAAATATTGATGTTATCAATAATATAAGAGCTCTTCAATATTTGATTAACCTTGGGTTTAAAGGATGGATTGCCTAGCCATCTAAAATTCATAAATAACGTTATCACTAACCCTAGGAAATAAGATATTTAGCAAATATTACATTTTGTGGTTTAGCAGAATTAAGATTTTTCTTTATAATTCCTATATAAATATATTTAATATTTTATATTAAAATCTATTTAGTTTAATTTAAAAATTAATATAATTTTAAAATTATTGGGTAGAAGATTTTAATCCTTTGTGATTATTAATACAGAATGTCAAATAGACATCGTATGCATTTTTTTTCGGAGTAAGAAGTGTAGTAAGTTGTTCCATTATGTAAATAAAATTTGCTCAAAATTTATTTTTATTTGTTTGTTTTTGTACTGTTTTTAACACCAGGCGCTAATATCTTATTAATAAAATATATTTAAATGAAAAATAGACACTTCAGCCAATTGGAGTTTTTATTTTCTCAACTTTTCGACAAAAATATTTTGTCTTCGTCAGAAGAAGTGAATAGAAATAAAGCATTTGGGAAGTCGTTAAAAATTGTGCTGAGGTTGCAAGGGCGTTCTCACGTGATTTTTCGAATTTAGCACATGTTCAAGCGAGATAGCCCTTGCAACTTCAGAACAAATTTTAACGCCTTGCCAAATGCTTTTTTTATTTACTTTTCCTGACAAAGACAAAGGAATTTTGCCGAAACGTTGAGAAAATAAAAAAAAACTTCAACTGGCCGAAGTGTCTTTTTTTCATAAAATATGAATGCCGGCCAGGCAGCCTCTATTTTTACGATAAATAAAATACAGTTTATCGTAAAGATATAGGCTGCCTGGCCGGCATTCATAGTTCTTAAAATTAAAGATACTTCGGCCAATAAATCATTCTATTATCTCGACGTTTCGACAAAAATATTTTGTCCTCGTCAGAAACAAATAAAAATTAAAGTATTTGGCAAGGCGTTAAAAATTATTCTTTATGCTTTAATTTTATTTGATCCTGACGAAGACAAAATATTTTTGTTGAAACGTCGAGATAATAAAAAATTCATGGTCGAAGTTTCTTCAAATTTTAAGAAAAAAATGTTTAAAAAGTGTTTTGAAAGTTTTATAATATGATATATATATTAATAAAATGCAAATTTCATAAGTGGTGTTCGCTAAAAACTTTCGTTACAATGCATCAATTTCGACCAAATTTTCAACATTTATGTAAAACGAGATGGAGCAGGTTTTGCTTAACATCAAAATATTTTTTCTAACTTTAACATTCGTAACTTCGCTGTTATCGATTAAATACAAAAAAATCAACAGAGTTAATTTTATTTATATATAAATACAAAAGAAAATTCAGCAATTCATTCAACTCAATCTAAAAAAATATTCAAAACAAGCAATTTTAAGATAACACCATATGTTCACACACAATCTTGATTAATAATTAAAACTAATCTTTAACATTGTTTATTATACTTCATAATATATAATATTCGTTAGGCAAACTTTCACTCGGATAAAACCCGGGCGAAGCCGGGTACACATCCGCTAGTATGATATATATATAATTTGTGAATATACAGTATATACGTATAGTAGAACATTTTTAGAATATTTACTAAATCTAATGAAGCATTCAATATTAGGATAGATAACAAAGACATTGTGATAATTTTTAAAGGATTCCCATATAAATACATTTCAAAATAGTTCACATTTTCAAAAATTAAAATATTTTTGTTCGCTCTTAATTTCAAAAATGGAAGCATTTAACATAAATATATTGGTAAATTAAATGATTCTGTAAGGATCCTTAAAAGGATTTTATAAATATTTTGAAAAGGTTAAATTTGAGACGTATTTGTAATAATAAAAATATATAAATTATACATATATATGTTAGACAAAGATTTCAGATGTGTCCATATATAATATGCATCAAATAAAACATTCATTCGCAAATATATATATATTTGAGAAAAACAAAATTATATAAATCTTTGAGGAGAGTAAACATATATTCACATAAATTAATTAACTAATTACACTAAAATACTACCTAAAAATTGAATATATGTAGATTGAATAATTATTATTGGTCTGGAAATTTTAATAATTTGTGATTATTATTACAGAATATCAAATAGACCTTCTGTGTTTACAGTATGAACTACAAACCCTGTATAAGTATTCAACTATAGTTTATAAATGCTAATATTTAATTATCTTTTATTTATTTATTAATAATACATTTTTTACTGTGTGTTCATAGTACATAATGAAAACAATAAATGCATTTAATATCGTTATTTTTACACCAGGTTGCGGCTTGGCAGACTCTTCAACCTTGATTCTCTCCTGTGCCGGGTCTTGCATCTTACCAGAGCGTGTTCCAACCATCCTACAAATTTATATAAAGGAATAATGAGAAAACTCTACTTTAAGTAGCCTCCAGAATAATTTATTTATTTCTCACATCAAAGAGAGCAGTGAAGTCACATAGTGTACCAAATTACAAATGTTGATTTTATAATAAATAAATCTGTTAATAATATACATATATTCTGTTTAATAAAATAATTAAATATGAAATATGAATTTGAATTAAAAAATATATGAAAAATAATCTTACAAATTAAAATAAAATAGGTGCCATGATGCAAAAATATGCAAATATACGAATCTCTGATGAAATTCAATCAGTGATATTCAATAAGTGAAAGTTTTAAGATATCATCGTTCATTTCTCATCGCTCGGTGGAAGAGCTTCCATTCTTGGCTTGTAATTCAGCAAAGTGTCCATCAAGTTTTAATATAGAGGATTACTTTTACTCCTTCGGGGTTAAACCTATCGTTTTTATAAATATCGCATTTCTGATTGGTTCCTGTAGCATTAGAATGGTTGTGGTACATCTTCCTGTTCATTTTTCTCGACAAGGATTACTTTGTCTTGTATTCACCTCCTTTTACCCGGAATTTGCTATTTTGCCTTCATTATTTCACAGAGAGATTCTTCACGAAAGCTTAAAGAAAAGCATTCGTTTTTATTTCCTGAAGGAATTTTAACCTCTAGAAAGAGCCTCATTCGGCTTAATAGGATTCAAAAATTCCTTCTAAATAACATATAAATTTTCTTTCTATATTTTCTTATACACTTTGTGTGTTTAGATATTCTGCAAGTATATATTCTGACAAATTACATTTCAAATTCTCTGATGACATTATTTTATTATTTAATCAGATAACCCAGGTTATTCTGGAGAATACAGAATTTGCCATCTACCTAGGCTTTATTCCTGACACCTAAGTCTTCTTGGTGTTTTTTACTATGCCAATGGAAATCCAATTCATCAAGTGGCGCTATGAAGTGTTATTTCTCTCTCTCTCTTGAGATATTATATGACATGTATTCCATAAATAAAGATATATTCAATATATTGACCTCTATATCAAATTGAGGTGAAAAACTCAGGTTTTCTTGGAGGTCAGCGAACCGTAGGAAAAATAAATAAATAAAATGGTGTATTCTTCATTTATATATAAAAATACTCTATTTGGTCGCAAAATTATTCTCATTTGCACAATGAGTGAAATTCAAGCCATCCTAGCTGTTATTATAACAGACATTGCCCTATAATATGATTTGATAATGTCATCATTACATATCATAATATTCAAAATTATTTTAAAGGAGTAAGATTCTTTTTGAAAATAAACAATTTCTACTGCCCTTACTGCAATGTAAAAATTCAAAAATAATCTTACGCCTTTAAAATAATTTTGAATTTTGATAACAGATGGCGCGCTAGTGCATCATATCATAATATAATGATGCATTAGCGCGCCTGACCTTACTGCAATGGAAAAATTAATAGGGATTAAAATAGCGAAACCGCTAGGAGTGTTCACCACTGATGATCCAATAGGTTCGAATTTGCCTATCATAATTTTAAGATAATACAAATATATTACCGCTCTTATCATGTAGTGAATCAAAATTGAAAGAGGGAAGGGGATACGGCTCATCAGTGGCGAAACTCTTCCAACGGTTTCGCCATTTTAATTTCCAAACCCTCTCGACCGTTTTGATATTTTATTGGAATGTGTTTCTTGCACCTGCACTTGCTATCGCATAAAGTAAATTAGTGTTTTAGAAACACTATATGGACATATGCCTTTAGGACTAGAAATTTATATCTATATTGTTACATCATGATTAATGGCGTATTTCTTATATTATTTTTAATATATTTGAAATTTAAATTATATATTTATTTATTTTTATATAAAATATTCTATGATATTTATTTAAAACACAGATTATTTAGATTGTCATCATTTGTATTTAGGTACACGTGTGACTTCACTGCTCTCTTTGATGTGAGAAAATAAATAAAGGATTCTGGTGGCTACTTAAAGAAGACTTGTCTCGTTATTCCCTTTTATAAATTTGTAGGATGGTTGAAACACGCTCTGGTAAGATGCAAGACCCAGCACAGGAGAGAATCCAGGCTGAAGAGTCTGCCAAGCCGCAACCTGGTGCAACAATTGGTAGAGATGCTAGTTCCGACCCAGTTGTCCTGAATCCCAACATCGACATCCCCAAGTATGATGGAACGGAAGACCCTCGCCCATGGATTGAATCTCTTGAAGAAATTGACTTCTTGTACCATTGGGCAGACTACATTATCTCTCGTTATGCCGCCATGAACATGACGGGAAGCGCTAAAACCTGGTTGAATTTACACAAAGCTAGTTTCACGAGCTGGGAAAATATTAAAATCCGCCTCATTCAGGATTTTTCTTTGGACGCGAATAAAGAAGAACTTAGAATGAAGTTCAACAGAATTCAACACTGGAATGAACCAGCAATCAGGTTCGCGGAAGACATTCTAGTGTTGTGCAACAAGGTTGACCCCGCAATGGAAGAAGAAACAAAAATTGAACATGTTATTGGAGGACTGAAAAAAGAGTACTCATTCGCGCTCTACCTGAACCCTCCTAAAACGACCGATGACCTTCTTGTCGTGTGCAAGAAAATGGATTCTTTTGAAAAGAAGTATCGGGAACGTGTGGAGAAATCCAGAAACCTATATAACGGTCCACGCTATTCTAGACCCCAACAACAATCGAGGTACGTGCCGCCGACTGCCGCACGAAACTACCAGACCACTTCCAGGCCCCAAGCCCCTGTTTCCAATAATTACAAGAACGACTCCCCTCCTACCCCCAGACAGTATCGAAACAACTTTCCCCAGCCCTCTACCCCTAGACGTCCTTATAATCCTAACTTTGTGCCGAAACCAAACCTTCAGAGAAACACTTACAATAAAAGCCAAGAAGTGAGCAAAAATAGGACGGAAGATGGAAGACCAATCTGCTTTAAATGTAACAAGCCAGGGCACGTGGCCCGTTATTGTGGGTCAAGTTTATAAGAATCCTAGAAGAGGATCCAGCAGATACCCAAGAGAAGGTTGAAGAAAAATGCCAAATGAATGAAATATCAGAGAAATCAGGACCTCGGCTTTATGCTGATGTATGTCATAGCACACAGACAAATATTCCTACCCGGAATAGATATTCCGTGTTGGAAGATTTAAACTAAGCGTCGCGCCTGAATCTGTCAATCAAAGCAAGTCGACCATAAACGGAATCAAGAAGTTGGACCCTAAATACAAATTAAAAATTAATGTGGACCAGATAGGGACTTTTGAAGCTTTGGTTGATACAGGTGCTGACCTCTCAGTGGTCGACCTCAGAACGGCCCTCGATACAGGCCATGGTATAAGTAAACTCTCAAAAATTTGTGCAGGACCCGATGGAAAAAAATTGGACATGGTAGGAAGTGTATTTTTAAATATAAAAATTGATGACGAAACATTATCACACAACTTTGTGATATTGAAAACGCATTTACGGACATTAATTCTTGGGAGAGATTTCCTTAAGAAAATGAACGCAAAAATAGATTGTAAGCAAGAAACTATAAAATATGATTTGACGAATAATCATGACGAAATCAATTTTGAAATGTTGAAAATAAAGAGTGCCAAGGATTCCATTGTACCGGAATGTTCCATGAAATTGATCAAGGCATTGGTAGAAACAGAGGATGGAGAATATATTATCGAGGAGAGCAGCAAAATGTTTCAAACAAATGGACTTCGTCTAGCAAGAAGCTTGATCAATGTTATAAATAGGGAAACACACATCTGGATAACTAATCCGTATCCTCGACCGTTAAAAATAATGAAAAACCAAACATTGGCTTTTGGAAGTAGTCCAGCGAAAATAAATGTGAGTCGAGAAAGAGAGGTAGAAAAGAACGAAGAACCTAGATTCCAAATAAACGAAAATCTTTCACCAAAGGAACAGAAGGAGTTAAAACAAGTTTTAGAAAGGTATGGAGATCTTTTTTCATCGAGATTAGGGAGAACCAATTTGGCAAAACATCGGATAGACACAGAAGACGCGAAGCCAATTAAACACAAGCCTTACCGGGTAAGTGCTAAAGAACGAGATATTATAAAAGAGCAAATTGACGAGATGCTTACAGAAGGCATAATTAGGCCATCTTCTAGCCCCTGGTCTTTTCCAGTAATATTGGTCAAGAAGCGAGATGGTAAATACAGATTTTGTGTGGACTACAGAAAACTGAATAATGTGACAGTAAAAGATGTCTATCCGATCCCTAGAATAGACGAAGTTATGGATACTCTCCAAGGACCTACACACTTCTCAGCAATAGACCTCAGATCTGGATATTGGCAAGTTGAAGTCGAAGAAAGAGACAAAGAGAAAACAGCTTTCACTACAGCGCATGGATTATATGAATTCAACGTGATGCCTTTTGGACTTTGTAACGCGCCTGCTACCTTTGAGAGAAATATGGAGAATATGCTTGGAAATCTGAGATGGCAAATTTGTTTGTGTTATCTGGATGATGTTATCATATATAGCCCGGATTTTCCAACGCACCTCAAAAGACTTGAAGCTGTTTTTAGATGTTTCCGTTAATCTAATTTAAGGTTAAACGACAAAAAATGCCGATTTGCTTTTGAAGAATTGGAGATTCTCGGCTATATAACGAGCAAACATGGTATAAAACCCGTGGAACATAACATCAAAGCTGTCAGAAATTTTCCTCGGCCCAAAAAGGTCAAAGAAGTACAATCCTTTTTGGGAATGTGTTCATATTATAGAAAATTTATCAAAGACTTTTCAAAAATTGCTGACCCTTTGACCAACCTTATAAAAAAAGTGTATCATTTACCTGGACAGAAAGACAAGAGGAAGCGTTTCAAACCCTAAAAACAGCACTATTAAGTCCACCAATTTTAGGTCACTTCAATCCAAATGCACCTACTTATGTTCATACTGATGCGTCCAACATCGGCATAGGTGCAACACTTGTCCAAGACATCGGTGGTGAAGAGAAGGTGATCTCATATTTGAGTCGTACCCTAAGTAAAGCGGAGCAAAATTATTCAACCACTGAAAAAGAATGTCTGGCCGTTGTCTGGTCAATGTCAAAATTACGACCCTACCTTTATGGAAGACACTTTAAAATAGTAACAGACCATCACGCCTTATGCTGGCTCAAAAACTTGAAGGATCCAACAGGTCGATTGGCAAGATGGGCATTGAAAATTCAAGAATATGACTTCGATATAATACATAAATCGGGAAAGAAGCATCTGGACGCCGATGGCTTATCTAGGGGGCCCTTACCAGAAACTGATTGGGATGAGGATTTTGAAAGGCTATTTTTAAATCAAATAACAGACGAAGAGGATAAATTTATCGAAAGTGTTAAGAAAAACCTTAATGGAAGCAGGCGATCAATTGCGCAAAACTTTAAAGAAGAAGATGGATGCCTCTTTAAGAAAAACCCGAACCCTGAAGGCAGGGCGTGGTTGCTTGTGGTTCCAGAGAATAAAAAGAGAGACATTATGAAAGAATATCACAATCATATGTCGAATGGCCATCTGGGCGTCGCCAGAACCATGTACCGAATAAAGAGTAAATACTTTTGGCCATCCATGCTAAAGGATGTCTCAGAATTCGTTAAGACGTGTCACCTTTGCCAAAGTAGGAAAGGCTCAAACCAATTACCTTCTGGACTACTACAGCCCATCCCCCCAGCCAACTTTCCTTTCGAAAGAATTGGAATTGACTTTGTTGGTCCACTACCATCTACGAAAAACAGGAAAAAATGGATAATCGTGCTGATGGACTACTACACTAGATATGCAGAAACAAGAGCAGTCTCGGAAGCAACAGTGAAAGAAGTTTCTAAATTTCTAGTAGAGGATATTTTTCTTCGGCACGGAGCCCCACAATATCTTATTAGTGACAGAGGCTCTCAATTTACCAGTAATTTAATGAAAGAGGTGATGAAAACGTGCAAGATTAAACATTGCTTCACAACGAGCTATCATCCCCAGACTAATGGATTGACAGAGCGGTTAAATAGAACATTGATCAATATGCTCAGTATGTATGTGAACACTGATCAGAAAAATTGGGACGAAATACTCCCATTCATCACTCACGCTTACAATACTACAATTCAGGAAACCACAGGATATTCTCCCTTTTTCCTGATGTTTGGAAGAGAACCCACGTCTCTTTTGGACGACAGGAATATCTCGGTGGACATTGACAAAGATGATTATGATGAATACATAAAACATCACTTAGACAAAATAAACAGAACAAGAAAATTAGTTATTAACAACACAATAAAGACTCAAGAAAGAATGAAAAAGAACTATGACAAGAAACACATGGAAAGAAGCTACGAACCAGGAGAATTAGTAGCAGTTTGGACACCAATTAGGAAAATAGGAAAGTGTGAGAAACTACTGAGAAAATGTTTTGGCCCATATATAATATTAAAGAAGCTGTCTAACGTAAATTACTTAATTGAGCCAAAAGATAATCCTGGCCAAGACCCATTGATTGTCCATGTCTCAAGACTCAAACCCTATTTTGAGAGAATTGATGAGGTAACTCACGAGGACGTGACGATCTCTGGAGAGGGGGAAGTGTTACATCATGATTAATGGCGTATTTCTTATATTATTTTTAATATATTTGAAATTTAAATTATATATTTATTTATTTTTATATTCTATGATATTTATTTAAAACACAGATTATTTAGATTGTCATCATTTGTATTTAGGTACACGTGTGACTTCACTGCTCTCTTTGATGTGAGAAAATAAATAAAGGATTCTGGTGGCTACTTAAAGAAGACTTGTCTCGTTATTCCCTTTTATAAATTTGTAGGATGGTTGAAACACGCTCTGGTAAGATGCAAGACCCAGCACAGGAGAAAATCCAGGCTGAAGAGTCTGCCAAGCCGCAACCTGGTGCAACAATATTAAAAATATAATGCATTGAGCAATGCTCTTCCCCAAAATTACAAATAAGTTATGAAAATTAAAATTATTATTATTAACTTAGCGGCCAAATATCGATTCATATTATAAACATAATTTTAACTCTATAGGATAAATATGAACTGAAAGTTGATCCATCTAGATTCATTCATTAGTTCTTTAATTAAAAAGGCATATATTGAATCAAAATATAATTTATTTTACCAATATTTCAGTTGACTGAACGCCAACCTTTATCAAGGCGTTATAAAATATTTAATGTGTAAAACGACATTTTAAAACAATTCCGCATGTGTTTCTTTTCAACGAAAAATCAAATTTATTTCAAGGAGAAATAACGATTATTTCTAACCTTTGGTATGAGGTATGAAAGTGTGAATTGTGAAATGTAATCATAAACTGAAAAATAAAAGTGTTCAGGGATGGGAATCCTAATGTGTGTCAACAACAAACTCAGCGCCACATAACGTCAACAGAATTAAGTTTTGAAAATATTTTGTTATTTTATTTTGTAATATTTTGTTATCATTAGTTCTTATTCCTGTAGACGGGTCGCTAATACCCGAAAGCTTGAATCGTCAACATTAAATATAAAATACTCATCCTTGGTGATTTCTTTTTTCTATTAATTGTAGAAGAATTATTTTTGAGTCGATATATGGTAAAAAAAATTGAAGTTGAATGTTTTTCTCGGTTTTTACTCAAAGTTTTAGTAAAATGACGCCTCGTTGTAATAGAAAGATATATTCTTATTTTTATGCTATTTCTGTAATTCTAAGTTACTTTAACACAATGCAATAACGTGCCATCTATACATATAAAATGAAAGGATTTAAAAGCACGAATGTTTCTTTTATACATAATACAAACTTCTACTGCCCTTATTTTCTCATCGCAGTAAGGGCAGTAGAAGTTTGTATTATGTATAAAAGAAACATTCTTGCTTTCAAATCTAAGTTACTTTCTTCAAGATAGGAATTTAAAAAATCAATTTGATTGTTGTAGCGAACAATCTTTTGATTACCATTACTATATTGTGATAATATAAAAGAACTAACGGATGTACCCGGCTTCGCCCGGGTTTTACCCGAGTAAAGGTTTGTCTAACGAATCTCTTGATAAAGTGAACATTTTTTCCCGGTCCCTTGAAAAATACTCGATAAGTTGAATAAAATCAATATTAATTGGTTCCCTCGGTAATTGGAAGTTAAAGGAATAGTATCTTGCCTTGGAAAACAGGAAACTTTTATCAAGTTGGTATGCTTACAGGACGAAACTATGCAAAAGCTTCTATATATAAGTTATTTAATTTTTAGTATCGCATTTATATTTATTCGAATATTATATTTACACGATACTCATATTTCTTTATTATTTCTTTTGATTTTTATATATCGTATATATCGTCTTGCACAATTATTTAAACTTTTTTAAATATATATAAAGTACAATACTTAAAATAAAATATGTTTCTTATACAATCTAAAATTCTAAAATAAACTTTTAAATCGGTAACCTCAAGGAGATAGCCATTATAAAGCACTATAATATTTGAATTAGTTTTACTTAATATATTAGCCCTGAAAGACCCAAGGTCATCAGGCGTGGAGCAGACTTACTGCCTAAGCCTATCTCCGTCGCAATGGTGGCGCTGCTTGCGAGTTAAACCTAGAAATCTGCTAATAACTCTAAGGATATTCAAGATATTCAAGAAATTATTTTTCAGAAACCTTCCCAGTACTATACTAAATAACTTCCCAAAGTTTCATGGCGTTCCAATGAGTGGTTTGGTCAGGCATAAAGGACACACACTCACACATACATTCATTTATATATATATAGATGTTAGAATGTCTTACGGGAATCTGTGGTAAAAAAAGGAAGAAGGAGGTGAAATATAACCTGTGTATGTATATTATATAATATCAAAATAATTATATCGCTCTAATTGTATATATTCCCAATAAATCTACGAAGGCCATCCAATAAATAAGTTTCCCTATTTTTAAACAAATAAACAACATTATTTACAATTATGCAGTTATTTCATTTTCATTATACAACTCATAGACTACTTCTCTACATAATCACCATTTCTCTCCAAACATTTTTGGTACCGTTGTAGCAATATTTTGATACCACTGTTGTACCAAGCCGTGTCCTGTCTTCGTAGCCAGTGGTTCGCCTCCGCCTGCACTTCGTCATCATTCGCAAAGTGCTTGCCTCCAAGGTGCAACTTGAGTGCTGGAAAAAGATGGAAGTCGCTTGGGGCAAGATCCGGAGAATAAGGTGGATGTGTGAAAATTTCCCATTTGAAGTTTTCCAGCAACGTTTGGGTCGTTCGAGCTGCGTGTGGGCGAGCATTGTCATGGACGAGTAACACTTTCCGAGACAAAAGTCCAGGACGTTTCCGTTTTATTGCAGCTCTGAGTTTAGTAAGGACTTCGCAGTACCTCGCAGCGTTAACCGTAGTGTTTGGGGGCAGGTAGTCAACCAATAAAACACCCTTACAGTCCCAAAAGACGATAGCCATAACTTTGCCTGCAGAGATTGTGACCTTCGCCTTTTTTGGTGCACTTTCCTCAGGCTTCTCCACACCATGCTTTGTCGTTTTGTTGATTCCAGGAGGCAGTCGAATTATTATTTCGTCAATGGTGACGCGGCGATCTGCTTCCACCACATTCCGAACAGCAGCAAAGGCTGCATTGTCCGTAGCGTAACGGGCCTGCCGCTTCGCTCGTCATCATGCACGTTTTGCCGTCCTTCCAAGAACCATGAACGCCATCGGCGAACCATTTGGATGCTCATACATCCTTCACCATACACTGACACTAAATTGCGATGAATATTGACCGCAGTTTAATTTTTCGCCGTGAAAAAACGAATTACAGAACGGAGTTCGCAAGTGGACACGTTCACCAGTGGTAGCTCCATGGAAACTGAAGCGCTACGGACTTGCGCGTACGAGTAGCGTGATTTTGAAGGTCACGCGCTCCAACGCATCCTAGTGACCATTTCTTACACTACTAACTAATTTTTACAACGTTTCGTTTGCAGAAAAAAAATAGGGAAACTTATTTATTGGATGGCCCTCGTATATTCATTCTAATTTCATTCTCCATCCCTTTCCCAAATCATTTTTGCATCTCTCAGGAGAATATTTATATATATAAAAAAGTGTATGTATGTATGTGTGTTTGTCGGCTATACACGTCCACAAAACGTAACTAATCAGGCTGAAATTTTAACAGTATATAGAGTTTAATCTGGAAAAACTTATAGGCAAATTATCAGGCTTCTATCTCGAATATTCTTGGAGTTGTTAACAAATTATCAACATGTTTTCTCTATTTTACTTGCAACCAGCGCCTCATTGCGGTAACTTCGAGAAGTAAACGACCAGGTGGAGTTTCCCACGGCGCGACAGGATTGGATATTGACCTTGAGTGAGGTAATGACGACGTAGGGCCAAGAAATCACTTGCTATCATTTTATGTGCATATCAAATTTAAAATTTATTTATATAAAATCAAAATAATACAATTTTCAAAAATCGTTGTGAAAATTTACAATTTTATTTTTTATATTTTAAAAACACACAAAGTTTAGAGCGGAACGTTTCACAAGAGTTAAATACGCGGCGCCAATTTATAATTGTAACGAATAGCATTTGAATATAAACATTTAATCGGGTAAAACCTGAGGGTTGCTCGGGTCATTCGGCTAGCAGGTAAGCTTGCAGCTTGACGTCTTATTAAAGGTATTGGTATATTTAATATATAAAATATATATTTAAAGTAATCATATTTCAAAAAAAAAAAAAATGCTTTTCAATATATCTCATTGTTACATCTAGTAATACCTATATAACAATTCAGTGATCTTGTGTGCCAAAAAAATATTTCGAGGCGTTTTTTTATTTATTTTATTTATATATTTTATATTTTTTATTTTATTCTATTTTTATTTATATATTTATTTTATTTTCAATTTTTAATTTTATATTATATTTATTTATTTTATATATATTTATATTTATTTTGATGTTTACAGACATCCTATTGGACGTGCTGTGCGCCGCCCTCGTGGTGGCGGCCGCGAGTATCGCGGCCCTGCTTTCAAAAGTAGAAACGTTAAAAGATCAGTTGGAGAAGGAAAGGAAGAAAAACGATTCCTTGCTAAATGAATATCAAGTTTCCATCGGAAAATCGAATGATTTGAATCTGAAGTTGGCTGAAACAACTTCTAGATGCAATATCGCTCTCATCAAAAACAAGAAACTAAAGGCAAAAATTGTGAAACTGTCGTGGCGAACCACCATGTTGGAATACCGATGCCGAGTAACAAAGAAGATTGTCAGATATTTGAAATTGAAAATGAAGAAAGAAGAAAAAATTGGCTGCGATCATTTCGCTTTCCTTCGAAATCTCCAGAATTTAACTGTCAATTCGGTGAAGTATTTGATTTCAACTTTCAAAGACCTTGGAGCCTACCTCGACTACCGTCAACTCGCAGGACTTGGAAACCGTATAAAGACTTTTCCAGCTTGCGCCAAGCTCACATGGACGTCGTTGAAGCTTCAGATTGGAGCACGGAAGACTGGAAGCCCCCGTCCCCTAAGTTACAAGGATTCAAACGCGATTATGGATAAAGTAGAACTCTATTTTGATAGAGAATTTGAATCGACCAAACATGAAGGATGCTGTAAATAAATGATAAATGGAGAAAATATCTTTATCTCTCTCTCTCTAAAAAACGAATTCTAAAGAAATATATATACATTTAATATATTATTTTTATATTTCGCATATAATTATTTCTGAGAATTCTCGAAAATTTAATATTCTTCGAGATTTTACAGCTACTTATTTTGAAAGAAAATTTATTATTTCTTACATTTGTTAAATGAGAGCACAGCTTGAATAATACCGGCGATACTACGATTCTCTATATACTTATATTTTCATCTTGGTTCAAGTGTTATCCAACAAAGATGGTCGTATAAGTTCTTTAACCAAAAATATATTTTTATATATTTATACAGAACTTTAATTGTATTCTGTTCTAAATTTGATTGAAAATATTTATTTTTGATACTATTCAATGTTAAGGTATATGTGAATATATATATAAATAAATTATATGGGATTATATATACGACAGAATATATAATTAATAATATTTTAACCTATTATATGGATCTCCAAAGAGACAGTAAGTAAAGAAATATGGACTATTTTCTTCTCTAAGAGGCTTTAAAATGTTTAATTATATTTACCATGAAAGATTCAAGTATGGCCATGGGGCGCCTTTAGTCAGGTATCGTCCAAAGACCCAATTCAGCAGTTTCATGGTCTTGCTCGATGTGATGAGAGACCTGACACATAGGCAAGACGACAAGTCTATAGAACCACTGGCCGTACAGGTCTGTCGAGCCTAGGCCGGATAAGCAGTATGGGGCAGGAGATAAACTGCCAAACGAATAGCTACTTCACCATCATAACGCATAAGCTACATCGAAGAAGAAATAGTCAGGCAATGGTAAAACAGGCCTGTTCCCGATAGACGCTCATCCTTCGATGAACTGAGTGGAGAGGCTGCTCAGAGTGATACATTGCAGGTCGAGCAGGCGACCTACAGCGCGAGTAGAAGCCGCAAGATATTAGGCTGTTCGTGTCATGTATCACCACTGCCTCAATAAATTAGTGTAAACATATATATACATTTACTCAAGTTTGAATGTCCTAACTCATATATCTCACTTTAAAATACCTACCAGTAAATGCCCTTATCTAAAAAAATGTGAATTACCTGTGACAATTGACAATTAAAACAACTTTTATTGACATCTTGTCAATATTTACACTCAAAGAGAGTTATAATAGTAAAATAATATAATAATAAATAGGAAAATTAAAATAGGTAAAAAAAGTTATATAATAGAGGATGAGGGGAGGCATCCTCGGCGCGCGAGTGTTCTCCTCCAGGCGATGAGCGGGTCCTCCACTCCACCGAGCCCAACCTGAACAAAGTGGCGGTAGATCCGTAACTTTGCCGAAGATCCAAGCCTGCAGGTCAGGGGGCCACCCGATGATGTTGAAGGCCTCCCGGACGAGGGGCCTGATGGACTGGCAGCTCCAGTAACGGTGGCCCAGGGAGCAGTCGACGGACCCGCAGGCAGGACAAGAGGAGCCGGCCGAGGCAGGATGGGCCGGGTGGGAAAGAGCATGGAGGGCCAACTTGAGGGCGGCATCGGCCTCATGGCCCGAGAAGGCGCAGCGCCGTAGCGGAGCCCAGTCAACCCTGGCTGGTGGGCTGATGGTAGCTGCCCATCTCGCCAGGTACCGGGAGATCGGCGTGGACACAAGGCGCGGACGATCCAGGGCCCGTCGGGCCAAGCGGGTCGTGAGGCCGAGGAACGGCGTGGCCGTCCCGCGCAGCACCACAGCACCAGCCAAGGTAGTCTCCGGGAAGCTCTCATCCTGAACGTTCTCAACCACCACCCTCTGGCAGAAGGCGGCGAGGGCCGCGGCGTCAGCAAGGGCGGAGCGCGTAGGGCGGGCGATGTGGGGATCCCCTAGGTCTCGGACTCGGGCCCCGACCCAGCGCGCGGGAACCAGGAGGTCGGGAGGGCGAAGGAACCGGCAGCCGCCGACGATGGGAAGGTCCAGCAGCTGGGACGTGGAAACCAACCGGTGGTTGAGGCCCAGGATCTTGGAGGCATCCTCCCAAAGTCTCAGTAGCCGGTGGCGGAGGGGCTGGAGTCGCGTGCCGTCAGGTGGAGGGCGGATCCAGGCCTCGCTGGCGACCAGCCAGTTGAAGCCATTTCTGCCTCCACGGAGTGCGACCTGGACACCCTTAAGGCAGGCCAGCTGGAGCTGAGTTCCCACGTCGAGGAGGCCGAGGCCTCCGATGGCTACGGGCCTCGCCATGACGGCGGCGGGAAGCCACGCCGTGTGGTCGGGCCCCCAGACGAACCTCGCCAGACGGGCTTGCAGCTTGGCGGTGGTCGCTGCTCCGGGCAGGTACCCGTGTAGGTGGTGCTGGATGGTGGAGCTCACCAGCGAGTTCCCGGCCCTAGCTCGCACGACAAGGGAGAGGCCGCGCGTGAAAGGCGTCCACTTTCGGCAGGCGGACTCCAGGAGGGCCAGGAGATGCTGCTCCCGATGGGCGACGGAGCTCCTGGGGGCGATGTCCATCCCTAGGACCCTGATGAAGGTGGTCGACGAAGAGGCACCGAGAGGAGAGTCGCCGCGGTTGCACCAGGCGCCGCACCAGAGGCCCGCGCTCTTCCCGAGGTTGACGCAGATGCCGGAGACCCGTTTGAAGTCCTCGAGGACGGTCGCCACCCGCTCGAACTGCTCGTCACGATGGATCAGGAGGACGATGTGAATTACCTGTGTTTATTCTTTTCAATATATATATAGGTTATTATGGTTTCTTTCCAGAAGGTTTCCACAAATTGAAAGTCTATCTTCACGTTGTTCAATTGCTAACGATTCAGGAACACAGCGAGCTGCTATGCTAAACATATTCAAATTTTGCACCAGGCAGTACGATATATTTAATTGTCTGATCACCTCTCCCTTATTGTAATTCATGGGCTTTCTCGTGAAAGGCTTTTGATTTGTTCAATATTTACCTGGTTTCTGATGATACACTGTCGACCAGGTCGAACTTAG
This sequence comes from Cordylochernes scorpioides, assembly GCA_030710605.1. Lineage (NCBI taxonomy): Eukaryota > Metazoa > Arthropoda > Arachnida > Pseudoscorpiones > Chernetidae > Cordylochernes > Cordylochernes scorpioides. The sequence goes on along the minus strand of CP092881.1, from coordinate 22,054,457 downwards.
TCAAAAGGATTTTATCTTCTATTTTTAAAGTTGGCGTATTAATTGAAAACCTTTGCTTTGATATAAGATTCATCTACGATTATCTTATTAAATAAGTCGTTTCTGAAGTTGTTCTATAGAATTTCAAGTAATATTTAATAACGATTCGCGCGTTTCTCGATGAAATTATCAATTAAAACAACTTTTTCGAAGAACTTTCTGGCAACGTTCGCTTTATAAAATTAATTATAATCTTGAACGCTCGGACCATGTGGTCATATTATACAATATTTAACAGCTCATGTTATGAAGAATAATGATAAAACATTGATTTTATCTTTTTTCCGCTATTTTTATAATACACCCTCGTCTAACAACCTAATGACCACACCTTGTATTTTCAATCCTTACGTTTTTAGTCGTTGTGTGTAGAAATATAACTTTTAAAATACAAAAATAACACCAACAAAAATAGCGCTAAGATATTTTTAATTGTATGTATTTCTATATACCGTTCCTAAAGCTTATGTCCATAGTACATTTAAAATGCCCTTTCTAAGAGCTTAGCTTCAGTATCGGTATAAAAGTAAAACAGCCAAACACAATATTACAGCGGTATGATAGTTTAAACTGGCGGGAAGGGTTCACCACTGAAGAGCCAGTTCCTCCCATTATTTTATCATTGTATTTAGGGCAGTAGCAAAATTGGTTTAATTAAAAAAGAATCATACTCGTTGAAAATAGTTTAGATTTCTTATAACAGTTGGCGCGCTATAATGCATCATATAAAGATTATAATTAACAATTTACAAATAAATATAGCGCTAAAGATTATTTTTACATGATTAATTATCATATATTATAGTAAAATGTCATGAACGACTTGTGTATGCATATCAAATTGAATGATTTTATGAGAGGTATAATTGTAATGTGTCTTGAAATGACTTTTCTAATTAAGTTATATTTAATAGGGTTAAGTATACTAATCAGTATTTTTATTAAAATAATACTACAATTACATTGAGCCATATATCTGATCGATAATATGAATTCAAATCCATACAATATATTTAATTTGGTTGAAAGATAATCAATAACCCAACATAAAAAAGAAAAACCTTTGAAAGTTTAGTTTAATTATTTTATTTAGGTATAAAACTTATTATTATTGACTTTTGTTTCAAACCCCGATATAAGAAAATATAGGCGAGTCATTCATTTATTTCAAATGTTAGGATGGCTCACGGGAATCTGTGTTAAAAAAAGGAAGCAGGAGTGACAAAGGCAGACGCATTGTACTTCCCCCAGTGTGGAGATAAGAAAGAAGAAGAAGAATAATTGTCTTACAGGAATTTGTGTTTAAAAAATAGAAGCAGGAGATAACATATAACCTATGTATGTGTATTATATAATATCAAAATAATTATATCGCTCTAAGTGTATGTGGTAACCGAGGGTCTCTCGCTATGTGTGGTAACCGAGAGGGGCAAACCTGTAGTAACCGAGAGGGACAGTCAGGGCGTGGAGAGTTTTCCAGTTCCTCTCTGCACCTTGGAAGACCTTTAACAGTTCTCACAGAGTACAGGCAGTCGTGGTCGAGGCTGAGTGGAAAGCTTGGGAATGTCCACACAAAAGAACGAAGACACAGTTGCACTAGGAAAGTTCCGTGAACAGATAAAAGTCGAGCTAGGAGCGAAAGATGGAGAGATAAGAAGTTTTCTTACTGATCTACGGCATGGTCGAGCATCAGAAGATGAAGTGACGAGGGCTCCCGCTGATGGTGAAGTGACTATATTTTCGGCAAGGGCGGAGGTTTATATATCTTTGCCGAGAGAGGAAATATTGAATTTCAACGGATGCAACAAAAGCGTGCATCGGAAGCGAAATTGGACACTGGCGCCGTCCTGGCAGTTGCCTATCTTTAGATGTTGTTGGACTTCCATCTCGATCTCATGCTTTAGCTCAACTCTTAATCTATTAGAGATTTTTATTTATTTATCCTCAGTTTGTACAAAGTACATTACATATGATGATGTAATGACACATTTAAACCATGCATATAATAATTTACAGATGTGTTACTCTTATACAACATGAAAATCTTGTAATAAGTATTATACAATATAAGGTTGTTGGTTTAAATTACCATATGTATATATTTCAAATAAAACTTTATTCATTCTAATTTCATTCTCCATCGCTTTCCCAAATTATTTTTGCATATCTCAGTAGAATATGTATATAAAACTTGATGTCTTAATAAAGGTATTGGTTGATTGATATATAATATACTAGACGCCGACCCGGGCTTCGCCCCGGGATTGACCCGTGTGCATATCTACCCGAGTGATATATATTTAGATAAGATTTTTTTTTAAATAATTGTTTTTACTCAAGGGAATGTTTGTAGTCTAGTACGTTGATATAATCAATCTATCTGAATATTAGGAAAGGTCAGGTAATTTTTTTGTAGGGTGATGCTCTGAAAAAGAACGCTATACCACTTTATCACTAAACAAATTGGCGAGTCAAAAATAAGCAACCTAAACAATCCATTAGCTTTGCAAGATAAGAACAGAAATAGAGAAATGCATGCAAAATTTTCAACACAAATCAAAATCTTTAATCCTCATTATTTTTTTATTTTTATTTTTTTGCTTATCCCTAGTACACGTGGTACAGGCCATGATAAGCATGGTGGGTAGTTAGCGACTGCTTTTTACTGTAAGCGCACCACATGTCTACACATGTGAAAGCAGTTCGACTTTGCACTTACAAATGTGCCAGAGCCCCGTTTGGTTACTTGCACTCGCTGGTGGGGTTGGACTTTTGCAAGAATCGGGGGGGGCCATTGGAGCATTTTTTTTTTAACAGAAAAGTGTCCAATGCGGGGATCGAACCCGGGACGTAGTGGTCGTATTTTGTTTCTATTACATTACATGGAATAGTTTTTTTTTTCTAATAAAATTTACTGACCTCTTTGTTCACTGAAACCGAAACAATTTGATGAAACTATTGATATAATCAATCTATCTGAATATTAGGAAAGGTCAGGTAATTTTTTTGTAGGGTGATGCTCTGAAAAAGAACGCTATACCACTTTATCACTAAACAAATTGGCGAGTCAAAAATAAGCAACCTAAACAATCCATTAGCTTTGCAAGATAAGAACAGAAATAGAGAAATGCATGCAAAATTTTCAACACAAATCAAAATCTTTAATCCTCATTATTTTTTTTTTTTTGCTTATCCCTAGTACACGTGGTACAGGCCATGATAAGCATGGTGGGTAGTTAGCGACTGCTTTTTACTGTAAGCGCACCACATGTCTACACATGTGAAAGCAGTTCGACTTTGCACTTACAAATGTGCCAGAGCCCCGTTTGGTTACTTGCACTCGCTGGTGGGGTTGGACTTTTGCAAGAATCGGGGGGGCTATTGGAGCATTTTTTTTTTAAACAGAAAAAAGTGTCCAATGCGGGGATCGAACCCGGGTCGTAGTGGTCGTATTTTGTTTCTATTACATTACATGGAATAGTTTTTTTTTTTTTCTAATAAAATTTACTGACCTCTTTGTTCACTGAAACCGAAACAATGTGTATGTTAGACCACTCTTTGTTCAACCTTACACATTGTTTAGGTCTCTTATTAGGTGCAAGATGTATACTTATGCTAAAATGGTAATTTGGGTAAACATAGGTAAATTCATGTTGGGCAGTATTGTTCAGCAAGCCAACACAGATATAACATTACGGTATGAAGCAAGTTGTGCTAAAACTAATATTTCCAATCAAATTATCAAAAAATAACACATACTATGTAATATAAACACATGTATGTAAAATAAACACAATAAAATAACCAATAATTAAAAACCATAAATTTTTCTAACACAGTATACTTCTTAAGTAAGAATACCTTACCATGAAGGTTGAAAACCCTACACATTGAAACATGTGAAAAATGTAGCATGTGTGGTGTATGATGGGCTTGAAGAGAAAATATTTAAAAAAGATATTTATTGAAACTTTTGTAATACCACACAAAATATGCATATTTACAGTTACAACTTGTCTAGCACCAAAAGATGTCATTTGGAATATAGAGTTATATCTACGGATATGCAGCAAGAAGGACTTCGATAGAGGATGTAGGCCAGAGAGCAAAGAGAAAATAGGTTCTGGAGGGGACTCAATAGCAAGTAGAGAAACTCTACCTTGTTTACAACAGAGGCCAAAGGGTTCATCTCTAAATCTCAAAGCAGAGCAAAACTGGCATACCCGAGACATTTGGCCTATATCGACAGATGAATCAGCTGTATAATCAATATGGGTATTATACTGCAAACCTGAAAACGGCTTATGAGTCCAAAGCTGAATACGCTGAACAGGAACTTGCATAGTTTTTGCAGCTGCGACGCGGGCTTCAGAATACCTAAGACGGCGAAGCGCACGACGCGTCTCACTTTGAAGTGGTGTCTCAATAGCTATAGCATTCCTATATCTCCTGGAAGCAGCCGTATTCCTACCAATTAAAGGTCGGCTGCGGCGAGGCATATTCTGAAAAAAAATATTGAGATTAATAACAAAAGCTTAAAAACCAGCAATTTATAAACAAAGCATAAAAAATACCTGTCTTTTTGAGGTAAAAATCAAAATTCCTAAATTTTTTCTTCAAAATAACCTTCCAGATATGTTAAAAAGATTATAAAAAACTAAAAGCATAATATTAAAGCTAAAAAATTAATGTACAAAACCATTTATCATTAAAAAGCCTCAAAAATAGACCAACCGCAGGACACGGCAATGAAAAAGCATGCTTTTTTGAGGAAAAAAATAGAAATAAGAAAAATAAGAAATAAGAAAAAAGCATGCTTTTTCTTCAAAATAACCTTCCAGATATGTTAAAATGATTATAAAAAACTAAAAGCATAATATTAAAAAAAAAAAAGCTAAAAAATTAATGCACAAAACCATTTAGCATTAAAAAGCCTCAAAAATAGACCAACCGCAGGACACGGCAATGAAAAAGCATGCTTTTTTGAGAGGAAAAAAATAGAAATAAGAAAAATAAGAAATAAGAAAAAAGCATGCTTTTTCTTCAAAATAACCTTCCAGATATGTTAAAATGATTATAAAAAACTAAAAGCATAATATTAAAAAAAAAAAAGCTAAAAAATTAATGTACAAAACCATTTAGCATTAAAAAGCCTCAAAAATCGACCAACCGCAGGACACGGCAATGAAAAAGCATGCTTTTTTGAGGAAAAAAATAGAAATAATTTTCTAAAATACAAAATACAACCCCTATATGTTAAAAAAAACTATAAATAATCTAAATATAAAATACTTAATCAAATAAATTAAAATATCTTAAATAAAATTTTGAAAAAGGACCTCAAAAAGACAAATAAATGAATCTGTTAAAGAAATCCCTCGCTTATTTAAAAATATAAATAACCTATTTTTTAGATACAACCCATATATGTAGAAAATATAATAAATAAACTGTATTTAAAAGATAAAAGCAATAATTAAAAAACTCCATAAGAAAATTTAAAAAAGGACTTCAATAAATAAATACCAAATATTTCGAATTAGAGCAGTTATTTTAAACGGCGAATTAGATCAGTTAAATCTAAAAATGAAAATATATATATAAATAAATAAAACATACAAAATATTTCAAGAGCAGTTATTAAGCTACGCTTGGCATCATAATGTTCGCATGTAAAGCTATTTCAGGCCTTACATATTTCTAACAACCTTTTTGAAATAGGTTTTTGAAACATGGAAATGAAAATATATATATAAATAAATAAAACATACAAAATATTTCAAGAGCAGTTATTAAGCTACGCTTGGCATCATAATGTTCGCATGTAAAGCTATTTCAGGCCTTACATATTTCTAACAACCTTTTTGAAATAGGTTTTTGAAACATGGAAATTATAATACTTCAAATAAATAGAAATAGAGTGAACACAAATAAAACATACCAAATATTTCGAATTAGAGCAGTTATTTTAAACGGCGAAGTAGCGGAAAGTAGCGGAAAGTAAACACTTTTGAAAGTATAAATACTTTTACTCTGTTGAATTTTTTTGTATTTTATCGATAACAGCAAAGTTATGTATTTTAAAGTTAGGAAAAATATTTTGATGTTAAGCAAAACCTGCTCCATCTCGTTTTACATAAATGTTGAAAATTTGGTTGAAATTGATGCATTGTAACGAAAGTTTATAGTGATGTACTCTTATGAAATTTGCATTTTATTAATATAGATATCCAAAGTAATCTATTGAAAAAAATATTAGTCATTACTTCGATTGTTTTATTTGGTAATAATTATAACAATCTTGTGAGCTTTTGTGCGACCAAACGATTTTTAAAGCGTTTTAAAAAATAATTTGTGTATATATTTTTAATTTTATATTCATATTTATATTTGTATTTATATATTTATTTTATATTATATTTATTTATTTTTATATTTTATTTTTTTATTTTTTGATGTTTTCTGACATCATATTGGATGTGTTGTGCGCCGCCCTCGTGGTGGCGGCCGCATGTATCGCGGCTTTGCTTTCCAAAGTGGAAGCGTTAAAAGATCAGTTGGAAGTGGAAAGAAAGAAAAACGATTTCTTGCAAAACGAATATGAAGTTTCCCTCGGAAAATTAAATGTTTTAAACCTGAAGTTTGCAGAAGCAACTTTAAGATGCAATATCGCAATCAAGAAAAACAATAAACTTAAGGGTAAAATTGTAAAACTTTCGTGGCGATCCACAATGTTGGAATACCGTAGCCGAATCACTAAGAAATGTGTTGCGTTCCTGAAATTAAAAATGAAGAAAGAAGAAACAATTGGCTGCGAACATTTCGCTTTCCTTCGGAATCTCTTAAATTTAACTGTCAATTCGGTAAAGAATTGGATTTCAAGTTTCAAAGACCTTGGAGCCTACCTCGACTACCATCAAATTGCAGGACTTGGAATCCGTCTAAAGACTTTTCCAGCTTTCGCGAAGCTCAAGTGGACGTCGTTAAAACTCCAGATTGGAGAATGGAAAACTGGAAGCCCCCGCTCCAAAGTTACAAGGATTTCAAATGATTTTGGATGAAGTGGACTCAGTCTTGGTGGAGAATTGGAATCGACCCATCATGAAGAATGTTTGAAATAAATGAAAAATGAGGAAAATACCATTATCTTTAAAATACGAATTCTAATGAAAGATATTCATTGAATATATCATTTTCAAATTTTGTATAACTATTTTAAAATATTCTCTAATATTATTTTTATATTTTTCGAGGTTTTAAAAGTACTCATTTTTATAAAAAATATATTATTTCTTACATTTGTTAAATGAGAGAACAGCTTGAATTATAAGTCGTTTGATACAATGATTATATATATTCTCATCTTTTCGTTTTGGTTCAAGTTGTTATCCAAAAAGATTTTCGTATAAGTTCTTAAACCACAAAAATATTATTTATATCTTCATCTCAAACTCTAATTAATCTGTACAATATAATTTGTACAAAACTGAACTCAATGCAATATCAAATTCTGCTATGGTGTACCCAAACATATAAAACAACCAGTTATAACTGTTAACACAAAGCAATAACGCGCCATCTATACATATAAAATAAAAGGATTTAAAAGCGCAAATGTTTCCCCTATACACAAAACGAACTTCTACTGTCTTTACTGCGATGAAAAAATATATTGGGAGGGCTTGGCTCATCAGTGGTGAACCCTCCCAGCGGTTTCGCCAATTTAATCCACCAGACCGCTTCTCAGAGCTCTAATACTGTATTGGATCATTCTGCTTTTATATGCTACACTGAAGGATGGAATCTTAGAAATGGTTTTCAAGTAAACTATGGACATAAGCTTATAGGACAGTAGAATTACATTCAAATATTTGCTTCGAGCAATGCTCTTCAGCAAACTATAAAGACAAGGCCATTAGGAATAAATTAACACAAAGCAATAACGCGCCATCTATACATATAAAATAAAAGAATTTAAAAGCGCGAATGTTTCCCCTATACACAAAACGAACTTCTACTGTCCTTACTGCGATGAAAAAATATATTTTTGATATTAAATATATGTTTGATTTAAATTTTTTTTATCTCAGCCATTGTTTAGGTACGATTTGAATATATAAATGAATTATATGGGATAATATAAGACACAAATATAATTCATAATATTTTAACCTATTTTTGATATCAACTTAGAAGGCCCTCCACAGAGATAGGTAGTGAAGTACCTCTAGGCTTTAAAATGTTTAATTATATTAATACATCCCATGATAGATGCAAGAATGGCCGTGACAGCATTATTCAGGTCCCGCACAAAAGCCAAGTCAGCAGTTTCAGGGATTGCTTAATGGATTGAGAAACCTGACACAGAAGCAAATCTATGGGCTGGCGACAAGTTCATGGAACCACAGGCCATGCAGGTCTGTCGAGCCGAGGCAGGATAGAGCAGGAGATACATAGTCGAAAGAATAGCTACGTCAGCATCGTAGCGCGTAGAGAAGGAATAGCCAGGCACTGCCAAAACAGGCCTGTTCACGATAGACTCCCAACTTTCGATGAACTGAGTGAAGAGGCTGTGCAGAGGGATACGTGGCAAGTCGAGCAAGCGACATGCGAATATAAGCTGCAAAATATTAGCCTGTATTGTGCTGTCTCACCAATGTTTGCGACACGATGGCGACCTCACAATTTTTGCATTTATTATAAAAATATATATGCTAATTTTAACTAAACACCCCTATTAGTGTATTATAACAATATTATATGATGAAAAACGTGTTGTATAATAGAAACATCTCTGTAACTAATTATATGCATGTTATACTTGAACCATTGTATCACAATATGTAATGTACTCTCTGAAACCTGGAGATAATAAAACTGAATAATAGAATAAGAGTTGAGTTAAATAGCAATAGTTAGATACAGAAGTCCAATAACATGTAAGAACGAGGCTTAAAGATGTCAGAAAGTTCTAGAAGGTCGTTAAGAGAGTCCAATGACCTCTCTTACTTGGATCTCCCCAATATTGCATCAAACGATGGCCAAGTACTTCCGCATATGCTTCTATAAAAAAACCCTAAAATCCCAGAAATTAATCGTCACTTTCAAGTCCGCTTAAGTCCTCGTCAGTTGACCCTTTGAGGCTTGACCATGATCAGTAAGCCATCTTTTCTTCTAAACCCTCTCCATCTCTTGCTGCTAGCTCAACTCTTTTTGTTCACGGAACTTTCCCAGTGCAACTGTATTCCTTCGTTTTTGTGTGTGGACAATCCCAAGTCTTCTATTCTGCCTCGACCACGACTGCCTGTACTCTGTGAGAGCTACGAAAAGTCTTCCAAAGTGCAGAGAGGTATTGGAAAGCTCTCCACACCTGCGTGTCCCTCTCGGTTACAACATACTTGTATATATACTTTTTTATTTGTCATACACAGAGAAGGTGCATAGTGATATCTAGATATCAAAAGATCATTCTATAAAAATTTCAAACTATAATTTGCGATAACCATGCACTTTTTTTTAACATAATAAGTACACAAATATAAATTATTGTATTGATATATATAAAATTTACTCACACACACAAGTTTTAATATCCAAATTCATATATCTCACTTTAAAATATTTACCTGTAAATGCATGTGTCCAAAAAAAAGTAAAACAACCTGTGATTATTTATTTCAATATAATATATATTAGCCGAGTGACCCGGGCAACGCCCAGGGTTTACCCAAAGGGCCTGCAGAGACTTTAAAAGTATAGATTGACCATGTTTTGATGTCCTGAACTATAGCCTATCATATAACAAACTGTAATTCGACACTATCAATAATTCGACACTTCCGATAATTCGACCGTTTTAAAAATCAAATTTACACAGTCGATTGTTGTTTAAATACAACCTTACCGGTAAAAAGGTATTACAGAGGCGATGACAGCCACTGAAAATGTACAAAATTTATGTATAGAGAAATGGGAGAATTTAGTGAATAAAGAAAAGTCCAAAATCTAAATAATTGATAATAGTGTATTAACAAACAACTAATACAAAAAAATTCCTTTGAGGTAAGAAACTATAGACATTAGTAAAAAGTTTATGAAAATAAATCAGAAAAAAGAGGTTGTCAACTATATTGCAGAGGAGACTACTTATAAAAGGAATTAATCTAATGGACTCATTAAAAATTAATTTATATTTTTATTCATACATGGGTTCAACTTTATATGTATTTTGTCCAAAGTTCAAACACGTCAAAAAGCCGCATAGAGCTGTCCATGCGTATGTAGCAAGAACCCAAATATTATTTATAGTCATAGCAAAAGCCAACTTTAGTGAAAACTGATGCCTCTTAAGAATGAAGGGAAGGCTGATATCTGAAGGAACAAAATATATTTTTGGCACCAATACAGTGTGTCCAACATTGGTCCCGGTCAGTATTTGTGCTTCAACTTTACTTGTATGCCATCCAAAGTTCACACACGTGAAAAAGCCACATAGAGCTGTCCATGTATAAATGCAGGCTCTTGTAGCAAGAAACTCACTCTAGCAAAGGTTTGGCCTTAAGCCTTATTTATAGTCATAGGAAAAGCCAACCCTATTGGAAACTCTTGCCTCTTCAGAATGAAGGGAATGTTGATATCTGAAGGAGCCAAAGATGTTTTGACACCAATACAGTGTGTCCAACATTGGCCCCTGTCAGTATTTGTACCTCAAGGACATGAGAGCACATGCACTGTATCACCATACATGTACCATTGTAAAGACCCTGCTTAAGATTAAAATTTCTCAGAAGCATAACAATAGCACCAACCTAGAGTATAACTGGTGTGGAGGCATTCTTCTGGGAGTAAGGCTATTGAAAAATTCAATAGGAAGTTATTTTGCTCCTCCACAATCTTACACTCCACACTGTTAACACTGAGGAAACACTGACTCGTGTTTGGTAAGCAATTTCAAGAAAGAAACTATAGGTATTGGTTGAAGAGTTTAAAAATATATATTTTGAGTGAAAAAAAAAGACACAAATCAGCAAATAAAATTGCAAACAATACTACTATATCACAGATAAGACAACATATAAAAGGAATGAATTCATTTAAATGACCTCATTAAAACTACATTTATAGTTTTATATATAAAATATAACCTCGATAATTCGACCATGTTTTGTTGTCCTTACCTACAGCCTATTATATAACAAATTTAATTTGACACTATTGATAATTCGACCATGTTTTGTTGTCCTGACCTACAGCCTATCATATAAAAAACTGTAATTAGACACTCTCGATAATTCGACCATGTTTTGTTGTCCTGACCTACAGCCTATCATATAAAAAAACTGTAATTCGACACTCTCGATAATTCGACCATGTTTTGTTGTCCTGACCTACAGCCTATCATATAAAAAACTGTAATTCAAGAGTTTAAAAATATATATTTTGAGTGAAAAAAAAAGACACAAATCAGCAAATAAAATTGCAAACAATACTACTATATCACAGATAAGACTACATATAAAAGGAATGAATTCATTTAAATGACCTCATTAAAACTACATTTATAGTTTTATATATACAATATAACCTCGATAATTCGACCATGTTTTGTTGTCCTTACCTACAAACTGTAATTCAAGAGTTTTAAAATATATATATATTTTGAGTGAAAAAAAATGACACAAATCAGCAAATAAAATTGCAAACAATACTACTATATCACAGATAAGACAACATATAAAAGGAATGAATTCATTTAAATGACCTCATTAAAATTACATTTATAGTTTTATATATACAATATAACCTCGATAATTCGACCATGTTTTGTTGTCCTGACCTACAGCCTATCATATAACAAACTGTAATTCAACACTATCGATAATTCGACCATTTTAAATTTCAACAATTGTTTGTTGCTCAAATATAACTTCACTGCTAAAAAGGTATTACAGAGAAAACTTCTGACATTGTAAATGTACAAAATATATGTATAGAGCAGGGGAATAATAAATAAAGACCAAAATCAAATTAATTGATAATAAATAGATTATTGCCAAAAAAAAAATACAAAAAATATTTTTTACTCCTTTCTTATCTTCACTCAATCATATTAGAGTGTCAAGCTTGTAAAGCTTGAAATTAACAACCATCATGATTGGGTGAAGTAGAATGCGTCTGCCTTTGTCATCAAGACTGGGAGCACTACTCAGTGGCAGGCCACTGACTTAGCTCCAAAAGAATGTATCCCTGGATTAGGAGCCCTTACAAGGTACTATCAGCCGGGCCAGCTGAGCCCAGGTTTTTTTAGTGAGCTTGTTACTGCTCCCCCTCCTCCTTTTTCATCCTGGCTTGGGACCGGCAAAGGCGGAGTTTTTTTTTCTTCCAGGTGAGAAACTTTAGGCATTGGTGAAAAGTGTAAATATATATTTTGGAAATGAAAAAAAAAAGGATAAAATAAATCAGAATATAAATTTACAAACTATATTTCAGAGGAGACGATTTATAATAGGAATTCATTTAAATGACCTCATTAAAAACAACATTTTATATATACTTTGGTTGCAACTTTACATGTATGCTATCCAAAGTTCGCACACTTGAAAAAGTCACATAAAGTCGTCTGTGCGTAAACTCAGGCTCTTGTAGCAAAGGTTTGGCCTTGAGCCCTCTTTATAGTCATAGCAAAAGCCAACCTTAGTGAAACATAAAGCCTCTCTAGAATGAAGCGAAAGTTGGTATCCGAAGGGGACAAAGATATTTCAGACATTATACAGTGTGTTCAACTTTGGGTACTGTCAGTATATGTGCTTCAAGGACATGAGAGCACATGCGCTAGAACACCATACCTGTTCCATCGCAAAGATCCTATAGGCATTGGTGAAAGTGTAAATAAATATTTTGGAAATGAAAAAAAATTGCAGATATGACAACATATTAAAGGAATAAATTCATTTAAAAGACCTCATTAAAAACAACAATTCTATTTTTTTATATATACAATATAATCTAATTAATTCAACACACGATAATTCGACTATTTTTGATGTCTCGACCTACGGCCTATCATATGACAAACTAATTCGACACTTTCGATAATTCAACTATTTTGGAATTTCAAATTTCAACAGTTGATATTTGTCTAAAACCCCTATTATTAACAACATATTAGACTGCAGAGCGCAAAAATGTAGAAAACTGTATGTATATAATTGTATGCAAATAATTGTATGTATAGATCAATGAGTAAAATATTTTTTTTTTGCTTATCCCTAGTACACGTGGTACAGGCCTTGATAATCATGGTGGGTAGAGTAGGCGACTGTTTTTACTGTAAGTACACCACATGTCTAAACATGTAAAAAGCAGTTCGACTTTGCATGTACAAATGTGCCAGAGCCCCGTTTGAATACTTGCGCTTGCTGGTGGGGTTGGACTTTTGCAAGAATCAGAAGCCATTGGAGCATTTTTTTTTTATTTTTTCAGAAAAAAGTGCCCAATGCGGGAATCGAACCCGGGTCGTAGCGGTCGAAAACCAACGGCTTAGACCATCCTTCCACCAACCCCCAGTAAAATAAGTAAATAAAAAGAAGACCAAAAATAAGTGATAATAGTTTATTGAATAACAAATAAAATAAAAAATCTTTCAGGTGAAAAATTTCAGGCATTGGTAAAAAAGTAAACAAGAGAAATAGCAATTGGGGTTTTGTGTCTGCGGCGAGTCATATTAGCACGCCTAGCGGTTAGGGGAGTGAGTCTTCCACGGCCTTTTCGAGGCATGACAGAATACGCTGGAAAAAAAAGGTAAAATAAGAACCAAGCAGAGGAAAACTATAAAACTGAAAGCCAGGACAGGCATAAAAAGAAAATTCCAAGCATGTGAGGAAACAATTGATGAAAAAAAAAAAGATTCCAAAAAAATACTGCAAAAAAGAAACCAGACACAAAAAGCAAAAATTGAGTACACAAATACAGCATCAGCCTATTTATGAGAAGAAAAAAAAAGACAGACACAAAAATGGAGCTAAATTCAAATGAAAAACTATAACAGATCAAGTAATCAAATCAGGCATTATGAAAGAAACTGCAAAAAAGAAAATCAGACACAAAAATGGAGCTAAATTCAAATGAAAACTATAAGAGATCAAGTAATCAAATCAGGCATTATGAAAGATACTGCAAAAAAGAAAATCAGACACAAAAATGGAGCTAAATTCAAATGAAAACAATAACAGATCAAGTAATCAAATCAGGCATTATGAAAGACACTGCAAAAAAGTAAATAAGACACAAAAATGGAGCAAAATTCAAATGAAAAACTATAACAAACACTTATAAAAGATAATCTATATAGATAATACCGTAACAGAGTTTTCCATTGTAAAGTCCTGAGCTATCTCCTACGAAGATTCTGAACTACACATAACGATCTATATACCAAAATTTTCGTTATTTTTTTCTTCGTATGATAGGCCTGTTTTTATTTTCCTAATGTTAACAGTTATTTTTATTTTTTAATTTAATCTATTTTACAATCGTAGATTTTTTGCATTTATCATCATCAATTCCTTTTCAAATGAAAAACTATAACAAAGTACTTACAAATTATAATCATAATCAAATGTATATATATATATCAAATATATATTATAAATTAGTAAAAGGTAATAAGACAAAAGAACGCATTTCAAAACAAAGGAATTGATGATGATAAATGCAAAAAATCTACGATTGTAAAATAGATTAAATTAAAAAATAAAAATAACTGTTAACATTAGGAAAATAAAAACAGGCCTATCATACGAAGAAAAAAATAACGAAAATTTTGGTATATAGATCGTTATGTGTAGTTCAGAATCTTCGGAGGAGATAGCTCAGGACTTTACAATGGAAAACTCTGTTACGGTATTATCTATATAGATAAACAGGAGCTTCTTGTGTAGAACACGTTTATTCTGTTAGCTTTCAAATGACATCGTTCTTCGCTTTTGCAAATTAATTGAAATTTTATATCTTAAAAATCGTAAATAATATATATCTTCTATTTATTATTTTCGAATCAAATTAAGGTGAATTACCAAGAGTGTTACCCAGTTTTTCTTCACTTACATCAAACGTTTATTTAGTCAGTGCTTTTCTATATAAATCCAGAATATGTTTTTAGTGTGTAACACACAATGGATAACACCCTCGATTCCCGACAGTCATGAACAGAGATTGAATCCCGCGTTTAAAATTTGTTCAATATGTGAATAGCCTTCACATATTATTCACTGTTTCAATTATCATAAACTAAATTGCTCTTGTTGAGCGGTACCTGATATAGTGATTTTGAACCGGCGGCTTTCGAATGACATCGTTCTTCGCTTTTGCAATTTAATTGAAATTTTTTATCAATAAAAATAGTAAATAATATATATCTTCTATTTATTATTTTATTTTCGAATCAAATTAAAGTGAATTAACTGAGAAATGATGAGAGAAAATAAGAATTTTATTAAGTCGAAGTGTCATATTTCAAGCGACAGATTTATAATCATACAGAATATAAACACGCGTACAGAACAACTTGGAGCAAAAGTCAAATAATATCAAATCCGAATGTAACTGTAGAAGGGAGAGCTATAGAATAAATTCATTGTTTTATCTGCACACAATGTATGTGTTATAAAAAACATAATCTCCACCCCAGTATTACACCCTAGTGATTACCGAGTTAGGAGGAAAGAATCGCCTCCTAGCGGCCATCTATGGAATTACCCCCATTTACCCTTTATACCCCAAGAAGGCCATCACAATCCCCTGCTAACCTTTCCTTTATGATATATTTAAATGGAATCTCTAAGTTTGATGCTATATAGGGATGATCATCGGTAGAGTCTTTATCTTTCTTTGGCGTGTGTTTGTTTTTATGGGGAGAGAAAGTATTTAAGTCTATTTGAATAGATACAGATAAATCAACCACTTTTTTCGAGTAAACTTTTTAAAACTTTTTAAAACTTTTTTTAAACCACTTTTTTCGAGGGCCATTAGCCCGAAACCATGGTCTCTAGGTGGACGCTTATCAGTTTGCCAAAGTTGGTGTTGTGGCTTTGTCACCGACCCGATGCCGCTAGTTGCGGCGACGGTCAATAGATGGCGTCAGATTCTGACGTTTATTTTGACGGGAGAGGCGACCATTGCTTCCAGGGAAAAGTGTATTTTCAAAACATTTTTATTGTTCTCTAACTTTTGGGCACGGACGCCCTTCTATAGGAGAAAACCTGGTATGACTCTCTGTCTTCAGGGGAATGATAAATGATAGGGGGTCGTAGGAAGGATGGTCTATACCGTTGGTTTTCGATCGCTATCCCTCGGGTTCGATTCCCGCACTGGGAACTTTTTTCTGATAAAAAAAAATGCTCCAATGGCCCCCGATAATTGCAAAGCTCCAACCCCACCAGCGAGTGCAAGTAATCAAACTGGGCTCTGGCACATTTTTAAGTGCAAAGTCGAACTGCTTTTCACATATGTAGACATATGGTGCACTTACAGTAAAAGCAGTCGCCTACTTCTACCCACCGTGATTATCATGGCCTGTACCACGTGTACTATGAATAAGCAAAAATAAAAGGGGGGGGGGGGATGATAAAGAAAATATTCCCATGGGGAGGGTGACAGGGATGCACTGAAAATATAGGGAAATAAATAAAAAGTGGTTGATATAGCTATATCTTTTCAAATAAACTTCTAACCAGCAAAAGATGTTAATAACGATAATGAAATTTAGTTTCATGGAATTTCTGTTTGCGTTTGTAGTTTTCTATCTTTGTGGTGCATACATATCTTTATAATATGAAACATTAGCTTAAAACAGATGGATGGACATGCGAGATTTGCGGGACAAGAATGGAGCCGGGGCTACATCACTATATACTCTCATGTATGAAGAAACAGAGCTGGAGCGTTTGCGTTGTTTAAATTTTGGAAGACGGCTGAAGAGAAAGAGAAGCCATATACATATTCTAATTGATGTAAATAATCTTTGTCAGGATTAGAATGACGAATCCTGTATGGGACTTTGATTCCAGTAAAAGGCTTGTTGTTGCTGTTGTATATAGTCACAGTGTAGAAAATACTATACCTACTACTTATAGGTTTCTCTCTGTATTCTTAGTTCCCTTCTCTTCAATTACTCTGTAAACTGGCGATTCCTTTATAGGACGAGAGGTCCTTAATAAAGGCTTTTGTTGTAGTTGTTGTTGTAATATAAAACATTAGCGCTCCATTTGTTATGAGAATTTGAAACTATTATATAGACGCGTATGTTTCTTTTAAAAATTAAACAATTACTGCCATTAATTTTTCATTGCAGTAAGTTCAATAGATATGTATGTATGTAATTCTACTGTCCTCAAAGCTTATGTCCATAGTTCTTCTAAAATACCCATTCAAAGAGTCTATCAACAGTATCACTATAAAAGGAAGTTCCAAAAATGCAATATAACAGCGGTATGGTAGATTAAACTGGCGAAACCGCTGAGAGGGTTCACCACTGATGAGCCAGGCCCTCTCATTAATTTTTCCATTCAGTAAGGACAGTAGAAATTGTTTAATATCAAAAATAATCTTACGCCTTTAAAATAGTTTCGAATTTTGATAACAGATGGCGCGCTAATGCATCAGATATTGTTTAATTTTTAAAAATAATCATACGCGTCTATAATAGTTCCGAATTCTCATAAATATCTTTAATTATGAAATTGTGAATGCCTATATCGTTATGGTGTATAAAATGTGTATTTTTTTACGTATGAGTGCAGCAGTGTGCATTTGTAAATTTGTCTTTAGGATGTAAAATACATTTGATTATTGATTATAGTATTCTGGTATATATATATGAAAAAATTATACAAATGTGATATTGTACTGAGATAAGGTGCATAATTATGAAAAAGGCATCTCCTTATCGTGCAACTGAAAGTTGCTGATGACTTGCGCCATCTATCGGAATAAATATCAACTATTCTCGTTGATTTTTAATTATTCCAGAATTGGCCAAATACCCATTCTTGATTAATCAAGAAAGGCTAATCACGGACACGTTTCGGGCTGTTGGCCCTCATCAGCGTGGTGCAAGCTGTACCTCAACGACCAAAAAACTGGTCATTCAGGCATCCTGAAAAATCATGAAACGGGTAGTTAAGGCCAGAATTGCGTGAGACCGCGACACAATGTGAATAAATAGTACAATGGGATATTGTAATGGAATAAGGTGCATAATTATGAAAAAAAGGGCATCTCCTTATCGTGCAACTGAAGTGGTTTTTCAGGATGCCTTGAATGACCAGTTTTTTAGTGGTTGAGGTACAGCTTGCACCACGCTGATGAGGGCCAACAGCCCGAAACGTGTCCGTGGTTAGCTTTTCTTGATTAATCAAGGATGGGTATTTGGCCAATTCTGGAAAAATTAAAAATCAACGAGAATAGTTGATATTTATTCCGATAGATGGCGCAAGCCATCAGCAACTTTCAGCTGCACGATAAGGAGATGCTCTTTTTTCATATATATATATATATATATAAATTTGAAAGTTTATAACATCATGGTGTATGAAGTGGTGTATCAGTGTGCATTTGTTGTTGTGTGTCATTTTAAATTAAAATGGATTAATTCATAGGTGTGAGTGCATGTGTATTTGTAGGTGTAAGTTTTATGGTATATAAATCTGTTTAAACATAGATGCTAGTGCATGCGTGTGTATTTGTAGGCAGAATTATTTGGTGTATGAATGTGTTCAATTATAGATTCGAGTACATGGATGTGTATGTGATGGTGTTATTTTGTATAAATATATTCAATCATACTATAGTGTATGATTCTACATTTGTAGGTGAGTGATTTTTTGTGCGAGTTTATACTTGTATGTGCAGCGCATTAGTCGGTATGCATTATTTAATAATATTTACTGAGTTTATATGTTTAATATAAGTGAATATTCATCGTATTTTGATATTTTGTGTGTGTATCTTGATAATATATATACAATATTTGATGTAAATATTTTTCAATTTCTAAATTGGAATTCAATCTCTCTCTCTTTCTCTTTTAAACCTATATCTCAATTTTGATAAAAATTAAACAAAAGTATTTTCATATTTTTATATTTTCAACCGCAAATTTAATGATATTTTCTATTTTGATATTCTTGATTTAATTAGATAACATTACAACATTTATTTTCTTCTTTCTTATCTCTATATTTATGAAGAATTTAAACAAACAGAGACCCCTGAATAGTTTAGCAATTATTTACTCAAAGCGATCAACCGTCGAATTAAATAGGGTTTTCTAATATACAAATGTGTTTAGAAAGTAAAAAATCCTCATATAATCATATATAACAAGCAATCAATAAACCCGAGAGCATAATCATAATATAAAATGATCATTATCGCGTTAGATGATATAAATTCCAAATTTCAAATTAAGAGTTGAAATTGTAGACTATATAAGCAAATCAGACGATAATATATTTATAGCGCGGTTGGTAGATCAAATTATCGACATCGCTGGGAGGGTTCATCACCGATGGATCCAGCTCATTTAAAAAAAATTCATCTTTTCGTTTAGTAATTGTTGATATTTGACCTATAGAGGTTAAATTCAAAAATGATTATAGCGTTATAAATGAAAATAAGATGAATTGTACTTTTCCACAGAAATGTAAGAATTGATTGATCAAGAGTTCTCCTGACAAATACATTATTCACTGGGGATCTCGCAGTAACCATTCAGGCAGGTGCCGACGGAGTAGCGATATCGGCAAACTTGGTTGTCAGGGTAGTTGACCCAGAAGAGCTGCAGCTTGCGGTCAACTCGTTCGATGCAGGCAACACGGCAGGGTTCTGGGAAGACAGGGAAAGACAGATTACTCTCAGCCTTGCAACCGATCCCAGCGGTGGATGTGACATTCGAAGATTCTGTGGTGGAATTCAATCGACTACAGACCAACAGAGGAATGCACATCAGCAGCTCTAACGTCAGAATCCACCATAGCGTCATCTTATAAATTTCCACACATTCGTCGAGATCAGGACCTGAACTCTATATATCTTTTAATTATATACTAATTAGAAACTCATTGTTCAAACCATAATGACTAATAATCTACGAAGGTTTATAAATAATATAAGTATACATTTTTGAGTTTATTTTCATATAGTTATATCTTTCAAATACATGACATCCAAATGATCAGCAAAAATCTCAGAAAGTAATCAATCTAAATAGAAATAATCATGAAGTTCATTTATTATTATTTCTCACTAACCTGAAACGGGCATTAGGTCAGTGCTTTTCTATATAAATCCGGGATTTGGTTCCAGTTTATATTCTACGTTATATCTTTAAAATACATGACATTTCGAATGATAAGTAAAAATCTCAGAAAGCCATCTATCAAAATAGCTATAATCTTAAATATCATTTATTATTCCTCACTAACCTGAAACGTGTACTTGGTTAGTGCTTTTCTATATCCAGAATATGTATTTAGTTTCTTTCTACTTTATATATTCAAAATACATACTTTCACATCTCAAATGATCAGCAAAAATCTCAGAAAGCCATCAATCTAAATAGCTATAATTTTAAATATCATTTATTATTCCTCACTAACCTAAAACGTGTACTTGGTTAGTGCTTTTTTTTATAAATCCATTATATATATTTAGTTTATTTTCTACCTTAAATCTTCAAATACATATCCTTACATATTAAATGATCAGCAAAGATCTCAGAAAGCCATTCATCAAAAAATAGCAATAATCTTAAAGATCATTTATTATTTTTTATCACTTATATATATATATATATACATGAAACGTTTATTTAGTCAGTGCTTTTCTATATAAATCCATTATATATATTTAGTTTATTTTCTACGTTATATCTTTAAATACATATCTTGACATATCAAATGATCAGCAAAAATCTCAGACAGCCATTCATCAAAAATAGCTATAGTCTTAAAGATCATTTATTATTCCTCACTAACCGGAAACTTGTACTTGGCTAGTGCTTTTTTATAAATCAATAATTTATATTAAGTTTATATTCTCTAGGTTATATCTTTAAAATACATATCTTGATTGATATCAGTTATAATTGACATTTAAAATGACCAGCAAAAATCTCAGAAAGCAATCAATATAGATAGATATAATCTTGAAGATCATTTATTATTATCCTTCACTAACCTAAAACGTGTATTTGAGTAGTGCTTTTCTATATAAATCCGGAATACGTATTTAGTTTAATTTATAAGTATTATTTTAAAAATACATGCCATTTCAAATGATCAAAAAAGATCTCAGAGAGCTATAAAAATAGCAATAATTTTAAAGATCGTAATTATTATTATTATTCTTCACTAAAAACACCTCTCTGAAACGTGTACTTGATCGGTGCTTTTCTATATAAACAAATAAAACATATTTGGACAATAGTCAAATTTATTATTGAATCAATGACTAATTTATATTTATTTCGATAGAGATGGTGCTTTTTATATTTCAAATATAGGAAAAATGTGATTTACTATTTTAAATTATGAAAAATTCATCTCCTTATCGTGAAACTGAAAGTTGCTGATGGCTTGCGCCATCTATCGGAATAAATATCAACTGTTTTCGTTTATTTTTAATTATTCCAGAATTGGCCAAATACCCATTCTTGATTAATCAAGAAAGGCTAACCACGGACGCGTTTTGGGATGTTGGCCCTCATCAGCGTGGTGCAAACTGTACCTCAACAACCAAAAAGGATATATATAACCACCGATAAGGAGATGCCTTTTTTATTATTTATGCACCTTATCCCAGTACAATTATCACATTTGTACTATTTTATCACATTACTATTTTAAATTATTAAAATACTTTGCACAATAGATAAACTTATGGCGCAAGGAATTTTATCTTTAATGATCATCTTGCGGCCAGGAAATGACCTCTTCATGTATTTCAATGCTTATTCTTTCCAAATGTTTTACCTATCTTTATATCAATACCCAATTGTAAAATCTATTTAGCAATATAAATATAGGACGACAATTATAGGCTTGAATAATCTCAAACATACCAGGCCTCTAAATTCAATTAACTTATTTATATTTAACTAACAACACATGCAGAATGGTTAGTAATATTAGAAATCGAATTGGGTTGGAGATGCTAACACACAAAAAAAGTTAAAGGTTTTCCGATAAAAATAAATTTCGGGGCCTAAAAACGTTTGAGTAATTAAATAAATTACGTTTATGATTTCTTTTTATTTTAATTTGGTTAAGAGAGAGGAGTTCCTTTAATGAGGAGCTTTGTTTTAGGTAAATAATACCAAACGATATTTGCCTACTTTATTCAATTATCTTTTACAGATGATTGGATTTATGATTTCTTTACTTTGTAATCTTTAAACTTATGCTCTTTTTAAACCTTTTTTGTTTCTTTGATATTTTTAAAAATAAATATTTTCAACCAAGTCTCAAATCTATGAATTACAGTTAGAAAATTTATATTTTCTATAATTCTTATGGTTTTGTTTCGATGTTGGTGTAAAAAATATATTAATTTTTATTATATTTATAACGATGTGTTTTAAGAGTGTTTGTTTATGTAAAAAAGTCGGCTTCGATAAAAGAAATACACTGGTTTTAAACGCAGATATCAATATTTAAAAATAATATATAATATACATTTTCTGTACTTGATTATGCTAGCTATCCTGTCTATGGCCTAAAGTGAGTTAGCAGTTAAAAGCTAGCAGCATTTATAATAAATAATCATATTTCGGTTTTTCACCCTTTCATACTTCATCCAAAAAGGTTAGAAATAGTCAATATTTCACCTTGAAATAAATTTTGATTTTTCATTGAAAAGAAACTTATGCGGTGTAACTTCAAGTGTTGTTTTACAATCACAAGCCGCAGTGTATTATATTGTATTATAAGTTACTTTATGTATTATTTATGAACGGTAAAATACGTCCAGGATAGCCTAGTGGACATGGCATCTACCCGGTGGGCGGAAAATTGTGGGTTCGATTCCCATCCCTGGACACTTTTATTTTTCCGTTCATCATAATTCACCCTTTCATACCTCATCCAAAAAGGTTAAAATAGTCAATATTTCACCTTGAAATAAATTTTGATTTTTCACTGAAAAGAAACTCATGCGGTGTAACTTCAAGTGTTGTTTTACTCTTATCATGTATTTGCGAGTATCTTTTGATTAAAATTACCTTTTCTTATCTTTAGTAGTGTAAAGGAATATTTCACATACACTATACGTAAGAACTAAAATAATTAAGCACGAATGTTTTTTTTTTACAAATAAATCAAACTAAAATAGTGGTGGAAAGGCTTTGCTCACTAGAAGTGAACCCTCCCAGTGATAAAGAGTCTGTTTTATTTATAAAATAACGATTTGTGTTTAAAAGATTTATATTGTATGTATAGAAAGTGCGTTATTGTCTTATAATTAATACACACACACAAATACCTTTATTAAGACACACAGGTCTTACAGAGGATTCTCCTTGGGGTTACAAGACGGAGAAACCTATGAAAGTGAGAAATATACAAAGGGGTAAAAATGTAGAAAGATTATTAACACATGATAAATATATACAGATTATTATTTGAATGATCCTATGGAAAATAAGAATATGGATTTGAAAATATGGATGGAAGAAGTGGAGAGCGAAAAGAGGAAAAAAACAGGTATTTATATATGGAATATACATATAGTGGACCCTCGGTTTACGAGCACCTTGGAGTACGAGCTTTTCGCAGTACGAGCAAAATTTTTTGAAAATATTTACTTCGGATTACGAGTGAAATTTCGCATTACGAGCAACTCGTGATGGTTGCCCGTAATCGTGATGGATGAAAATTCACTGGGATCCCTCCCTTCAGATCAGATTCGGGAAATATGTAAAATGTGGGAAACTGTGCAATTGTTCGTAGCAAGAAGAATTGCCCGAGTTTCAATTATTAAAAATAAGAAATTAGTTTCGCACTACGAGCGTTTTGGAGTACGAGCATGGCTCTGGAACGGATTATGCTCGCAAACCGAGGGTCCACTGTATAATGGAACAAGTCAATTTAAGCTCTTCCTTATAATTAATACATTATATGGTGGAAAATATATTGAAATAACATATCATCAATATTCCACGATTCAGAGGAAACCACAGCCACATTAACCAACAGTGTATTTCAACTCCCGACGTTTCAGTGACTCCTGTCATTCTCTCTGTCCCCTGAAGAGAGTGGCATTAAGTCACTAAAGCGTAGGGAGTTGAAATGACCTATAGGTTGATGTGGCTGTGGTTTCCTTTCTGAATCAACTTCCAACCAACAAATAGCTATCAGAACAATATTTCACGATAATATTGTGAGATAAGTGAAATTTGTCTCCATTAATTGCTAATAGATTACACAGTGAAATGGTTTCTGAAGCTGAAGATCTATAACCTCACTATATAATTTTCTAAAGCAACTGAAATTTCACTGACAGATATTTAAAATCAAAATTGACTAGGAGAAGGAAGCTATGAGTAGAAAATATTTTGAATATATTATTTTATAGGAGAACTAAATTATAGATTATCTACTGATTTTTCCTAAAGCCAAAGAAAACAAAATTTCAAATACAATGTTAAAAATAGTCACTGGAGAAAAATTACGAAAATAATGGAAGAAAATATAATTGTCTAATCGTGAATGATGCTATATTGAATAAAATAAAACTATTTTAGTAAATCAAAAGAAAAGACAGAAACATCTTTGCTGGAAATTCCTGATAAATCTTCGAATACAGGTCTAAAGTGAGAACCATATGAAAAGGTACTACATAAGAGAAATCTACACAGCAATAGAAGACCACCTAATAGATACCAGAAAGAATTTAGAACATTCTAAGGTGTGCTCGAAAAATAAATATTGATTTAAAACTATATTTACCAATTATTTAAAAAAATAAAGCAAATATTTGGTTACCTTTTTTATATCTGGAAAGTTCGCCCTATCAGACGAACCGCCGCACGGTGTTCGAAAATACCATTTCTGATTGAATTAATTCCAGTAATTTCTGTTAAAATAGTTTCATAATTTGGCCTCTTTTTTTTTAATCATCTGTGAATTTAATATTTCAGTGAAAAAATAAATACTTCAAATGCCTATTTTGTTAGTTCTTGTTATAATTCCAACATCAACATTAAGTACAAATAACCAAACTGAATTATGAAAATTATAAGTTCAAAAATCGTTTTTTATTTCAAGATATTTACGTCACGTAGTCCTTTTCCAACTGTACTTTGATCTAATGGAAAGAGTTATCAAATATAAAAAGGTTCGTTGAATAACTTCAAAGAGCGATGCTGTTTATAGGACAGTTTAGTGGGCGAAATTATATTTACTGCTTTTTAAATTTATGTAAATATATTTGAGATAAAGTTGATGTTTTTTAATAAGCTCGTTGGAGAACGATTATCGCTTGAAAGCTAGGATTTTAAAATAAAAATAAACTCATTGTGGTAAAAATATTTTTGTATTTTTAAACATTTTTCACAATTTCATCATGAATATTTGAGATATATATTTGGCTTGCATCTTCCCCCCCTTAATGAGATTCTTCGCCCTTACCGTGTACTTCAAATTACCCTAATGTTTCGGCAGATTTAATGATTGTGAGGTACAGTTGCCAAATTGCAGATGGAGTCTTATTAGAACATAGTAGGGTTTACCCTAGAAAGGATGACCTAGATAGCAACCATACCATCGAGTAAACTAATGAGATGTCTATGGATTGTTTGGTCGACTTCAATGAAGCCTGATTTTAAATGCCTAGTGCTCAAAGCACAAGCGTGCATCAATTTAACTGGCTGAAAAACCCAAAATGTTTTCAGGGTGTAGATACGATTACAGGCGTACAACCTTCGGGCTAGAAAACCCACTATACATTGATGAATATTAAGTGAATTCTTTTTTGTTGTTATTTTGTTTCATTTGAGAGTTACTCTTGAACCCAAATGAAACTGTTTGATAAGTTTCATTCAACAAGTCAATAATTGTGAAAATTAAAAAAGTAATTGAAAAATATTTAATTGACATAAACGTAGGATAGCGCGTTTTTGCCTAATGTAATGATTATAAAAAGATTTTATATGTGATTGAATATTTTGATTGTAATGAATTCAGGAGAAATCTTGCAAAAATCAATGAAAATTTTTTTGCCCTTAAAATACAATTTAATTATGCCTTTATAAAAATGGGAAGGTAATTTATCATGTTGGCATTAAGAAAAGTTATTACTGGCACTAAAAAAAGTCACCAAAATTGTTTACAAAAATTAATTAACAGGAAGAAGTTCATTAGACCAAATTGGGCGGGTAATTTAGCTCAACTATTTCTACATTTTTCAACATTTTATCTCTTGTACCTACAAGAATAGATTCAACTATATCTATCGAGATAAAAGGTAAAATAACACATTATAATATTCGTCTAATTTACTTCAACTCTAGATAGATAAAGTCATATTATAATCATCAAAAAGGAAAATATTCACTGCAGGATAGGTGGAAATATGATATTTGATGAAATCTCTCACTATATCACAGAATGCTAATATTTAGGGAAAGAAAGTGAAAAACCTCTTAAAAACACCTTCTGAAGATTTAGCAACCCACTAAAGACGCTGAGAACTATTTCAGAAAAGAAAAATTTAGCAATAGAACTCTATAACTTCTACAGATCAATTTTAAATAGATTCATACACAAAAGAGGTATTGAGGAAAGTTTTGGAACAGATGCCTAAATAAATCCCTTTTCAAACAAAGAATCGCGTGCACAAGGGGAAAGGGAGAGGAATTGCTGTATTGTTTTGTTGTTGTATGACGAATCCATACAGGGCAATGGGTCCTAATAAAAGCCTTTTTGTTGCTGTTGTTGTAATATTCGTCTAATTTATACAAAGAAAACTGAGGCAATTTTATTCACACTTAGTTATCTCATATGTCTTCAATAAATGTCACTGTGTATCAAGTATCTTTCAGAATTTTTGTCTGAATCATGATATACATGCTAAAAGGTACAACTTACTTAAGTTTTGTCCATGAGTGCATATATATATTTAATAAAGTTACGGGAAGATGATGGTTTTGTAACAAAAGAGACATTTCTCCCTTTAATTTTACATTAGAACAATACCTTATTTTTTAGCCCCAGTAGGAAACTTCATGGTGTTAATAAAGAACAACACCAGTTTAAACAAATTCAGACAAAAAGCCAACCTATATACTATGGATTCGAGCTATGGCCCTCATTAGTATTGGTTTTGTGGCTCATTATTTATCATCATCACAATGTTTTTAACTAGCTGATGAAAAATAATGCATGGTTCTAATGAATAAAAAAGGGAGATGTGCCTCTTCTGGTACATATACATTATTTTTTGATATAGTAATAGATTATGTATACCGGGATTCAGACAACTCTGAGAGGTATTTGATACACTGTGACCTTTATTGAAAACACAAGATAAGCAAGTATGAACATAATTGACTCTTTCATTAAAAAACATATAACGGGTGAAATAAATACTTTCCACTTCTCAAAGTTTTATCCATGTGTTTATATATGTATAAATGAGTAGCTCTCTCTTTAAAATTGCAATGAAACCATGAAACTATGTATCAGCCGATATGGTGTTGTGACAAATTCTTTATTCCTATCTTTATACATGAACATACCAGATATTCCCATTAATATGTAAACAGATCATTAAATTTATAATTTAAAAAAATTAAATTTCAACTACAATCAGAGAAAAATCATTTTTTATTATCAACATACAGACGAATAAACATAACTCAAGTCTACGTATTGTAGAGTGCTATTGGATAAGCATGGATACCAAGCGGCATTCAACTATTACGACGACTTTATTCCTAACGAATTTAGAATCGAAATTACTAACAAACCCTATTTGCTTTTCAACAATCTCTAATGGTAACTAATGTTTATTCCTAAATTTAAAAAATATATAAAAGAGGAGAAATTCTATACTAATGAATGTATAGTTGATATCGATAGAGGTGTTGATAACTATTGGAATATTTAATTAAAAAGACATATATTGTTTCAAAATATCATTTATTTTACCAATAAATCAGTTGGCTGAACACCTTGATAAAGGTTGGTGTTCAGCCAACTGATATATTGGTAAAATAAATTATATTTTGATCCAATATATGCCTTTTTAATAAAAATATTTATTTATGGATTGCTCTATTTTCAAAACTATTGGAATATGTATATAAATTATCTATATTTTTGTAACTATAGTTTGTAAACAATAGAGTTAAAGGAAAGTTGACGATCTCAGAAATATTCGTGTTAGTCTGGCTTCATTTCACTTTACATAACAGAATTTCAAAGATCCAACCTTCTACCCATTTAGAGAACACCCCAGCTATAAGAAGAGCCTGGGTCTTGTAAATACAGTAGGGATTAATTATCAAACGGTCCACTTCTCCTATCCATATTTACAATTATTTTTCTTATTTTTCATAGGATTATTCAAATAATAATCTGTATATATTTCCATGTGTATACAATCTTTCTCCATTTTTACCCATTTGTATATTTCCCCCTTTCATAGGTTTCTCCGTCTTGTAACCCCAAGGAGAATCCTCTGTAAGACCTGTGTGTCTTAATAAAGGCTTTTGTGTGTGTGTGTGTAATTATAGAACGAGATGGCTTCGAGCTGACAATATTATTTCTCAGGACGTACCAACACCTCTTTTTCCAGGGCTATAGCTTTCCTTGTCACTTCTAACCTCAATATGTGTTTTATTCTCTCATTATCCATTCTATCATATCACATATTAATTTATATCACAATGGTCATCAAGCCTCTATATTATATAAATCTTTATATATGATAAAATTGTGAAAAACTTTTAAAATTACAAAATATTTCTTCACAATGAATTTATTTTTGTAAAACGACATTTAAAGATTATCCCGCATGAGTTTCTTTTCAACAAAAATCAAAATTTATTTTAAGAAGAAATAACGATTATTTCTAACCTTATGAATGAAGTATGAAAGGATGAATAGTGAAGAGTAATGATAAACGGAAAAATAAAAGTGTTCAGGGATGGGATTATTTTTCCGTTTATCATTACTCTTCACAATTCATCCTTTCATACCTTACCCTTAAGGTTAGAAATAATCGTTATTTCTCTTTAAAATAAATTTTGATTTTTCGTTGAAAAGAAACTCATGCGGGATAATCTTTAAATGTCGTTTCACAATCACAAGCCGCATTATATTGTATTATGAATTTCTTTTTATTTTAAATTGCTAGCTTTTGACCTCTCCCAAAAAATCATTCAAAGTTTGATATCCTCAAAAGTGAAAAACCTAAAACGACTAGAGAGCGATTATCTTTCGAAAGATAGCAATTTAAAATAAAAGAAACTCATTGAGAGGAAATATTTTGTAAAATCAAAACACTGTATATACTCTATATATTATAAATTCTCCAGAATAATTATGAAAAGGCTAATGAAAACTTGATATATAACTTGATTTGGCTTTATGAAATACAAATACGATCATATTTTTTACACGGAAACACTTTTCACTAATAAAATAAACTTATGCACAAAATAGATCTCATATTTTTATTTTATAATATTTTTACAAAATATCAAAATGTATTACTATATCATCTGATCAATGTATAGAGATATCTCCAATACGTTGAATTGTCATCATGGAACTCAACATTTGATCTTGTTCTGCTTATATTTTCACCTCTATCTTCAAATTACATCTCGCTGTTTAATATCAACAAATCATTATTTTTGTATCTACATACCTTTCTATTTTAAAAGGATATCCCTCTAATATGGTAAATATCTCTTTCAGCTATTACTATGTGGTCATTAAATTTCACATTTTATATCGTAACTGGCATATAACCTATATGGAGTCGTGCATAAGTCGACACAGTTGGCCAGATGGAAATTTAGTCACCTGCGCTCTAGTCTATAAAGAGGAAGCCAAAAGCTTTCCCATGTGCACTAGGTGCAAAACCGAAGAAGACACTCCCCAACATATACTAAATTGTATTGGAAATGACAAAGGATCCCTGTACAGAGAACCAAGAAGAGTTCTTGAACTTCTTTATGAGCACGACCTCCAAGATCTTGTCTAATTTAGACTAATAAAAGGGTAAGTAAAAAAGAAAATTATATATTTCTTTCTAGATATAAATATGTTGAAGGACTGACAAGTCCGAAAGCTTGAACAATAAAAAGTTGCAAAAGAAACTTAACCCTGGAAGCTTCATTTATTTTATAAGATATAAATATGTTTTAATTTTTTTTGTCAATTTCTTTAACCAAATATAAAAGAAGGAATTTTACTATATCTGTTTTGCAGTGAAGATAGAGGCTGCCTGGCTGGAATTAATAGTTTTTTAAATTTCAATATACTTTGGCAGGTAAATCTTTTTTATTGTCTCGACGTTTCGACAAAAATCTTTTGTCATTGTCAGGAGCGAATAAAAAGTAAAACATTTTGCACAACGCTTGGCCAATTATTTTAATTCTTGTTCACTCCTGATGAGGAAAAAAGATTTTTGTCGAAACAATAAAAAAAAAAGAATTACTGGCCGAAGTATCTTTGATTTGAAAAAAAATATCTGTTTTAGTTTTAATCAAATTGATTTTTAAAAACATTTGAATTTGTCTCATTATAAACTTATATATTAATCCCCTCCCAGAATTCGAATGGAATTTTAATTCCTTTCAATAGAGAATCAACTTTAATTATCTTAATTAATATAAAATTTTAATTAAAACAACACAGGGGTTCTTTGTCAACAGAATTTTTAAAATGGCTTAAGGCTACTTCCGTCTCATTCATCTTCTTCAATATTTGTACTTTTTATTTAAGGTACACAGGAAACCATTTGCAGATGGGATTAATCAATAACTTAGAATTTCATTATATAAATTTATTTGAACTCTATTTATATGATATAAATGTTATGAAACTTTCCTTTTATCTCTTAATTAATGTATTGAATCATCATTTCTCTAAGGGTTAATTTAAATTGGAGGATATTTATTGGAATTTTGACACAAACACACGAAATAGACAAAATATAGATTTATTTGAAAATTAGAAAAACCTTTTGAATATATAATTAATATCGCGATTGGTGTTTATTTATATTAATTATAATACACTGCGGCTTGTGATTATAAAACAACACTTGAAGTTACACCGCATGAGTTTCTTTTCAATGAAATATCAAAATTTATTTCAAGGTGAAATATTGACTATTTCTAACCTTTTTGGATGAGGTATGAAAAGGTAAATTATGAAGAGTAATGATGAACGGAAAAATAAAAGTGTCCAGGGATGGGAAACGAACCCACAATGTTCCTCTTACCGGGCAGATGCCATATCCACTAGGCTACCCTGGACGTATTTTTCCGTTCATAAATAATACATAAAGTAACTTATAATACAATATAATACACTGCGGCTTTATTTATATTAATTAAAAACCAAGATTTTATATACCAATAATAATGTCTATAATCAACATTTATGATTAAAATATATATCAAAATGTTTTATTTATACACAATCAACTGAATAAGCAAAATATGATTTTGGAAATATTTAAAGCAAATTTCTAAAATTTAAAACATGGATAAAATATCTATTTAAATATTTTAAACAATTCAGACACTTTTATAAATTATTTTTTAAAATTAAAATATTAGAATAAAATGTGAAAAAATATATTATATATAAATAAAGGTCAGGCCAAGGGTTAAAATAACAGCTACTGCTTTTCAATTGCAGAAAAGCCTAAAGTTGTTTGCTTTGAAGGAAAAGGAAAGAGTCAGGAAAGTAAAAAAAAAATCAAACGAAAAAAGTTGAGAAGGAAAGCAGACGAAGAAAACCACAACTCCCCTACAAATCCCTCGACGCCATCTTTCAGTATCTTTAGAATCGTCTGCAAAATCTTCTATCTTTATTTAAACGTAACTTATTCTTTGAATATTATGAATATTTAACATATTCTATTTTATGTATATTTGTGTCGTTGCAAATTTTATTATTATAATTTAAAATAAATTCAAAGTTTTATTTTTAAATATATTGACTTGAAACAATGTAGATTACGAATAAATATTGAAAGTGATAAAAGTTTCAGTTTTAGAACTCAATTATGATCTCGACTATAAATAAAAATGATATTATATGGGGAAATGGGTCATGATTTATTTGAATTCTTTTACATTTATATTTTACATTTTGAAATGTTGCGTAGTATATATATATATATAATTCGTAGAGAATATTTATGATTTTTATTTTGATTCGGGACATTTTTTATTTTAATAAGAGCTATTTTATATTGTATTCATATATGAAGGTTTTACAATTTATGAAAAAATATTTTAATATTTAATAATGATATTCTAAAAGGATTTGTTAAATTCTATATTTTATTTGAAACATTTATTTAAAAAAAAACATTTAAAATTCAATTAACCATATGAAGTTAAATAATATTTTATATTTGAATGATAATTTTAATAATTAAAACATCCTATTTTATTAATTATACACACACACTCAAAGCCTTTATTGAGACTCTCTGGTCTCACACAGATTCTCCATTATATGAGATGGGGTATTAAATAAGTAAAAAATAAAGATATTCAAAAAGATCCAGTTAATTAGACATTTCTTTGATTTTCAAGGCCTTCAAGTAAAATTTATATACATTTAATGTGAATGACCTATTATCTGACAGGTTGAATATTAAATAATACAATAAGAGGCGTGTCTGAGCAATTCCCGGGAGAAGCAAGTCTCTTTCAGAATCAAGAAACAAACATTCCAACATGTAGTGGATTTTATTAATTATAATATTTTCGAATGTATATATGCTAATATTATAAAGGAAAGGGGTTAGAACTTTATATTTAGAATGGTAATAAAATTTGGTTTATGAAATACAATAGATATAAAGGGTTGCAAAATATGATTATTATTATATTACTGTACGATGATTCTCCGGATAGAATTGCTAAGAATAAACCAAAGGTAAAAGCGACGGGTTTTTTTATTTAGAAAATATTATTACAAATTTGTCACTTTTACATACAAAGGTTTTATTAAGACCCTAGACCAGGGGTCGGAAAACAATCCACATGCGGCTCTTTGTATGTAAAGCTGTGGCTCTTTGTATGTGAAGCTGTGGCTCTTTGTATGTGAAGCTGTGGCTCTTTGTATATGAAGCTGTGGCTCTTTGTATGTGAAGCTGCGCCTCTTTGTATGTAAAGCTGTGGCTCTTTGTATGTGAAGCTGCGGCTCTTTGTATGTGAAGCTGTGGCTCTTTGTATGTGAAGCTGCGGCTCTTTGTATGTGAAGCTGTGGCTCTTTGTATGTGAAGCTTCGGCTCTTTTTATGTGAAGCTGCGGCTCTTTTTATGTGAAGCTGCGGCTCTTTAAATAGTTCCATACGTAAATATTATTTATACGAGTACTGATGAATCACAATTTGGATTATAGATAATAAAAAATTTAAAATATATATATTTTTTAAATCCATTTTTAATTCTAAGAAGAATATTTAAAGTTGTCTCAAAAAACTATTTTTCCTTACTGTTATCTTGTTTAAATACTTAATAACAGTACTATTTAAGAACTTGCTGTGATATTTTTTTCTAATTTATTCTTCTTTCTGATGATGGTGACAATGCTGTTGCCGAAACGTTACACACTAATAAATTGTTTGGATTAGATCTTATTTTCTTGTATTATACAAGTATTATTTATTGTTGGTAAGTAAAGGTTTGTGGCTCTTTTAAACTTTGTTATTTTGTTAATTGTAATTTTTGATTCTTCTGACTCAAAAGATTGCTGACCCCTGCTCTAGTCTTATACAGATTCTCATTCTCTTTGCAAACTTGAAACGGTATCTCCATGATGATTGTTAATCAATCTTCTTCTTCTTTGGCTGGTTCTCTTTATTCACTTTTCATCCAGAGGTATAGTCAGCGCCGAGATCTTCCTCTAAATGACGCGGGCCCTCCGAGCTCTAACTACTATGTGAAAGCACGAGTCTCACAAGGCTCCAATTCAACACACACACCACTTTATTCTCAAACACACTATTTATACAATAAATTCATACACACGTGACCAGGCACTCGTGGTCAAATATAATAAAAACATATATACACAGAGTTATAATAAATTAAACTCTAACAATGATCAATATTTCGCTTTTACATTTGATCTCTACTTAGCTGAATAAGATGTTTCGAATTTGAAAATATAAAGACAAAATACCTGGTTGACGAAGTTTAATATTTAGAACTGATAATTACTAGTAGAAATAATAGCTAAAGTTTTATATAAGGTTATTCTTGTCCAGAGAAGTGATAGATAACTGCGTTTAAAAGCTACACGATTTTTCATTAATGTGTATTTTTATCTTGAGTCTCTTGTACAGTACCAATCTCTAAATCACATTGTGGTATGGTTGGATTTATCAAAGGCACACTGGCATTCTACGTTGGATGTTTTCAATACCGAATATGGTGATACCTGATAATGATGGAGGAAATAAAAAAAAAAAAGACAAAAATAGATTCTCATATTATTTTTTATTATTTTTTATTTATTTATTATTTTTTATTTATTTATTGTTACAAAAGCACGAAGTCCAAAGGACTATTGTGCTGTGCTAGTATTATTTACATATATATGTTTAATTATTTACACGATGGATTAGTATTGTTTTGTAAATTATTGTACAAACAGTTCTAAACTTGACAAAGTTCTCATAAGATAGAGTATATACACAAAGAGAATTTGGTGATGTTTCAAAGTATCTACATACAATTTGATTAGTCAGAGGGCAAGTCAAAAGAAGATGCTCTGGTGATTCAACATCTAAGCGGCATTCGCATGTTGGATCATTGATAGCATTCAGTTTGAATAGGAAACTTAAGAAGGGTCCTTTGCCAGTTAAGAATAAAGTAGTGAATTTATCAGAAGAAATGAAATTTGGGACAGCAATTGGAAAGAATTTCTTGAACAGTTCATTAGATTGAGAAAGATAAAACTTAAATTTTAGATCCAGATATAGTTTGTTTAATTCTTTTTGAAGGGGTCATTTGAGTGTTCGATCTGTGAGAGAATTTGTCATATTATACTTTGTTTGTAATAATTCAAGATAATCGGACAGTAAAGGAGTTTTCGCTAGTATATGTGTGATGTAAGAAGATGAAGTCCTATAAGCATGAATGCATCTAATAAGAATTTGATATTGTATGGAATTTAACTTGGATCTTTTTGCTGCAGTGATAAAAGGAAACCAAATATTTGATGCATAGCTTATTGTAGAGCGTATCATAGCTTTATATAGGATCAATCTACGCCGAGTATCAATGCCCCAAGTACGTGCACATAATGAGAATAATATATTCTTAAGTTTCGTAGCTTTCATAATTATATTGTCAACATGTGTTCCAAAATTAATCTTATTCCTTTGCCTATGATTTTTTAAAATAACTCCCAAAATTTTAACAGTTTCAGATGGTTGAATTATTTTTCCATCAAAATTAATGGGCAATTTTTCATAGTTATGTAAATAGAGTATACCTGTTTTGTTTGGACTTAGTGAAAGTTTCACCTTTTCACACCAGGCTTTGATTTTTATTAAACATTTGGTAATATTGTATTGAAGATCATAGATGTTTGAACTCCATACCACAAATGTCACATCATCCGCGAAAGCAATTACTCTAGCAAAACTTTCGTTAAAAGATAAGTTGAAATCATTAAGTAATATATTCCAAAGAATAGGAGAAATAATACCACCCTGGGGACATCCCTTATTTATCTTTCTTATACACTTTACATTAGTATATTTAAACTCTACACTCCGGTCTTCAAAGTAAGAATTAATTATTTTTATAAGTACCGCTGGAAAATTTGCCTTGTCCTATTGTTGGAGAATTGCCGGATGCCAAGAAAGTTTTAACGTTATCATTTATTAATATATATATATATTAATAAATGATAACGTTAAACTTTCTTCTTATCCACCATATATATACAAGTGTATATATATAAAAAAAAGTTTTATTTTATTTTAAAATATTATAACTTTTAGAACAAACTACAATGTAAAGTCGAACGCCATATGTCGCGGAATTTCCTATATAAACCTATTGTTGTTGTTTCCCGTTGGCCGGCTCAAAATATTCTGTAGGTATGTAAATATGTAATCTTTATTTTCTTTTTCAAGCCTCAAATCAGGTATTACTTTCTCAAATTATGTATTCAATACTTTATTATCACAATTAAAGCAAATTGTGATTTAAATTGTGCTCTTATTATATTTTTAAAATATCTCGACTGAAAACCAGTACCAAAATGCTTACGAACTCAAAACAATAACTTCACAAATAAAGTAATAATTATATATCTCAATAATATTCAAAAATCAGCAGAATAATTTTATAATAATATATATATATATGATGAGCCAAGCTCTCTCATTTAATAACTCATATCATTGCAGTAAGGTCTGTAGAGATAATATTTGATGATATTTAAAAGAAGCGCATTGCCAGTAAATTTATTTGTGTAAAATTTTAACGATAGATTATTATTTTATTTGACATATCGGACGCGATATCCCAGCTCGGGATACTTGCGCCTAAATACATTTTAGTAGATTATATACAATTCATTTTATACAATTTAATAACCGGACTAAAAACATAATTAAAACTTAAACGATGGTACTCTAAAACAGAAGAGAAAATCCAAAATGGATTATTTTATCAACCTATATACAACTCAATAACCGACTAAAAACACAATTAAAACTGAAACGATGGTTTTCTCAAACAGAAGAGAAAATCCAAAATAAATTATTTTAGCAACCTATATACAATTCAGTATATACAACACAATAACCGGTTAAAAACACAATTAAAACTGAAACTATGGTTTTCTTAAACAGAAGAGAAAATCCAAAATGAACTTACAAAAATTATTGAATTTTACATAAGTGTCTTTGTTATATACAAATTCGCAAACCTCTTCGATGGGATAAAAATGATTACTTCTGTAGCTGTGGAATATCGGACATTCCATCAATAAATGCATTGAGTCTTGGTTTTCTTTTCCACAGAAACAGCTAGGATCATCCGTTGCCCCGATTTTCGACAGAAATTCTCCAAAATTACCATGACCCGTGACGAACTGTGAGTTATAAAAATTCGGACGAAAATAAAAAGGAATTCCAAATGGGAAAAATTTTCTGAATGTTTCATTAGTGTTAGCTATTGTTTCAGCCATTCTTGATTCTATGTAGTTATGAATTATAGTCGGGGCATGCGGTCTGAATACATTAATTTCTTCTTTTGATAAATTGGCCAAATCGTATTTTATTATCAACGATTCTATTTGATCTGTGAGAATAGGTATTTTTGCCAAACTATGAATACAATTTGATGAGGTCGTTTTATAGGCTCTCACTACCCAAAGAAGAATCTGATATTGCTGAGAGTTTAATCTTTGCTTACTTCTTTTATTAATAAATTTATACCATATTTCAGATCCATAGGTTAGTATTGGCCTGAAAAGAGTTTTATATAAAATTAATCTTTTTTTAGCATCCAATCCCCACATCTTCCCACAGAGCGAAAACAAAAGATTTTTCATACGGTTGATTTTACAAAGAATATCATTAATGTGGGGTGTGAAGTTAATTTTTGACTTAATTCTGTGATCAGAAAATTTTATACCTAAATTTTTACCTCTTCCACTGGTTTTATTATGAAATTTGGAGTTCCCATTGGAATATTTTGTTTGCCGTGCATATGTATTAAGCCGGTTTTCTCCGGGCTTAGCTAATTTAATTTAATTAATAAATTGGTAAATTTAATTTACCAATATATATATATATATAACGCGAAAAACGGTCTTTATTCAGTTAAAAGTGGCAAATACAGTCGGCAGTCAGAGGGGAAGGGGTATCAAGAGGGCGTCGATCTAGCTGTTGTAGTCTCTCCGTCTATTTCCATTTCTCTACATGGCAGAGGGGTTGTCTTCGCTTCTAGGGGAGTGGGCTTAGGTTTTTTATCTAGGTTCCTGTCTTCTTGATGGTCAGAGTTGTCGTGCTGAGACGCATTAAGCGGTCTCTTCTTCGTCGGATATTTTGCATCAAGGATTGCATCGTATACTGCATCATACTTGTCGATCTCTGTTAAAATTAGCCTCAATTTGCCTATTTTGTCGTTGAGTGCTTTTCTTTGGTCGGTGTTGAGGTCTCTGAAGTTTTTTGACTTAAAATCTTCATTTTTCTTGAGGTAGCAGGAGGTCCTATACTTCAGGTCGGGGTGCAGTTCAAGCTGTTGACAGACTTTGGTCTGTCTAGAAATACCTGCCCTTTTGAATACCAACGCGATGATCCTTTCCATTTTAGGGTTGTCTCTGTGCTCGCAGTCTATAAACTCCCTCTGGAGCTGAGAGGAGTCCATCGACCACTGTGAGCATCTGGCTGATGTGTCTTCGTCAAAATCTTCGGTTCCTGCGTCTGTCCTCGATTCAGAACACGGGTGAATGGCTGTTCCTCCACCAGGGGGGACTGGTTTTGTTTCTTCGTAGAATTCGGTTTCGAATTGCAAGGAAGTCATTGATAAATCGGATTTGATGGAAAGAGCGTCGTCATCTGAGTCGTTTCCGTCTTTCATTAGAATGGATTGTACGACAGGGATTTCGTTGGGGGGAGTCTCGAGATTGTCAGTTTCAGCAGAACTAGCGACGTTAATCCTTTTCCCTTCAATATTCATCGGGATGTTCTTGGGAAGTGGGGTTTCGATTGTTGGTGGACTTGGTTTTGGCCTTTTGCCCTGGTCAGTACACTCCTCTACGGTGTTGTCGTTAGACGTCTCAGGCAGTGTTCTCTTTCTGCCCAAGGTTTCATCATTCGCGGTGGTTTTCACTGTAACTGATTCTCCTGATGGGCCTGGCACAGCGGGCAGGGCTGTGGGATTGATGACTTCTGAATAAGTTCTTGTGATGTTGGCTCTGATTTCCGGGTTGAATGGGCATTTGGATTTAATATGTCCATGTCTCTTACAACTCAGGCAGGTGATATCTTCGCCCACAAAGATCTTAAAAGTCCTTTTCATGTAGACGATTGGGATGATAGCCGGCATGTCAGTCGATTCCTTTCTCTTCAACACGACCTCTCTTCTAAGAGATGAAAGGTGTTTGAAAAGGGGGTTCTCGGTGGGGAAAGGCAGGGGTCTGACGCTAAGGATCTCTCCAAAGGGCGCTAGGGCTTTGGTGACCTCTTCATCTGGGATGAAGGCAAGTATTCCTGAGAGAATATATTTCTTTGGGGGGTTGAATAGGGGCGTTGGGTAGATGGTGTTGCCTCTTACAGCAAAGCCGTTATTAATGAGTAGTAGGGCCTGTTCACCATCGGCAACCGACACAACGGCCTGGCCATTCATCTTTCCAACCGAGTGGATGTTTTCGTGTCCAATGATTTTGGCTATAGAGGATAGGTGCTCCTCAGCACTGCAATCCGAGAGGGGGGTGAATTGGATGGTGGAGTTAATGTTTTTACTTCTTTTTTCGTATGTTTCTTTCCGTGATTCTTCAAATTTCTTCCATTCTTGAGTCGTAAATTGTTTTCTTTGGGTATGCAAATTGCCTTGCTGTTTGTTTTTCTCTAAAGATGGT
This sequence comes from Cordylochernes scorpioides, assembly GCA_030710605.1. NCBI lineage: Eukaryota > Metazoa > Arthropoda > Arachnida > Pseudoscorpiones > Chernetidae > Cordylochernes > Cordylochernes scorpioides. The sequence goes on along the minus strand of CP092881.1, from coordinate 22,014,553 downwards.
AATTCAGCGATTAATGGTTTAGATGTAAATGATTTTTCTTCATGAGAGTGAGCGACCAATGAGACCTCAGCAGCAGATGACGTGTTTGATGACGCAACGACCAACTTGGCCGTTGCCATGGTAATGAGGCAAAGCTACAACTTGTAGCTTTGCGGATTTATGAAAATTATGAAATAAGAAATATTTTAAACTTGATGAAATTCGATGAGTGATGGCTCTAAATGAAGCCTGAGTAGAGATGAGAAGAATGATACAATTTTGAAATAGCAAAACAGACTTTAAGCTGGCGAAAAAGCGAAAGACTCAGGAGCTCGCGCGACGCGCGGCCGCACGGCCATATATTTATATATATATATATATATTGGTATATATATATATATATTATAAATAAAAATATTTTCTACTGATTTGGAATATTTTTAAATATACAGAATTATTATTTGTTGCTTGATTTTTGGTATCCATGAGTATTTTACATTATTGCTCTGCAGTCGTGGTAATAGTGCTAAAATAGTTTAGATCATTATAGATTTAATTTTGCTTATTAATATAAACATAATTAGATAGAAGTTCTGCCTGTCTTAAGGCGAGTAGAACAAGGAAAAAAACATATTTACATAATTGACAAACGGTTTGAGCCGGCCACCAGGAAACAACAACAATAGAGTTTATATAGTGAAAACGGCGACTCTGGTGGTCGATTTAACAGAGTAATTTAATCTATGAAATATTTTTAAAATGTATATTTTATAACATACATATATAAATGTCATAAAAAAAGATGTATTTTAGGTACGTTACCAATTCATTCATGCAGTCGTGGATTGAAGTGAATGATAACTTTTATTTCCAAAATTGTATTTATTTTAATGATTATATTTTAAGAACAAAACAGTTTGCATACATTCAATTTTATAATGATATAATCTAAGTATAAACAAAAAAACATCTTGGGTTGTACTCCTTTTGTTGAGGATTTTAAAAATCAACTCTGTGTTTGGTTCTATGATTATTTAAAATATAATTATATTAATGAATAATAAAAATCATATTTTTATTATGTCATACATATAATCACACTACCTAAAAATAATAGTAGTATAAATAATAAAAACATAGTAATGATTCTGTGAATATATCATAACCTAGAAGTTTAACGAATTTTCTAGGGAAATGCAAAGTCAAAATACAATGTTTTGTCAGGAAAGTGCATTCAGTTAATGTTCTGTAAATCAATAAATTAATGTTGGTCGGATATAAGAAGGATCCTCTTAAAGTTAAATGGTCTTCGTTTAATTATTATCAAGTCCTTTCTAAAAAAATAAACTTCCTTTGTGTTTTCTTCACAAGACTTTATGAAGATCCAACTTCCTTTGTCTCTTAATTATCAGGGATGTTGTAAGAGCCGGTAGATTTGCAGACGATGTATATTGGATGTTTTCTTTAACGATTCCCATTGTTATCTTATTTGTCGTCAGACGCTGAGCATAATTCTTCAATAGTGAAATCTTTTGGTGTGGAAATTATACATAGCTTTCCATTGTTGCCGTTGTCAATTATGGAAAGTGATGTTATGGTTGGTTAATTTTATTTCATTCGTTAGTCTTGTTGAGAATTTAAATAAATTTAATGTCTTTTAACCTCTATTAGAATGTATATATATATATATATATATATATATATATATAAAAAGATAAAGTGTTGAATACTGTTCAACAACAACAACAATGTCTATTCAAACGAAAGAACAATATGTTTACTGAATTAGCATAGGTTTTAAATAAGGTTTAGTTTAACTTGAAGTAAACATATTTATATTGTGTTTTTAAATTTATACAGAGAAAATAATTATAATTTTATACATATATGGTGTTGTTCATTTAATAGTATACATGTATATATATTAGGAAAAAGGCATCTCCTTATCGTGCAACTGAAAGTTACTGTGGGTATTTGGCCAATTCTGGAATAATTAAAAATCAACGAGAATAGTTGATATTTATTCCGATATATGGCGCAAGCCATCAGCAACTTTCAGTTGCACGATAAGGAGATGCCTTTTTCCTAATTTATGTACCTTATCCCAGTACAATATTACATTTGTACTATTTTTTCATAAATATACATATATTGAAAATAGAGAAATCCATTAAAAAAATCTTTAAATAAAAAGGCATATATATATATATATATATGTCGTATGCGTCGTGGTCGAATGGAAAGGCGCGACCGTTGTGCATGTATGCGTAAAAAAAAAACTTGTTCCACACTCGTGAGCGCGTGCGCACGCGGCCGGGGCGTAGCGTTCGCCCGCGCGCGCTGTCGCCCAGATTTATTTTGTACAGATTTATACATTGATGAATTTATATTTACAATTTAACATAATAATTATGGTGAAAATAAGTTATACATTATACATTATTATGACATATATATTGGATCAAATTATTGGTAAAATAAATGATATTTTGATCCTATAAATGACTTTTTATTTAAATAAATATAAATATATTGTACATTATAAAGGACTGCGGCGTATGATTATAAAACAACACTTAAAGTTTCACCGCATAAGTTTCTTTTCTGTGAAAAATCAATATTTATTTAAAAGAGAAATATTTACTATTTCTAACTTTTTTGATGAAGTATGAAAGGGTGAAAATATGAAGAGTAATGGCTTCTAACTTTTTTGGATGAAGTATGTAAGGGTGAAAATATGAAGAGTAATGGCGAACGGAAAAATAAAAGTGTCCAGGGGCGGGAATCGAACCCACAACCTTCCGCTGTTCTTTTATAAATATATTGTGTTCTCTATGAATTTTTATTTGTAGTGAAATATCATTATGAATACATCGAAGGAATATCTATACAGTTGCTAACTATGATTGTATATATTGTGTGATTTGACTAATAATTTTTTAATAATTATAGTTAACTCTTGGGCGCGTACATTTTATTTGACTCAACTAATATCATATCAATGTATGATATATTCTCTCTTTCTAATCTAAAACATGGCAACACCTTTGTTTTTGATTGCGCCATGCCATCAAAATTTTATTTTCACTTTGCGTCGTTTCGATTTGCGTCGTGTATTTTTGGAACGTAACCCCGACGCAAAGCGAAGTATGGGTGTATATAATTAAAGTTTATAAGGGGGGGTCGGTGGAAGGCTGGTTAAACCGTTTGGTTTACGACCACTACGACCCGGGTTCGATCCCCGCATTGAACACTTTTTTCTGTTTAAAAAAATAAAAAAATGCTCCAATGGCCCCCCGATTCTTGCAAAAGTCCAACCCCACCAGCGAGTGCAAGTAACCAAACGGGGCTCTGGCACATTTGTAAGTGCAAAGTCGAACTGCTTTCACATGTGTAGACATGTGGTGCGCTTACAGTAAAAAGCAGTCGCTAACTACCCACCATGATTATCATGGCCTGTACCACGTGTACTAGGGATAAGCAAAAAAAAAAAAAGTTTATAAGTTTTAATGCATATTATTTATGTGCTTTACTTTCATAATACAGATTTTATCCATATTGTTTCTGTATTTCATACTCACTCTATTGATGCTTCATGAATATTGTTAATGTGTAATAATATAGCCCTAGTCGTGTATCATATGTGGAGTAAAAATATAAGTCGAATTTGTGTATAAAGAAATACAATTATTTTCATACATTTTCAAAAAGGTTAAACATTCCAGCATTTTATGATCCATTTCGCTAACCATTTTTGATTAATATATCAAATTCAAAATAAGAGAATTAAGCCTCCAGGGAAAAGTTTCTTTAAAAAATATTTTTTATTTAAAAACCTCTCAACCTTTCGGTCAAGAAAGCCTTTTTATGGGTGAAAATATTTTATATCATTAAAACGCCAATAAAATAAGATTTAAAATTAAATAAAGTGTTTTGGTTGTTTACATTTGCTTCAATACAGAATCAACGCAGGATTCTGTTGCCTTGAGAGATCTCTAAATGGAAAATATTTTTAAAAGAAACTTTTCTCTCGAGGCTTAATATTTTTATATGATATTGATTCGAAGGATTGATTTATCGAATATATCAAATTAATATGAATAATAAGAATTTCAAGAATCAATTTTGAATTGAATACCTGTGAAAATTTTATCAGTCAATATTAAATAATCATAAAGTAACCTGGAAGCATTGGTATCATCAAAAATAAGTAGCATCAATAGAAAATTTGACCTCCCAACACTATAACAATATTCAAAACTATTTCAAAGGCGTAAGATTCTTTTTGATATTAAACAATTTCTACTGCCCTTACTGCAATGGAAAAATTAATGAGAGGGCCTGGCTCATCAGTGGTGATTTTTGCATTTTGATAACAGATGGCGCGCTAGTGCATCATACTATAACAATATCCCTGACAAATTATCTAAATATTGATAATTATTGGAATGTATATATATTTCATCCCAGTATAATATCTATTACTTTAGCTGGAAACAGTCTGATTGCACGCCCGCGAGAGCACATGCTAATAACAAATGTTTTCAATTATTCTGTATAAATATTATTTAGAGATTGTACATAGAGAATATCAGCCCGTTGAAGAGCAATATATTTGCTCAAAAGCTTGCAAATTTAAATTAAAAGAAACTTTTTATATGATATTTATTTTCACCTTTTCAAATAAAGTAACTTAATAGACAAAAACATCATGGGTAAGAATCTCAACTAAATTCTCACCAATGTGACAAGACCACATCATTAAGGTAAGGCAAGCTGTGGTTAGTATGGCAAGCTAACCAAGCAAGAATTGATCCAACACAGGTTGGTATGCAGGGCTGTACAGCTAATTGGCCCTAGTTGCCTAATTTTCCAGATTTTTCTGTCAGCGACGAGCATTCATTCACCAAGCGTGTTTGGTTCCCTCCTTCTTTTCCAATGATGGATAAGATCATTACTGGCTTGTAAGAGATTTGTGGCTAATTCTACATAAATGTGTATGCGGTAGATAATAGTCTAATAGGTTAAATACATATTTAATTTCTAGCAGTAACAATTACGTTGATAAATTTATGATAATATAGAAAGATATTTATTATATTAGGAATAACATTAATTTTGATATAATTTTTTTTTTTACACGTCAAACCTCCTCTATAATTGCCTTTCTGTTATTTGAGTTTAAATTTGGTTTACATTAAAATATACATTGTGTTGTCATTATGAGATTTTTTTATAATTTTCTATGTGACAAATTGATAGAGATTTTGGGTAAATTAGGAAAGACAAACTGAAGATCGCAGATTAGACCTTAAAGCAATGGGTGCTGTGGACTAAATTTTTCCGCAAATGATTCTAGGATTCCACTGCCGTATCTTCAAAGAGACGATGCTCTTATAGACGCTACGACGAAAAAAAACGCTCTTCTTTCTGCAAGAAAAAGGTTGCAAAGCTACTATGGATTAAGTTTCAAGACTCCGAAGGATTCCTTGATAAAAAAATGTCAGATCCTCGAAAGTAATAGCAGGATCAGCAAACTGTGGGTTATAGCTCTCAAAATGAAGATCCTATGTCGAATATATTTTATTATTTAATTACAGATTAATAATACTTGATACTTATATTTTTCTAAACTGTTAGCTTACTTAATATCTCTTTGGCATTTATTAGGGTCAATTTGTTTTGCTTCAAAATAAAATTTTGTGTCATTCTGAAGTGTAGTTTCTTCTATTTTCAATATATATGTTGACAAATTGTATGTTTCAAGAGAAATAATTTTTGTTTTATAATTTGATACCTTTTCCTACTAACTAATTCCCGATAATATATAGGTGAAAAAACGCTAACTAATAGCTTAATACATCGTTAACTTAATTTATATATTCTAGCAAAGAGAGAGAGAGACTAATATGTAAATATCAATAATACTTGAGATTTATTTTAGGTATCAACAGGTAAATCTTAAGCCAAGCATTGAAATTATTTAACGGAGATTAGCCATGCACAATTTGAAAAGCGGTTTGGCAGTTAAAACTTGAGAATTTGATACGAGGATTTACTACTGATCTACAATGCCTTCTGAATGTTTTATTATAAATGTAAGTGCATATTGAATTAGTTTTTCAATCGAAAAAGATCGTTGTCAAATAATAAAAATGATCAATTATAGTGATCTCATTCATAAACAATACAATGTATCTTTATAGTAGAATATTGTAAGCATTATATTCTTTTTATTCGATAAAGAGGTAATGAATTCATGTAAATATCAATATAAATAAATATATACACATATTTCTGTGAATCTATATTTCATGCATGTTTGACGCTTTGTGGAGCCAAGATGGCCTTAAAATTGCGACCTCGTGAAAGCTTTCCTTCCATTTTGAAAATATCTTAATCTATTTTTTATTAATTATAATTATTTGCAGCTATATATTAAGTATGATTGTATACACATATATTTAGAAAATATGCATATTTTGGATTTATAAATATATTTTATTCTAAATATTTTGAGAGGCAATTATCCTCTCTTTATCGAGGATATTTGTGTTTTATCACTAAAACATATACATATATATGTTTAGATAATAAGAAGGATTATATATAGGATTGAATAAATTATTCAATATCCAATATATGCCTTTTATTAACTAAATATTTAAATATGAATTGTTATATATATATTCAGAACGATATATGAGCATCTAAGCATATTCTGAAGGAGAGAAAATCTTCAAGATCAAGAACTTTCATTCTTATTCAGGCATGATGTGAGGTCTTGCTCGTTACATCAATGGAGAGAGAAGGGTTTTATTGAATACATTTTTACCATTAGAACGATATATATACAAGGGGGGATCAATAAATAAGGTGATTTATCTTATTTCTTAAAAATTAAAAAAGCAGAAATAATTTGAACCACAGAATATTAAAATATAACATCGAGAGACTATTTAAGGTGTTCTGTTCTTTTTTCTCACGCGCGGCGCGAAACCTATAAATAAACTAAAATGGAAGCTCCCTTGAAGGATTGCACCACGCTTGAACAACGTGCAGTTATTCGTTTATTGAATGCAGAAGGTATTCAAACATCTCAAATATACCAAAGAATGAAAAATATCTTTGGTGAGTCTTGTTTGTCTCAAAAATAAATTTATAAATGAGTTAACGAGTTCAAAAATGGACGAATTTCACATTTCCTTTTTTATATAAACAACTTCAAACAAAAATAACCTATTCATTTCAACAACAAGTTGCATTTTTAAAATATATATAATACTAGATATAACAATAAATTATAACCTAAAAAAAGGCAATACAAGTAGAAATATTCGTTTTTTCAATCACATTCTATTATATTTAAATAATTGGAATATTATAATATGGTAAGTATAATATAACAACAAAATAATTATTGTTTGTAAAGTAAGTCGAGTTACCTCTACTATCTGTAATAGAGATATCTCCTTTTTTGAGACGCGCTCAGAGGATTTACTTTTTTTCTACTCTGTTTTTTAGAAGGAACTAATATAAAAATCAATGTTTATATCGTTCAGTAAGTGCCTATAATTTTTATCTTAAACTTTCCCCTGCAAATATTATTTTTTCTTCTGCTTCCATTTTAAGTACATCTTTAAGGCTAAAATAATTTTTAGCAAACTATTTTCCTGATGAAATTTTAGAGGTGTAAAAAAACCTATTTAACGATTTGTGACAAATTTATTGGAAGTTTTTCTGTTGTTGTGTGAAAATAATTTCAGTTTTCTACTAATTAGCGGGGAGAGAAATTTTCAAAATATAATTAGACTATGTTTTAATATGTTTTTGAATGTTATACATATATTAATAAATTAGGCAATCTTCTTATTCTTAAAAATTGTTTTAAGAATAATAATATAAAGGGCGTACCTCTTGTATGTGGTTGAAATAATAATTTGTATCAATTTTCAAACATTTCCTCTTATTGACAATGTGAATTAATAATATCTGCTATCTACAAAAATAATTTAAAATAAAATAAAGGTCGATTTTTCAATTAAGACCTATCTTTATAAATAAAACTGTACATAAATCCTATTTAATTTATAAATTTAATTGCCATCTATCGTTGAAATTTGTAACATATAAATTTACTAGCAATGTGTTTCTTTTAAATAACAGCATCAAATATTATCTCTACAGACATTACTGTAATGATATAAGTTATTGAATGAGAGGGCTTGGCTCATCAGTACCGCTGAGAGGGTTCACTACTGATGAGCCAAGCCCTCTCATTCAATAACTTAAATCATTGCAGTAAGGTCTGTAGAGATAATATTTGATGATATTATTTAAAAGAAACATATAAAACCTATATTATCTGCTCTAAACTTTCCAATATATTTATTGTAGAATAACTCCTCAAATATGCCATAAATTCAAGATAAGTAATATCTAGTTCTAAATAATTCAATTCTTATTTTATAAGTAATCGAAAAAAAGTTCTATTGTATTTAAAACCAAACCGTATTTAAAACTAACATTTTTGGAAAATACAATTCTAGTTGAAAACTAATTAGAGATAAATAGGTTATTATCAATATATAAAAGTGTTTTAAAACCAAAGGAAATTGTATAAATACAATTCTAGTGTGTTATATATTTGGAATTTTTATAAAATATAATACCAAATATAGTATATGTCAATATACCAATTAGTATATAATACCAAACCGTATTTAAATTCAAGAATTTTTTGATCAAATAGAACTCTAGTATGATAATTAATTAGAATTAAACAAACTTAATATATATGAAAGAGCAAGTTCTAGTATATAAGAGATTTACTATTTAAAATGATGTTTGATAACGTACCAATATACTATCATTAGTATATAATACCAAACCATATTTAAAACCAAAAGGTTTTGATCAAATAGAACTCTAGTATGATAATTAATGAAAATTAAGAAAACTTAATATATACAGTTTAAAAGCATGTTCTAGTATATTAGAGATTATCAATTTACTATAATGTTTGATAACGTATTTAAAGTTTCTTTCAATCTCTCTATCAATTTTCTTCTTTTAAGAATAAATAAATAAGTTCAAAAAAACTACCTGTAATTCCTTTTCAATCTATAAAATTAGTTTATTTAGTTAAAGCAATCTATATGAATAAAATAAATGTATTAAGTATAAAAATGAAATTAATTGGTTGTAACAAAAGAATAATAGAAACATTTAAAAAAAACATCATCCTTTCTGAATAAGATGTTGGAAGTGTTGGTATCAAAAACTATTAGCAGAGAAAGTTTTTCTCCCAGGACCTAATGTTTATAAACCCTGGGGTAGATAAATGCACAGCGTCTCCAGGGATAGTAGGCTCTTATCTTGGTATTTCTTGTTCCCCTCCAGCTTTCACAGAAATTTTAACTAATGGAAAACTAATAGACGCCCTGAAAGGATTCCATTTTTTGGCGGGAAAAAAAAACTTTTTTTTTTCGTTCTTCTGCTGAGTATTAGTAGAGTCAGAAAACTTTTTATACCTTATGTGATTTCTATGTAAATATTTCTATAGAGAAGCTATATAGTAGTAAAAGACATACATTTTTCCCCGTAATACATTATTTTGAAATTATTATTCAGCGAGTATGGTGCCTAATTGATATAATCGTCTGTTTTAAAAATCATATCAGTGAAATATTTACTTAAATTTATTTATATTATATATTTTTAAATTTATTATTCTCTTTTCATACAGAGAGTGTTGTATAGTTATCATTTAATTAAACATTACTCACCAGATGAAATTATTATTACTAATTGTTTATTACACTTTATATTTATATTTTTACATTAACACGTTGTTTACATTATACACATCGTATTATTATTGTTTATGATGATGATATATTATATATTTTAAAACACAGAATACTACATTCCCTCCTTCCTTTAGATGAAAGGAATCATGTCTTTATATCTTGATGATGGCTTGACGACTCTTCCACTCCTGGTGATCACGGGTTCCTTGGTAGTCGGCAAGGGTGGAGAAACCTCTGGTGGCAACTGGTGAAGAGCCTCGGCATCAAGTCTATCTGAAACAACTGGGTTAAATGTAGACCCTGTTCTACTTGAACTTGGTCGGTTTAAAGAAGTGTCCTTGTCTTGGTTTGAGGAATTATCATATGTTATTTGTACATCAGAAGAGTTGAGGTGTTCAATTCTTGTTGAATCTGAACTAAGATTTTCCTGGTTCCCTTCTGGAATCAAGTCAGAAATGTCTTGATTGGTCTCTTGAGTAGGAACATGTTTCAAATGTTTAGCATTTCTATGAATTATTTTCCCATTTTTAGTGTTGACTAATTTAAAATAACTTATTGAAGTGTTTTCAAGAATGACATGATGTTCTGATCTGAAATTTGAATCAAGTTTTCCATTATTTGGATTTGCCACATAAACTAAATTTCCAATTTCAAAATTATGAGGACTAGCTTTCCGAATTATATCATTATATGTTTTCATTTTTTCTTTGTAGACCATATTGAATTCTTTGATGTTGGATTCATCTTCTTCTGCATCATTAACAAGTGAGCTTAATTTAGTTTTGATTTCTCTTGAAAATAATAGGAATGCTGGAGTCTTTCCTGTAGATCTGTTTGGAGTAGTTCGGTAAGACATTAAAATTCTGGATAAATCTTCTTTCCAATCTTTCCCTTCTTCAGAACTTGAATTAAATTGTTTCTTTAGAAATCTATGGAATCTTTCTATCTTCCCATTACTTTTTGGGTAATAGGGTGAGGCTTTAATGTGCCTGATTCCACATTCTTTTAAAAATCTTTCCATTGATGTACTTACAAACTGTAAGCCATTATCTGTTACAACTTCATGTGGATAACCATGTCTTGCAAAAATCTCCATCAATTTTTTAATAATTGTCTTGCTGGAAATGTCTTCTATTATCATTGCTTCAGGATATGAAGAATAGTAGTCGATCACTGTTAAAACATAATGATGGCCAATTGGACCAACTATGTCAATTCCAAGTTTCATCCAAGGTTTTGATGGTAACGGAACTATTTGCAATGGTTGATCATTTATCAATGGTTGATTCCTTACACAAATTGGACAGTTTCTAATCAAATTTTCAATGTCAAAGTCCATGTTTATCCAAAAATATTTTTCTCTTAACAGTTGTTTGGTTCTTGTCATTCCTTGATGTGTTTCATGTGCAATTCTCAAGACTCTCTTTATTAGTTTTGAAGGTAGCAAAATTCTACTTCCTTTTAAGATAAGATTATCAAAAATTGAGAGTTCATCTTTAAACCTATAAAAACATTTGAATTCTTCATTCAAAGGATATGGCCGAACTCCCTTTTGAACCATATATTTCAGTTTTTGAAACAAAGGATCTTGCTCTGTACAAACTTTTATCTCTTTCAAAGACAGTGCTTGAAGCTCTTCAGAAGTGATGGATAAGACTTTATGAACATAGTCCTCCAGCCATTTTTCATCACTTGTGTTAGAAAGAGGTTGTCTTGAAAATATATCTGCAATATTTTGCTTTCCTTGAATGAATTCAATTTCAAAGTCATATGGTTGTAATCTCCAACTCAATCTTTGAATTATTGGAGGCAAAACAGCTCCATTTTTAGGATTCAGCATATAGATTAGTGGTTTGTGATCTGTTTTTAACACAAATTTCCTTCCCCAAATATAGGTGTTAAAATGTTCAATTGCCCATACACATCCCAATGTCTCTTTTTCTATTTGTGAATATCTTTTTTCAGTATCAGTTAAGGATCTGCTGGCATATGCAATGGGTCTTTTAATGCCATTTTGTTGTGTTTGTATTAATACTGCTCCAAGACCAATAGGGCTTGCATCTGTGATTAATTCAGTTGGTGAGTTCAAGTTGTAATATGCTAAGCATGGCTCTTTTGTTAGTGACTCTTTAAAATCCTGAAATTCCTTATTTGTTTTCAAATCCCAATTCCACCTAACATTTTTTCTAGTCAAATTATTTAAAGGTTCTGCCAATTTAGAAAAATTAGGTATGAATTTTCTTAAAAACCCACAAGTTCCTAAGAATGACCTTAACATCTCAATATTTTTCCTATTATCAGGTTTAATACCTTCACTACTAACAATGTGACCTAAAATATCCAATTCTTCCATGGCAAATTTGCACTTATTCCTGTTGAGCCTAATGCCTACTTTATCAAATCTTTGTAAGACTTTCTAAGCCTTTCTTCTAGTTCTTGTCTATCTTTGGCGTAAACTACGACATCGTCCAAATAACAAATTACACCTTTCAAATCAAGCAAAATTGAATCCATTCCTTTCTGATATGCCTCTGGAGCACTTGATAGACCAAAAGGAACTTTACAAAATCTGTAACAACCACGGTGCGTGATGAAAGTTGTAAGGGGTCTTGATTGAGGGTCTAAGTCAACCTGCCAAAACCCTTTTTTTGCATCAGCTTTGCAAATACTTTAGAACCTTTAAGGGCATGTAACATATTGTCAATTGTAGGAATTGGATGTCTTTCTCTCAATATTGCTTTATTCACTTCCCGAAGGTCTATGCATAGTCTAATTTCCTCACTATCCCTTTTTGGAACAACTATTATGTTAGAAACCCATTCAGAACCTTGATGCACTTCTTCAATGATTCCATTCTCTAGCATCTTATCAAGCTCTTGATTTACTGCTTCTACCATTGCATAAGTATACGACGGCATCTCTGGGCAATGGGCCTATAGTTGTCTTTCAATGTCACTTTATGACTATAGCCTTTTATAGTTCCAAGTCCATGGAAAAGATGTTCATGTTCTTGAACAAGAGTTTCTATATTAGTAGACATTGATTCATTTACATGATTTACCCTTTTAATTATACCTAGTTCAAAACTAGCCTTGCCTCCCAACAAAGATTCAACTTTTTTATCAATCACATAAATTTCTTCTGAAATTGAATTTTCTTTCCAAGAAATCACAGCATTGAAATAACCATAACATGGAAGAGGTCTATCTTGACCATAGGAAAAAAGGTTCGGGTGGTGTCATGTAATTTTGGCATAATTTTATGGCCATATAATTCAAGCATCTTATTATAGCTTATGAAAGTTCTATCACTCCCTGTATCAATTATCATATTTATTTCACTACCATCTATTTGCACTTTTTCTTTATTTTCAGCACCTGTATAGTAGGTATATTCATCTGAACTTTCACCTACCTCAGTCTTATTTTCTTCTTGTATGGTCTTAACTTTAGTTTGATTGAAACTTTTGTGGTTTCTATTATTATTTTGATTTGGGCGGTTCCTGCAAGCTCTAAAAAGATGTCCTAATTTATTGCAATATGAACAAGTCATTTTTTTAGCACCACATTCTTGTTCTGAATGTGTATCTAATCCACAGCGATAACATTTAGGCTTTGAGGCACCTGAAAATGATGGGGTACCTTGATTAGTGAATCTACCTTTGTTGAAATTATTAGCATTATAGTGCTTTTTAGGTTTATTTTGAACTCTATTTAGTGTTTGATCATTTTGAGGTTCAAGAAGTCTAATTTCTTTTCTAGAAATTTCTAACATTCTAGCAATATCAATGGTTTTTGACAGTGTCAAATTTTCTTGTTGCAACAATTTTTCTTTAAGTTTTTTGCTGTTACATTTTTCAATTATTTGGTCTCTTATCATATCAGCTTCTAAATTCCCAAATTCACAAGATTTAGAAAGCTCTCTTAAAGAAATTAGGTAGTTGTCGATCGATTCATCATCTTTCTGGACTCTTTGTCTAAATTTAAATCTCTCAGTGACCACATTTTTATGAGGTGTGAAATATTTATCTAAAGCCATTTTAGTTTGTTCATAATTTTCCTTTTCATCTGGCAAGTTGAAAAATATACGCTGTACATTTGGCCCTAAACAATGCAATAGAGTTGCTCTCTTAATTTCATCCGATTTTTTTGAAATTCCAGATGCTATTTCAAAAATGGCATAGGATTCCATCCATTGCTTATATTCCGCAAATAAATTGCTTGCATTCATATTCATGGGTAAAGGTGGCGAGGGTTGGCTGCCATACTTTTTTTTTTAGGGCTACAGTTATATTTTCAAATTCTCGTCGCCAATTTATGTTGTATAGTTATTATTTAATTAAACATTACTCACCAGATGAAATTATTATTACTAATTGTTTATTACACTTTATATTTATATTTTTACATTAACACGTTGTTTACATTATACACATGGTATTATTATTGTTTATGATGATGATATATTATATATTTTAAAACACAGAATACTACAGAGAGTATAAAAATAAACAAATTCATAATGCATTTTCTAATTATAAATCGCATATAATAATAATAAAAATAATATTCAAATTATGAAAATTCTTATCTAAAATTATATATTTTAATAGGACCTTTTTATTGGAGATTATACGGCTACTATTTTTTATCTCGCAAATTGTGACTTATAGATAAAAAAAAGCTATAGGCATGAACTATAATAACATGAAAATATCGACATGTCATTTTATATATTAACAGATTCGTTTGAATATTGAGTATTACATATTAAATGTATTGATAAATACTCATAATGTATCAAATATATTTATTTTACTCAATATTTCATATGGATACACGCCATATTTCAACAGGCAAAACGCCTGTTTCGAGAAGCTCGCTTATTAATTTGCATTCATGGATAAAACTTAAAGAAGTTATACCATTTAGCACGTATAATTTAAGTTTTATTTGATTATTTTTCTAATATTTATATATTATTATGTTTTATATTTATATATTACTATATATTTTTTATATTTATTTTCATATTATATTTTAATTAAGAACGTTCGAATTTAATACTTATATGAGAAATTTTCCGTTATATAAGCAAAAAAAGGTGATTTATGTTTGAAAATGAAAACTCCTTAAATTTTGTCTAAGGGGGTATATTATAATAAACACGAAAGACAAATATAGGAATAGCAAATGAATAATCCTGTTTAAATATAACTTCATTATTTTTGACAACAGAAAATAATCAACTCAATAGAAATCAACAAATAGCTTTAGCAAGACTAAGAAGTGGCCATATAAAAACCTTAAAATTTCCAAATGTAAAAAACACCTTCAATAACTGCTTGAAATGCAATAGTGCAGAAGCTTCTCCGGAACATATCTTGTCATGCTCAGAACTGACAATAGAGAACCATCGTAAAATTGGAGAGGAGTGGACTTCAGGAATTGGTTTCAAAGGGAGATAAGCACCACTACCACCACTACCAGAAAATAATCAAGTTAACCGCGCCAAGGAGTGGATCAACTTGAATATTTACATAGTTACAAAAAGGTGATGTGCACAAGAGAAGAAACATCAATAAATTAATTGTTTGAAGCGGCGTTATCTAGATTTATTGCAGCCGATTTCAAAGAGGTTTATATGATTATATAAATATATATGAGATTTTTGGTCGCAGTGGTACAGCCTGCTCCACACTGACGAAATCCAACAGCGCGAAAAGCGTTCGTAGATGGCTTTTCTTGAATTGGCAAGAATTTGGGTTAGCTAAATATCAGGGAACAGGCTAAATCAATGTTTAGTTGATTTCTGTTTCCCTAGATGGCGCTCTTCCACCTAAAAGGCACATGTGGCCCTGGTCAGGATATGCCTCTTTCTATTTTAAATATATTTATATAGAAGATATGCAAATTATATCCATATTACATATTTATGAATATATATAACTCAGATCCTATTTTAAAAAGCCAATCTATCCCTAATGAAGAAAAGAGGAGGGTTAAAGACACATTCTAAAGACTTCAAACAGTTTGAATGGAATGAAAGACGAAAGTAATATTGAGAGAGATAGAGACTTTGTGTTATATTATAATCTTGTTATAGACTATAGCACTCAGAATGGCTATTGCAAATATGAAGTTATAGAAGGGCATAGAGGAAGTTACAACTTTGCGACTGAACAAATTTAGAGATTCCAAGGCGGCTGTTGTCAGGGCAGAGATCAAATCGAAAATTGTCACACATCTCGGACAAGATTTACGACAGCGGCAATATTAGCGCGACATCCATTAATGTATGTTGACAGTCGGATTCTAATAACCTCCTCATGATAAATTGGTCTAACCTTTACATAACCATCTCACATAACTACATCTCAACAGAGTTAAAATATCTTACCGTATACATTTCTCTTTATATATATGTTTATTATTCATTGAGAGGTAAAACAACTTTCATATCGGTAATTATATTGGGTAAGATATTATATTGTAGCATAGAAAATTAAGTCTTTGTATATCTGGGGATGTGAAAGTATTTATTGATGATGTCAGCACGACAAGTCGACAATTATTAACAACTCAACAAAACTATCTACAGCTAGAGAATCTAGATCAAGCAAGCAAAGAAATATTTTGATCATTATTTTACATAAACAGAGTAATATATATTTATATAATCTGTTGAATATTTTCATTGAATAATTAAATTAAATAATAAATTATTTCTTCGCCTCACAATATTAATGACATTTTTGAATAAAAAATATTAATATTATACCGAACAATACAATATACTGTATAGGATTTAAAATTATAGAAAATACTTGATGAAAATACTCTCGGCAGAGTTAAAATACCTCACCTTATCTCGATCTCTTTCTTTATATATAAAATTAAAATTGGGAGGGTTCATCACTAATGATCCAGGTCCTCCTATTAATTCTTCAATTGCAGTAAAGACAGTAGAAATTGTTTATTTTTAAAAAGAATCATACGCGTCTATAATAGTTTCGAATTTTGATAACAAATGGCGCGCTAATGCATCATAATTATAAAAATTATTATTCATTGAAAGATAAAGACAATTTTTATATCGACAATTATATTAATAATATATATAATAATAATATCATATTATTATATAAAAAATATAATAATAATATAAGCAGAATCGTCCAATACAGTATTAGAGCTCTGAGAAGCGGTCTGGTGGATTAAATTGGCGAAACCGCTGGGAGGGTTCACCACTGATGAGCCAAGCCCTCCCAATATATTTTTTTCATCGCAGTAAGGGCAGTAGATGTTTGTATTATGTATAAAAGAAACATTCGTGCTTTTAAATCCTTTCATTTTATATGTATAGATGGCGCGTTATTGCTTTGTGTTAATTATATTAATGACATTTTTTAAATTAAAAATATTAATATGATACCGAACAATACACTGTATAAGATTTTAAATTAGAGAAAATACTTTATGAAATACTCTAAAATTCGGTAGTTATTTATCATTGTGGAAACAGTGTTACAACTAGAGATATTTTAAAGCTCCTCTTGATACCATATGGTAACCTACTTTCTACGCAAACACTTCAATTAAAATTGAAAACAAAATAACAAGAGGGGTTAGCAGTAATGTTCTTTAAAAACGCATAATTGGCGAGTTTTAAAGTTAAAGGCTCATCAACGGGCCTATATGTTCAACATATTTGATCTCTTGATTTCTCAGGAAGCCATTGGGTCCAAAAAATCTTTTTGTATGCAGTGGTTACAGCCTACTCCACGCTGACGAGCGCCAACAGCGCGAAACGCGTTCGTGGATGGCTTTTCTTGATTTATCAAGAAATAAGGTTGGCCAAATATCACGGAGCAAGCTAAATAAACGTTTAGTTTATTCTTGCTCCACTAGATGGCGCTCTGCCATCTAAAAAGCACATGTGCTCGTGGTCAGGAGATGCCTTCTTTATTTTTAATATCAACACCTGACCCACTTATCTTTTATTTTTTTCTATTTTTTTTTCTCATATATATATATATAATTAAAAAGCTATATATATTGGATAAAAATATAATTTACACACAATAATATGTTATAATACCTTGAAAAAGGTTGGCGTTCAGCCAACTGAAATATTGGTAAAATAAATGATATTTTGATTTAATATATTGGATCCAATGTGGATCCAATATATTTGATCCAGTATGACTTTTTAATTAAAGTTCTATTTAAAGTTCTATATTCTATTTATTTTCAAATATATATATATTTAATATACTAATATATATATATATATATATATATATATATAGTGTAGAAACTATATAACAAAATTATAACAGTGATTCTAATTTTAAAAACTTAAGGAGCAAACTGATAATAATGATAACTTATATCAGTTAGATTTGATTAGATTAGCAAGCTAAATCTAAATTAATTATAATAATAAATAGTTATTTAATTTTATAGTCCAGTTTTGTATTAAGATTATCTTCACTATTATGATCATTTAAATACAAATTATAAAATTTGTAAAATGTTATTAATTTGTAGATAGAGAGAGAAAAAAAAAATCCTTTACTTCTATTACATCCTCAAGTTAATTATATATTTATAATTAATAACAATAAAAAAAATTAACAAAGTAACGTCTATTACATCGGCTTTTACACGTCATTCAGACATACTCTAATCCTATATATAGAATAATCGAAGAGATAATATATATAATAGTTAGAAAAAAGAGAGAAAGACAGAACCATGCACTTTTAATCAAACTAATAATAAGGAAAAAAAAAAAAGAGTTTTATAAAGAAGGTAGATAAGATTGTTAGTATATATATATATATTTTTTTATGATTTTATATTTTATCCTTTTTTTTTTTTTTTAAAAAGATTTTTAAAGGTTTTTTTATTTTATAATATGATTATAAATAGTTGTATTTAGTAATATATCTATAGTATGAATTAACATTTGTTATAAGTTTGGATATTATGTTTTGAAACCCTAATGGTAGACCAGACATACACAAAAAACTTTAAATTGAAATAAATTGGAAAAAGAGATCTGCTGGAACGGGGATCATCAGATAAAATTCCAGCGACATTTCAACCCCTTCTTTATTATGTCATAGATCTCTTTTAAACCGTATTTTATGTGTTAATATTAAGTTGTTTCAGTGAAATATTTAAATGAACATATAACAGATACAAGTGTTAACAAATTCAAACTGTAAACCTACCTTGGCCGTATATATATATTACTCTAGGTATATATATTTATCCCAAGAGTACGCCATGGTTATCATAACGGGTAGTTAGCGACTTGCAAGCATAGAAATATCGGCTTAATAGTAATTTATTTTAATTATTTTTCATTCCGATAGATGGAGTGAAAACATCAATGTTTAGATTCACGATGAAGAATTTTAATTTTATCTTAATATAAAACCGAGATAGTTTATGAATTTCTTTCTTTTATTTTAACATTTATATATATATCTGATCTTCATATTATATAATAATAAAACTCTCTGATGAAAATATTTGAATATATATTGACACTATTTATTCCGTATCATTATAATATTTAATTTTTATATATAATTTATCTAGATACGAGTATTCATGGTGCTGTGGCGCAGAGATGTAATATATAATTATAAACTATTCCCCCGCCCCACACACATACACTAAACACAATATAATAATGATATAATGAATATATTATCGCGTATATGGGCCAGAAAACACCTACAACCTCCGCCAATAGATGACGCTTTCGCCTATTTCCCGTCTGGAACTAGTGTGGAGATCGCCGACTGCTGTGGTCCTGTTTCCTGGAGAAAATGTTTGTAAATCCACGTTTATATTGGCCCTAGGAGGTAACGTAATGTAAATACTCGTTGATTGCTATTCTAGTTATATGTAATGTGTAGTAGAAATGACAATAAAAGGAGGAGTGTTAGAAGTCTTGGTACCGATTGCTGTGTAATTCTCTCTTTCTCTCTCTCCAAAGCCACATTCGCTGCTCCTCTGGTAAGTCTCTCGTGTCCCCCAACCAGTGGTAAGGCCGAGAGATACTGCCAGAGGAAAGGAGATCTACTTGAGTGGTGGTTCTCGGAGGTCTTTGGGTGCTCTGAAGGGTAGGGTTGCAGAGAAAGAGAAACGGTGTCCGGGGTAGGTGATCCACGAAGGAGGAAGCGGCGTAGTCGCGAAGAACCGGAGACGGGTATATAAAAAAAAACTATCATTGTGATAAACCTACAATGAAAATAGAGAATAAAAAAATCCAGAAAGGCACCGAGTCCAGGAGCAATGGGCAAAGACTTTTCAAGTTAACTTCAAGATAAATTAACCTTTCTTCGCATATTGTATATATAAAAGGCAAAAAGTAATAGATAATCAGTTATTAATCAAAACACAACAATAATAACATAATATAATTACTCATTTATTGGTTTCTCAAGAAGCTTCTGGGACCAAAAATATTTTTGGTCGCAGTGGTACAGCCTACTCCACGCTGACGAGCGCCAACAGCGCGAAACACGTTCGTGGATGGCTTTTCTTAATTTATCAAGAAATTGGGTTGGCCAAATATCAGGGAACAGGCTAAATAAATGTTTAGTTGATTTCTGTTCAACCAGTGGCGCTCTGCTTTCTGAAAAAGCACATGTGCTCCTGGTCAGGATATGCCTTTTTTATTTATAATAATGAATATTATATATGAAATATCTGCAAATTTTGATAAAAACAACAATTAAAAGAGATAATCAAGAAATCCAGAAATATATCGAGTCCAGTAACTGGAAAAGATTTTTTCTAAATTGATAAATAATTTTATATATACAGTTAAGTTAGAAGGAAAACATTTGCCGAAGTTCAACCAAAATCGAAATATTGAGGATTATAAATAAAGTTTTCTCTTTCCCATTGTTAACATCATATCACTATTCTATTCACGGCCTAAATTTTATATATATATATATATATATATATATATATATAGACAAAAGGCATACACGTATGACAGCGCAAGTGTCCCTAGGTGGACATAGCGCTTTAAATTGATATAAAATAATATAAAAATTGAGGATTATAAATATATTGATAAAGAAAATTATTGCCAAAAACGTTATTCATCATTATTTAGCGTAATAATAATAAGATTGACACACATTCATATAACTTCTGATAAAAACAATATTTCTTTCTGAAGAATCAATCAAAGATATACCTATTGAGTGTGAAGATCTATTGCTATTGGCGACAAAAGCTACAATCTAACAATGACTGAATAATGTGAATAATTCAAGATTACATTTAGAAAATTAAAGCGATTTTAAACTCAAATGATTTTAATTTTTTTTTTTTATTTGGAAACCTAGATTTAATTTGCTGGATTGAATTTCCATTTGGAAATTATTCACCTTTTTTTTTTTTTATTGTAAATCACATATGTTGGATCCTTTTTTATATTCTGTTTAGTTAAAAGGTGTTAAAAAATCAAATTTATTTACATATTTATAAGTATTTTCTTATACGTAATAATAGTATAGGGGTTATCTTAATTCATAATATGTATTTAGTGACGAATATAAATATTTAAATGAGAAAATATCTATGCTGATTATTTTAATAGTAATGTTTATTGTAAACACACACACACACGGATTTAATTGATATGTCCCTTTTTGAAAACAAACCTATATATTTGTATTTTTCTATATTCAATCCAAAATTAATTCTGTTTTATTTGATTGGATATGAAAAGAAAGAACGACTACCTCGACCTTCGAAATTATAATACAAACGAAACCAATATTCACCGCCTCTGCAATCTAGCAAACTTGTGTGGATTACACAGCCACAATACCAACTTTGGGAATTTCTTAACGCCCTGGTAGTGACCATAGTTTCAGGTAATGACACTTGTCAATCTAAGGATAGCTTTGATTTCATGAGATCGACAAAGTGTTCATGAAATCTTACAAATTTAGCAAATAGGTATTTTGCTCTGTCGGCATGACTAGTTGGGGATATGAAAATTCCAAAGCTGCTCTCAAGGTTTGTCTCCTCACCGATTCTGATAGTTTACAGAGTATGTGTGTCAATATATCGCGTACAGTATTTTACTTTAATTCTGACGAAAATGGGTGACTTTCTATCTTTTGATCAGTATATTTTCAGGTTGATATTAACATCCTTAATTAAATTCACCTAAAATCATTATTATCTATAATATTTTTATCGTTAATATTTCTACTATTGATCTATTGTACATTTGGATAGAAACGTATCTAACTACAACTACAGAAAAGAAACATGAGATAAAAAGGAATTAAGAAAGGTTTAACAACAATTTCCATAGTGTATTGTTAGCCATATTTGAGATATTACTGTCTATTTATCAATACGATACAATACAATATAGAATATTTTATAGAATGAAATGTTAAAACGAACCATTAAAAGGATATAAAATTTAGCTATTAATTCGGTATTTTGTAATCGAGAAGTTTAAATATTCTTATCTCCATTTTGTCGTGTTAATAAAATCGAATTATAAAGCTAGTAACCCAATCCAATAACCATTTACTAAATGGGCCATTAAACCTTTTACACCTTTATAATCCCTTTCTTGTATCATTTATATCCTCAGTAAATTACAGCAGCTCTTTAAATTCACAATACCCTTAATATTATCGTCCGGAGAGAACGTATTATGGCACAATGAGAACCGAATTAGAAATTTGATTGTTGAAAATGTTCTAACACTATTGATTCTTAATTCAAATACACCGATCCCCCGATTTACACGGTACTTGTTTTACACGTTTTCGCTTTTACACGGTTTTCCAAATAAGTTTTTTGTTGTTGTTTTTATCGCACTATATTATTTATTTAAGTAACCCAGGTTCCTGGAGCATACAGAAGTCGCCAACTACCCGGGATGTCCTTCTGACCTAAGTCTTCTTGGATTTATATACAATGCCAGTGGTAGTCCAATTAATGAGGTGTCGCCAGGCAGATTTCTTTCTTGGGAGATTTTCTAGGGATGCTGGACATATGTTGGTGATACCTAGGAGAGTGGCTGTCTGGTATCTTTGGTATTGGAAGGTTGGGCAAAAAAAGTGAAGAGGAGGTGGTCTACGGTTTGGTCTTCATCTTGGCAGTGGGAGCAAATTGGGTCTTCTTTCGATACCGTTGCAAGGTCTGCCTGAATCGCACTATACTAAATGCTACTGTGATTGAACACATGCGCTGTGTACACATCTCACGAAGAATCCCGAGCTTATGTGCTGACTACATATTTTAACCTGTCAATGCATTTTATTTTTATTTCTGTGTACACCTATCCCCCATTTACACGTTTTTCTCAGGAACGTATCTACCGTGTAAATCGGGAGATAGGTGTATATCGATTACCGATTTGATAAATATCAAACCTCCCTTTCAATATATAAATTAAAATATTATTTAATATGAGTATATTAAAGTCTCGAGATATCATTCAACCAGCACGTATCATCCACCACGCACGTATATTTTCAAAATATTTTTTTTTTTTACAAACAGAAATAATGATATATTTTTTTCCTCAATATATCATTGGTATTTAAAATATGTACGAGGGCCATCCAATAAATAAGTTTCCCTATTTTTATAACAAATAAACGACATTATTTACAATTATGCAGTTATTTTATTTTCATTATACAAATCATAGACTACTTCTCTAAATAATCATCATTTCTGTCCAAACATTTTTTGGTACCGTTGTAGCATTTTTCAGATACCACTGTTGTACCAAGCCGTGCCCTGTCTTCGTAGCCAGTGGTTCGCCTCCGCCTGCACTTCGTCATCATTCGCAAAGTGCTTGCCTCCAAGGTGCCACTTGAGTGCTGGATAAAGATGGAAGTCGCTTGGGGAAAGTTCCGGAGAATAAGGTGGATGTGTGAAAAATTCCCATTTGAAGTTTTCCATAGCCATAACTTTGCCTGCAGAGATTGTGACCTTCGCCTTTTTTGGTGCACTTTCCTCAGGCTTCTTCCACACCATGCTTCGTCGTTTTGTTTCTGGAGTTGAATGATGCACCCAGCTTTCATCTCCAGTGACAATACGGGAAAACAGTTGATCTCCATCTCTTTGATGCATTTCCAGGAAAGCTCGGGCTGCCTACATCCGTTGTTGCTTGTGATTTTCCAAGAGCAAACGCGGGACCCATCTTGTGCAGACTGTGAGAAAATTCAAAACATCTGACAAGATTGTTCCAATCAAAGAGCGTCTAATTTCGATTCCAGGAGGCAGTCGAATCATTATTTCGTCAATGGTGACTCGGCGATTTGCTTCCACCACATTCCGAACAGCAGCAACGGCTGCATTGTCCGTAGCAGTAACGGGGCTGCCGCTTCGCTCGTCACCATGCACGTTTTGCCGTCCTTCCAAGAACCATGAACGCCATCGGCGAACCATTTGGATGCTCATACATTCTTCACCATACACTGACACTGAATTGCGATGAATATTGACCGCAGTTTAATTTTTCGCCGTGAAAAAACGAATTACAGAACGGAGTTCGCAAGTGGACACGTTCACCAGTGGTAGCTCCATGGAAATTGAAGCGCTACGGACTTGCGCGTACGAGTAGCGTGATTTTGAAGGTCACCAGCTTCCAACGCATCCTAGTGACCATTTATTCTATACTAACTAATTTTTACAACGTTTTGTTAGCAGAAAAAAAAATAGGGAAACTTATTTATTGGATGGCCCTCGTATATAATAATATGTATATAAAAATATATTTATTATAGAGTTGTTAAAGTGATAATCCTGTTGAAGGACTGACTAGTCCGAAACCTTGAAAATAAAAGGTTACACAAGAAACTTAATCCTGAAATCTTCATTTATTCTATAATATGAGTATCTATATTAATAAAATGGAAATTAAAATTTACTCGACCAAATAGAAGGGAAAATAGTTGAAGGATATGAAGTTTTACTGGCTGGTGACTTGAATACACGAACGGGTGCAATGGGAATTCTTCATAATACATTATACCTTCCTTGCTACTTAACTACTAGACGCACCTCTAAAGATCCTGTAATATCTACGCATTCAGAACAATTCATAGATAGATTGGATAATAATACTCTTACGATTTTGAACGGCAGAACAAGGGGTGACAGAAGTGGTAACTACACATATATATCAGCACGGGGATCCTCGGTGGTAGACTACTGTATTGTCTCCCATGGGCTGTTAGGTTACGTACATGACCTATACATCGAGGGATTACCACACTCAGATCACTTACCTCTAATTATAAAAATGGATATGAGTTGGGGACCGAAACAAGTGACGAGCCTGACTTCACGGGTAAAGAAAAAATATATATGGTTACCCGAAAGAGTAACGCTATTTGTAGAGGACTTAGGAGGAGCTTATGGAATTTGGAATAACTCGATTGAGAATATAATGAACAACATGGTTAAGCAGATCAAAAGGGCAATGGTACATAATGGTATGCAAATAGAAATAAAAGCGAATAACTTACTGTCGAAGCCTTGGTTTGATCATGAGTGCTACATAGCGAAAAAGATTATGAAAGCAACTCTGACAAAATACATTAAATCAAATAGGGATGTAGATCGTTTGGAATGTGTTAAAACAAGGAACAAATATACATCGATTATTAACAATAAAAAGAAAAAATATTTTTGTGAAATACAAGAAAAATTAAATAATACATACGATTCAAGTGAATTCTGGAAAAAGAAAATAGCTCGCTTCAGAAAAAGCCATGGCAAGGCGACTGGTTTTGACGACATAATGAATGAAGCAATAAAGGCCCTCCCAAAAGATTATCTAACTTCCTTAAAGGATATATTCATTATGGATATGTTCATATTCTACTATACGCAGACGATATTGTCTTGATTGGAGAATCCAAAAATAACCTTCAAATAAAAATCAATATGCTAAGAAAATATTTTGAAACAAATTTATTAACCCTGAATGAAAATAAGTCAAAAATTGTAGTTTTCAGAAACGGCGGTCGATTAGCACAAAATGACAAATGGTTTTGGGGTGAGCGGCAACTGTCTGTTACTACGAAATATCTATACTTGGGATATCCGCTTACAAGTGCAAATTCACTAAACAATGTAGCGTCACACTACAAGGGCAAAGCCCTGGCAGCAATTGGCGCTGTGTGGCAAGTTCTGACAAAATCCAAGATGAACACTCTAAATGCGTCAATGAGATTACTTGATTCGACGGTCTTGCCTCACATGCTATACGCCGCACCCTGCTGGGCACTCAACCAAGTAAAGGTAGTTGACCAGGTTCAGAATATTTTCCTAAGACGCTACCTAAATTTACCAAAGTATACTCCGGGCTTTATGCTAAGAATGGAGTGTGGACGAGTATCACAGGAAGTTATCATAACTAAACAGGTCCTGAGATTTTGGGTGAGGATTATGAAAATGGAAGAGAGTAGGTTGCCCCGGGCATGTTTGTCACACCTCTGGACATTACACAGCAATCAAAGGGCTGGTTTAACCTTTGTCGAAAACCTGTCAACCATTTTAGAGAAACAGAGGAAAGAAATTTTGGGTGACTTACCCTGGTCTCAACCTGACTGCCAACAAATTTGCAGCTGGATGAACACACTGATGGTTGATCAGGGTCTCTCCCTCGGTTTATATAAATTCTACAAGGCCGCAGTCAATGTCCGTTGGAGAATAATGGATTCGCCGAATGTCGTGGTTTGCTTGGAGGAAGAAAACGAAGATTGAATGCGGCTGATTCCACACTAGCCCTCTCAATGATATCCTAACCTTGACATATTCTAAACATTGGTACTTTAATTTAAATATTTAATCATGTATGGTTCCTTTTGCTCTGTATGTTTATTTTTTGTATATATGGTTATATTTCTTTTTGTTTGTTTTTTATTTCTTCTCTCTTTCCTTATTACTTCTTGTATTCTAGTTTTTACTTTTGAAATATCTTCCTTTGCTAAATCCTGTAGAGGGGAATCATGTATAGGGCTGGATGCCCCAATAAAAAGGCTTGTGTGTGTGTGTGTGTAATAAAATGGAAATTTCATAAGTGGACATCACCAAAAACTTTCGTTACAATGCATCAATTTCAACCAAATTTTCAACATTTATGTAAAACGAGATGGAGCAGGTTTTGCTTAACATCAAAATATATTTCCTAACATTAACATGCGTAACTTCGCTGTTATCGATTAAATACAAAAAAAAATCAACAGAGTTAATTTTATTTATATATTAATACAAAATTAAATTTCAACAGAGTTAATATTTTTACATACTAGCTAATAATCTCAATCTAAAAAATATTCAAAACAAGCAATTTTAAGATAACACCATATGTAAAACAGTCGGCCAAGAAAACAACAACGATATTATATCTTTCTCACATATTCACACACAATCTTGATTAATAATTAAAACTAATCTTTAACATTGTTTATTATACTTCAACTTTTGTTTCTACATTTGTTTTTAAATACCCAATTGTTTTATCATGTTTCTAATTTCGCCTAACAAATATACAAATTTATAGTGACCAACATATGCAAATTTTATCTTTGTTTTTATTTAACTTGATATCGTAAACATAACATACATTGTAAGCATTTTTCTGTTCACCTTCCGTGGTTTCTCTTTTCTCTGATAGTTTTTAGGTGTAGTATATTTTCTTATTACTAGACTACAAACATTCCCTCGAGAAAAACCTGGGCGAAGCCGGGTACATCCGCTAGTATATTATAAAATATAAAAACCTTTCGCAATAATTTTCTCTATTAAATATGTGCTTATATTTGGCCCGGAATTCATATTTCTTTAATATAAAAGACACTTCGGTCAGAATTCTTTTTAATAGAGATAAAAAGATTTATGGCCGAGAAATGACTTTTATTTTTAAGAACCAGGACTTATTGTTTAAGAACTATGAATTCCGGTCCAAATATAACCGCATATTTAATATATAAACTTATTGCTGAAGGGTTTTGATATTTGAAATAGTAAATCGCAATTTTCCTATATCTTAATGAGTATATATACAGTTAAACCTGTCAATAGCGCCTCCTCTAAATAACGCCTTCCTCTCTATAGCGCCCGATTCTAAACATTAAAATGTAAACTTTTTACATTTAAAATGACCTGTCTATAGCATCCCCTCTTTATAGCACCCTATTTTGATGAGTCCCAAAAGGAGGTGCTATAGACAGGTTTAACTGTATAAATAAATTTATCCTTGTTCTTGTTTTCAAAGACACTTCTCGTCAAGAAATATTTTTTCTCTATAAAAAATATTCTGGTCGAAGGGTCTTTTATTTTTAAGAACTATGAATACCGGCCAAATATAAGCACATATTTAATCGAATACTTAGCTATGTATATATTTTCTCCTTTCAATACCTGCCCAGTGTCATGTTATCCTACTTTGCTATTAAATAGGTGTAGCCTTCTCTAAAATTTCAGGTTGATTATTATTAGTTTATCATAAAAATAATTAACGTTGATAGAACAGCTTGCCTTCAAAATTGCATTTTATTCTGGCATTTCGTTAGTCTTTCCACTTGAGAAATTAAATCACCTTTTGAGATCTTATATGGCACTTCTCTTAGTAATTCACGAATTTATAACTACCCCTGTAGTAATACGAACTCTAATCCAAAACCACGGTAAAACTGAATATTTCTATTAAATTAAAGGTCACCTCTCACGTTAAAGATGACGATAAAACTAAGCGCCATGTATTGATCGTCTCCGCAAACTAGCGGCTCAGGTAAGTAAAATCCACAACACCAGGTTTGGAAAACTGAGAAGCACCCACCTGACAAAAGTTTCTTCAGTCAATGAAGAATATCAATTCAAGAAATCCACAAGGGAAAAATGGGATGTTTACAATCCACCGAAGAGGTATTTTGCTGGTTGGATTGGCTAGGCCAAATCTATAGTCAAAATGTAGATGAAAACTTTTATTGATAGAAATTGATGTATAATTGAAAATATTTTGCATATAATCCAACGAACCTGTGTTATGATAGATCAATTGATCTAAATATATGATATTATTATGATTAAATGAATAATATACTTAATTCTGATGCTTTTCAAAAGATGAAGTTATTAATTTATCATAGTTTTATAAATATATACACATTCACATACAAAAATGTTGATGCCAACAAGAAATTATATCATTATATTTTAGCATTTCCAAATAAACAAATATCACACTAACCAAAAATAGAATATTACGCAAAAATATATTTCTTATAAAAGATAATTAATTTTTCGAAATCCCTAATCAGATTTAGAATTAATAAGTATTAATTAAATAATGAGGGGGGGAGATGCATAAAACACAGAATCGAATTATTGAGATCTAATTTAATTATAAGATCAAAAAGAATCGAATATGAAAAAAACGATGTTTTAATTAAAAATAAGCACATCGGAATTCCAAAAGAGGCAACAAGGAAAATTAACTTTTTATTCTCTTGGAAATTTATTTATATTTAGTCAAATTACCAGAAATATTTTAAATGGGGATACCTTTGAACAGGTATGTTCTACTATTCGTCCCATTTATGTATAGATAATTTTGACCATTTTAATCCACGAATACAGAAACAAAATCAATAACAACCCTTCTTAGTCTCCAGAAATAGCTCCTAGTAACTATTACGAATTTAAACATCTAAAATTATTTGAATGGAAAGGTATTTGATGATAATGAAGTGATTGATATCATTGTGGAATTTTTATGAAGGACTAAGATATTGCCAACTATAAAATAAGCATTGAGAGGCATTAAAAGATAGGTTGATAAGAATGTAGAGAGATAATCTATTACACTTAAAAAAAAAATTATTAAACAACCAGGCGCGATATTGAAATATTTTCACCTAATACAGAAGAAACAAACAAAAGAACAAACAACAAAAAGAAAAAATATTTTTGTCTATATATCTAATCTGGCTTAGTTTTTTTATTAGCTCACTCTTGTGTCCTTCGAAAAAAATAGTTATTCTTATCGTATTTGACAATAACACCAATAAATTCCTATGTGTCTACTCATGTTGGAATCTACAAATTGTAATAATATTTGAAAGAGATGAATATAAGAATAAAAATGTCCATTCGCTAAAAGGACAATAAACAACATGATGAAATACAGTTAAACATGTATACAGCGCCCCCTCTAAATAGCGCCTCCCTCTCTATAACGCCCGATTTTAAATACGTAGTATGATGCGTTTTGCATTAAAAGAGACCTATCTATAGCACTCCCTCTCTATAGCACCCTATTTAGGTGAGTCTCAAGAGGGGGCGCTATAGACAGGTTAAACTGTATAATTCTCTCTCCCTACAATATAAATAATAAATAAAGAATAAAATAAATATTTGAAAAAGGAACATTAAGATTTAGGTAAAGAGTTTATTTTAATTTTAGTTTTGCAAGCTTTCGAAAAAGAATTTCTGCTCTTCTCGAAAGCTTTCAAAAAACCAAAATGAAAATAAATTCTTCACCTGAGATTTTATTGTTTCTCTTTCAAAAATATCTAGGAAACTATAGTTCACATAAATCAAATAAATACTTAATAAATTTTTCCATATAAACATATCCATCTCCATATATAAAGATAGTTTTGGAGATTTCTTTCTTCCAATTTCTGAAATTTCCTTCGGACGTGACTCCTTAGCTTGATTAGGTTTTAATTTGAAGGAGGAGAAGCTAATGTAGCGACAAATGAGAGAATTTTATAGAACTTGAAATAGGATCTTTCTCTTATTGCACTTTATATTCTTTTTTTAATCTTCTTAAATGGAAGATATTACCTTAAATAGAACTATAATTAATATTTATTTCGAGAATGTTTTTTTACTTATTCATTTATTCTAAAGTTATTTGTTGTAAATAGTTATCTTTCAAGCTGTACGAAACGGTGAAATTTTAGATTTTTTTTCATGAGAGTCTATATAGTCTGATCTGTGTGGGTTTTATATTCACTTTCAATGTGATGGGATTGTTATAAAAGGCCTCTGGATTAAAAAATATGGATTTAAATAGTTTATTGGTCAGCTAAAAAAAAAGGTAAAATACAGTTTTATTCAAGTGTGATAAAATGTTTTATCTAACAATTGATTGTTATAACGAAATTATTAACGAAATTATATGTAAACATCACCTTTGGCAAATTAATTCATCTATATTTTCGCCATAGAATTTGTTCAGTCACCAACGAGCCGTTTAATAAGGGGGGTATTTGTACACCAATTAGTAAAAATTCAGAAGATAAATGAATAATTGGTTTTTCATAAAATTGATGTCTTCCTAATATTAGTGATAGCCGTAAATAGAAAATATTTTATTCAGTCTGGGTTTCAAATTTGCTAAATCTGTTTTTATTTATCAATTATATGTATATATATATATATAAGAGAAATGAGAATATTAATTATTTAACAAAACACACAATATTATTTTATTAAATATATAGGAGTATATACGTATATATGATTTAAAACATTTAGACAAATATTTATTAGAGAATGGTAATCAGTTGAAAGAGCTTGGCTCATCAGTAAAAAACCATCTTGAAAAATTTCGTCTCCAGACCATTTTACAATTCAATTGGTCTTGTATATTATGTGTTACAAGAGATTACATGCTAGAAGAATTTGTAGAATCTATTTGCATTTATTTATTATCATTTACAAAGCACGCGATATCCGTCTTGGATATTTGCATGCATACACAAGTTTGGGAGCTTATTTACAGTAATTATTAATATGATTTTAGTTATTATAATAGAAATTATTAACATATTTGTCAGTTAGTTAACGATTTAATTACCCTATAATGAATATTAGTGAACATCACATAAGAACAGAAATTTAGAGCTATTTACAGCATATAACTATTTAACATTTATTACAGCCCAGGCTATCTGAGGTGTTGTATTCAATCTTTTATATTCTGTTAGAATGCGAGTTGAAAATAATATCTGATGCAAAAGACATCCGCAGTGAGCTGACTCTGCAGAAAGAGCAGAACCATAGAGCCAGAATGTCCAATCCTCCGACGATATATGCTTAGACTGCCTCCCTCCTCTCCCCTGAGAGCCAGGTCATTAAGAAAGAGATAATTAGGTTAGTAAAAGTTTTGAAGTTAATTTATTGGGTTAATTATTTGGGTGATGTAGAGAGATTTAAACATAACCGTGAATGTACTTAGGTAATTTCTCGTGTTAATTCATATATAGCATATATATTTATATAAGTGGGGGTCGGTGGAAGGCTGGTTAAACCGTTTGCTTTTCGAGCACTACGACCCGGGTTCGATTCTCACATTGGGCACTTTTTTCTGTTTAAAAAAAAAAGCTCCAATGGCCCCCGATTCTTGCAAAAGTCCAACCCCACCAGCGAGTGCAAGTAACCACACGGGGCTCTGGCACATTTGTAAGTACAAAGTCGAACTGCTTTTTACATGTGTAGACATGTGGTGCGCTTACAGTAAAAGCAGTCGCTAACTACCCACCATAATTATCATGGCCTGTACCACGTGTACTTAAGGATAAGCAAAAAAATAATAAACATAAAGTTGCGTGATGATGATTCTCATATACAAAATGAGGCATCTCTTCCCATATATGTGCATTATAAAAAGGCATACAATATGTTTCTTTACATAAGTAAAAAATCCACACACACACACACACAAAAGCTTTTATTAGGGACTTGCCCCATACAGATTCTCCCAATTGGGTAAAGTAATAATCATCTTGTGTTATTTACATAGAAACTGAACTGGCTTTTTACTCTTCGTCTCAAAGTCATTTAATTGTTTACTGGTCCTTACATAATGATGATCTAAAAATGTATAGTAAGCTATTGATTTAGATTTGTTTGCTGATACATAAGTAAATAATTCAAATGTGTTGATAAAGAGGGAGCTAGAGAATAGGTTTTGGATAATTCAGACAAAGGTTAACCTCTATATCATGTGTTTGGGCTATGGCTCTCATCAGTACAGTGGCGAATTCTATTTATAACATCTTATGATAGGAGTCATTAAATTCTGTTGAATTTATCGAAAGGTGAAGTGGTAGGGTCGATTTTCAAGCTAGAATACAACATAAAATTTCGAGAGGATGGTATTCAAAATATATCGAGGGATATCTCTTCCTCTTTAACAATTTATTATAAAATAAATTTAAAATAAATTTATAAATTATTTCAATTTTTTTAAAATTAGAAATTGATTTTTCCATCGCAGTAAGGGCAGTAGAAATTGTTTAATTTCAAAGATAATTTTACCCGTCAAAAATAGTTTCGAATTTTCATAACAGATGGCGCGCTAATTCATCATAATAAAATTTAATTTGTATATTAAAGTTTATATTTCACTATATTATAAAGAGGGAGTAAAATCCATCTGAATATTTGAGATAAAATTTTTTTTTTCACAGTAATAGATACGCCATTTTTATATAAATATATTCAATGAATAGCTCTTCATCTCAAATTAATATAATTTAATATATTTACTTAGTGATGGTGACAGCGGTTTGGCGAATGGTCGTAAAAGATATGAAGAGATTTGATACAATTTGTGTGTGTTTTATAGGAAGTTCACTTTCGAGCATTAATTTATAATTATATTAGAATACAAACCCGGATCTTCGTGGATGGCCTTTCTTGATTTAACAAGAAATTGGCTAGGCCAAATATCAGGGAACAGGTTAAATCAATGTTTTGTTGATTTCTGTTCCACCAGACGGCGCTTCTGAAAAGCACATGTGCCACTGGTCAGGATATACCTACATTGTCTTTAAACCCAGATTCCATTAGATAAATGTTCATCAAGTTATTTACAAAAACAACTTATTGTAAATAACTAAATTCGCTCCTTTTTTCTTATGGTCATTCAACAATCATAATAAGGTATCAAGCTTGTATAGGATGACAACCATCATGACTTGGTGAAATAGATTGCGTCTGCTATTTTTATTAAGACTGTGGGAGTACTACTCAGTAGTAGGCCGACTTAGCTTCAATATGAAATAGCCGTTTCTGGAATGAAGAACAGACACCATATGCAGCCGCTCCTAACATGGAGTACAAACGCTTCTCATCCTGTATCCCTGGATTAGGAGCCCTTTAGGGTACTATCAGCCGGGCCAGCTGAGCCTAGGTTTTTTTAGCGAGTTTGTTACTGCTCCCCCTCCTCCTTTCCATCCGCGGGCTTGGGACTAACTAGATTCATAATATGAACATTTTAAAAACATATATTTACAGATAGGAAGAGGGGAGAGGTGACCCTTATCTCTTTAGATATATTTGCATGTCTTTTTAAATTGTATATGTAGTTTTTTAATTGCAACAAAGCTGCATTATTCTGTAATGCCATTTCATTCTTGCTATTTGTAATATCGAATTATTAGGACTTCTAAAAGCGCATGTTTTTCATAGTACGAATCGACACTATAGCAAATTGTGGATCATCTTCTGCAACCAAATTTGGTCAAAATATCATAAATATCTTAAATAAATAAGCAAATTTTAAACTCAGAAATATAACAAAGTTTCCGAAATATTAATATTTAAATTCGAAGAGTATTTATTTTAAAACATTAAATATTTATTAAGAATAAAGTCAATATGATATTTTGTTTTTGTGAAAGGTAAAATCTATGGAAACACACACTGAACTAAATGTTTTAATTATATATATTTCAGATTCGATATAAATAATAAAAGTTATATTATTTTTATAGGAAAGAGAGAGAGAGTTAAAAATAACGTCAAAAAGCCCTTTTCTTTAGTAGCCAAAAGATTTCGCCTAGAAAATAATAAATGTCCATAAATCTTGTGGAATATCCTGCAAAAATGAAATTTATATTTCAGAATTTATTTGAATATATAGTCACAATGTGAAGTATATGCATATATAAAATATTAAAAACTTTTTCAAACCAGAAATATATATATATTATTCATATTATATTCTTTCATTTCACCCAATATATTTTAAAACATTACTATATGAATATATTTTGAAAAATAACTCTATAGTTTCCAAAATATATTGAGATATATTTGAAATTTAGGTATTGTTTATTGAATTAACTATATCTGATTTTCATATCTATATATGTATAGAAGCATAGGGCGCCTCTTCCGTCAAAATAAACGCCAAAACCTGACGCAATCTATTGACCGTCGCAGCAAACTAGCGGCCTCGGGTCGGTGACAAAGCCACAACACCAGCTTTGACAAACCGAGTAGCGTCCACCTAGAGACTCCAGGCCGAAACCATAATTCATTTTTTTCATATAAAGTTTATGAGCTAAAATGTATATCCTTCACCCGTGCCTCTTTTAAAAAATGATTAGAAGACTAGGTGCAAAACCTTTATCTTTACTATTTTTTTTACACTAACTATTCTTGTTGATATTTATTCCGATAGATGGCGTAAGCCATCAGAAACTTTCAGTTGCACGATAAGGAGATGCCTTTTTCTTAATTTATGCACCTTATCCAAGTACAATATCACATTTGTACTAATTTTTCACATTACACTTTATATTATTATAACAAGTTTGAAATTGAATCTCTCTTTCTCTAAGGATGGATACCTAATTGCAGAGCTAAAATGTTCTCTTATCTGACACTTGCTATTTAGTAAAAATGGTAATTTTGTCATTGAAAGATTTTGTTCTTTATAAATAGGTGAATTCTAGCGAGGGTGTTCTCTATTAGAGGTCCTATAACAGCACAATTACGTACATAATTTTTATTTTCATATTTAATGTGTTTAATACTCATTTAAAACACCTTTTAGTATTTTCACAGCAATTTCTAAATGTATTTTCTCAACGAAATAATTCACCTTTTTAATAAAACCATTTTATTTTTGATATTCACACACAAAAATCCCAATAAAAAAATAGAAAATGTTTTCCCAAGAGAAAATATTAATAGATAATTTCTTTTATGAATAATATTTTTTTAAATAAGATTTTTTTTGTCCCAACAAAATACTCTTATCTATATTTAAAATTAATATTAAATATAATCACATAAAAAATGACCAGGAAGCGTTTCGTTTTGATTTTTTTACTTAATTCAAAATGAGAGAACACTTTATATTTTAATCTTTAGAAATGATCTAGAATAATCCATTCCCAACTTGTATGAGTAATTTAGACTGTTTTAAGGAAATAATAATGTTAATTTTTATGTTATACAAATATTTCAATCATTTTATTGATATATTCTTATATATTCTCAAACTTTCATTTATCTATATATATAAAAATGAATGTATGTGTGTGTGTCTGTCTGTCTGTCCTTTATGCCTGACCAAACCACTCATTGGAACGCCATGAAACTTTGGGAAGTTATTTAGTATAGTACTGGGAAGGTTTCTAGCAAATAAAATTTTTTAAATAACTTTTCGCTTTAAAATAATCAAGATAAATATTCTAATTTATCTGTTATAATTCAACAATCTGCTCTAAATATTATCATGATGATACGATGATTTTGTAATGTAGAAAATTAGGAAAGACAAAATTCAGGATGACACGGCAATTTATTTGAGACAAGAATAATGATACAATTCCAAGGCACGATACTATTCCTTTAACTTCCAATTACCGAGGGAACCAATTAATATTGATTTTATTCAACTTATCCAGTATTTTTCAAGGGACCGGGAAAAATGTTCACTTTATCGAGAGATTCGTTAGACAAACCTTTACTCGGGTAAAACCCGGGCGAAGCCGGGTACGTCCGCTAGTTACACATATATATGAGATAAGCTATAATCATAGTAAAATTAAGATTCCAATATTAATTAGAATAATTAATGCAAAATATAAAGCAATCTATAATAAAATAAAAATAGCTTCAAGGGTTAAGTTTCTTGTGCAACTTTTTATTTTCAAGTTTTCGGATTTGTCAGTCCTTTAACAGTAGTATCACGTTTAAAAATTGATGATAAATACTATTTTTATATATACATTATTTTTGAAATATTTTAAATACCTATGATATTGAGAGAGAAAATATATTACATTCTTTGTGTGTGAAAAACAACTTTTTTTGAAAATATACGTGCATGGTGGATGATACATGCTGGTTGAATGATATCTCGAGAGTTCAAATTAAATTTAATAAATTCATGAACAATTGTGGTATATATAGGAGAGTGCCTACATCTATGGTATAGATGAGGCAATCTATGTAAGATACATTAATTTATACACGTTTATATTAAATTAAATTAATTATTCTTCCACTATTTCGACTTGGCCGAACGTTCTACTTCCACTAGGCTGAATTCGTCTAAAACTGCTATCCACTATTTATAGCAGAGTTTTCTCCTAAAAAAAGACGAGTGATTGTCAACTTCAAAGTGTTGGAATAATATAGAATATTGATACAAGATCAAGGCTTCATAAGTAACAAATTTTAACAAATAAATAGCAACATAATTCAATAAAGCAAAATATTGATGGCTTAAATTTAAGGTATATTCAGTTTTCTATAGAGAAAATATTTTTTATTTGAATACAAAGGAGCGATATTTCAAGCACAACCGTCTATTCAGCTCTTTGGTATAAAATAAATATATATGGACAAAACCTAAGAACGTGGAACGTATTTGATGTCGACAAGCGTCTATTTTTTTTAAGAAGACAGAGGCAATTTGGTACACACTTGATTGTCTCGTGTATCTCCAATAAAGGTCACTGTATATCAACAACAACAACAACAAAAGCCTTTATTTAGGGCATTCCGCCCCATACAGGATTCGCCGTATTTACACGTCAACAAGAGGAGAGGGAAGAGGAAACATTTACAACAAAATAAGGTTTGTCTCACATTCAGTTACCTATTTACAGATAGTTCATCCTCCAGTATCCTTTGCCCTGCATTCTTTCTCATGCGCCCAGCTTCTGTGCAGAACTTAAAGTATCTAACAATCAAGGTCACTGTATATCACATATCTTTCAGTGTTATTGTCTGAATACGGATATACATTCTAAAAGGCACAACTTCCTTATATTTTGTCCATGAGTGTAAATTAGAAAAACAGTCTTGTATTTGAATATAGAAAAATGCTGTTATAAAATTAGTTAATCTTTTTGACGCGCAGTGATATGTTATTGTCGTGTCCGAAGAAGAGCTTCAGATGTTTCTATGCAGATCTTTCACAGCAGTCGCAATGTTCTCTATCTTGGGTGTATAAAGCTGCTGTTGGAAAATGGGTACCGTTGCCAAGTTAGTCATCTTGGACCAGAATTTGGTCAAATATTCCAAGGGTTAAAGGGGGACTGGTGTGGTTGGACTTCTCCCCCTCTACAGCAGTGATATAGTTGGGAGAGGTATAGAAACTGTCTCCAAACAAAAGAAAGCCACATGTTAGTTTATTGCTCCCACCTTTAATTTGTTCTAGAGATCAAGTTGATCTAGGTGCTCCAAAGTGATAAAAGTGGATCAAGCTAAGTCCGCGGGATTTCACAATTTTATTGGATCAACTTTCATTAAAGGATGGAGAGTTTAAGTCTTCACTCCTGTATCAATATATTCCATAGAGATATTTTATAATCCTTTAGATTTAGGTATGTGAAAACCTTTCTTGTTTAAGTTATTTCGCTAATATCACGTTAATTTCAAATTATAATTTCAAATTAAAATATATCTTAACGGTTAAACGGGATGTTTTTTTTGTGATTTATACCATTTATAAAAATAACTATTATGAATATTTTCTCACAATGAGTTTCTTTTTATTTAAAAACGCTAGCTTTCAAGCGATAATCGCTCTTCAACGGGCTTAATAAAATAGAGACTTTATCCTACCAGAAATATTTACAAAAACAAACGCGCGCAGTTCATATTTGTAATTTTAAAACTTTTTCACACTTTTATCATGAATAAAAATAACTGTCTTCTGAACACTTTAATTTCCTCTAAATAAAGGATATATCGCAGTCTTTTTAAAGGTATTTGTTATTTATTCCTAGAGATAACTCAAGTTATTAATACTATTATCTCTGACACACCAAACACTAATAAGTCCCTTTCAAATGAATTGAATAAATTATATATCAATACAAAATTTAGATTTTATCTTTCTCAAACTAATGCAACGTTCAAGTATTTTTTCCAGAGATATACCAAGCTTCATTGCTCTTGATAAATACACTAATTTGTTCTTCACAGGCAAAGGACCCTTTTTAAGTTTTCTCTTTGACTTGAGAGTTATAAATGATCCAACATGTGAATGCTGTCTAGATGTTGAAACACCAGATCATCTTTTGTTGGCTTGCCCTCTGACTAACCAAATTGTACTTGCTTACTTTGACATAATTCCAAATTATTTTTCTGTATATACTCAATCTTATGAACACTTTGGCAAGTGTAAAGCAATTTGTACACAGATTTATAAATCACTACTAATTCATCGTGTAAATAATTAAAGATATATATGTAAATAATTATAATATAGCACAATAGTCTGGTAGATTTCGTGCTTCTGTAATAATAAAATAAAATAATAAAACTATTAAATACTATTAACCGTCAAAATCTAGTAAATTCTTACCTTTGTTCCATTTTATATTCGAATCCCTAATGTTTGAGATTAATGGGCTAATTTCAGTGCTGAATGTCTTTAAAAGGCATTAAACAGTTAGGTACATAACAAATGTTAATAAAGAATTTTGGATGTTATCTATTTGGAAATATATTTTCCCTTAAAAGTGTATATAGTTTATACCTAAAAATTTGAATATTTTATAAAAAGTTCGAAATTGAAATTTTAAAATCACTCTTTGTACTACGGAGGCTTTGTAGGAAATATTTACGATAAATACTTATATGCTTTTCTAATATATCTAAAAAAATAATACATAATTTTCTACATTTTTATTTTTTCTTTCAATTTAAAGCGCTATGTTCCCCTAGAGACACTTGCGCTGTCATACATGTATGTCTTTACATTTGTTTATATATATATATATACAATATTTTTAGGCAACAGAATAGTCATATGATGTTAACAAGGTGAAAGAGAAAAAAAAAATAACTGTGTACAAAAGAAAGAAGTGTCTGGCAATATGTACAATAAGCATAATATATAATATCAGTTTCTTAAAAGATATTTGTGTTGCTATATAATTTAAAATATATCTACAAAAGGTATTGAATTTAATATACATTTATTTACTGGAAATAAAAATACTTGTTCTACATTTTTGCTTAATTTAGGAGGTAGAAAATGCACGGAAATATAAAGAGTAGAATAAAAATGGTTAGGGTGGTTTAGGAGATATAAAATTTGGAAATATAAGCATATGGGAGAATGTTAATAGATTCGTTTTAGTTTGTAAATATATCATGATGTAAAAATATCATATAATATATATAAAATAACTAGTAAGTTAAAATCAAGAGGTTAGTTGCCTAATGGTATAAGCTGCCTATATTTGACAATCACAGTCCAAGATTGAATCCTGGATTGTGTCTTAAAAATGGAATGATGACTCTCGATTATTTCTTCAGTGTACCCTGACCAGTGAATGCAAATACCAAACGGGTAATTTTGTGAGTGCCAAAGTAGAACTGCCACTAGTGCATTTATGGTGAAGGGGTAGTTAAAAAACCTTACCCAACCATATTATAATTCAATTTGTATTTAGGATGAAAAGACATATAAATTCTCCCTGGTTATGATAATTTCTTGTTGATAGTTGGTTGTGAAAGAACATATTTTAATCAGTCGTTCTCAAATTTCTTTATTTTCTAGAGCTTTCGATAGCGCTTTGATACCTTTTTCAGGGGCATTCCCCTGTGAGGGAATCCTCTGAAAAGCATTCTCCCTACTGAGGTGCATTCCTCTATGGGGAATTCGTCTGAAAGGCATTTTTCTGAGGGTATTTCTCGTGAGGGGTATTCCTCGTGTGGGAAATTCTTCGGAAGGGCAATCTTCTAAGAGGCATCCCCCCCTGAGGTACATTTTCTTAAGGGGCATTCTTCTGAATGGAATTCCCGTGGAAGGTGCCCTCTGACGTGTATTCGCCCGAGTGGCATTCCTCTGAAGACATTTCCCTGAGGCATTCCCAGTAAGGCATTCCACTAAAAGGCATCCTCCTGAAGAGCATTCCTTTGAGGGGGATTCCTCTGAAAGACATTCTCCTAAGGTGCATTCCCATGTAGGGCATCCTTCTGAGGAGCATTACTTTGAAAGGCATTTTCTTTATGTTCATCCCTCTGAGATGCATTCTTCTGAGAAATATTTCTCCTAAGGCGCATTCCCCTGAGGACATTCCTCGGATAGAGGAATATGGATAATGGTAGAGATTCACCAAAACGTCGTGAAAAAAATATTAAGAATGATCGACACAATTACCATTTTAAAATGGTCTATTGACCACTAATCAATTAAATTGGTGAAAAGAATGATTGATGTGAATATATTCTTTTTGAACAACTTCTAATGATAAAATATGCATTAGTATGATTAACGAATATATTTTAGCGAGATAAATGCATAAAGATCATAGAAAACATTGCCACATAGAGACTAACAATAGGTATTAGAATAAAATATGCTCACTGCAAGTTTATTTGTTATTATTTTCCTAATTATCTAGAATATATTATATATGGTAATTTAAACCAACAACCTCATATTATATATAACATAACAAGATTTTCATGTTGTATAATAGAAACACATCTATACCGGTAAATAATTATACGCATGATTGACATGTGTCATTACATCATCATATGTAATGTACTTTGTTCAAACTGAGGATAAATAAATAAAACTCTGTAATAGATTAAGAGTTGAGCTAAAGCAAGAGATTGATATAGAAGTCCAACAACGAGGCCTAAAGATAGGAAACTGCCAGGGCGTTGCCAGAGTGTACAATATCGTTTCTGATCCACGCCCTTGTTGCATCCTCTGGATTCCAATACTTCCTCTCGGCAAAGATATATAAATCTGTCAATTCGCGGAAATATATAGTCACTTCATAGTCACTTCACCATCAGCGGAAGCCCTCGTCGGTTGTGTCCAAGGTCCACCTCATCGACCATGTAGAACAGTAAGAACCTTTCTATCTCCATCTTTCGCTGCTTAGCTCGACTCCTATCTGTTCACGGAACTTTCCTAGTACAACTGTGTCTCTTCGTTTATTGTGATGGACATTCCCAAGCTTTCCACTCTGCCTCGACCACGACTGCCTGTATTCTGTGAGAACTGTTAAAGGTCTTCCAAGGTGCAGATAGGTACTGGAAAACTCTCCACATCCTGACTGTCCCTCTCGATTACTACAGGCTTGTTCCTCTCGGTTACCCCACCACAGCAAGAGACCCTCGGTTATCACATATATATATATATTTTTATAATATATTTAATATATTATCACATATATACATCAAATAATATTATTATATAAAGAATATAACTTCATTATAAAAGTTAATATATATAACGTCATATATTAAGGAATGAACATCTAAACATTGCATCCACAGAGAGGTTTCTAATTAATATATGAAACATTAATCAGCTTATAATCTCTCAAGACACTATAAGGTTATAAAAGTGGATGTTGTAATCAAACTGATGGTAATTTATAGTACCGCGCCTGGAATTTTAAAATTTTAAGTGGAGCTGTTAAGTTATTGATGCCCTGGGGGTACATTAGCTGGATGGACTGTCTTAGAAATCATGTTGGACTTAAGTCTATCTATTCTTTGGTACGTTGTGTCTTTGTATCTTATATCATGTGGAATAAAGAGATTCGCACCTAAAGATGTATCAACAATAAATAAGAAATAGTAGCGATTCATTATTTTACGACTAATGTAAATATTGTGATAGTTCAATTAAATTTAAGAGAATGAACAAAAATATCAGAATTCTAGTTCGAATTATTGTTTGAATACAATATTAAAAAATGTATCATATGTCTAGTTTATAGTTTTTGTCTAGATATTTTCAATTTTTTATTATTTTGAAGCTCTTTTTGCTATTCATGTTTTGTTTGAATATATATATATCGTATTTTATAGGTTGTAAAAATACAATGTTCATACATAGGAATATATTAATTAGAAACACCAAGAATTTCACCATTTCTCTGATGTAAATTAAAAATAGTCTTCGAAAGAGCACAAGTGGAAAAGAAGGGCGCGATACCAAAGAAAGGTCGATTTACAGGTAGTTGATAGTTGATTATAAGATAGTTCGGTTGCTATATTGTAATCCATTGCCAATAACCCTACATACTATAAACATGCAACTCTCTCATTGTATTCTAATTCCAAAATTGCATCTCCCTTTAAGGATGTTTATCATATTCGATTTAACCAAATAGTTGTAAACTTTCCAATAAGAATTTCTCAATTTAACATTGATTTTTCCTATCTTTTAATTTTATCTTTTAATAAAACAATAGGGGGGGTCGGTGGAAGTCTGGTTAAACCGTTTGGTTTTCGACCACTACGACCCGGGTTCTATTCCTGCATTGGGTACTTTTTTCTTTAAAAAAAATGCTCCAATAGCCCCCGATTCTTGCAAAAGTCCAACCCCACCATCGAGTGCAAGTAACCAAACGGGGCTCTGGCACATTTGTAAGTGCAAAGTCGAACTGCTTTTCACATGTGTAGACATGTGGTGTGCTTACAGTAAAAGCAGTCGATAACTACCAACCATGATTATCTTG
This sequence comes from Cordylochernes scorpioides, assembly GCA_030710605.1. Lineage (NCBI taxonomy): Eukaryota > Metazoa > Arthropoda > Arachnida > Pseudoscorpiones > Chernetidae > Cordylochernes > Cordylochernes scorpioides. The sequence continues at coordinate 21,970,957 of CP092881.1, read as the reverse complement.
GACTGTATTACGTGTACTAGGGATAAGCAAAAAAAATAAATAAATACAATAAATAAAATTAATATAATATTTTCGATATATGTATAATCAACAAAAATATTAGAACTATAAAAAATAAAAGCAATATATTGAGATAATTCAAAAAAAGAAAGGAGGTATATATAATTAATAAGAAAGTCTTGTGTGCCAATCTTTGGCCAGGTATTTTATTTGAGGAACCACAAAGGCAATATTTCCACCTTGTGGGGAAACAATAAATTCCAGAATAAAGGATGTTGGAAGGCCCAGGAAATATACTCTCCACACAACTATACGTCAAAATACACCCATTTAAACCTTCTCAAAGTTTCCCAGATTTTTTCTTTATATTGCGATAAAAATAAAAATTCCTATTAAAAACCTACATATCACCAATTGACTATAGATAATATTGAATATAGATTATTAAAATAATTTCAAAAATAAGGATTATTTTGGATTTTAATAAGATTATTTATTAATCCGATATTTCGATGGACCAATCTTCCATCTTTTACGAGGTATTTTGCCGTGAAGCACGTAGCAGGTCGCGTGCCCCAGGTGAGCCACCAGGGATGGAATGTTGAAAGATTGGTCCATCGAAATATCGGATTAATAAATAATCTTATTACAATCCAAAATAAGCCTTATTTTAAAAATATACATATATTATGGATTGCTCTATATTCAGAATTAAAATAATTGTAAAAGGTGAAATACAATATATCAAACAGGATAATTGTAAAAAGTTATTTATTGTAATTATCCTAATTGATAAATTGTGTATTACCATAGAGCTAATCGTTTGATAACATTGTGAATTTTAAATATATTGTAATTAGTTTTAATAATATTCATATTTACCTAACTATAAGTCAAATTACACCCATTTAAACCTTCTCAAAGTTTCCCAGTTTTTTCTATATATTGATAAAAATTCACATCAAAAAACCTACATCATCAATTGACTATAGATTATTAAAATAATTGTAAAAGATGAAATACAGTATATCAATCAGAATATTTGCAAATATCTTATTTATTGTGATGGTGGTGTCTTGTCCAACTTATTTCTTGTAATTATTCTAATTAAATATTGTATATTACCATAGAATTAATCGTTTGATAATATTGAAAATTTTAAATATATTAAATTAGTTTTAATAATATTCATATTTTTTTTTGTATTAAATCACATTTGAACATTGAAAAAATAATATAAATAATAATTCACTTTATTGGCCAAAGTATGGATTAATGAAAAAAAAAAGAGCATTTTTAAATTTATAATTTGATTATATAAATGGTGTATATATTTTGAGATACGTGGTTGATTATTTTATAAAATTTATTCATTGGTTTTTGTAAACACAATAATTACTTTTAACACATTATATTTTCATTGTATAAAAATATTATATATTTATAACGACTTGCATATAACAATATATGCTAGTTCCATAAAGATAGAGTAGAAAACAAAAATAATATTCATATGGAGGGTTGTAAGATCTATTTACTTTGGCCAATTCTGGAATAATTGAAAATCAACGAGAATAGTTGATATTTATTCCGATAGAACCCGTTTCATGATTTTCCATGATGCCTGAATGACCAGTTTTTTTGGTCGTTGAGGTACAGCTTGCACCACGCTGATGAGGGCCAACAGCCCGAGACGCGTCCGTGGTTAGCTTTTCTTGATTATCCAAGAATGGGTATTTGGACAAATTCTGGAATAATTAAAAATCAACGAGAATAGTTGATATTTATCCCGATAGATGGCGCAAGCCATCAGTAACTTTAAGTTGCACGATAAGGAGATGCCTTTTTCATAATCTATTTACTAGTTACAAATGGGGATTGCATATGATAGCCTGACAGCTAGTAACTAGCTGCATTTTTTCAAGAACACGTCCTGATTATGTTAAAAATAGAGGTTGCCTTGCTGGCATTCATCAACACATATTTTAATAAAAAATGGAATATTCGAAATTAATAGATAACATTTAATTTAATATCAAAATACAATTTTTGCATCCATAATTTTCGTAAATGAATAAAAAAAAAAACGGCTGATATCTGAATAAAAACATATTTAGAAGAGAAAGAGATTGATTGAAACAACTTTTATTGATCGCCTATATAAAATTATATAGTACCAAGAAAAAAAATTATATTACATATTAATAAAAGAAATTAAAATATATTGTTGCACCATGTTGCAGCTTTGCAGGGTCGTCGACCTTGGTTTCTTCCTTCTTGGTGTTACACCTTTCCCGAGCGGGTTTCCATATTCAAAGCAAATAAATAAGAGTAAAAGTAAATAAATAAAATTAAATAAACGTTATTGTGTTTATTTATTCGTGGTCTTCCTCGTAGGTCGTGATCCACCGTCTTCGTCTAGGTCCTCTCTCGCTCCAATAACCAATCAAGATATATGTACAATAAATATTACAAAAGGAATGAAACTATAAAAAGGAATGATGATGATCTAAATATTCTGTTTTAAATAAATATTAAATATCATAGGATATTTTGAATAAATGTAAGACGCATTAAAATTGATGTAACACATAAATATTTACGTCAGCCTTCTCTGAAGGGATGTCTAGACTATGTCAAATGTTCAAGGCCGCCCTGAGAAGAGAAAGAGAATTCTATATACAGTTACGAGCGTCATTCTTCATCAGTCATCTCTGTCACTGTTTGCTTTTTTTTTGGAATGGCGCCCTCCTATTGGTCGGCCACGATCACGCCACCTTTGCCCCCCCCCCACTAGGTTTTTCGTTTTTGTAACCATTGTGTTGGAGCGGGTCGCTCCTTAAATAAATGCATATATTAGTTAATAACCAAATGGAATCCTCTCTTTCTTTTTCCCAGTAAGAGACGCCTACGGAAGCCAACAGTACATAGACAGATAAAGCACATAGGCTATAGTTATTAACTAACATATGCATTTATATAAGACGCCAATTTATAATTGTAACAAATAGTATTTGAATCAAAACATCCAATCGGGTAAAACACGGGCGTTGCCCGGGTCATTCGGCTAGTATATATATAAGAGAAAAGAAAGAGAAAATAAAAAAACTCTAACTGGCCGAAATCTCTATTTTTCATAGAAATATATCCTGATTAGACAAGAAACACGAATAGCATCGGCTACCTCTCATCATTATTCTTAATATATCCATTATAAAAAAATAATTAGATTGTTTGATATTTTAGTTTAAATTTGTGTGTGCACTTTGCTCAATGTGTAGAATTAGAATTAAGATAACCTATCTTATTTAAATTTCAAAATATAATTTATAACACACACACAATATTTAAATACAAATACTGAATTCTCTCTATATTTATATATATATTTTTAAATTAAAAAGGCATATATTGGATCAAAATATCATTTATTTTACAAATATTTCAGTTGGCTGAACGCCAACCTTTATCAATATTGGTAAAATAAATGATATTTCAATCCAATATATGCCTTTTTAATCAAAGATTTATTTATGAATTACTCTATTTTCAAAAATATCGATCATTTAATATTGAATAATAAAATATATTATAGAGCAATCTCATATTCTATTGAGAATGTATATTTCATCAAATTTTAAAATATAGAAATATATTCACATCTCGTTTATAAATTGCAATTCTAAAAGCCCATTTTACTTACAAATATAAATAAAAGTGATAGGAAGAATATAAAATGCTGTGATATATGCAAAATATATTTCAGCTATGAATATATACATCTAAAGAGGATCATATTAGTGGGATTGTGTCAAGTTGTGTCATTCCACCGCGACAGGAGGTGACATCTACCTTCAGAGAAATGTCAACTGTCACTATCAGACGATATAGTCGTCTGTTTAATTTTCTTGAAATATTTAGGTTATTATTTCACAAAGGCTCAACACTTGCTATTATATTTTTTGCAACAGTTTCTTTTATTCAGATATCAGCCTTTTTTTACCATTTACGGAAATTAGGGATGTGAAAATTTTATTTTGTTATATATTAAATTAAATGTTTTTTATTAATATTTTCTCTCGAATATTTCACTTTTTCTTTTAAATTAAAATATGTGTGTGTTTGTGAATGAATATTTATAATGCATAACTATGTATATATTTAAAACAGTATATTTTTATTTATTGAAATGATCATAAATATATATGCACAACTATTTTAAAGGCGTAAGATTCTTTTTGATATTAAACAATTTCTACTGCCCTTACTGCAATGAAAAAAATAATGAGAGGGCCTGGCTCATTAGTGGTGAACCCTCTCAACCGTTTCGCCAGTTTAATCTACTATCCAATAGGGTTCACCACTGATGAGCCAGGCCCTCCCATTAATTTTTCCATATTGCAGTAAGGGTAGTAGAAATTGTTTAATATCAAAAATAATCTTACGCCTTTAAAATAGTTTTGTATTTTGATAACAGATGGCGCGCAAGTGCATCATATTATAAATATATAGGGAGATTAACAAACATACAATTAAATTTTATGTTTTTACATATGTCTTTCGAATATATTTATATAGGTATATGCCATAAGTAATCGTGATTTTTTTACTTCATCAAGCAAATCAACTTTTAACTACTTACTATTACTAATTATACTTAATTTTTGTTCTTTAAGTTATTTTTCCAATTTTGATTTTCTTATATTGGATCAAATTATCATTTATTTTAACAATATTTCAGTTGGCTGAATGCCAACCTTTATCAAGGTGTTATAACATTTCACCATAACACATTTTATATTACCTTGATAAAGGTTTCGTCAACTGAAATATTGGTAAAATAAATGATTTTTTTATCCAATATATGCCTGTTTAATTAAAAATTAAAATATGTATGAATGAATATTTAATGCATAACTATGTATTTAAAACATTATGCATATATTGTTAAAAATTATCATAAATGTAATTATCTTCAATTTTTTTTTTAAATTACAACATATTTTATATATTTATAGAGTTACCAATATATTTTAAGGGGTTTAGCTATCTTCTTTAAATATACTAAACTCATAATATAAATACCAGTTAAATATAAGTGTTTTTTCCTTCATTTGAAAAATCTAATTTTATCAATTACTATTACTAATTATAATTAATTTTTGTTTTGAAGGGTTTTTAGTATTATTGAATTTTTTTATATATTTATTAATTATATATATTTTTTTAATTACGAAACTATTTTAGACGCGTAATATTCTTTTTAAAATAAAACAATTTCTACTGCCCTTACTGCAATGCAAAATTAAAGGGAGAACCTGGCTCATTAGTGGTGAACCCACCCAGCGGTTTCGCCAATTCGCCAAAATGGGAGGGTTCATCACTGATGAGCCAGGCCCTCCCTTTAATTTTTCCATTGCAATAAGGGCAGTAGAAATTGTTTTATTTTAAAAAGAATATTACGCGTCTAAAATAGTTTCGTAATTTGATAACAGATGGCGCGCTAGTACATCGTAATATATATTTTTATTAAGAACTAGACGAATGGCCCGGGCAACGCCCGGGTTTTACCCGAGTGCGAATATATTTTAAAAACGTTTTAATCTTGTCTTCATCTTGTCTACACCTTGTATACATCTTGCTTCCTAGGGTTGCCCGGCAACGCCCGGGTTGGGTTTACATGATTAAATGTATTATTCAAACACATTAAACATGTGCCCGTTGGCTGCCAGCGAGTAAATGTCGGCGCCCGTTGACTCCCGGCGAGCAAGCGACCGCTCCCGTCGGCTGCCGGCGGGCGAGGGGCTTCCCGGCTCATGCGCGCGCCCGTTGACTCCCGGCGAGCAAGCGACTGCTCCCGTCGGCTGCCGGCGTGCGAGTGCCTTCCCGGCGCATGCGCGCGCACAGGGAAGCCACGTGTCGCAGGCGTCCAATGGGCGCGCCCCGCCATCAGATTCCACCGCGTTCTAGATGAGCTATTTAGAATAATTTGAATATATAGTTTTAATAATTGATTTATATATTTTTTTAAATAGCCTATCGTCATCCTCGTTATTTTTTACCTATGTATTGAAATTTTGGTTTGAATTAGTGAACTACTGCGAATTTGTATACCGGACATACAAACCAACCAACCAACCAACCAACAGACAAACATACAAACATTCATTTTTATATATATAGATAGAAGATGTCAGTATATAATGAAGATATCAATGGCGTAACACTCAAGTCACGAGATCGATTATCACACATTGGACGCTTTTTCTTAATAAAATAATTTCTTTAAAACCCCAAATTTCACAAAAATCCAATTTCACCATCATTACAAGTATTGGAGGAAGCTCTGGTTTCTTGTAAGTACAAAATTCGAGCTGCTTCTAGCCTGTTTAGATTTATAATGCACATACAGTAAAAATACATTTACTAACATTATTACCCTGGCTTTACCATGTAAAATTGTTGGTGTTGTTGTCGTGTCCAAAGAAGAGTCTTAGATATCTCCATGCATCTCCATCACAGCAGCAGCAATATCCACTATCTTGCTCTTCATTGGAAAATGGGTGCCGTTACCACGTTAGTCACCTTGGAAACGAACCAGAATTTGGTCGAATATTCCAAGTGTCCAGGGGGGACTGCAGGGAGGTGTGGTTGGACTTCTTCCCCCCCCCCCCCCACCATGTTTAATTAGAATAAGTAAAAGTGAATTTATTGGATATCTATATCAGTGTTTACATTTTTCTAATATATGTGTATTGTAACATCATAGGGCATAAATATATTAATTATTATTTATTAATTTACGCCCTATGATTTTATGATACGTATATACGAGAGCAAATATCAACATAAACATTATTTTAATTAGGGTTAGGCCAAGTGACACTCACTCCTCACTTTCTTACTGCTACTCTTTTTGTGTTGTTTTTCTTGCTTCCCTCTTTCTCTTTCTTGTTTTTTTCTTCTTTTTCTTCTGTCTATATATATCGTTATTTCCTTTGTCTCACTGTTTTGTTCTTATGCATACCTCTGGTGAATCCTGTATAGGGTCAGTGACCCTAAATAAAGGCTTTTTGTTGTTGTTGTTGTTGATTTTAATTAGGGTTTTAAAAAATATTTGACATATCGGACGCGATATTGCAGTTTGGGATACTTGCGCCTAAATACATTTTAGCAACTTATATACAATTCAATAACACGGCTGAAAAAATTTAAAACAGAAAGGTTGGTTTACTCAAACAGAAAATACATTTTTGAATATCTAACATAGAACATATATCATAATGCATCCAAGGTATAATTCACATCTGTATTCTATAAATTACACTATATTTAAGACGTTTTTATTTCTTTTTTAAGTCAAATATTTTCTACTATATGCATTTTAAAATATATCTACAGTCCTTAAAATCTATATTGTTAATCTACCTAATTTTCTCTCAATATTATCCTTTAGAATATCATATATATGAACCTGACAGCCAAATATAGTAATAGAGCGGTTTCATAGTTTGAACTGGCTTAAACACATATAAGGGTCACCGATGATGAATCAGATTCTATCAATATTATTTCCACCGTAAAAAGGGCAGTAATAAAATGCTTTCAAATTAAAAATAATATCGCGCAAAAACAGTTATAATTAAAAAGTACAAAATATTTTATAATGGTACATTCTTTGCAAAGAAATAAATCACATAAATTTCAATGAAAATAAAAAATGTTCACAAGTACAACACATAATAACACAAGGCAATAACGCCCCATCTATATACAGTATATGTTTGTATTGTATATAAAAGAAACATTAGTGCTTAAATCCTTTCTTTATATATATATTAGAGGAATGACCCGGGCAACGCCCGGGTTTACACGATTAAATGTTTTATTCAAACACATAAAACATAGCAAATATTGCAAGAGCAGTTATTTTAAACGGCGAATTAGATCAGTTATAGCAAAAAATGAAAACATATATGTAAATATGTGAAATAGTTATAAATTAGAAAACCTGTAAATATAGTTAAGGACTTGCATTGTAATTAAGAAAAAGCTTCTCTCGCTGGCGGGCGGTCGCCGACAGCCATGCGCACGCACAGGGAAGTCGCGTGTTCGCCGGCAGCCAACGGGAGCGCGCCGCCGGCAGATCGCCCGCGTTCTAGAGGGCGCTGTTTGTGAGCTAAGTAGAATAATTTGAATATATAGTTTTAATAATTGATTTATATATTTTTTAAAATAGCCTTTCGTCATCCCCGTTATTTTTTACCTATGTATGGAAATTTTGGTTTGAATTAGTGAACTACTGCGAATTTGTATACAGGTCATACAAACCAACAAACAGACAAACATACAAACATTCATTTTTATATATATAGATAGATATAACACATATTACTTTAAAATATTTAACTCAATATATTTATACTTAATATTTATTCAAACTGATTTATAAACAAATATTTATTCTAATAAAAATATTGAAGATTTGAAATAAAAGAATCACACCTTTTAAAAATATAAATACATATTTCCATATTTTAAAAATATATATTCAAACTCTCAATATTTATTGTATTTGATTTTAATAAAATTAAAAATAAGAAATACGAGAAACAATATTTTTCAATTTTTTCAATAATACTTTCATAAGGTGAAAAAAAGAAATATTTTTTATATTTTTTGTTGACACATAAAATCTAAAATAATAAAAGATATAAAAACTGGCGACCTCGGGGCACATACTTTCATCAGACGATGCACCAAGCTAAGGCTTCAGGCCATTGTTAAAAACTTATCTTTTGGCTCGAAATTTATATTCAGGAATTCCATAGAGGGTAATAAACTCATGGTATCTAAGTAGAGGCCTCGTTTTGAAATTCAAAAATTCTATTAGCATTTCATATTTTTATATAAAAACATACATTTAAACAAGATGATTTATGTAGAGTTTACATAATCAAAATACTTAATTAATTTTGTTGAGTTAAATAGACGCAAGTTTATTAATAATATTCATATTTATAATTGATGTCTATCTAAATTATAATGGACATTTCTTTATAACATAAAAACTTATTTTCGCAGCATACTACAAAAATGTACCTAATATAATTGCATATAATAAATCAATATATTTTAATTAATACTTTTTTAATTATCTCTTTAAATTATTCGATCGTATTGTAAAAATAATTTAATTAGATATTTAAAAAGAAATTAAATTTCTACAGAACAATGTTTGGAAAATTGTATTCATATAATTATAGAAAAATAATTAAACACACCAAAAAGACATAATATTTTGAAAATATAGTTGATAATTTTATTAATATATGCCATTAGGTGAAAAAAAGGAAACCAATAGATTGTATTTATGTAATTATGCTGTGATTTTTAACAGTGGATATCTTTTAAAATATGTATTTTATATAACGAATTTAGACATCAAGACGAGAGTGTTTCTTTTCACAAATAAGTCAAACATCTACTGTCCTTACTTCGATGAAAAAATATTGTCAAGAAGCCCAGCGGCTCCAATCACGAGAGGCCCCATGGGACGTCTGTCAATCATCGCTGGACACCGGGTGTGAGGGGTTCTGGGGAATCTGGCCGGTGGGTGAGCTGACGTCCCTCATTAGGATTAACTTTAATTTGGGGTAAGTTGTACTTTATCCATCTCCCTATAAATACCCCTTATAATAAATTAATTATCCCCAAACTTGCCCTTGCTTTATTTATCTCCGCGACAATATTGTGAGGGCTTGGCTCATCAGTGAGGCTCCCTCCTAGCGGGTTCGTCAATATATGATCTACCAGACCACTTCTTTAGAACTCTAATACTGTATTGGATCATTCTGCTTATATAATGCTGTACTGAAGAGTGATATCTAAGAAATGGTATTTAGGCAAACTATGGACATAAGATTTTAGGACCTTAAAAGAAACATTCGCGTCTTTATGTCTTCATCCGTTATATATATATATGGCGTGTTATTGCTTTGTATTAATATGTATCTTATATTACAATGTGTCTATTATAATTTCATTTTATAAAATATCAGGATTAAATAAGGTGTTATATTATGAATATTAACTTGTTTATAATTTTATACAACATATCTCTATTTTGAAAAAGATAAATTAAAATTATATATATATTAATACAAAGAAATAACGCTCCATCTATATATATATAATGAAAGGATTTAAGCACGAATGTCCTTTTTCTACACAATACAAACTTCTACTGTCCTTACTGCGATTAAAAATATATTGGGAGGGCTTGGCTCATCAGTGGTGAACCCTCCCAGCGGTTTCGCCAATTCAATCCACTAGACCGCTACTCAGAGATCTAATATTGTATTGGACGGTTCTGCTTATATACACAACACTGGAGGGTAGAATCTCAGAAATGGTTTTCAAGAAAACTATGGACACATAGGCTTATAGGACAGTAGAATTACATTCGAATATTTACATCGAGCAATGCTTTTCCGCAAACAATAAATACAAGGCCAGTAAGGCATAAATATATGTTTTATTAAAATATTTTATTTAAAATTATGTTATATTAAAATATTATTTTATTTAAAATTGTATATCATAGATTCAAATATTCTGTTAAATCGACCGCCAGAGGTCACGCTTTGCATATAAAAACTCGTTGTTGTTGTATCCCGCTGGCCGGCTCAAAACTTTTGTACATTATGTAAATAATCTTTTGTTTTTCTTATTCTACTAGCCTTAAGCCAGGCATTACTTTTACCAAATTATGCTTTATATATATATATATTTCTTAGCTCAAATAAAGAAATCTCTGATCAAAACTATTTTATTATTATAGTTTCAAGATTTAACCACGACTGCATTCCCAATACCATAATCCTCAACATGATCTAAATTCAAGCAGAAAATCTCTATTTTTTATATAACATATATATATATATATATATATATATATATAGTTCGAACAAGAGCCAATCTATATACCATGGTTCTTAATCAAAACAGGGGCGGCTATTGTTTCATAACATTCTATGTGTGTGAGTGGAATATATGATATATATATATGAATTAAGAAAAAGGCATCTCCTTATCGTGCAACTGAAAGTTGCTGATGGCTGGCGCCATCTATCGGAATAAATATCAACTATTCTCGTTGATTTTTAATTATTCCAGAATTGGCCAAATACCCATTCTTGATTAATCAAGAAAAGCTAACCACGGACGCGTTTCGGGCTGTTGGCCCTCATCAGCGTGGTGCAAGCTGTACCTCAACGACCAAAATAATTGGTCATTAAGGCATCCTGAAAAATCATGAAACGGGTAGTTAAGGCCAGAATTGCGTGAGGACGCTACACAATGTGAAAAAATAGTACAAATGTAACATTGTACTGGGATAAGGTGCATAAATTAAGAAAAAGGCATCTCCTTATCGTGCAACTGAAAGTTGCTGATGGCTGGCGCCATCTATCGGAATAAATATCAACTATTCTCGTTGAATATATATGAGGAAATGTTTGGTCGAATTTACATGATTGAGATTCTACGCTAGGTGGCCAATCTAAACGAATGTGAAATTCTTCGGCTCCCGATAAGTAAATATTTTAAACTTATTATTTGGCTTTTTTCAGTGCTTCTACTTGGATCATACCTTCTTGTGAGTATCCTATCGTTGGCCTATAGTTTTTATATTCTCTATGAAGATTATGAAGCTGATTTTATTAATTTATATAATTAATATCTTTATTTTTGCAAGAGAAACTGCTATGATTACTGGATATGCAAATTCTCGCGCTAAAACCTTTGTTTGTTATGCAAACAAATTCAAGGTTATCTCGTTTGCTTGTGCAGTAAAGGAAACCAGTAGATATATTATTTTAATATAACTGTTTATATCAGGTATTGAACCAAATCATGGCTCCAAATAGACACGACAGGCTAAGAGATAACAGGTTATTTTTCCTTGGCATAAGCTGCTCCGTTTTAAATAGCTTCTCGGCCTTTTGGCTAAGATTAAAGTATGATAGTATAATAGGTTAATTATATAAATAGGTAATAATAAGTAGTATAAGTATGTATCTGATACTCTGGCAGCGTTATCAGCTTCAGCGGCGATGCATTATAGCAATTTACGAATAGCATTCATATTCATAATAGCATTTTTATAATACACAATTTGATACAAACCACGGAAATTTCAAAAGTTTTTTAAATAGAATAAAGGCAGTGGAGGATTCAAGTTGCTTTTGTGGTATTGAAGAACAAACCTCAATACATCTACTGATCGATTGCCCAGCATTTCAAGATTATAGAATGAAGAATGAACTAGTTGTTTGTGGACTTAACGATTTAATTTCCGATAAAAATCATATTTAAAGTTCAATTCATTTTGTAAATACATTCTAAACTTTCTACAAAATCTGGATCTCGAATGTTTTCATGCGTTGAATAATGTAAATAACTTATGTAAATAAACTTTTCTCCTTGTTTGGGGCAAGTATCCCTTGCGGGATATAGCGCTTTGGAAATAAAATAATTGTAATGGTACTGTACGACAATCCAACTTATTTTTACAGTCAACAATACATTCTCAGAATGAATTTTTGCGACAACCTAGACAAGAACTAGCATAGAGAACTACACACTTCTACAAACTAATAAAGTTCGGCAATCTATATAAATTCTATCACCCTGCTAACTATAACTGAGTTTAAAGAAATATACAAAAGACAGATAGTAAAGAATATGGTAAACCATTTTCTGAAATAGTTAGATCTATTCCTTAACCAAATCTAATATGTTTGTACGATCTCCATCCGTACTGAGAAAAAGGATCCATGGAATCCAAGCATTTCAATTTAAAAGAACCAATCATTGATAAAATTTCTAATATTTAGCTCATAAATATGTATATCCCTTTTTTGAAGCTATATTTGAATTTATTTTGCATTTATATAACCATAATCCTTTTCGATATCTACTTTGAAATTGCATTTCTAAGAAAAATTTAGATTAAATTCTATTACAAAAATGTGCATATGTATGAATATCAATTTGAAAAGATTATTCATGTTATTTCATTTTGAAATAAAATCTATATATATGAATTTTAGAGATTTATAAGAGAGAGAGAGAGAGAGAGAGAGAGAGAGAGAGAGAATAAAGTAAATATGAAAATATCTAAGAAAATTTACAATTATGTTGAGAACTGATTGAGGGCATTATATATATATAAATGAAATGTATATATTAAAAATTGAATATTAAGAAAAGGCATCTCTCTTTATCCTGCAACTGAAAGTTGTTGATGGCTTGCGCCATCTATCGGAATAAATATCAACTATTCTCGTTGATTTTTAATTATTCCAGAATTGGCCAAATATCCATTCTTGATTAATCAAGAAAAGCTAACCAGGGACGCGTTTCGGGCTGTTGGTCCTCATCAGCGTGGTGCAAGCTGTACCTCAACGACCAAAAAACTGGTCATTCAGGCATCCTGAAAAATCATGAAACGTGTAGTTAAGGCCAGAATTGCGTGAGAACGCTACACAATGTGAAAATATAGTACAAATGTGATATTTTACTGGGATAAGGTGCATAAATTAAAAAAAAAAGGCATCTCCTTATCATGCAACTGAACTTGAATATTATATTTGTAAATTATTTTGAAGATATCAATGCTCGTTTAAAACTAATGTGTCTTTAAGGATATAATTATACCTTTGATTTATTCAATAAGGAATCAAGGATTTAGTTTCTTATTTCTTTTATTTCTCGAACCTTCTGGCCAACATGCCGTTTAACACAGAGAACCAGATGTACAAATTCTATTAAATCAAAGTGAAAAAGCAGAGAATATTCTATATTATAATTATAACTATTACTAAAAGGTAAATAATTAGTTAAGAGAAAGAAAACTATTATAAAATAAATAAAGCTTCCAGGGTTAAGTTTCTTGTTCATTTTTTTTTATTTTTAAAAAATCGAACTTCAGTCTTCAGACTTGTCATTCCATCTACAGGAGTATGACGATAATAAATTGATGATATATACTATTTTTATACAATGCTAAAAATGAAGAGAAAAAGTTTTCTTTATTAAAATATATACGTTACAAGCTTTCGGGCACCAAGCCCTTCTACAGGTACTTCATTTTTAGCATTGTACAAGCCATTAAAGAGAAATTTCGTGATTTTCGTTTTAATATACTATTTTTATATACAAATTAATTTTTACATATTTTAAATATTAATGATATTGAAAGGGAGAGAAAATATATATTACTTTCTTTGTGTGTTAAAACTATATAGCTAGGTATAGTTAACAAATTTATTCGGGCAGACAATCCAACCAAACTCTAATAAAAACTTTTCTGATGGGTGGTGCTTTGAAAAAGATTGATGTTTTCATAAATAAAGTTATTGTATTTGTTTTCTGTGACTTCCGACATATCGATATTTACCGGGTGACCAGCTCTCTTGTATTTATTTTCTCATTTTATTTCATCATTCACAGAACACGATAGAAGTAATACCACTTGTGCTAAAATAACAAAGGGTTATTATATAGACTATTTAATTATATTATTTTAAAGTTGAAGATATATAAATACTTTTATTCCAAATTTTAAATGTAAAATGTTTCATCTTTTGATTATAAATGAACGTTCTTCCTTGATTTATAATCTTATAAAGTAAATAAAGCTTCCAGGGTTAAGTTTCTTGTTCAAATTTTTATTTTCAAGCTTTCGACTTGTCAGTCCTTCAACAGGAGTATCACGAAAATAAAATAGATGCTATATATACTATTTTATTTAATTAAAAAGGAATATATTGGATCAAAATATCATTTATTTTACCAATATTTCAGTTGGATAAACTGATGATCCATGATCCAAATATAATCCAATATATGCCTTTTTAATTAAAGATTTATTTATGGATTGCTCTATTTTCAATACTATTCTATATTCAAATTAGTTTTAATCAATATGATTAGAATATAAATATGTAAATATTAATTTATTTATGAAAATAATATTTATCATCAATTTATTAACGTGATAATCCTGTTGAAGGACTGACAAGTCTGAAAGCTTGAAAATAAAGATTTGAACAATAAACTTGACCCTAGAAACTTTATTTATTTTATAATGTATCATCTTTCAAAAAGGCAAAACCTATAATATAGATATTAAATTTATATCTAAAAAAAATTTGAATATTATGTATATTAAAAAAAAAAATAGATTAAAAGAATTCTTAAACTTGATTCTATTAACGTTATGTTGCGCTGAGTTTGTTGTTGACACACATTTAAATATTTAATTAAAAAGACATATATTGGATCAAAATATAATTTATTTTACCAATATTTCAGTTGGCTGAACGTCAACCTTTATCAAGGTATTATAACATATTTAATTAATGTGTGTCAACAACAAACTAGCGTCACATAACGTCAATAGAATTAAGCTTAAATTTTCTTTTAATTTATTGTTGACAAACATTAAATATGTTATAACACCTTGATAAAGATTGGCGTTCAGCCAACTGAAATATTGGTAAAATAAATTATATTTTGATCCAATATATGCCTTTTAAATTAAAGATTTATATATGGATTGCTCTATTTTCAAAATACATTAAAATGTTATAACACCTTGATAAAGGATGGCGTTCAGCCAACTGAAATATTGATAAAATAAATGATATTTTGATCCAATATATGCCTTTTTATTCGAAATAATATATTTTTCATATAAATATACAATATAAAATAATATTTGATTTTAGAGTTTATCAAAACCCTAAATTGTTATTATTGAGGTTTAAAAGTAAGTTATTATGATATGCTATTGAGAAATGAAAAATATTGTCATACAAGTGCAAAACTTATATTTACTCTTAGAATTACTTGAAAATATTTTTCAAAAAAAGAATTATGACAAAAATAAATATATTTATATATAAGAGAATTTGTTAAAATAATTTATCACCAAAACTATATAAAAGCCTATTTATTTTAAACTAAATTTCTAGTGAAAAGTTTTGATTTCCACGTTTTTCTCAATTGGCTTTGAAACACTTAAACAAAATAGATGGATGTGCCAGAAAACCTTTTAAAATGTTTTAAAGCTCTCCAAAATAAAGTATTTTCTATTTGAAAGTTTTTTTTATATATTTAAATAAAGTGGATCGCTTAGATTATATTTATAAACACCGCGGAATTGATCGTCTGTTTTTAAATTAAGAGTTTACCTTAATTGCCTATTGATTAAATGAAAAAAAAAAGGCTTTCTGTCAACACACCAATCAATTATGCTTTTTTTTGCAATCTTAAAATAAATCATAAAACAATTTTCTATATATTTTCATGTAAAATTTATATTATAAAAATTGTTAACATTCGAAAAATATGTTTAGAACCTTCTCTCTTTTATTTCTAATGACAATTAATTTTATTTTATTTACAAATTTCTCAAGTCATTAGTAACAACCCTATACTCTTCATATATAAATATGTTTTGTACTTTCAAGGCAACATTTTACACTTCAATAACATATTTCAATTTTTATGTATATATAGCTAAATATAATATATGATAAAATCTCCCACTATATCATAGAATGCAAATATTTAGGTGAAGAACGAGAAAAAACTCTTAAAAACACCTTCTGGAGATTTAGCAACCCACTGAAGACGCTGAGAACTATTTCAGAAAAGAAAAATATAGCAATAGAACTCTATAATTTCTACAGATCAATTGTAAATAGATTCATACACAAAAGAAGTAGTGAGGAAAGTTTTAGAACAGATGTGTAAATAAATCCCTTTTCAAACAAAGACTCACGTGCACATGGGTAAAGGGAGAAAAATATTTAACTGAATTTGCTAAACCTAGTGGCTCATATATTATCATCATCATTATGTTCTGCAGTGGAGTGATAAACATTTTTTTTCTTATCCCTAGTACACGTGGTACAGGCCATGATGATCATGGTGGGTAGAAGAAGGCGATTGCTTTTACTGTAGGCGCTACACATGTCTATACATCTGAAAACAAGTTCGAATTTACAGTTACAAATGTAACAGAGCCCCGTTTTGAAAAAAGTCCCCATTGTGGGAATCGAACCCGGTTCGTAGCGGTCGAAAACCAATGGTTTTGACCATCCTTCCACGAACCCCCTTGGTAAACATAATGCATTGTTAATCGAAATTTATAGGGACGGGTTCCACCTTAAGTGCATATATATATAAATTATAAAGCAATAACGCGCATTCTATAAATACTAAATAAAAATATTAAACATATGAAATTTTCTTTTCAGATAAAACCTTATATATACTGTCATAGTTACGTTTGTTTTATTTTTTATTTTTTGCCACCAGGTGGTCAGATTGAGTGAGCGTGTGTTACATCGCTTCGCGAATTCCGGTAAATATTACTTTAAATTTGTTTTACTCTATTATCCTAGATATTTAAATTACTTAAAATTATATTGATGAATATATTAATATTCAGATACATTTATATTTGTAATATATATTGGTTTAATTTACATACTTTGAAATTTCGTTTACAACTTATGCAAACTTTATGCTCCTATATAGATAGGCAAAATAGAAATATCTTATATTAAGTTAACCATGTATGTAATTCTTCAAACGCCTTTTTTTAAATAGGCATACCACTTTCCAAATAACCTTCGACACTTCATGCAGAGCCTTAATTTTATGAAATCCTTCGAAGAATATTGGAATGTCCTAAATTTTGTCTAAGCCGATGCTATAGTATTGCCACTAATCCAAGTCCGCAAGATTGCAGATATTTTCAAAAGATAGCGCATCAATATTGCACCTATTTAGACGTAATATCTCTCTATTGTTAAATGCGTTGCTCATTTTTGCATTTTAAAATGTATAGAAGCGTTAAAATTTCTGAATATATTATATTTCTCACTAAATTTAACTCTTTAATACAAATATGATCAGTTATAAACAATATACTCTATTTTACAATATAATTTAATACTGCTTGTGATTGTAAAACGACATTTAAACATTATCCCGCATGAGTTTCTTTTCAATGAAAAATCAAAATTTATTTAAAGGAGAAATAACGATTATTTCTAACCTTAAGGATGAGGTATGACTTTAGGTTATACTTGACTTGAGGTTATACTCTATTCTATAAATTTATTTATACCATTAAAGATGACGAACAGACAATATATATATATAAAAAAAAGAGCGTACCTAGATATGTAAAGTAGGATAAAAACTTTTTTACGATGTACTAGAGCGCCATCTGTTATCAAATTATAAAACTATTTTAGAGGCGTAATATTCTTTTTAAAATAAAACAATTTCTACTGTCCTTACTGCGACCCATTCCAAGAGTCTTACAACAGTCACATATAAAAGGAAGTTCCAAAAATGCAATATAACAGCGGTATGGTAGATTAAACTGGCGAAACCGCTGGGAGGGTTCACCACTGATGAGCCAGGCCCTCCCTTTAATTTTTCCATCGCAGTAAGGACAGTAGAAATTGTTTTATTTTAAAAAGAATATTACGCCTCTAAAATAGTTTTATAACTTTTTTTTTCTTTACAGATCCAGGTACCCCCATTTTCATATATAAACTTATTCAATGGATTGCCTTTTGACTCACACATAATATATTTTGAAAGTAGTTGGGATATTTTCATTTTATTATGTTTATATATGTTAAAAGAGATAAATGTTTGCAATGGGAAGAAACAACATTTATTGATACAACTAGATGAGATTGAAATGTTTAAATTTCTTAAGAATTGCTCTAAGACATTGGAATCTATTCACGAGGAACGTGTCAACAGTATTCAAAGATAATTAAGGCCAAATTGTTCGTTCTGCTCCAATTCCTGACATTTCAAAGGACACTTCACTTTGAAATGACAACGAATGAATTAATTTCGAAGACTCTTCCTCCGTTTTGTTTATTACCAAAAGATTGCCATATTAAGTTCTGTCGATTTTCACTATTATAATCAAAAGACTCCACGATATATATGTTTTATCAATTTTATATATATTATATGAAGAGAATATTCAAATAAGGGTACTTTATATTGAATGATAAATGACGCAATTTGCATAATAAGAATAAACAATTTCATATTATGAACAAGAATTTGAAACTTTTATAATAATTGGAATTAATGATGTTGTAATTTATAATAATTGCTTTAATTATAAATACTCGCCGATGGCATATATCAATTATGCATGTTAAAGCTCAAAATAGGCATATTATATATTCGGAAATATATGCGTAAAAGCAGTAAAAGATAGAGAAGAAAAAAGGAACAGGTTGTTAAAGAAATAAGTTCCTTCCTCACCTGCAACTGAACAACGGGCCCTCAGATACATTCACTTGAACGATTAAGAGTTGCAATCTCTTCAATATTTATATAGGTATAGTATTTTTCCGCAAATAGGAAATTGATAAATAAAAATGAAGATAGCCTCTCCCGTCAAAATAAACGCTAAAACTAATCAGTATCTACATATACACTCTTGAACAAAACTTAAGGAAATAGAAAGTCTTTGATGTTGTCTGTCAAATGTTTTTTTTTTTCTTCAAGGAGACAGAGGTAATTTTGTTCGCTCTCGGATATCTCGTTTATCTTCAATAAATTATCTTTGTATCAGATATCTTTCAGAGTTATTGTCTGAATCCTGATAAACATGTTAAAAGGTACAACTTGGTTAGGTTTTATACATGAGTGTATTGATTTGATAATATGGGGAAGTTAAGAGATATTGAGATAAGAAGTTTGGAGTGGTGTGATGAAAGAACACAACGCGAAGCAGGAATTTCAAAGGGAGAAGCTCACAATGGTAGAGCGAGAGAGAGAGGGTGGAATCCGCGGCTAAATGATCGATGCTGACTTCAGCTCGAGGCGCCGAGTAAATGCAGAGTGCGTCTGGTCCAACTTCATATCCAGGGTACCTTTATATCTGCCTGTTTATTAGACTGACTTTCTCTCTGTCACCATAATCGTTTGATATTTTATTTATACTCTATCAAATATACAATTAGATTACGCCCATTGACAAAACCTAAAAAAGTATTATCTTTTATCATGAATATCGGTGGTCGGTGGAAGGATGGTCTAAACCGTTTGTTTTCGACCGCTACAACCCGGGTTCGATTCCCGCATTGGACACTTTTTTTTTGCAATGTTCCAATGGCTCCTGATTTTTGAAAAAGTCCAACCCCACCAGCGAGTGCAAGTAACCAAACAGGGCTCTGGCACATTTGTAAGTGCAAAGTTGAACTACATTTCACATGCGTAGACGTTTGATGCACTTATAGTAAAAGCAGTCCCCTACTTTACCCATCATGATTATCATGGCCTGTACCACGTGTACTAGGGATAAGCAAAAAGGTATATCGGGTTAAAACAATAACTCTGAAAGATATTTGATACACAGTTACCTTTATTGAATACACACGAAATAACTAGTTGTATCAGAATTGCCTCTGTCTCAAAAAAAAAAAAAAAAATCGATATAACCGAAAACATCAATATAATTAGGAAGAATATTCAAACAATTTAAAGAGAAATGGTATTTTCCTGGCACTTGTATGTTGTATTCGAGAGAGATACAAACAAATGATTTTAAAATTATTATATCAATTTCTACATATCATAACATATTAAAAATGGCATATCCTGACCAAGAGCACATGTGCTTTACAGAAGGCATTACAGAAGGATATGCCATTTTTAATATTGATTTCAACACCTGATCTTTCTATCTTTTATTTTATTCTTTCGTTTTTCAATATCATAACATGTGTCATAATAATTTTTAGCCATGTGCTTTAGGATATATATTATAAAATATCGAATCTAAAGACCTTACTGCAATGATAAAAATTATTAGATGAGAAGGCTTGACTTATCATTGGTGAAGTCTTTCAGCGATACGTCAAATTAATCTACAGAACGCTCTACTATTACATTGGATTGTTTTTCTAATTATATTAAAACTATCTCAATCATTATAGTATAGAATGTAACAACGCATTAAATCCTAGAATTTCATATCATTACAGAAAGATACAGAATATTCAACCAACCAGATAAAATGGTATAAAAATTTGATTAAATATATCATTTGATAATAACATCGATTCATTTAAACCTATTTAGTAAATAGTAACTTTTAATTATCTTTTAATTTTTACTAACGACTAATTACCTTTAAAATAATCATCAACGGGTAATCTTCTTAACTAATATTCAATTAATTTGTGGAGTGCTCACTTAAAATCTTCGATGTCATTCCATCCAAGTCGATATTGGCCTTTCATCTTTCCTCTTAATTAGAATTTTCTAGCACCACGCTGCGAAAGTCGAAACACAACTGTTTAATAGTGATTTAAACAATTTCTCAAAACTAATCACCTCCTCAGTTGCTAACTTGGGTTTATAAATTAAATGGTGGTGTTCGAAATTGTCATTTTTACGGTAACCTGTGTATTCTTGTTTAATATTGCATTGAAGTAGTGTTTTGGTAGATTAAGATTTCATGCGTGCATGCAAACAGTTAAAGGTCGCTACACATCATGTAAATCTCGGCGTATCCTGGTGTCGGATTTTAAGTTAAGAAAAAATACATATGAGCACCCTTGAATAAAAAATAAATATAGATAGGATGAAATATCAGGTTGTATGAAGTTCGATATAAGAATTATTTTTTTAGTTATTTTAATGATTTATATAGTTGGCTGAACCATAAAAAAATTATACCGCCCTTACTGCAATGTTAAAATAATTTAGGAAGGCCTGGCTCTTCAGTGATGAATAATCCAAACAGATTCGCCAGTTTTATCTTCTATGCCGGTCCAATATTGTATTAGTTGTTTTGATTATATATCCGGTACTTCTCTAGAATATATTTTGGAAGATATTGATAATAAAATGATAGAATAATAATACCTCTGTTGAGATTGAGCACTCCTCTTTGCTAAAAAATTCACAAAAGACCTTTCAGACATAAATTGAATGTATTTGGATTTGAATTTGGAAATGTACACCAAACTTGTTCTAATTTAGAGCTTTGATCTTTATCGACGTCTCCATCCTTTATTTTGTTGCCTAGAGGAATCTTTATGTAGGTTATATATATATGCCTTTTTAATCAAAGGTTTATTTATGGATTGCTCTATTTTCAATATATATATATATATTTGAAAAATAGTAGAAAGTGAATTTGTACTTGTACCAGGTGGATAAGTTGAGAAAAGGGACATTTCCTAATCGTGCAGCTAAATAGATTCAAATACTCTGTTAAATCGACCGCCAGAGGTCGTGCCTTCCCTTTATATAACTCGATGTTGTTGTTTCCCGTTGGCCGGCTCAGACCGTTTATAAATTACGTAAATAAGTTCATAATTTTATTTCTTTTTTTAGGCCTTAAGCCAGGCAGTACTTTTATCAAATTATGTTATATATATATATATATATATGTAGTAATGTATATAGTTGTTGTATCTGTCGGATGAATGTAGTGTGGCATGTTGGTTGCAGTCGTGGTGGCCACATTGATTAGAGTGGTTTCAGGCGTGATTGGAATTACACAAAAGGACGAGGCATGTTGGTGGCACCATAGAGATGGCGAGCGAGTGAGTTTAGCCGACACTGGTCAGGGGAGCTCTGTCATTCCTGTCTCAAAGCGGACTAATCTGTTTGCATAAGAAGGGGCATACCCGACTTGTTTTTCGGACCCTTTTCCTGCTTTCCGGCGTCGACTGTCACTCACTCGAAATTTTATTTGTCACTTTGGAAATTACATTATAACTACAATACATGGAGACATAGATATATATTGGAATATATTACAACATATATATATTCCTTTGGCTCAATTAAAGCAATTACTGATCAAAATTATTCTTATTATTATACTTTCAAGAATTTTACCACGACTGAATTACCACTACTATTTAGTACTAAAAAGAACCAGCATATAATTCCATAGCATAATCTTCAAGATAATCAAATATAAGCAGAAAACCTTCATTTGTATAACATATATACAAATATATACTTGATGAATATAATGTTTTTCAAGAGGCAATGTATAGACCGACTTTATTTTAGCTAATGAAAAACACATTCAAAAGAGCTACTATAATATTTTGATAATATAAAATGTTACGCTTCATTACTCTTCTTAATTTTGAATTATAAATTAATATTTCTAAAAGGTTCCATTAGCAAGTAATCAGGAAATTGCGAAGTAAAAGGAAAAGATATTACTTGGAAAATATTTTCCTCTTATCTTTATCTTATTGAAACATTGCATAATTATTACTTATCAAATTGCCTTCGCTAGATATTCGTTATTCAAAATAATAATAGAATATAAAAAAATGTATACTTTGAAGGTATAATGTCTGTGAAAAACGGAACATTATTAAAAATCATAGGGAAGAAAGAAGAATGTTTTGACATGAAAAAAAAAGGATGATCTTTAATTTTTAAATAACCTTTTGTATTTAGATATATAATATTTTTCATTCAATCATTTCTTACTTTTATAATGTTGTGCTAAGTATATAAGCCAATAAATATATTTTACTAGCCGAATGACCCGGGCAACGCCCGGGTTTTATCCAATTAAATGTTTTTATTCAAATACTATTCGTTACAATTATAAATTGGCGCCGTGGATGTCACTCTTGTGAAACGTCCCGCTTCAAACTTTGTGTCTGAGAAGCGATATTTTTATAGAAATATGATCTGGCTTTTGTTTTCTGCTCGAATGAATGTTTTTCTGTTAGAAATATGTTCCTGCGTACAAAATAATGAACTGGTTTCACCCGTGGTCTCTGCTTTTAGAAATTTTTTCCGATATAATTTTGTATCTGATAATCAAACAAGATACAGCAATATCGTCATCATCATTTTCTGACTTAAAATATATAGTTTTAATAATTGATTAATATATTTTTCAAAATAGCCTATCGTCTTCCCCGTATTTTTTTACCTATGTATGGAAATTTTGGTTTGAATTAGTGAACTACTGCGAATTTGTATACCGGACATA
Source organism: Cordylochernes scorpioides (assembly GCA_030710605.1). Classification (NCBI taxonomy): domain Eukaryota; kingdom Metazoa; phylum Arthropoda; class Arachnida; order Pseudoscorpiones; family Chernetidae; genus Cordylochernes; species Cordylochernes scorpioides. The sequence continues at coordinate 21,946,845 of CP092881.1, read as the reverse complement.
CAAACATTCATTTTTATATATATAGAAGATATCGAAATGTTCCAACTCTTCAATCCAAAATTAACAAAATATTTGTTGCAATTTTATGCTATTGGAAAAAAAGAGCGAAATAATTAATTTAGACGATATTATAAATAATTCAATTAGAATATATTCGAACGATATTGTAGATATGCTTATATGTAAATAGCATATATGATTTTGAAATATATTTTGCATAAATAAATATACATCTAATAATTATTTCCTTTTTAATATTTAAATAAATAAATTTTCTATTTTAAAATAAAGATGGTGATTCTTTAAAAAGTATATATAAATATGTAATACGATTCGAAGATAAATTATTATAATAAAATGTCTGTAGTTTATTTATAAATAACAAAGGATTTAATAAACAAGTTATAACTAGGTTTGGAAACCTATTTTCGTTTGGTATTTAATTAAAGAAACTTATTCGAGAACTTTTAAAGAAATGAAAAATAGTTCTGTAACGAATAAAAACAAGTCTGACAGATGGTTTAAAATTTTCAAAAAATATATACACCCCAAGTTTGAAATTTAAAACTTGTTTTTATCAGCTAATGTGCTAAATGACAGCCATTTTGACAAAGTCTTAATGCCATTTCAGTTTTTAATGGTATACTAACGAGGTATCGTATTGAGTGGTCAAAAGTAATTTAAATTGGAAATCCCTCCAACTTCTGTGGTTTTTCCACCACTAATTTGTTAAATGCTTTGACACGGTAAGCATTAAATAACTATATTTTTAAAAACATCTCGTAATTGCTAAAATTGATCCGTTGTTAATGTTTTCTAATTAGTGTGTGTGTTTCCAAATATCATTTGAGTTTATATAGAATTTAATAATATTTTGGACTGATGTTTTAAAAATTATTTTGCTACGAAAATTATATTGTCTCTTTTAATATAATAATTTTGGTAGTATAATTAAAATTAATTAGGCAGAAAATTTCTTTGTTACTTAGTTAAATTACGTTAATAATATATTGTTCAACTTTTTTTTTTGTCTAGAAAAAAATTGAAATACAGAGAGGGAAATATTTAATTATAAAATTTGTTTATTAAATTTACAATGTTTCAATGGAATAACATTTTTTGAACATAAACACAATTTTCTATTTTATGTTTATATTATTCAAGATTATATTCTATTTAGTTTATATTTTACATAGCTCTTATTATTCGAAATATCAGGCATACATTGATATATAAGGTTGAGCAGAGAATCTGAATTATTTTTAAAATACCTTTTAGAGAGAGATATTTTATATGAAAAAGCCATATCTGGATTTATGAATGAAAGCAATTTTTTCAAAAATAATATGAGGAATTCCTTCCTCTTTATCAATTAATAACCCAAAAAAAGATCTAGGTCTTCTTCCTTCTTATCTACACTCAATCATATTATGGTATCTAGTTTGTAAAGCTTGAGACTTTTTATGGTATCTGTTGGGTAGAGTAGAGCTCATCAATGGATGAGTCAGTATAGTCAATAATGTGTTTTCGGGTTGCAGGTTGAGAATTGCACTTAGTACATAGTGAGACAAACCTTGCAACCATTCTGGAAAGTCATTTTCCGTAGATGACCAGACTTAAGTCTGAAAATCAAAGACTGTTGTTCTCTTGGAAGGACAGATCCGGTGCTGGTCTCTCCTGCTCTGTACCAGTCATGTGCACAATTAGATTTCAATTTCTGCAGGCATTGGGTTTTGATGGTACGGAGGCGGTCTCTTTCGTCAGATCTAGGTACGCTTTTTAATACAGTAGAACTTACATGAGAGGACATTCGCGCTGGAAGACACCACTCTATAAAGGACAGTTTTCATTTACAAAATTACCATTTTTACTGTTTTTCAACTCTCCCGTAAGAGAACACCTCTCTCCCTAAAGGGCACTTTGGCTCTGCAATTAGATGTCCTTTACAGGAAGGTTCTACTGTATAATTATTTTCACATTGTGTGAGGAGTGTGTTGCCTGTTTACCTATACTATAAAGTTCTATCAACTATCAAAAGCGAAATGTAGAGTGACCTTTATTTTCAGACATTAGAGATGTAGGTATTGTTGATTAAAATGATGAAACCTCTAAGTGGAGTGACTACTGATGGATCTAGGTTCTCACAATATTCTATAGCATTGCAGTGTAATATTTATTATGAAAATGCTGTATTAGAAAAAGCATACTTTCTATGAATAGCTTAGAAATGACATCTTAAATTTAGAAAGATAGAGTCTTTTGATATCGCCGGTTGTCTGCTTTTTTGAAGGAGACAGATGTTATTTTATTCACCCTTGGTTATATCATTTGTTTTCAATAATGTTTTTTTGCTGCGTATCAAATTAATTTCAAAGTCATTGTCTGAATGCCAATATACATGCAAAAGGTACAACTTCCTTAAGTTTTTCCATGGGTGCAAATATTTTAACGTTAAGCTTCTCAAATAAATATGTATCAAATAAAATTTAAATTCAACTACCCTTATATTCTTTAAATGAATAAAAACGTAAAAGTCATGCCCCAAATTTTCAATTTTTACTCATTTCAATATAAAGATTGTATAAATAAATTTTAAATATAAAAATATTATCAAAATTGTATCGTTCAAATATATATAATTCTCAGCAATATTAATTTCAACGAAATATATAGACAATATAATAGAGATAAAATCGACATATCATATTTTTGTGGAAAGATACAAATATAGCTTCAGAAGAGTAAATAATAAAGAAATATCTTCGTCTGCATTAATATCTTCACGTGACTCCAAACATCAATCTCTTGAAAGAATGCGTGACTTATTTACACATGACCCATTAGTATCAAGATTTGCATATTTCTACCTATTAGCTTCAATTCACTTTGTTTTAATCATTTACACCTTGTAATTAGGTACATGTTATACTCGTATATATGCCATAAGAGATAGATATGCCTTTTAGAATTCATTATAACAATGCATTATATCTATAAAGCCAAATGCAGAACGTAATTGGGATTATAATGAATGTCCCACAACACTAACTTTAACAAATTCAGACAAATAACCCAAATTGCATACCATCGTTTCGTGTTATGACTCTAAATCAGTGCTGAAGCGGTTTTGATTTCATAAGATCTCATAAAAGGTCTTAGAATTAAAGATACTTCGGCCAGTATATAAATTATCTCATGAAAGGAGTAATAGAATTGGTCAAAATTGTTAAATACACTATCTCTTTTTATGATATTTATAATAATTATCTTATAATCTATAGCTAATATATAATACCGATTTATTTTACGTTTAATATTTATAATAATTTAACAATGATTATAATTCCTTTGTGTCATTTTATTATTAACTTTATTTTTAAAACACAATATTCAGCCTACTATAGAAAACTAATTCTTTAAAATATAAATGATTTGAAATATTATAAATTATATGAAAATTATAAATATATTGGTATTATGAATATTGTTCTAAATATTTTAAAGTTTGTTTTACGCATCATTGAATTTAGGTAGAATTATTTTTACCCGAAAGATTTGATAATAAATATATAAATTTTTTATTTATTTTTATTGCATTCCGAGATATTTAAAAAGCAGAAGATTCTCTTAAACATGGCCCCAAGCGGTTATATCGTGAACAGAAGAAAGAAATAAACATTGGTTTTAGTTAAGAAAACGTTTTTTTTAGAAATCAGAGATCAAAGAGATCTTTAAGTGCATCTAAGGTTTGAAATAATGTTAACTCATCCTGTTGTGTCTTACTTTTGATAAATAAGTGTAAATGGTTCGTTTGGTTGTATTTTTATTTGATTTCGAGAGAACTCTCTCCTCCTTTTAGTTCTCATTTTTTGAAAAATAATAGATTCTACAATTTTAATTTTTTAAATATACATTTGAAACAAATAACAAATTGTATATTAACATATTTTTCAAAAAGAAATAAAAAACAATAGTATATAAAAGTAAAAAAAAAAATATATGAATTTTTTTATATTATTTTGGTCTATATATTATTCCTCTCTATATATTTTGATAAATAAATATATCTTGATAATCAATTATGAATACAGTTGAACCTCCCTGTAAAGGACAACACCTAATTGCAGAGCTAAAGTGTCCTTTAGGGAGAGGTGTCCTCTAACTAGAGAGTTGTTAAATAGTAGAAAATGATAATTTTGAAATTAAAAACCGTCCTTTATAAAGAGGTGTACTCTAGCGTGGAGGTTCTGCTGTATATAATAAACGGAAGGTAAGTTCAAATTGAAATTATTTAAACAAATATTTGTTTATTTTTTATTTCAATATAAAGCGCTATGTCCCCCTAGGGACACTTGCGCTGTCATACATGTATGTCTTTACATTTGTCTATACATATATATTTACAATAATTGGAGGTCGTGAAGAATAGTCATATAATAATAACAAGGAGAAAGAGAGAGAGAAAATGAGAACAGAGAACTTTGTACAAAAGAAAGGAATGTCTGACAATAAATCTACAATCAACCTAAAAAATTAGCAGTTTCTTAAAAGATATTTGTTGTTATATAATATAAAAAATATATTAAGGGGATATCAGTTTAATTACCACAATTATGGGTGTAGATTTATCGCTTTTAAGGAGCCTCGGACTAAGGGTTGAACCATATGATATTATACAATACCACAATAATGATATAACGATTATAAATTATTCTATTTCTGATGGAAAAAGGTTTTAATGGTATTCCTTCAACAAGTAAAATCATCTACACACGTATATTAAATATAATGATGTAAGTCGAATGAATTCATGTGAAGTTGATAAGTAGAAAATGTAGAAAGGTATTCAAATTGAAACTCTCATTTAATATATGTTTCTTTCATTTTACTTGAAGAAGGGGTTTTCTAAAAGATTGTAAACTATTAAATAAAATGGAACAAAGTTTTGATAGTATTATTGTGATAATGAAACTTATAACAAATCTCTTCTTATTTGAAAATAAACATAAACCTATATTAAACAATCTCGAAAGAATATATTCCTTTTTAACAATGGTATCGTATAAAAACAACAACAAGACTCAGAACGAAACATTATAAAGGAATGACCATACATCCAGATGACACAAGAACTTATAGGACATGCAAAAACTATCCTGGTGTGGAACTAACACCTACCCACATATTCTCAAGCCCAGCAATGGCCGCAGCCTTGCAGAAAATTGACATGGACCCAGAGCAGCAGCTTTACACACCCAAGATAGAGAACGACTGCTGTGATAGAGATGCATGAAAACATCTTGAGGCTCTTCATTGGACACGAGAACAACAATGATATCGTAAATTATTTTATTCATAAAAAGTTAATTCGTTAATATTTTTACAAATTACATCGATTACCATTTGATTTTATCAAAATATATTTTAAATACTGTTTAAAAGAAATTATGATGATGGAAATTATATATATTTGAAAAATAAAATGAAAAGAAACTCTGTAATATATATATAAACAATTTTAAATAACGTATTGAGAAATAAAGCCTTTAACACAAGTGAATTTACTTAAGCTACCACATACATTAGAGGATTCCAACATTAAATATTGAAATTGGTACCTGAATAATCCTCTTTTAAAAATAATATATCACACCGACAAGTAAGTTCTCGAATAATCAAGACTATATTACCTTGATAAAGCACAATTTGGATTATATATTATAATAAAAGAAAATAAGAATTCATTATTGATTATCATGATTCATATCATTTCTGATAGACTTCAATGGACCTAAGAAGTTATTCTTCTTATGAGCTGAAGAAAATGAATTCCAAAGTGAATATCAATGTTGATGCTAAGCCATCACTTGAAGATTCTATTTTAAAGAGTTCAGGATCTGAAGCTCTCCTCTACTTCAAGAAATTGAAAAAACACAGCATTAAAAGGGTGAGTTCTTTTTCTCGCATCTATTTACTTAAATTTTATAAATAAAGTTGTCGACCCTCCACAGAGAGTCTGAACGTTTATTTGTATGAAAGGTTAAAATGATATTTTGAGGTCGAATTTGGATATGTTCACTTTAACATGTCTTAATAGAGGTGAAAGTATAACTGACGTACATCTATCTGACTTTAAAATTAATGAAAATCGTATATTTCTTGACCGCTAATATGAATCATTTGGATAAATTATAGCAAAATAAAAACTCTCTAAGAGATATACCACTGTAAAAATCATCCTAAAATTGAAATATTCTCAAAGCCCACAAGGCAGCAAGACCAATTACACTCATTTTATATTTTTTTTGGAGGAGACAGAGGCAATTTTGTTCACACTTGATTATCTCATGTGTCTTCAATAAACTTCACTCTGTATTAAATATCTTTCAGAGTTATTGTCTGAATCCCGATATACATGTAAAAGGGTATAACTTGAATGTAATTCTACTGTCCTATAAGCTTATGTCCATAGTTTTCTTGAAAATCATTTCTGAGATTCCACGCTTCAGTGCTGCGTATATAAGCAGAATCGTCCAATACAGTATTAGAGATCCGAGAAGCGGTCTGGTGGATTAAATTGGCTGGGAAACCGCTGGGAGGGTTCACCACTGATAAGTCAAGCCCTCCCAATATATTTTTTCATCGCAGTAAGGGCAGTAGAAGTTTGTATTATGTATAAAAGAAACATTCGTGCTTTTAAATCCTTTCATTTTATATTATAGATGGCGCGCTATTGCTTTGTGATAACTTCCTTATGTTAGGAATATGAGTGTAAATACATAATGTTTTAGTTTTAATTTAGTTTGTCGTATCTTGTATTGTGTTAGCTTATTATTTGAATTATTCGAACAAATTTACCTCACTTATTTTTTTTTTCATAAGGAAAGAGTCTTATAAAATTCTAAATATAACGATAAATTTTGTTATATCGCAAACTTCTCTCAAATCTAACGTATTCAACTAGAGGCCTCCTTAGTTTATGGCTACGATCAATAGATAGCGTCTTGTTTTGTCACCTATTTTCACGGGAGGTGCGACTTTCATTTTTATAGGTTAATATCCTCACTGCAAAGTTTCTTCTATTATTTTTACATATATTTACCGTAGCCATTTTGCCAGTTAAACACCTTTATTGGAAGATTGTGAAGATTCAATTTGATCCCTTGTAGATCTCAGTGAATAAAGCCCGTCCTAGACTAATGAAAACCATGGTCTCCAGGTGGTGGCTTCTCAGTTTGCCAAAGCTGGTGTTGTGACTCTGTCACCGACCTGAGTCACCCGGTTTGAGGCGATTGTCAATAGATGGCGTCTTGTTTTTAAGGAAGAGGCTACTTTTATTTTTGGCAAAATTTCCATATATATATATATATAATATAAAAAAGAGATTTCTGTTGTATTTTGGAATTAGGTTGATATATTGAATTATTATTATTTGTTGCTTGATTTTGGTATCCATGAGTATCATTATGATATTGTTTTTGCAGTCGTGGGAAAAATAAAAGAGTTTTGTTCATTGATTTCTTTATTTGAGCTGAGAAATATATAAAATAACATAATTTGATAAAAGCACTGCCTGGCTTAAGGCGAGTAGAATAAGGGGAAAAAAAGATTGTTTACATAATGTACAAAGGTTGCCATTGGGATAAAACAACAACGAGTTTTTATGGAGGAAGAGTAACCTCTGGCGGTCGATTTAGCAGAGAATTTGAATCTATGAAATTATAATTTAAAATAAAATAATATTTTATATAATATATATAAATATATTGTATATACTCTTTATTAATAGTTTACGATATACTAAAAGTATTTTAAATTTAATTATAAAAATCTTTCCACTATATTTACATGACTTCAAATTCTAAAAATACTACAGAAATATCAATTAATATTTTTATTTAGAGACTCATTTTGAAACAAAACAAACTATAAAAAGAAAACAGAGTCTAGGAAGGAGTGATTTAAAAGAGAATAATATATATTGAGCCAATTATGGTGAAGTAAAAAAAAAAACAGAAGACAAATCTCGATACATTATTTAACGGCCATCCGAAAGAAAACAGACGAAAAGAAGAGGCGATTTGTAGAAGGATTCAAGAAAAGACTGGTATCATTTGTGGGCATTTGTCAGTGTTATCAGACATTTCTTTTTTTTTTCTTTTTTTCATATATTTATCTGCCTTAAATAATGTGTTGACTTCAGTATAACAACTCTACTTGTTCGCCACTTTGACTGCATGTTTACACTTGGATAATATATATGAACAAGCATCAGTTTGGCCATTTACTGTTTTAATATTCTGAAAAATATATATATATGTTATATAACTAAAATTGATAAGATTTCTGTTGATTTTTTGATCATCTTGAGGATTATGCTATGGAGTTACTTGTTGGTTATTTTTAGTACTAAATGGTATTGGTGATGCAGCCGTGGTTAAAATCTTGAAAGAATAATAATAAAAATGGTTTTGATCAGATATTGCTTTAATTGAACTTATGGAATATATATAAGAAAAACAATTTTATAAAAGTAATGCCTGGCTTAAGGGGAGTAGAATAAGGAATACAAAATATTAATCACATAATGTACAAAGGTTTTGAGCCGGCCATCGGGGAAAAACAAAAATGAGGTTTTATAGGGAAAACAGCGACCTCTGGCGTTCGATTTAACAGAGTAATTTAATCTATGAAATATATTTGAAAACCATTTTTTTATATAACATATATATATTTTAAATATATTAATCAACCACACATACAGGCGCAATATATAGAAATATTTGCGCCTATTTCAGAGAAAACAACAAACAACAAACAAATTGAAACTTATAGAATTAAATATTAATGAATTTATATTAATCTACAGAGTTCGTAAAATTTTATAAATATTATAGATATTTTACCAAAAACAATCTATAAAAATTCTTTGAATATTCTATTCTATTTTTTATATTATAACGAATCACCGCAGTAAGGACAGTAGAAGTTTGATTTATTTGTGAAAAGAAACATTCGCGTCTTAATGTCTTCATTCGTTATATATAAATGGAGCGTTATTGTTTTGTATTAATTTATATTATATTGCTATCAAATAGAAAACCAGATATATAAATTACTTTTCCCTATAATATAATCATTGTTGAAATTTTATTCAATCTGAATAATATAATTATGCAATACGAAGCCGTACACCTAACCATTAAGCAATTATGCAATATATTATATGAAAATATGTTTCATATGAGAAAATATATCTAGGCTTCCTAACATAAAATATTGATTCTAATAATCCGTATGTATGAGCGCCACCATAATTTCCATATAGAGGAAACATTCATTTAATATTTCTATATAATATATATTTATTAACAACAACATGAATCAGAACAGGACATTTTAAAGGAATGAAGATAAACCCAGGCATGACTATATCCTACAGTAACTGCAATAACTGTCACAACACCCAACTCACTCTGGACCATATATACAGTTGCCCGGCCATCCTTGCAGCCCTCTATATGGCAGACATCAATCCAGAAGAGGACATCCATACGGACAAGGCACCTCAGTAGGCCGGTATTATGATCAAGGTGCATGGACCGATCTGATATACTCCATGGACAAGATACCACCACCATATCATCTTGGTTCATTCTTGGAGCCCACTATATGGCAGACATCAATCCAGAAGAAGACATCCATACGGACAAGGCAGTTCAGTTGGCCGGTATTGTGATCAGGGTGCATGGACCGATCTGAATTAATTCATGGGCAAGATACCACCACCACTTATATCGCTAAATAAACGATTATATAACTCAATATATGGACATAATAGCTCTTTAAAATATTTTATTTATCTTCTAACGAAAGACAAACTTCTTTTAAAGGGACTTTGTAAAGATCTACAGTGGTCGCAGAAAAGTCAGATAAATTTTATTTAAAGAGGAATGGGTTTATATCTTAAATTAAACTTAATAAAATCTACATATTTTCGTATTATATATAAATATATATATTTGGCCTTAAATACCCATTTATTGGTTTCTCAAGAAGCCTCTGGGATCAAAAATCTTTTTAGTCGCAGTGGTGCAGCCTACTCCACACTGACGAGCGCCAACATCGCGAAACTCGTTCGTGGAAGGCTTTTCTTGATTTATCAAGAAATTGGGTTGGCCAAATATCAGGGAACAGGCTAAATCAATGTTTAGTTGATTTCTTTTCCACCAGATGGCGCTCTGCCTTCTGAAAAGCACATGTGCTCCTGGTCAGGATATTTCTTTATTTTTTTTTTAAATAACAACACCTGACCCACTTATTCTTTTTTCTATTGTTTTTACATATATATATATATGTGGTAATGTAGTAGTAGTTTATGCTGTTGGATGAATGCAGTGTGGCATGTTGGCTAGAAGCAGTCGTGGTTGTTGAGCGATGGGTGGTAAGGACACACAGGAGACAGGATCCAGAGGCAAAAACCCGTGAGGAAATAGATCGAGGAGGAAATATAGAAGGTCCCAGAACAACCCCTAGAACAACTGGCGTCGAGGCCACCTCGGTGAGAACTGAACTTTGATCATCCCGTCTAGCCGCTTATAAGCCGCTTTAAGTAAGATAAGTCCCCTAGGGGAGATAATGAAGTCGTGATACTTGTTTACCAAGGGGGTTGTTTGTTAACCTCGCTATCTTCCCTCTTTCCTTGTACTCCCACACAGGCCATTTTATTTTACATATTTCCAAATATTATGTCATATATATATATATATATATTTTTTTTTTAAAGATGCATATATTGGATTCATAATGAATTTATTGTTAACTATAAAAGTATTTATCAGAAGGAGAGAAAACTATTAAGAAAATAAAGAGTTGAAATCAATCATTAGGTCTACTCTTAAAAGAATAAAAATTTGAAAAAATAATAAAAAATAAGCAGAGTTTTGTGTATATTAACGATACAAACTCATCAACAAACAAATAACAGTTTTTTGATAAGAGAAATTATTGCTTTTCAAAATCTATTAGAATAATGCATTATACACTTTTTTGCTATTTTTTCTTTCAGATATGTGTGATATATATAAATATACTTTCCTTCTCCATAATGTTTACCTAATGGAGATCGTTTAAACTACTTGAGGAATAAGAAACAACAACATTATATTGTTGCACTGGGCTGCGGTTTGGCAGATTCTTCAGTCTTGTTTCTCTCCTCAGACGTGTCTTGCATCTTTCCAGAATGTGTCTCAACCATTCTACAAGGTTAAACCAGTCAATAATAAGACAACTATATATTTAGGTAGCACCTAGAATCTCTCCTTATTTATCACATCAAAGTTTAAAGCAGGTGGGGTATTTAGTGTATCAAAATACAAATGTTTTATAGTACATAATATTTTATAGTAATAATCTATTTTATAAAATAAATAAATGTATAATTTAAATTTTAAATATATTAAAAATAATATTATGAATAATTTTAAAAATACGCGCATTAATCATGATGCAACAATATATAAATACTTATTATATTGGATTAAAATTTCCCATCTACATTAAATAAAATATCAATATTTTCTGGAATACATATAATTATGATGCATTAGCGCGCCATCTGTTATCAAAATTCGAAACTATTATAGACACGTATGATTCTTTTTAAAAATAAACAATTTCTACTGTCCTTAATACAATGGAATAGCCCTCCCATTAATATTCCATTACAGTAAGGACAGTAAAAATTGTGTATTTTTAAAAATAATCATACGCGCTTATAATAGTTTCGAATTTTGATACATATGATTACACATTTAAGTTAATAACCAAAAAAAAAAAACTTGCATAAAAAGAATATAAAAGAATGACGTCACTAGCACGATATTAATTCAAAATCCACACACACGTGATTGTTAGTATAATTAAGTCCCGGTAAGTTCTTTTGGTAAAATTAACTCAAGGAAACCACCTTCGTTTGACTTTTTATTCCACCTTCTGCTAGAAAACGTGATGTCATTAAAGAAAATGGGTCATTATGTCTTTGTAGTAGGATCATTTGAAATGATAATAAAGCTGCGGTTGTGTAGTATTCATAATACTCGTAATTAAATGGCAATAGTCCAAGAATTATATTATTCTGGTGACTAGAGAACTTTTATTACAGTGTTTTATTTTCACATATGGGGTCGGTGGAAGGCTGGTTAAACCGTTTGGTTTTCGACCGCTACGACCCGGGTTCGACTCCCGCATTAGACATTTTTTTCTGTTAAAAAAATGCTCCAATGGCCCCCGATTCTTGCAAAGGTCCAACCCCACCAGCGAGTGCAAGTAACCAAACGGGACTCTGGAACGTTTGTAAGTGCAAAGTCGAACTGCTTTTCACATGGGTAGACATGTGGTGCGCTTACAGTAAAAGCAGTCGCTAACTACCCACCATGAATATCATGGCCTGTATCACGTGTACTAGGGGTAAGCAATATATATACATATACGACTTAAAGTTTCGATTGCGACAAATTCTTCTATTTCTTTAAAAACAAAAAGGTAATCTCTTCAATACACCTCATTGACAAAACTTTAAAAAGTGGAAATTCTCTGAGAGGTCACCAGCTAAAATTTATTTTTATTAAAGGAAACAATGGAAAAATTGTACGCAATGTAAAATTTTGATAAGACACAATTTGGATTATAAATTATAAACACAAGGTAATAAAACCAAATCCAAATAAATAAATAAATAGTGTGTGACGTTTGGGTAACAGCGTTGTTACCATCTTCAGATACTTTCAATATCTTTCACCATCATTCAGTACTTTTGTCTGAAGATGGTAACAAACTATTTATTTATTTGGATTTGGTCTTATTACCTTGTGTAATGATACATTTTAAATATATTAAATACTTTCGTATTTTTACAAAATTTATTAATAATTGTGGAGAGAGAATATTATTTTATATTCTATATATATTTTTTTCGATGCACATAGAAAATGATAATTTTATCGATTTGAAAATAATATTCAAATTATATTACTATTGGATTTTATATTTATATATATGTATATATGTTATATTAAAATATTATTTTATTCAAAATTATATTTCATAGAATCGACCGCCAGAGGTCACGCTTCCCCTATAAAAAACTCATTGTTGTTGTTACTCGATGGCCGGCTCAAATTTTTGTACATTATGTAAATAAGTTTTTCATTTTTTTAGATTCTTGCGCCTTAAGCCAGGCAGTACTTTGATCAAATTATGTTTTTTTTTTATATTCCATAAGCTCAATCAAAGCTATTTTCTAATCTTTATTTTTATTATTATAGTTTCAAGATTGTAACCACGACTGTATTACCATAGCATAATCCTCAAGATAATCAAAAATCAGCAGAAAATATTCTTAATCATAATATATACCGGTATATATAGTGTATAACAATCATAATTATTTTTTTAAATTTTATAATGAAATTAAACTAAATATGAATATGCATGACGCAAATTTATATTATTTTATAGGTTAATTTAAAAGTAAAAAAGGAAAGTTATTTTCAAATGAAATCAGCTAAAAGAATTTTCAGTAATGAACACTATATTCATTTAAAACAATTCCTACAGAATACAAAAGAGCATAGAGATAAAGTTTTAGACAGACTAATTTCTGAGATCCACTTGAAGACAATAGAGAGGGTTGAAATACAATTTAAAACTTTTCTCCTTGGTTTAAATACTTATTTGACAGGTTGCTTGTTAGGAAATTGTCCCCACCTGGCACTCTTCGACCTTTTCTTTTCTCATTTACAGTTGCGGGTAAATTTTCGTCGATTATCCATAATCTAGGTGGCATTATAAGATTACCTCCCGGTATATATATAGTAGATTAAACTGGCGAAACCGCTGGGAGGGTTTACCAATGATTAGCCAGGTCCTCCCATAAATTTTTCTAATGCATTAAGGTCAGCATAAATTGTTTAATTCTTAAACGAATCATACGCGTCTATAATAGAGCAATGCATGAATAGATCATTAATTAAAAAGGAATATATTGGATCAAAATATAATATATTTTACCAATATTTCAGTTGGCTCTACGCCAACCCTTTTCAAGGTGTTATAACATATTAATGTGTCAACAACAAACTCAGCGCCACATAACGTCAATAGAATTAAGTTTAAAAATATTTTTTGCCTATATTTAATGGGTAGGAAAATTTAGAAATTTGTAATTTTAAATTTGTTCATCCCTCAAAGGTAAGAAAAAAAGAAGCTATTTTTTTTTTGTTTTTTAAAGTTGAAATAAAAACACGTGAACCCAACCCTTGATTGCGTGCGTTTTGCATTTGATCTATTCGAAATCAAAATTTGGCATTTCAAAATGACGACGTTATAATAAAAACAGAAAAAGAGTGGGGTTTGAAGATGTCTCAAAGTGGTGAAGTTTCAAAGATCATGAGCGCCGATCAATTAGACAGTTAGACAACATCCATGTGAGCCCATGCCCCACCATGTCTATGCCTCCACCCGGGGTTTTGCAGGCAATAAAAAATGAGACCATTTCCCGGCCCCACGGGGTCGGCTCAGGGATTAGGCGTAGCGTGTGTCCATTCTACTCCGGTGACTCTCGTTCCATTTCTTCGCCCCGGTGTCGGGTATCCCGGTATACGCCCGTGATCTCTCACTTTGTCTCGTTCTTGCTGTTCACGTGCTGAAAGAACCTCACCACTCTCCCCATAACTAAGACTGCACATCTCCTTCACACGTCGGCATACTCGGGGTTACGACATATTGTGACGAAAAAATAATTTTATAATGGAAATAGATGATTTATTTTGAAAACAGATTTAAAACTGTTGCAATAGCTTAGTCATCATATATGAAAAATATATTGGTCCTTCTTTGTTGTCTGGCTGTAAATAATTTTAATCAATATAATTGTCATATAATATTTAAAAAGAACTAATACATTATGTATATATATATATATATATAAAATGAAAGGATTTAAGCTCGAATGTTTTTTTATACACTAAACAAATTTCTACTGTGCTTACTGCGATGAAAAAAATATATTGTGAGGGCTTGGCTCATCAATGGTGAACCCTTCCAGCGGTTTTGCCAATTTAATCCACCAGACCTCTTCTTAGAGTTTTAATACTGTATTGGACGATTCTGCTTATATACGCAGCACTGAAGTGCAGAATATTAGAAATGGTATTGAAGAAAACTATGGACATAAGCTTATAGGACAGTAGAATTACATATAAATATTTGAATCGAGCAATGCTCTTCCGCAAACAATAAAGACAAGGTCAGTTAGGCATAAATTAACACAAAGCAATAACGCGCCATCTATATACTCGTATATATATATAATGAAAGGATTCAAGCACAAATGTTTCTTTTATACACGATACAAATTTCAACTGTCCTCACTGCGATGAAAAAATATATTGGGTGGGCTGAGATTCCACCCTTCAGTGCTGTGTATATAAGCAGAATCGTCCAGTACAGTATTAGAGCTCGAAGAAGCGGCCTGGTGGATTAAATTAGTGAAACCGCTGGGAGGGTCCACCACTGATGAGCCAAGCCCTCCCAATATATTTTTTCATCGCAGTAAGGTCAGTAGAAGTTCGTTTCATGTATAAAAGAAACATTCGCGCTTTTAAATCCTTCTATTTTATATATATAGTGTATAACAATCATAATTATTTTTTTCAATTTAATAATTGAATTAAACTAAATATGAATATGCATGAAGCAAATTTATATTATTTTATAGGTTAATTTAAAAGGAAAAAGGAAAGTTATTTTCAAATGAAATCAGCAAAAAGAATTTTCAGTAATGAATACGATATTCATTTAAAACAATTCCTATAGAATACAAAAGAGCATAGAGATAAAGTTTTAGACAGACTAATTTCTGAGATCCACTTGAAGACAATAGAGAGGGTTGAAATACAATTTAAAACTTTTCTCCTTGGTTTAAATACTTATTTGACAGGTTGCTTGTTAGGAAATTGTCCCCACCTGGCACTCTTCGACATTTTCTTTTCTCATTTACAGTTGAGGGTAAATTTTCGTCGATTATCCATAATGTAGGTGGCATTATAAGATTACCTCCCGGTATATATATGGTAGATTAAACTGGCGAAACCGCTGGGAGGGTTTACCAATGATTAGCCAGGTCCTCCCATAAATTTTTCTAATGCATTAAGGTCAGTATAAATTGTTTAATTCTTAAACGAATCATACCCGTCTATAATAGAGCAATACATGAATAGATCATTAATTAAAAAGGAATATATTGGATCAAAATATAATATATTTTACCAATATTTCAGTTGGCTCTACGCCAACCCTTTATCAAGGTGTTATAACATATTAATGTGTCAACAACAAACTCAGCGCCACATAACGTCAATAGAATTAAGTTAAAAAATATTTTTTGCCTATATTTAATGGGTAGAAAAAATTTAGAAATTTGTAATTTTAAATTTGTTCATCCCTTAAAGGTAAGAAAAAAGAAGATAATTAAGAAATAAAAACACGTGAACCCAACCCTTGATTGCGTGCGTTTTGCATTTGATCTATTCGAAATCAAAATTTGGCATTTCAAAATGATGACGTTATAATAAAAACAGAAAAAGAGTGGGGTTTGAAGATGTCTCAAAGTGGTGATGTTTCAAAGATCATGAGCGCCGACCAATTAGACAGTTAGACAACATCCATGTGAGCCCATGCCCCACCATGTCTATGCCCCCACCCGGGGTTTTGCAGGCAATAAAAAATGAGACCATTTCCCGGCCCCACGGGGTCGGCTCAGGGATTAGACGTAGCGTGTGTCCATTCTATGCCGGTGACTCTCGTTCCATTTCTTCGCCCCGGTGTCGGGTATCCCGGTATACGCCCGTGATCTCCCACTTTGTCTCGTTCTTGCTGTTCACATGCTGAAAGAACCTCACCACTCTCCCCATAACTAAGACTGCACATCTCCTTCACACGTCGGCATACTCGGGGTTACGACATATATATATTGTGACGAAAGAATAATTTTATAATGGAAATAGATGATTTATTTTGAAAACAGATTTAAAACTGTTGCAATAGCTTAGTCATCATATATGAAAAATATATTGGTCCTTCTTTGTTGTCTGGCTGTAAATAATTTTAATCAATATAATATATTGTCATATAATATTTAAAAAAAACTATACATTCTGTATAACTGACACTGATTTTCAACGCTACAATACATATATATATATATATAAAAAGAAAGGGTTCAAGTTCGAATGTTTTTTTATACACTAAACAAATTTCTACTGTGCTTACTGCGATGAAAAAATATATTGTGAGGGCTTGGCTCATCAGTGGTGAACCCTTCCAGCAGTTTTGCCAATTTAATCTACCAGACCTCTTCTTAGAGCTCTAATACTGTATTAGACGATTCTGATTATATACACAGCACTGAAGGGTGGAATCTCAGAAATGGGTTTCAAGCAAACTATGGACATAAGCTTTTAGGACAGTAGAATTACATATAAATATTTGCATCGAGCAATGCTCTTCCGCAAACAATAAGGACTAGGCTAGTTAGGCAAAATTTAACACTAAGCAATAACGCACCATCTATATATATATATATAATGAAAGGATTCAAGCACGAATGTTTCTATTATACACAATACAAATTTCTTCTGTCCTCACTGCGATGAAAAAATATATTGGGTTAGCTGAGATTCCACCCTTCAGTGCTGTGTATATAAGCAGAATCGTCCAATTCATTATTAGAGCTCGAAGAAGCGGCCTGTTGGATTAAATTAGCGAAACCGCTGGGAGAGTTCACCACTGATGAGCCAAGCCCTCCCAATATATTTTTTCATCCCAGTAAGAATAGTTGAAATTTGTATTATGTATAAAAGAAATATTCGTGCTTAAATCCTTTCATTTTATGTGTATAGATGGCGCGTTACTTTTAGTGTTAATATATATACACCAATACCTCGCTTTGCGTCGTTTCGTTTTGCGTTTTTTTTCGAAGTTGCGTCGCTGCTTAATTTTTACTGATTTTCACTGTGCGTCGTTAGATTTTCGAAATTACGTTGTTTTGGATTGAGTCTTTATTTTTTTTCCCTAAAATATGGCAACACCTTTGTTTTTGATTGAGCCTTCGCATATTTTCACTTTGCGTCGTTTCAATTTGCGTCGTGTTTTTTTTTTTTTTGGAAGGTAACCACGACGCAAAGCAAGGTATGGGTGTATATAAATATTGAAGACACACATATAAATAAAGACACATATTTAACATGTATATTATATTACATTCATGTATATATAATTTTTTCACATATATCTAAATATAAAATTCCTTATTTCAAATGTTTTCAATAAATAATGCATATATTATAAAAATTTAAAAATGAATTATTCTTGTATATATATGTTATATTTAGAAAAATGATGATATATTATATTTAAGAATGAGATATTTCTGTTGTATTTTGATTGTTATTTAGAATTATTATTTGTTGCTTGATTTTGGTATACATGAGTATTTTACGATATTTTCTGCAGTCGTGGGAATAATAAAAAAGTTTTGATCAGAAATTTCTTTAATTGAGATGAGGAATATATATGAGAAACATAATTTTGTGAAAGTACCGCCTGGCTTAAGGCGAGTAGAACAAGGAAAACAAAAGATTATTTACATAATGTACAAAGATTTGAGCCAGCCATCGGGAAAGAACAACAACGAGTTTTTATATGCAAAGCGTGACCCCTGGCGGTCGATTTAGCAGAATATTTGAATCTATGATATATAATTTTAAATAAAATAATATTTTTATATAACATATATTGTTTTGAAAATAGAGCATTCCATAAATAAATCTTTAATTAAAAAGGCATATATTGGAACAAAAAATAATTCATTTTACCAATATTTTTGATACAATATATGTCTTTTTAATAAATAAATAAATATATATATATATGAAAACTATATAAATATTGATATATATATATATATCTCCAAACGTTATCATATTTCAACCCTGGCAGGTGATGAGAAAACTAATAAAAACTGAAAACTTTTTGTGTGTGTGTTGCACATTAACAAATATTAAAGTTTTTCCAACGGTAATATTTTTATGATGAACTTTGATATGAAATATAGGATATATTTATTATATATACTCATATATATGCGTATATCAAACCTTTATGTTAAAAACCACATATATTCTAAATAATACTTTTATATGCACATTTATTAATGCATAATATGAGTAGTATAACCCTTTGTTTATTGACAGTTATGACCTAGGATAGAATACAGTATTGTACACATTTTAATAAATATTTGGTGAATAGATAAGACCTGCATATTTGATGAACCATAATTAATAAATTTCATAAAGAACTAGTAAAGATTTAATATCAAGAAAAAAAATGGAAATCTTATACACTATATCTAATGAAATCCTATTTCAGAATTAGGCTTATATAACTAATGAAGACATTAAGACGCGAATATTTTTTTTTCACAAATAAATCAAACTTCTACTGTCCTTAGTGCGATGAAAAAATATATTGAGAGGGCTTGGCCAATCAGTGGTGAATCCTCCTAGCGGTTTCACCAATTTAATCAACCAGACCGTTTCTTTAGAGTTCTAATACTGTATTGGATTATTCTGCTTTTATATGCTACACTGAAGGGTGGATAGGAATTATAGTAAAACGACATTTTAAAATTATCCCGCATGTGTTTCTTTTGAACGAAAAATCAAAATTTATTCTAAGGAGAAATAACGATTATTTCTAACCTTAGGGATGAGGTATGAAAGGATGAATTGTGAAGAGTAATGATAACCCGAAAAATTAAAGGAAGAATAAAAGTATACAGTGATGGGAATCAAACTTACAGTGTTCCGCTTAAAGGGCAGGGTTTATAGTTATTATGTTTATAGTCTAGGTATGGGGACATATACGAGGTGGACACTATATAAACCATTATGCCTGGAATGAGTGAAGCCTAAGTGATAATAAAATCATTAAGGTTCTATATAGGAGGATGGAAGAAACTCTAATCTTATATAAGAATCATTAAGCCAAATGAAACCTCTAATTAAGGCTGTAGTCTAATGGAAGCTCCTCAGAGAATTCCCTAAATTGTTTAACGAAATTTGGAAGCAATTCTCAAAATTAAGAAAAAAATCTAATTATTCTCTTTACCTAACACATTTATAGGGTTTTTGTAAAAAAAACAATCATATATATATGTTTATCTGTTTAAAGTTTTTTTCCTTTACTTAGTATTTATTGTATAAATGTGTTGTGAAGTATCGTGCAATCTCTAGATTTAAAAATGACCATTATGCTTAGATTTGAATGATATTTTTTGAAACAATATGAACACAATATTCAAAAGGATCAAAGTCATTCTTTTTATGGAAGTGTCACTTTTTAGAAGCGCGTTTCTCTTTTCTACTATTGCATTAAAAATAAATGAAATAGGAAAACATATTATTAAACCTAAATACATATTTGAATATAAATTGTGATTTCTGTGAATTCTGTTTAAATTGAATGAGAAAATATATCAAATTATTTTGTTTCTCAAAGTATCTTAAAGAGCTACTAAAAAATTCCTTTACCAATCTATGTTAAAAGAAATCAGCTCCCTTAAGAGAAATGATGTACATTAAATCTAGGGAACGTGATTATTTTATTACAAACGAACACAAAACATGCTTAGCTTTAGATTAAGTTGACCCCTTCGAAATTTAAGAATTTTGGTGTTTGGTCATAAACGAATTTGAGTTCTTACCCAATCTTATGACTTCGAATATATTATTGAGCTATATATATGTTATATATATATATAATATAAAATAATAAATAATTATATATTATTCAATACTACTTGCTAACGTATGAACAAATATAAATCTAGAAATATATAACAAAGTTGAATATTTTTTAAATTTGGATTTTGTTATGCCATTTTTCCAAAAATTCCAGTTCTTTCGCAGGTTTTTATCTGGTGAATGTTGTTGAAAAATCGATATATTTACTTTAAACGAATCTTGATGAAGCACAATTTGGATTATAGAATATAGATACAAGATAATAAGCCCTAATCCCAATAAGTTAATAGTTTGTGACGTTTCGGTAACAGTGTTGTTACCATCCTCACACACAGACGAAAATAATAAATAATAATGAAATATTTTCAAATTATTATATATATTTTTTCTGATGATGGAGTTGTTGGAATATTACACAGAGTAACAATGGCTATAGATGAGCTGGTGTTTGAAAAGGAATTTGTATGTATATAATGTTTATTGTTTTTGTTGTTCTCGCGTACAAACATATACCAAGATTTGTTTTGTATAATTGCTATTAATAATAAATAATATGTAAAGTTAAATTGGTTACGGATTCATCCTTCTTACTTACTTTAATTACATAACAGGGGTAAAAAGGAGTTACCGAAACATCACACACATTTATTTCATTTGGATTAGGTCTTATCTTCTTGTATGTTGAAGCGAATCTATGAAATTATCATTAATAAGATATTATTGTTAAGGTAGATCAATATTATTCGTTTTTTTCTAAGGAGTAACCTTCAGATGTGAGTTTAAAATTATCCTTTAAGTAGATGTTTTGTTTAAAATATGTCACCGTGTAAGTTAGTGGTATATAACACCGTTGTAATTTCCATGTCAGGTTTCGGTTAATAAATCAGAAAGAGGAAGGAAAGGTAAGAGAGTTAATTTCCTGAAACTCAGTGTTAAGTGTCTGACAAATGGGTGACCCACACGACAACGGGAGAGTTTATACTATTTTAGCGCGCCAGTGAATATTTTTTAACTTAACAGCTTCTATTGTTTAATATAAACACAGCTTTATTAAGACCACCGGTCTTATACAGATTAACCAGAGGAAGAAAGGAAGCATATATATAGCTCCTTTACTCCAGGCAGAGCACAATCAACAACAGCCTGTGCATATGTCATGGTTAGCGTAACACTGAAAAGGCTAGTGTGGAATCAGACACGTTCTAGTCTTCGCTTTCCTCATCCAAATAGACCACGACTAGGGCCTCCAATCCCGGTACATATTTTCAATCCCGGGATTCGGGATTGCTTTTTTCTCAATCCCGCATTTCAAAATCCTTTTGCACGCTATACACTGTGCATTTTGGCCAGATCCGTCTCGTAGGTAATAGCACCAGATTCCTTATGATTTAAAAGGAATAAACTTCGCCATCACAATCAAAAAGTGATAAGCTTACCAAAAATGTCCGACGCGTTTTCTATTGAGAAATAACAAGGTCCGATAATATTGTTTTAGAGATTTTGTTTTATGTTCGTATAAGTTGAAAACTACTTTAGGCTGATGCTTGATAGTGACGAAGCATTTAATGAAATGACATTAAATAAATTTAATTTAAATTAAATGACAAAAAAGCTAGCGAGGGTTCCACAAAATGAACAGCAGAACAGTGCGTTCATGATGACCCATGCATACAGAGTACAGGATGGAGAGAGTATAAACATAGATAAAAAATATATATATATAAAACAATTTGGAGCCCAGATAAGAGGTTAGTGGCGGGTCCATGTTACACGCAGGACCGCCACAAAAATAAAGGGATGCCGCTACTATCTAAGAAGCCACTATTTGCATGTCAACAAAAACTGGGGCCCCCTCCATGTATACTGCTGCATACTCTCATTCTAGAGGCTGCCATTTTGGAAAGATCTTGCAGAATAGCCCTTCGTTATTGGTGCATGAAAATAATTTCAAATCTCTCAGAAAAAAAGGCCCGAAATGCAGCTGTATAAACAAAACGTCAAAAGTGTGCTATCTCATCATCTGTTTGATTACCAAAATGCTAGATAAGAAAAATATATTTTTGCGCTGGTTTTCATGCACAAACCAGTAATCCCGGGATTTTAGGAGCAGAATCCCGGGATTTAGGGATCATTATTTGGCTCCGGGATCCCGGGAAACGGGATCCCGGGATTGGAGGCCCTAACCACGACATTCGGCGATTTTATTAATCTCCTCCGAACGGTAACTGAGACCTTGTTTTGTATATAAAATAAGAAAATTGCAATATACTATTTCAATAAGTTCAACATCTTTTTTAAATATTTCTTTGTTCGTTTATATTGTAACGTAGAAAATCAGGAAAGACAAACTTCAGAATGACACAGAAATTTATTTAAGGCAAGAACACAAATTAAATTTGATAAAAATACAAGAGAAACAATGAGGTAACGCAGAATAATAA
The DNA here is from genome assembly GCA_030710605.1 of Cordylochernes scorpioides. Taxonomy (NCBI): domain Eukaryota; kingdom Metazoa; phylum Arthropoda; class Arachnida; order Pseudoscorpiones; family Chernetidae; genus Cordylochernes; species Cordylochernes scorpioides. The sequence goes on along the minus strand of CP092881.1, from coordinate 21,923,537 downwards.
AATTAATAATATGTTAATAAAATAATAAATACTTTTCTACACAAAACAAGCTAATTACCAAAGGCTCTCTTTATAAATTATTTTGTCCTTACTACGTTGATAAAATAACGATAAAACCTGGTTCAATAGTGATGAACACTTGAACTTGCAAAATTGGTTGGAGGTCTGACAGCTGATGAGCCAAGTTCCCACATTCTGTTTGTTTTATCATCCCAGTAAAGAGAGTAGAATTTTTTTCAAATTGAAAAAGCGAATATATTCCCGCTAAAATAGCGTAAATTACTGAAAAATAGATTTCCTCATTGTATACAGATGAATGTGATTTATTATAGCACTTGTGAACGTGTTCCAGAATAATAAGTTAACATAAAGCAATAACGCGCCATCTATACAAATAAAATGAAAGGATTTAAAAGCACGAATGTTTCTTTTATACATAAAACAAACTTCCACTGCCCTTACTGCGATGAAAAAATATATTCGGAGGGCTTGGCTCATCAGTGGTGAACCCTCCCAGCGGTTTCGCCAATTTAATCCACCAGACCGCTTCTCGGAGCTCTAATACTGTATTGGACGATTCTGCTTATATACGCAGCACTGAAGGATGGAATCTCAGAAATGGTTTTCAAGCAAACCATGGACATAAGCTTTAGGACAGTAGAAATACATTCAATAGAGTCTATTTTTCATTTGTATTTATGTATCTATATATAGATGGGCACCTGGTTCTTTAATTATTCATCATAATGATGCATTATGTTCATCATCCTAGTAAAGAGCTTTACTAGTAATGATAAAGAAAGAGCCACAACACCAAGTTCATAAAATATAGACATTTACCAATTACCAATTATTTTATTTCCAAAGCGCTATATCCCGCAAGGGATACTTGCGCCAAACAAGGAGAAAAGTTTATTTACATAAGTTATTTACATTATTCAAAGCATGAAAACATTAGAGATCCAGAATTTGTAGAAAGTTTAGAATGTATTTACAAAATGAATTGAACTTTAAATATGATTTTTTATCGGAAATCAAATCGTTGAGTTCACAAACAACTAGTTCATTTTTCATTCTATAATCTTGAAATGCTAGGCAATCGATCAGTGGATGTCTTGAGGTTTGTTCCTCAATACCACAAAAGCAACTTTAATCCTCCACTGCCTTTATTTTATTTAAAATACTTTTGAAATTTCCGTGGTTTGAAACAAATTGAGTATTATAAAAATTTGGACGAATGAGCTAATCTATACACACATGGTTTCAGGCTATGACCCTCATCAGTACAGGCCCATCCAGGTACATGAATATATTCCTCTCCTAAGCCAGGTGGATCTTATCTTCGATATTTAGAAGTCTATCATAATGGAATGATGCTTCATTTATGAGTAGACAACTTTCCATAATGAGATTTGGTAACGGATATTTTATATAAGGGTTCTTGAACCAAATCCAAGTTTGAGAAGGTCCTCAAGATTAAGAAGGCCTTCGAAGTTTTTTGAAATGTAAATTTTTGTTGTGGGGAGAAGTTGTTATGTATTCATATTTTCATAGAGATTATTTATCATCATCATTTGCTGTATAAATACTTAGTTTTTAATTAAAATGATTAGTATGCAAAAATGGCTAGCGTTGCGTCATAATATTTTAAAGTAGATACATAATAGTTGGCAATCAAATTTTGTTTTAAACCAATGTTTCTTTCAAAATTATGAACTGTCTAACCTCTATAGATCTCTCTTAGTCTCAATGATATTTATTTATTATCAAATAAGACATGATATCCCAAGAGATGCTTGCGTCAAGACACAACACTAAATTTAGATAATATATATATTACATAAACAAATTGTTTTCAAAATACAAAAACATTGATACAAGGTATGTCCCATAAGTTCCCGGACTGGGTCCATGAAAAAATAAATAAATGAAAAATGTAAATGAATTTGACTGTTTATTATAGAAAAAATATCTGGCTACACGGTGGTACCAATATCGAGGCGGTACTTGCGCGCGCGCCAAGGTTATTCTAATTTATTTAAAGGTCACACCTAGCGCTGCGGCGATTTTACGATGGAACAAAAATTGAAGCAGAGGATTTGCATAGAATTTTGTGTGAAACTTCAAATATCAGCAACCGAAACTTTTGAAATGCTTAATAAAGCATTCCCCAATGACGCCCCAAAGAGAACAACTGTTTTTGAATGGCATTCTAGATTTAAAGCTGGCAGAATTTCCATTGAAGATGATCCTCGTCAAGGAAGCCCAAAATTTCAAAGGACTTCAAAAAATCACCGATTTGATAAAAGAAAATCCTCGAACCACTTTGCTGGAGCTAGAGCAAGACACAGGCATCTCTAAAACAACGATTGGAAGGATCGTAACCGAAGATTTGAAGCTCAAAAAGACTCCTGCAAAATTCATCCCAAGATTCCTCACCAATGAGCAAAAACTGTGTCGGCTTGCAACCTGTGAGGACATAATGGAAATGACAAGAACGGATCCAGAATGTAAAGACAAGATAATCACAGGCGACGAGACATGGGTCTATGGCTATGACCCTGAAACCAAACCTCAAACTGCCGAGTGGAGAGGTTAGGGTGAGCCTAGACCCAAAAATCCAGAAACAAGGTGTTGCTGGTCGCTTTTTCGGATAACAAGGGCATTGTTCATCACGAGTATCTTCCTGCAGGCCAAACAGTTATTAAGGAAATGTATTTGGGCATTCTTCGCCGTCTAAGGGAAGCGATTCGAAAAAAAAGGCCAGAAAAATGGACTAATGGTGGCTGGATCCTACACCATGACAATGCTCGCCCTCACACAGCGCACTTGATGACTAGCTTTTTGGCGAAAAACGGGACACAAATCCTACTTCAACCACCCTATTTCCCAGACATCGCACCAAATGACTTTTTCCTGTTCCCCAAACTTAAAGCAGTTCTAAAAGGAAGACATTTTGACACCAGGGATGACATAATAGAAAAATCGCCGTTAGCATTGAAGAGCATTCCAAAAGAGGCTTATAAAAACTGTTTCGACAATTGGGAGAAACGATGGCGCTGGTGCGTTGAAGCAAGGGGGGATTACTTTGAAAAATTTTAATAAAAATATTTTAAAAAAATCTTACCTTTTTTTTTATGGACCCAGTCCGGGAACTTATGGGACATACCTTGTTTATTTACAAATATGCCTCTCTCTCATATTTATAAAAATCATTTTTGAATACAATCGTAGAATTATCAATGATTTGTTGGATTTAATTTCCAAACTTATTATCATTGATGACATTTTATTGATATTTGACTACTCTGATGTTGTTGTTGTTCGATAGCACATATATATTTTGATTGCTGTATTTCCCATTATTTTTCTTTCTATTATGTTATAATTGTAATGTTTGTATGATTAAATAAAATCATTAATTAAAAAACTCCTTCATTAACTAAAAACTCCTTCATGAGTTTATATAATTTCAAAATTTGATGAGCTATATTAGTCTCTTTGTTATTTGCTACGTGTTAAAAATAAACTGAAATGTGACAATTTTTCCAGGAAATATATTTTTATTGAATATCTTTTCCTCTTTCACCCTTTATTGAAATGTTCACAATATACTATATTACCGATAATATAAATTTCAACTTCTCCTATAAAATAAATCAAATAAATATTTTAAAAATGTAAAATACATTTTTACTGTATATTTTTACGATGATATTTTCATTCTTCCGAAAAAAATTGCTATCCATTTTAAGAAAAAGTAACCGGTGGTAAAAAGTCAAAGAAAGGTTTTCAGATAAAAATTTAAGTATTTTAGATATAAATCATTTTTCAGATAAGAAAACAACAAAAAGTTGTAAGTGTATTTGTAAATTATCTGTTCTAAGTGTATTTTATCCTACATTTTCAACATTTTCATGTAAAATTTGCCTCGAAGGAGCAGGCCCTCTTTAATAAATTGACTTTATCTCGACGTACAATGGAAAAAAATAAAACAATAACTTTGAAAGTTTTTTTTTTTTGTTTACTGGACAGTTTTCCCTTCTTTCAACTTTTTTTTTCGGGCAATTTTTAGAAGAATTTGGTATCCATCATTGAAATCAATCAGATGTCAATATAAACATGATTAGTAACAATTCATTTCATTAATAAACCATAATACAGTTAAACCTGTCTATAGTGCCCCCTCTTGGGACTCACCAAAATAGGGTGCTATAGAGAGGGGGTGCTATAGACAGGTCAATTTTAATGTAAATCGCATCGTACTACTAGAGAGGGAGGCGCTATTTAGAGGGGGCGCTATAGACAGGTTTAACTGTATTATGATATTTTTTCAACTTATAGATATGCCTGTAGAAGGATTATAAAGATGCGAAAATTATAATACGATTATAAAGAAGCTTGTACTTTGCCCGAATAAAGAAACGCATTTCTACTGTTTCTATTTTTATTTTACACTTTATAGCAATTTTATCTTCTAACAGGTTGGTTTCTGACGGAGTTTGTCTAAATATAGGTTGTGTCTTATTCTTTATAACCACAATATCGTTCTATATTAAGATAAAGAACCAAATTTCTTTGTTTTAATGAATTTAAATCAGGAGAGGTGCCTTTTTTTTTTTTTTTGGTACATGAATACCATCCTTCCGTAACCTTATACTATATTTATTACATTAACTTTATTCATATAAATTCTCTACTTAGTGGTGGGGTCCATGCTGCTCCATGAAAAAGGGAGGGGGGGGGGGGGGTGCCATTGCCCCATTAGCCACATCTCAGAGTTCCCTGTTCACGGTTACCGTAGCGGCTCCCAGCTCACGACAAAGTACTTCGCCCATACAGGGTAGTCCCTTACTTGCACTGCTTCTCCCGCTCGCCACGTAGAGGATGACTTTTGGGCAGGAATTTTCTACTTAAAACATTGATAACATTATAAACAAAAATATTCGTATTGAAAGTGGCAATTCCCCCCAGATATTTCTACGATAGAATACTCTTGTGATTTTCATAGCATTTTGGTATTGTGTATGTTAATTGATATCTCTGGCTATATAGCGCAGCTTTGTTGGTTTGTTAGTTGGCTAGCCGTTATTGGATAGGGCAGGACGCTGATAGACGTGAGCTGCTGATGTACATATATTCTTATCTCTTTTACTTCCTTATTGTTTATACCTTTAAGTAATAAAGGATCTTTCTCTTCTACAAATATATAATTTTTCCCAAACAATTCTTAGAAGACAGAAAAGAAAAATAAATATTCTCTAAAAAGGAGAAATGGAGTCTGAATTTCTATAAGTAATAACAGAGGGTTTTAAATTAAAATGGCTATTATTATTCTGGTTTCCTAGCCAAAGGGAATGTAACAAGTCAACATTGCAGTTTAAATATTCAACACCTGTCTTGTAAATATACCTCAGGACACATAACATTTAATTTTGTGTAAACACCTCACATTTTGTATCCCGGTCGTCACATTTTTTAGCATTTATATAAAAAGCTAGATAAAATTACAAAGGATAATAGTTATCTTTTATGTTAAAAACTCGTTCCCTTTTTTGTAGAGTAATATTAAATATCTGTAATACATATAACATTATTTTAGGATTATCTTCTTTGTTGTGTGGAATAAAGATTATTAATTGAAAACATAACACTTGCTTACAAAAGGTATTTAATAAAATGATGAAGTGAAAGATAGCAAAAAAGAAGAAGAATAACACTACCGATAAACATAATAATTTATCAAGAAAAAAAAAACACCTCCTGATTGTACAACTAAAAGTTCATGACGGCTTGCGTCATCTGTCGAACACAATATCAACTATTTTTTTTTTTAATTATTCCATATTTGACAAAATACCGTTTATTGGTTAATAAAGAGAGAATATATATATAAAAGGTTCTCACGCACTTCTGGCGTTAAATACCTGTTTCATTATTTTTCCACGATGCCTGAAAGACCAGATTTTTGGTTGAAGTACAGCTTGCACCACGTTGAAAGGGCCAACAGCCCTGAACGTGTAGGTGTGGTTAGCTTTTCTTGATTAATTTTGAAAGGATATTTGGCAAATTCTGGAATAATTAGAACGATTAGTCAATATATAAACCGACAGATGGAGCATTAAATATCTGTAATACATATAACATTATTTTGGGATAATATTCTTTGTTGTGTGGAATAAAGATTATTAATTGAAAACATAACACATGTCCACAAAAGGTATTTAATAAAATAATGAAGTGAAAGATAGCAAAACTTTTAGCTGCACGATTAAGAGATGCCTTTTACTCAATAATCCACTTATTCCAGTACAATTTTACTTTTGTATTATTTTTTCATAATAATTTATATCAAATACTAAACAGTAGAATTTTCCTATTACTATATATGTTATAACAATAAAAGAGAGTTTTGTAGATTTGTAAATACCTCAATATAAGGCCTCATCTTAAATTCAGGGTAAATCCTTACCTGCTACCTGCATGTGCCTTATGTCCATTTTATGTACAGTAGAAACGTTTCTCCCAACAACAAAGATTACTGTCAACAATCATTGTGAATACCCCTCAACTCAAAACCGGGGGAAAAAACTTATAGACTATTGACTATGTCTTTCAGTATATAAAGGGATATCTATTAATTAAAACTTCAAAATAGGTTTTAATATTATCGTTAGGTGATTATATAAAACATATATGAAATTTATAATACAATATAATGCGGCTTATGATTTTAAAACGAAGTTTGACAAGTTTTCCCGCAAGTTTTAGCTTAGTAGACATGGCATCTGCCCGGTAAGTGGAACACTGTGGGTTCGATTTCCATCCCTGGACACTTTTATTTTTTCCGTTCATCATTACTTTTCACAATTCATCCTTTCATATTTCATCCCTATGAATAGAAATAGTCGTTATTTCTCCTTAAAATAAATTACGATTTTTCGTTCAAAAGAAACATTTGCGGTAGAACTTTTCAAAAACGACGTTTTACATATAAAATTAAGAATCATTGAAATAAATATTTTTTAAAGAGGTGTGAGTATCTAGTCAATGTGTAGTACATGTTTTAGTTTTCACAACACAGAAATTGCCCTATTTATAAACCTTCTAAAAATAATATCTAGAGAATGCCTTAAAAGACGTCAAACATTTATCAAGTGAGTGGCAAGCTTCCAAAAAAATTACTTTTTTTTTTTCTAAAAAAAAAAAATTAAAAACCTGTCTTGGAAAAGAGGACTTTCACATTTGCAAGTTTTATGCTTTTCCATTAATAAAATCTCTACAGGAAATAAGGAAAATAAATTTCAATTGCTGAAAATAAAATGAAAAATTTTGGAAGAAATTTGTTTTAAAAATCACTTCGTTTTAGTAGTTTTTTTTCTCGAAAATAACATTTGTATGAATCTTTTTTTCTTAATGATTAATAGGTGTATAATATCTAGTAATTATATAGTTTTATAATTTAATTTAATTGGAAATTATTACGAATTAATTAAGTACGGTTTAAAAAAATGTTCTTAAAATAATGTTCATTATACTTGCATATCTTAACAGAGACCTATATGTTGCTATTAAAACTAGAACTTTTATTGATAGTTTAAAGTAGAATTATAATATAAAAAATTTGATTGTTCAGAATTTATACTTTTGAAACACTAATATATAAATATGATAGAGGTATACTAATTTAATGTAATATATTAGAAACAATATTGAATAAACATTATTTAATTTGTATAACATTTACCGCTCTATATATATGTGAAATTGTGTCAAATTACAATAATTCTAAATATATTTTTGTTTCATTGTATAAATGTAGCTTGAAAATAGAATATCAAATATATATATCATATATAATATATGTTATATAAAAATATTATTTTATTTTGAATTATAATTTCATAGATTCAAATACTCTGCTAAATCGACCGCCAGAGGTCACTCTTCCCCTATAAAAACTAATTGTTGTTGTTCCCCGTTGGCCGGCTCAAAACTTTTGTACATTATGTAAATAATATTTTGTTTTCCTTGTTCTATTCGCCTTAAGTCAGGCAGTACTTTTACCAAATTATTTTTATTATATAATCCTAAAGCTCAATTAAAACAATCTCTGATCAAAACTATTTTTGTAATTATACTTTCAAAATTCTCAACCACGACTGCATTACCATACCATAATCCTCAACACATTCTAAAATACAACAGAAATCTTTTGAGAACAAACCAAAGAGCTAAGTTCGATAGAGCAAAATACTATCAAAGGTCTAGTTATGCAAATATTTAAAGAATTCGTCGAAAAAAAAAATCAAAAGCGAAATGTCAGATTTTTCTCCTCAACTACAAAGGAGGATCAATCCCAAAACAAATGAATTGTCGCTTTGTATGAAGATACGGTTAATATATAAAATATAGAATAATAAAAGATATTTGATGAACAGTTAATGTTATTGAAGTTACAAAAGATAACAAAGTGTGAATAAAATTGTTTCTGTTTTCTTCAAAAAACAGACAACCTGCTACATTAAGACTTTTCACTTCCTTAAATTTTGTCTATGAGTGTATATGTTGTGAATGTTATATGTTTAAATAATAAGAGACTGAAATTAACCAATGAGAGAGAGAGAGAGAGAGAGATTGAGATTGAAACTGATTTATTATAACGTCCATATAAGATTATATAAGATTAAATACAGATTAAATAAAAATATGAATAAATAAGATTATATAATGAAAAATACAAGAATAAATAGATATAAATATATAAAGCAATTGATAAATATACATATATATAAAATATATACAAGAGAGAGAGAGAGAGAGAGAGAGAGAGATGACCGAGATCTCAAAAAAGAAATTTGGTTAAGACCGATAAATATTGATAATATATTTAACTTTTTTTTTTGTTTGTGTATACAAAGATGTAATGCCTCGATAAAGGGTGGCGTTCAGCCAGCCGAAATATTGGGAAAATAAATATTTTATTAAATCCAATATATGCCTTTATTATCTAATATTTAACTATGAGCATTTTGCACCTTTTTACAATCATAGAAAGTACATATAATCAATATAATTTGTATTATTTAGGTGTTTTTATTTTTTATCTTGGTTTCCATTATTCAAAATATACATAAATGCAATCATCACTTTGTACTAATTTGAATCACAATGATTTCAAACCACAAAAATACATCGAATATTTTTTACATAAATCAAATTTGTCTCACAGAAATAATCGGTTAGAATCAATCATTGTATTTTTAGATATCTAAGCAAGATTTTTTATATTCTTTTTTTCAAAATTTTTCAAATAAAAACTACAAAACGAATGTGTTTGATATATATATGTTAAAAAAAGAATATTCTGTGAGTTATCAATAATCTGTTGATGAAGGTCCGTATTGACCATGGACCGTCATTAAAAATGTCCATATATAATTGAAGACCTGCCAACTTCGATTTTTCAATATCGTCTGAGGACAACAACGCCCCCATGCGGCGTATTTCTTACAAATATGTTTGTAAATGAATTTTACCCTCTCCGAACGTAATTTTACAAATTACCATAATTATTTTAAATAATTTATTATCTATGTTTGCAAAATATTTTGCATTTTTGTTATTGAAATTCATTAAAGTATATAATTATGATTCACACCTTTTATATTGTATTTTTTTCTTTTGTGAAACACAAGGAATTTTTCAAAAGGCCTTGAAAATATGGGGAAAAAAAGAATCTGCGTTTAAAAAATATGGAAATGTTTGTTTCAACACAAATTTAATATTCGCTAAAAATCATTAAAACTTAATACCATATAAGTATTAATATAAAAGGTAAATATAACGATTACATCTGTTGTGTTTAATCGTTATTTTACCTATTCATTTAATCTTTATTTTATGTTCCTTTACCTCTGTAGCATTTAGAAAACCAATTGTTAATTATTTAGTGTATTTTTCTTATTAATCTTTGAATCTAGCTGTCATAGTGGCAACTCGAGTCCAGGACTCGAGACACCTACTGCTGGAATGTCCACTCTTCTTCACCGCTAGACAACAGACAATAAATAATGTTGTAGATCTATATCAATTTGTAAATAGCAGAGAGAATTACCATAGATTTAACTATTTTTGTAAATATATTTATGATTTTCTTTCTTAACTGAAAGGTTTAGGTTCCTAATATATATTATTGTTTCCCTTTTTATTCCGATTACCTTTTCTTGTATAATAATTTTATAACTGTTTCTGTTTGAAAAATGTAATTCGAAGCAATTATCCCTAGCCGGGATATCGCGTTTGGCGTGTTGAAATAAAAATAGTAATAAAATGCGTAAATTACTACGTAAAAAGATGAAAATATTAAATATTGATAATGAATTATTAATACTATTAAGACAACCCGTATTTATTATAATTAGCAAATATGACTCTTCCTTAAACAAATATATATTGTCTATTCATGAATATGTATACAGGTATATGAATTAGCCATATAAATCATATGAATGATTAAGAGAGACAGAATTCTATCTAATTAAACCAATTAGTATGAATTAACTAGAAGATTTTATGCAGGAAGGTTTACGATGACTGCTCCAATAACACGCGGGGTGTTTCCATTTCTAGGATTTAATTCCAGACGGCTCGAAATTAAATAGGTCTCACACGCACACGTCAAACATGCACGCAGAGATCCTTAATTAAAACAAACCTTAGCGTGTTTCTTTACACCGCTTACAAACTGCAGAGTTTGTAGATTCAAATAAGCTAGCATACAGCCTTTCATATATCTTTTATAGGTTGGTATGCAGACCACACACCAAACTATGCATATATGGGTTGGCTAAATATCTCGGAGCAAGCTAAATAAACGTTTAATTTATTTTTGCTCCACTAGATGGCGCTCTGCCATCTAAAAGGCACATGTGCTCGTGGTCAGGAGATGCCTTCTTTATTTTTAATATTTGTATTTATAAAATGAAAGGATTTAAAAGCACGAATGTTTCTTTTATACATAATACAAACTTCTACTGTCCTTACTGCGATGAAAAAAATAAATATTGGGAGGACTTGGTTCATCAGTGGTGAACCCTCCCAGCGGTTTCGCCAATTTAATCCACCAGACAGCTTCTCAGAGCTCTAATACTGTATTGGACGATTCTGTTTTATATACGCAGCACTGAAGGGTAGAATCTCAGTATCAGTACTAACATTAATACAGAATATCTGTTATCAAAATCCTAAACTATTTTAAAGGCGTAAGATTCTTTTTGAAATTAAACAATTTCTACTGCCCTTAACTGCAATGGAAAAATTAATGGGAGGGCCTGGCTCATCAGTGGTGAAGCCTCCCAGCGGTTTTGCCAGTTTAATCTAACATACCGCTGTTATATTGCATTTTTGGAACTTCCTTTTATAGTGATACTTACGCCTTTAAAATAGTTTCGAATTTTGATAACAGATGGCGCGCTAGTGCATCATATTATAAATGTTCTAATAAAAGACTCAAAATGATATTTGCGGAAGAGCGATTGATCAAAGCATATTATATATTTATAATTGTATGTAATTCTGCTGTCCTCAAAGCTTATGTCCATAGTTCTTCTAAAATACCCATTCCAAGAGTCTAACAACAGTATCACTATAAAAGGAAGTTCCAAAAATGCAATATTCATGTAGAAGGCGGATTAATTGATACTACCAAAAATGCAATATAACAGCGGTATGGTAGATTAAACTGGCGAAACCGCTGGAAGGGTTCACCACTGATGAGCCAGGCCCTCCCATTAATTTTTCCATTGCAGTAAGGGCAGTAGAAATTGTTTAATTTTAAAAAGAATCTTACGCCTTTAAAATAGTTTCGAATTTTGATAACAGAGGGGCGCTAGTGCATCACAGAATATCTGTATTTATTTCATTGTTTATTTTCGGGATGAATGTAAAATCAAGCATGATATTAATATCTTTTCTTTCCTTTTCTCTAACTTATACTTAACCCTTGTAATTAATCAATTGCTCATGTAAAATAATCTATATATTTAGTGTTGTTTCTTGACGCAAGCATCACTTGTGAGGATAAATAATAAATAAAAGAGTAATTTCATATAAATAAATTTATATCTATATTTTCCTTTTATCCTCTCATAATATAAGAACTTAAGACATTAACTAAATTGAACTCTTCGAATAAAAATAGCGTCATTGTTTAATTTACAAATTATTGATGGATTGAAGCAATGTTGCTTCGTTGATCTTCCCTATAACTATCCGATCTCTTACACGCCGATACATGTTTCTGATTGTCTGATTGAATATTTTATTGAATATTACTAAATGTTATAACATTCTTCTTTCTGCTCTTTCTGACGAGTAAATTGCATATAATCAAAATGGCTGAGATATTCATAAATCTAATATGAAAAATCACTAGTCCAATATAATGTCTAAAGTTGCAAAATATAATGATTGAAGAGGAGTGTTTTATACGAACTTTATTCGTAAGCTTTCAGAAGCATGCGTTCTTTTACAGGCTTTACATTAAGTCATTGTAAGCCTTAGTCATTTTGAAGCCTGTAGAAGGACGCATGCATCCGAAAGCTTGCTAATAAAATTAATATAAGACACTCCTCTTCAATCGTCATTATATTTTGCAACTTTAGACATTAAAATTATTATCAATTATTTTATTTCCAAAGCGTTATATCCCGCAAGGGATACTTGCCCCAAAAAAGGAGAAAAGTTTATTTACATAAGTAATTTACATTATTCAACGCATGAAAACATTAGAGATCCAGATTTTGTAGAATGTTTAGAATGTATTTACAAAATGAATTTAACTTTAAATATGATTTTTTTATCGGAAATCAAATCGTTAAATTCACAAACAACTAGTTCATTCTTCATTCTATAATCTTGAAATGCTGGGCATTCGATCAGTAGATATCTTGAGGTTTGTTCCTATATAATGGACTATTGATATTTCATATTAGATCTATGAATACCTTAGCCATTGCGATTATATGTAATTTACGCGTCAGAAAGAGCAGGAAGAAAATATTATAATATGTAGTATAATATTCAATAAAATATTATATCAGACAATGTATCGGATGTGTAAGAGTTGGGATAGTTATAGGGTAGATCAGCAAAGCAACATTGCTTCAATCCAATAAATTAAGCTATGACGCCACCTTCATATTATAAAAATATTTTAGCATTCATATTCTTTTATTTTTATTCCGGTGGACGAATGGGTAACACCCTCGGTTCCCGACTGTCATGAACCGGGATTTAATTCCGCGTTAACCTTTTGTTTAATATGTGAATAACTCACATTTTATTCCTTGTTTCAATTATCATAAACTAGGTTGCTCTTGTTAAGCGGGACCTAATAAAGTGATTTTGGAATATTCATTTCGAAAGATAATTAAGTTCGTTTCTATGTATTATATATCTATTGATTAAAGCGCTCACAAATTGGCATAAATCAATATTTTCCGTGTATATAGTTTTTTTCTAGTCCATTGAAGAAGAACGAAGCACATATTTATAACTTATATATATAACTTAATAATTCTTTTGTTTTATAAATCCATGTTTATTCTAAATTAAATCAGAATACGAGGTAATGTTAGCATTAGTGAATACAACAATTCGTGAGAATGTACAAATGCATTTAGAGTATAATATTTGCACGAGAATTTATATTATAATCCAAAAATATACATAATATTCTAATAAAGGTACAACAGTATAAAGCTATTTAAAGTAAAATATCTGTGTGTATAAATATATAAGTAGAATATTAGAAACGCCTCATAAAAAATACAAACAACTTTTTTTGGTGGTTGAAAAACTTAAGGTTGTCTGAAAATGTAATGAATGAGTCTTACGCTAATAAACAAGCTGTTGCCATAGTTGGGAGAACTAAATGGATGGTAATGCAACTAAGTCCACCTCCCCTGAGTCTCATTGATCTTCTGTTTCTTGTTTAGTCGTCTGCTTGCTATATTTTTATCTTGTGCAACCATTCTTGCGTTATAACACGCCATTACTGCTCATTGTTATAACGCTTGGCTTATTATTGCATGTACACTTTACATGGTTACCTTCATACATAGATTATTTTGAATATTCTGATATTTTTATGCTTCTTTCAGTGAACTTCTTATTTTTCAGCTATTGAAGATATTTTTTGAATAATCATTAGGCTATTGAGCTTCTTCAACATAGTAGGTATATTTATATCTACAATATGATATATCGTCTACAATAGAAGATTTTAAAATGGAAATTCTTAATTTTATATTATTTATATTTTTATTTTATTTGACATATCGGACGCGATATCCCAGCTCGGGATACTTGCGCCTAAATACATTTTAGCAGATTATATACAATTCATTTTATACAACACAATAACCGGACTAAAAACATAATTAAAACTTAAACGATGGCACTCTAAAAACAGAAGAGAAAATCCAAAATGGACCACTTTATCAACCTATATACAACTCAACAACCGACTAAAAACAGAACCAAGACTGAAACGATGGTTCTCTCAAACAGAAGAGAAAATCCAAAATAAATTATTTTAGCAACCTATATACAATTCAGTATATACAACACAATAACCGGTCAAAAACACAACCAAAACTGAAACTATGGTTTTCTTAAACAGAAGAGAAAATCTAAAATGAACTTACAAAAATTATTGAATTTTACATAAGTGTCTTTGTTATATACAAATTCGCAAACCTCTTCGATGGGATAAAAATGATTACTTCTGTAGCTGTGGAATATCGGACATTCCATCAATAAATGCATTGAGTCTTGGTTTTCTTTTCCACAGAAACAGCTAGGATCATCCGTTGCCCCGATTTTCGACAGAAATTCTCCAAAATTACCATGACCCGTGACGAACTGTGAGTTATAAAAATTCGGACGAAAATAGAAAGGAATTCCAAATGGGAAAAATTTTCTGAATGTTTCATTAGTGTTAGCTATTGTTTCAGCCATTCTTGATTCTATGTAGTTATGAATTATAGTCGGGGCATGCGGTCTGAATACATTAATTTCTTCTTTGGATAAATTGGCCAAATCGTATTTTATTATCAACGATTCTATTTGATCTGTGAGAATAGGTATTTTTGCCAAACTATGAATACAATTTGATGAGGTCGTTTTATAGGCTCTCACTACCTCTCTTATTATCTCACACAAATTAATTAACAAATATTCTTTAAGCCACAAAATTAAATCAAATAATTCAACCACACAAAATATTTACTGTATTCTTCCCTACAGCAATGAAATGTTAACAATTGATTAATAAAACATAACAATATTTAACTCTATACATGACAATTAAAAAATGTTAAATATAGCTACAACAATCAATAATTTATTTAAATATCGATATTTCAGTGACTCTCACTGTCACCTTGTCACTCTCTGTTGATATAGCTATATATATATTCAATACTTACTCCACTATCCCACCCTTAACTGATCCACAATACAAATCTATCAGCAATTTGATATAAAAGATTGTCTACAATTCTAGTTAAGCAACTTCTGTTGAAGAAACCTGAAAAACTTTGAAGAACTAGTAAACCGATAAAGGTGAAATTACAAATGTACAAATCACAGTAGAGATATTACATTCATAAACCATCATTTCACAGACTGGCAAAAACCAAGATGGCAAGAAGCCTGAAAAACTTTGAAGAACTAGTAAACCACTAAAGGTGAAATTACAAATGTACAAATCACAGTAGAGATATTGTATTCATAAACAATCATTCCACAGACTGGCAAAAACCAAGATGGCCAGAAGTCTGAAAACTTTGAAGAACTAGTAAACCAATAAAAGTTAAATTACAAATGTACAAATCACAGTAGAGATATTGCATTCATAAACAATCATTCCACAGACTGGCAAAAACCAAGATGGCAAGAAGCCTGAAAAACTTTGAAGAACTAGTAAATCAATAAAGGTGAAATTACAAATGTACAAATCACAGTAGAGATATTACATTCATAAACATTCATTCCACAGACTGGCAAAAACACTGATGAATTATACCAAATATTCTCTTAAACAACAAATACTTTGGTAGCTTGCCAGAAGAAATAAACTCTAATAATATCAACAGAAAATTGAAATTCCTAAATTTTATATTTATATTGTCATTTCAAAAATCCTTGCCAGAATCAAAACAGATAAATGAGTGAATAAATAAAAACAACACTATATTTTTCTTCGATATTAAGGACTTAGTGTAATACATTTAAAAAACTTTGATAAAAGAGAACGTTTTGCCTTTTAGAAATATTGAATTTCGCAAATAAATTACACTTTAAAAAATACCCTATATGCTAGTACTATCACTATATATACTTGAGTTCTTAGGTATTCATATATTTTTAGGTTCTGTATTTCCTTTATTCTCCAAAAATATGAATGTCTGGAAGGTAGATAAGTTAATCTACTGACCTTTTACGATTCAATCTACATGCAGCCGTTAGAGAGATCGAAAACAGATATGGTAACAAATAATCAAGTCCTCGATCGAATGGGTACAGAACGTCAGATAATAAAATTCATAAAACAACGAAAACTGACGAAAACAGTGTTTGAGGGAAAATTCCGGGGGGGGGGGGGGGAGATCGAGGGGAAGGAGACGACAAGGATACACAGATGATCTAAAACAATAAACTGGATGACACACCTACGATGAGATGAAGAGGATGGCGGAGGAAGTATGGAGAGACCATGTGGCCCACCCTCAGTAGAGGAAGGCATTAAAGGAGAGAGATATGGAGAGACCATGTGGCCCATCCTTAGTAGAGGAAGGCATTGAAGGAGGTAGATATGGAGAGACCATGTGGCCTACCCTCAGTAGAGGAAGACACCAAAGGAGGGAAGTATGGAGAGACCATGTAGCCAACCCTCAGTAGAGGAAGGCATTGAAGGAGGGAGATATGGAGAAACCATGTGGCCCACACTCAGTAGAGGAAGGCATTGAAGGAGGAAGATATGGAGAGACTATGTAGCCCACCCTTAGTAGAGAAAGGCATTGAAGAAGGGAGGTATGGAGAGACCATGCGGCCCACCCTCAGTAGAGTAAGGCATTAAAGAAGAAGGATGAGAGATCAATCAAAACTGACTAAAAATTCACCAAGAATATCTTTAATATTGAATTGCACGGTATTGTTGCAGCTCCACATTGTTAAAGGCTGAAATTACAATGGCCTATATGAAATATATATATGATGATAGCTAATTCATATTTATGATTAATTGCGGCTAATTACTTGAGACAGAGCCGCTAATTGATTCAAGACATCAATAATTGGAGAGTCATCCCACTTCGCGTGTCCTGCACAATACTCTAATCGATGGGAAACGCCTTGCGTGCTCTGATTGAATCTCCCATCCATTACCCACTTCCCCACACTTTAAAAAATATTCCAAATCTATCATAGTTTCTGCAATACCTGTCGAATTTCCTGTATAGGGCGTAAATATTGAATGTTTCCAACATTCACTCTAATATATCGCTTGCCTAGTACAGTGTTAAATTAGTATCTGATAAGAAGATTTAATTATTTTATAAAGAATAGTTTTTCAACATTTCATTTTAATCACGGAAATATATGTATATATATATATGTGTGTTATATTAAAATATTTTTTTATTTAAAATTATATTTCATTGATTCAAATATTCTGCTAAATCGACCGCCAGAGGTCACGCTCCCCATATAAAAACTAATTGTTGTTGTTTCCCGATAGCCGGCTCAAATCTATTGTACATTATGTAAATAAGATAGCCTGGGCTGTAATAACTGATATATAGTTATATGCTGTAAATAGCTCTAAATTTCTGTTCTTATGTAATGTTCACTAATATTCATTATAGGGTAATTAAATCGTTAACTAACTGACAAATATGTTAATAATTTCTATTATAATAACTAATTTCATATTAATAATTACTGTAAATAAGCTCCCAAACTTGTGTATGCATGCAAATATCCAAGACGGATATCGCGTGCTTTGTAAATGATAATAAAAAAATGTAAATAGGTTTTTCATTTTTTTAGAATCTTAGGCCTTAAGCCAGGCATTACTTTTATCAACTTATCAAATTATGTTTTTTATATATATTCATTAGCTCAATTAAAGCTATTTTTGATAACCATTCTTATTTAACGATTGTCACGACTGCAGAACAATAGCGTAATATTCTCTTGGATACCAAAATCAATCAGAAATCTTTTTTTTTTAAATATAATATATATATGGAAGTAAAATAATTGAATTTTAATGTGCCTATTTAGTTATAATATGCTTAAAATCTTTTGAAATTTTCTTTCTTTTAAGGTATTATAATTTAAGTATAATTGAATCTATCATATACACATCTGTATCTTTCCAAGTAACCCTCAACCAGTCCTATCTTTAGACTTTACGTACCTGTGTAAAAAATAACAGTGAAGAAATAATTCTAGCCTAATGTTCAATTATATATGCTAAGATTACAATGAATTCGTCCAAAGGCGGCTCACCTTTAAATAAAATAATTTTTAATTAAAAAGGCATTAATTGAATCAAAATATCATTTATTTAACCAATATTTCAGTTGGCCGAACGCCAACCTTTATCAAGGTGTTATAACATATTTAATGTATGTCAACAACAAACTCGGCGCCACATCTTTGATGTTGACACACATTAAATATGTTATAACACCTTGATAAAGGTTGGCGTTCAGCCAACTGAAATATTGGTAAAATAAATGATATATTGATTCAATATATGCCTTTATAATTGAAGATATATTTATGGATTGCTCTATTTTCAAAATAAAAGTAATTGTAATATAATTTATATTTTAAAATAATTTTGGTATTTCTGAAATTTGCATCTATATACGAGACGAATTTCAAAATTGTATAAATTCCTTTTTCATAGAATATTCAATTGAATTTAGATTTGAAATGGAAATGCATATTGGCACAACAACAAATTAAATAGATTAAAAAGAAAAATATATCGTTTACATATGTCATGAATTGGAATTGAATTGTGTTCTGAAAGATTTTTAAAAGGAAACGATTGATTTTTAAAGAAGACAACAATTCTTTTTTATGTGCAAATTTAGAGTTTGATACAAAGAAAGTTTTTTAAAATATCAAGGGGTGTTTTCAGCAATGGCATAAGTAGCACTCGAAATAAACAATTATAATTTGTTGGTATACTATTAAGCCTCTTTTATATGTATAACATGGTTATCAATCTGAAATATTGTTGAACACAAGGTACTGCTCAATACTGTTTTGTAGAAATATTCATAAGAAATTTCTATATATTTTAGTATGTGTATGAGCAACATCAAATATAATTAAGTTATAGCTTTATTTTAATTAGAGTTTTTGATTTTCACATTAAATGTGGTTGGTATTTATTATTTTGAAAAGTTATAATTGTTCAACTTTACCATATATATTTTAGGTTTTACAGAATTTTGTCTGTAATTAAAACGATAAAAAAAATCTCCTCTATATATTATTATCTATAAGATACTCATATTTTTTCTTGGATTTTCCGAAATTTTCTCGAAACGTCGATACAAACATAATTATTTTAACCGAAATACTTGAAAATATAGAACTGATTTAAAAATTCGAATAAATGGAAGTAATATTGAAAATTGTATGAATATATCACCTCATAAAATATCTCTGACCATAGAAGATATCAAGTTAAAAGCGTCAATAGATGAAATAACAAATATAGATTTACATTTTCTCTCTCTCTCTCTCTCTCCTAAGAGTTAACCAATATTCAAATTTACCTATTCACAATATAATCAATGATATAAGAACATTGATGAAAATAATCTACTTACATACTAAAATATGTTTATTGATATGTATAGAATAATATATTTTATTAAAACGTCAACAAAATATATTTATCAATTATTTAATTTAAAAGGCATATATTGGATCAAATATCATTTATTTTACCAATATATCAGTTGGGTGAACGCCAACCTTTATCAAGGTTTTATAACACAATTATTAAATATAATATAATTACATATACAATACAATATAATATAACAAAATTATTGGTAAAATAAATTATATTTTGATCCAATATATGACTTTTTAATTAAATATTTATTTATGAATTGCTCTATTTTCAAAGCATTTTATTATTCTATATGGTTTCTAAACTATTCAAACAAAATATAAACGTATTTATACCAATACTAAAAATAATATAAAATAAAAATCACAATATATTTTCAAAAAGGAAATTCCACCATTGAATATAAGGCTTTATTCTCAACTCGCATCTCAATTAAATCTGGAAGGAATGGAGAATTATTTGCATACAGAATTAATGAATGGTGATGATTTAATTGATCGACAATTATTATATTGCGTGAGAAATTATAGATTATAATTAACTTTCCTAGCGAAATCTAATTAATTTTATCTTGGATATTCTCACTCTTTATATTTAATTATTATCTAATTATGTTATATTTGTCTAATTCATCATTTATATATATTAAGCTTATTTAATTGATCTCTAAGTGCGTGTTTCACATATTTGTTAGCGATTCGTTTCTAAATATTTATAAGAGAATCTAATTGCATTATGTAATTGAGTATATGACCCTAGGCTAACATACAAATTGTATATATATGTTATTATTCTGAAAATAGAGCAATCCATAATTAAATCATTAGATAGTAAAAATACATATATTAGATTGAATTAAATATTTATTTGCCAGTATTTCGGCTGGCTGAACGCCAACCTTTATCGAGGCATTACATTTTTGTATACAACTATGCATTTTGTTTATTATTTTGGAAATAAACTTTGAGTTGTGTGTTTGAGGAAAAAGAATGAGCTTAAAAATTAATTTCGGTAAAGGAAAGCAAAATCCAACCTGTTTAGTTTTAACCTGTAAGTTTTAAATGGGACTTTAAATGTTCTTTATGTGATGTGATTTATCTTTACAAAAATGTAATGCATCGATAAAAGTTGGCGTTCAGCCAACCGAAATATTGGCAAATAAATATTTTATTCAATCCAATATATGCCTTTTTACTATCTAATATGTTATATAATATGTTTCTGGAATTAAAAAAGTATATATTGGATCAAAAAATAATTTATTAACCAATATTTCAGTTGGCTGAATGCCAACCATTTTCAAGGTATAATATTGTTGGAGTTCATGCAAACTGAAATATTTATAAATAAATTATGTTATGATACAATATATGGCTTTTAAATATTTTTATCAATACAATAAAAGCAAATATGCTCCTGGTCAGGATATACCTTCTTTATTTATGAAATAATCTATTTATGGATTGCTCTATTTACAAAAATATCTGTTTATCTGATAAAATAAAATAATAAAAAAGGTCGGGGATTGGTATTAAAATCAAAAAAGGCATATCCTGAACATGCTCACATGAGATTTTTAGATGGCAGAACGCCATTTAGATTTTAAAATAAAAAAGGTGAGGTGTTGACATTAAATAATATTTTTTCACTTCTGATATCTAAAAATGCTCATGTGATCGCGGTCATAATATTCCTTTTTTTTTAAATAAATGTCTATATACCAAGATAGGCACTTCTCTCTTTATATATGCATTAAATATATGCATTTATATTCCGTCTTGCATATATATAAAAATTGAAAACTACCATATAGAAACTAGAGAAGAGAGGACTCTTAGACATGGGCTAAGAAGATAAATACCACTAAAACTATGCATTTTGTATATTCCAATATTATAACCTCTGTGAAATCTTTAGGACAAAATAATAAAGCCTCCGAGGTTGCGTTTCTTTCTTTAAAACGTTTAATAATGCTCAAGCTTTCGGGTATGGTGGCCCTTCTACAGGAGCAACGCAAATGGTAGTGAATCGTTAGCAGCTGTTATATATTTACCTAATATGTTTACATATTTACAAAATTTTTTTATAAGAGAACTATTAATTTATTTATATATGCTAAGTATTAAAATATTATTAATGTTTATCCAGAATATTTACATCTTTCTAAACTTAAGGTAAAAACTATTATATAATAATTTAACATATGAGATTTGAATTAGCTATGGAAAAGTGTTACGAAATAGGAGCTATTGCATTAAATATGGAATACTGGAAGAAAACCTTTTAGTTGTGTGTTTGAGGATAAAAAATGGGCTACAAAATTAATTTCGGTAAATTAAGCAAAATCCAGCCTGTTTAGTTTTTACTTGTAAGTTTTTAATGGGACTATAAATGTGCTTAATATAATGTAATTTACTAGTAAGATCAGGCTATCTTGCTATAAACAGAAGACTTCGGCATGATTATAGACATAGTGACAATGTACATGTTTAGCCGGACATTATCTTGTTTAAAATAAACCCCTTGTTGATTTGGGAGGGACCCCACCATAGAATTCCTTTTACCATGAACACCCATTGTATTAATTTAATAAGTACAGTGGGCAAAAACATTCAATCGCGAATAAAATAATTATACATAGAACGTTTATTACTAGGGTGATGAACAAGTGCATTACTCTGATGCATAATCGAAGAAGGTGTCTCTTTTTGGTACATAAATATGATCTCCGCGAAACTTTAATTATATTTATATATGACTAGCCGAATGATCCGGGCAACGCCCGTGTTTCACCCGATTGAATGTTTTTATTTAAATACTATTTGTTACAATTATAAATTGGCGCCTTAAATAAATGCATATATTAGTTAATAACTATATCCTATGTGCTTTATCTGCCTATGTACTGTTAGCTTCCGTAGGAAAGACGCTCGTAACTGTACCAGGTCTATTAGTATGAAACGCGAAAATTTTCAGTGAATTCAAAAGTTCACCAATTCCATACAACAAAAGATTTTTTATTCAAAGTAACTGCCCTGATTAGCTATACACTCGGACAACTCTTCAGGCAATTTTCGAATTCCTTGTCTGAAAATTTCTATTCCTTTTGAGTCGAACCAGTCAACAAGTCATTTTCGGAGTATGTCTGAGTTCGTGAATTCCTGGTTTTTTAGCGCGTGTCCTAAAGATGTGAAAAGGTGGTAGTTTACGGCGCTAAGTCTGGTGAATACGGCGGGTGGGGTTAGAGTTCTCAGCCCAAGTCTTTTATGGTGTTTTTGACCACCGTAGCGTTGTGGGCTGGAGCGTTGTCATTCTGCAGTATCGGGTTGTTGTGCTTTTCACGCTATTCCGGTCTTTTTTCATTCAACGCCTCTCTCAAACTGTGCATTTGTTGCTCGTAGCGACTAGTATTGACCATTTTGCCAGGTTTCGGGAGCTCGAAATATACTACGCTGGTCTGGTCCCACCATATGCAAAGCATTGCCTTTTTTTCCGAAGCGATTGGGCCTAGGCGTCTGTTTTGGAAATTGGCCGGGCAGGCCCCACGACTTTTGGCGCGTAGGATTGCTGAAGTGGATCCATTTCTCATCAGAAGTTACGATTCGGTGCAAAAATGACTTCTTTTCATGCCTGGCGAGCAGCCCTTCGCAGGTTACCAGACGCCGTTATTGCTGCCTTTCGCCCAACTCGTGGGGGACCCATCTGGAAAGCTTTTGGGTCATTACGAGGCTGTTTAAACGTAGAGAAACAGCACCTTGAGACACCTGGAGCTGTTTTGCGAGTTTCTCCTGCATTTGGGTACTGTCCTCATCCAACAAAGCTTGCAGTTCAGTGTCCTCGAACTTTTGGGGCGATTTTCCACTTGGTTCATTATCAAGTTCAAAATCGCCACTTTGGAATTTTTTAAACCCCCTGTAACACTGCGATTTGCTCAGAGCGTGGTCGCTGTAAACTTCCTCGAGCATTCGGTGGGCTTCACTGGCACTTTTCTTCCAGTTGAAGGCGAACAACAAAACTTCCCGCAAATGGGCAATTTTTGGCTCGGAAATCGCAATTTTCCACAGGCTCCAGAAATTTTTCACGATTTGAATTTTTCTAAAACTTCACGCATGTTGATGCCACGTGAGTCAAAGAACAAAACGCCTACAACAGCGCCACCGTCGGCTCAAATAAAGTTGCACAGCGGCCTCTGGCGCCCATTTTCGCGTTTCATACTAATAGACCTGGTATATAGAATAACTAAAGCCTACCGCCCGCCATGCGCGCGCACAGGGAAGTCACGTGCTCGCCGGCAGCCAACGGGCGCGCGCCGCCAGCAGGGGGGGGGGGGCAAAGGTGCCGTGACCGAAGCCAACCAATAAAAGCAAACGGTGACAGAGAGAGAGAGATGACTGATTAGGAGATGAGGAAAGACGCTCGTAACTGTATATAGTATATTGATCATGTAGTAAATATTAAACATACCTGAGTCAAAATAATTGAATAACAGTTGGTAAACACAATGTTCATTTCTCTCACAAATATTCATCCAAAAATATCTTACACATTATAAGTATATCGTAGAAAGAGTATTAAGATTTGATGAAATATTTAATTATAGAAACTCTAATTTAATTAATATAGTTGTCTTAATTTTATAAAATATTTATATTTCCGAGAAAATTATTTAGTTGGAAATGGATAAAATGAAATTTGAAATTGTTAATCTCATTATTTCTTAAGAATTTTCAGATGCAAATTTGTTTTCAAACAAAGGTGATTAATTACTATAATAAGATTAGCAGAAGAATATATTTTAACTATCTGTTATCAACATAGTCTATAAGGTATGTTCATTATTTACATATTACAGTTGCATGGGGAAATTATATAAGTTATTATAAATATTTGATATCTTTCTCTTTTACAAATGATTTTGCTATATATTTAACGTTAATTGGATATAGGAAAACTCAAATAAAATAATACAAAAAATATAAAAACCTTTCTTAATAAGTTTGTTTATTAGACACAAACATGTTTAGCCTAATAACACAACTTATTGCGAAAAGGTTTATATTTCTGTTATAACATCTCACGTTAGCGAATTGAGTCTTTTCTCAATAGTTTCATTTTTTTAATATTCTATATAGAGATTTCGAACAATTTCTATGTAGGTTTTAAGTTATCTGTGATCTATAGATCATAGAGAAAACTTGACGTATGTCCAAGAAATTATATCTTCTTATAGACTTCATAATTTTACGCTATCTTCTTCAGGTTTGGGATGAGTATCCTGCTGTCCTTTTGACAATGGGTTTAGCCATCTATTTGCAAGTTGTCCTTTACCCCGAATGTCTTTGATTTCCTCAGTAATATTCGAATCCCGAGCGATACATTTTTATGATGCTTCCAAACATAGTAACTCTCAGTTACCAAGGATATTAATGATTCTATAATGAATATTTTGGGTGATTACTAATATATGATCATATATCGCAGTTAGTATTCTTTTAAAATACTCATTTTAATCAACAATTTCTTGCATATAACTAGTTAAATATTATACTATTTTCTCTATATATACCTAAATGTGTACGTGTATAGCCGTTAAAAATAAATATACTTATTATATAATATAAAATGCAAATATTTTATTTTTTTAAAAACATATATTTTATTTTCATCCATTGACTGTTTTACATATTTGACCATTTGACCAATTTTATGTGTATTTTTACTTCAAGTAATTCAAAATAAAATCTACTTGAAAGGTAAATAATTATCATTACTTTTTACGACTGCACCTCTTTTCAACAACAAAACACAAAAATAATTCTAATCTCAATATACATATAGTGACTTATATATATATATATGATATTCAATAGAATATATATTGGTATATATGTTGGTAATTGTTTTTTAATGAGTAACAAAAAATATACATGATTCATTATAAAAATATATATATACAGATTGTTAAATGTGTATATATATATTCCTATGAATAATTAGAAACATATATTTAAAAAAGTTAAAATATATTTATATGAAGTATATAAGGAAATTCCAATTTTCTATATATATATTTCAATCGGAAGATATTTACTATTTTGTAGTTACTTCAGGGTGATAGTTAGTAAAAGAATTTATGATTTTTAAAAGTGATAAATATTGGACGGCGGTTTCTACTTAAATAACCACACAGAAATAAGTCCAGTTCTCCCCTTTAATATATTTCAAAACGACTCCTGCAATAATACAAATAGCCTTGACTTAATGGTAGTCCATTTCTCATTGCGCCCTACCAAAAAAAGTCAACATTACAATCTTGAATATTAAAATTTTGCTATAGAAATGAATGAAAAAGAATGAGACTCTTTCAAAATTTAGATTTATTCCTTTTTGTAGGATATTTTTCTCTGTGAAATCTCACATGATTAGAATTTGTTTATTTATTTGTTGTTGTTTTTTTAGAGTTTAGGTATTATATATATATAAGATATTTGAATGTAATAAATAGGTGAACCAAGTAGTTCTATCCACACACAAAGACAACAATTTCAATTGACTATTCTTGTTGTCTATGCAAGTAATAGTTACCCATAAAATATTCTAATAATAAAACCTAGATTTTTGTGACAAGAGTTTATTTATTTATTTTTCTTTTCAACGGGCAAATCCAAAAGCAAGAGAGAGAGAGGGAATATTGGCGTATGCACGCGCTGGCGCGTGGATCTCACAGTATATTACAGATGAATATAAAAATAATAATTAATAAATCCTCACCCGTGGGTGCATAAACCAATACATAATTTTTATAATAACGAATAGATTCAAAAAGGATAAGTTTCTTTATTTGAAAAATCAATTCGAGCTTTCGGGCGCAAGCTGCCCTTCTACAGGAATAATTGATACAATTTCAAGTAATCATTTATGTACAGTTATATATATTATATATATGTAATGAGATGAGAATTCCAGTAGCTTTTGTAGAGATCCCGTCGACTACTGAAATAATGTTGAAGTCCTGGTAGCTCTTGTTGTACTGTGTTGACCGAGAGGAACAGTCAGGATGTAGAGTTTTCCAGTACCTCTCTGCACCTTGGAAGACCTTTAAAAGTTCTCACAAAATACAGGCAGTCGTGGTCGAGGCAGAGTGGAAAGCTGGAGATATCCACACAAAAAACGAAGACACAGTTGCACTAAGAAAGTTCCGTTAACAGATAAAAGTTGAGCGAGGAGCGAAAAGATAGAGATAGACGAGTTCTTCCTAACTACATGTTGGATGAGATCGACATAACATACGACCGACGCGGCTTGCACTAAGGGTGAACTAAACTAAACTGAACTGAACTGTACTGAACTGAACTGAGCTGTCAAGTCACTGTAAGGTGATGTATTTATAGGTTAAAGACGGGGCGACCTTATGTGACAGGGGCGTTTCTGAGAAAGGGGGCCTTGGCATGTCCAGGTGTGAGAGGGGTCTCTGCATTCCACCACATGTGACAGTGTGGGTGGCCTTGTTTGTGGGAATTGTAAATCGACCTGATTTATGACTTCCATCTTTAGACTTTGTTGTTTTGGCAATACTATGCTCGATCTCTGCTTTAGCTCAACTCTTAAATCTATTACAGATTTTATTTATTTATCCACTTTGTACAAATTACATTACATAGGGCGATGCAATGACACAGATTAATCATGCGCATAATTATTTATAGATGTGTTTCTATATACAACATGACAATCTTATTATAAGTTATATACACAGTATGGGGTTGTTGGTTTAAATTACCATATATATATATATATTTTATTTATATATATATGAGCTATTTTTTTGCATATTTAGGATTATTTATGAAGTTTTATATTTTATTATTTAAGAATAATTATTGTTATGTAAATTAGTCAATTGGTTGATATTATTATATGCAATATTGTTAAGTGGTGTGATGAAGAGAAATCGGATAATTCTATTTTAGTTTTTGGACCAGCCTATCATATGTCTCTGGGATATCTATGTGTCTATTTATGCTATTATATTTTGATGAAATCAGTGCTTCCAGTATTAATCTTTTGTATTTACTATTTATGTTTGTATAATGAATATTAGGGTTTGCTAGGTTGAAATCGTGATCTGTGTTTCTAATATGTTGTACTATTAGAGATTTGGGGTCTTTGCTTTTAATATTTCTTCTATGTTCGTCTATTCTGTCTTTTATATGTCTGCCTGTTTCACCTACATATACATTATTACATTGGTTGCATGGTATGGAATATACGGCTTTGCTATTGTATAGTTTTGTTATAGGAATACTGTTTCTTGTAATGGGGTTTCTTATTATGGTTGGTATACTCGGGTTGCTTTCATAATATGTTCTTATACCGTGTTTGCTTAAAATTCTGGCTATATTGGTACTACTATGGAAATAGGGAAATATACATATTGATTTATAAACATGATTATTTCTTATAAGAGAGGGATTATGGAAATGTCTTAATATAAAGTTTTGTATTTGCCCGTTGAAAATCAAAATTTTTTCTAAATCTTGCAAATCCTCAAAATAATTTAAAAAACACTTTACTTAAAATATAGTTTATTTTATTCGCGAGTTTATGCTTTCAAATGCTTATTTATTATTAATTTTGCTGAATATTTTTATATCTATGTATAATATTTTCAAGCCATAGAGCATTAATATATATATGAATGGTTCATTCCTTTCCTCTTCTTTTTCCCAAGCAAATTCAATTGCAGAAGTGTAAACTTTCGATATTTTAGCAAGATGTCACTCTTGTGAAACGTACCGCTCCAAACTTTGTGTCTGAGGAGCGATATTTTTTATAGAAAGATGATCTGGTTTTTGTTTTCTGCTCGAATGAATGTTTTTCTGTTAGAATTTTGTTCCTGCATACAAAATAATGAACTGGTTTCACCCGTGGTCTCTGCTTTTTGGAATTTTTCCCGTTATAATTTTGTATCTGATAATCAAGCATGATACAGCAATATCATTGGGTGTTGTTCGTAATTTTTG
This sequence comes from Cordylochernes scorpioides, assembly GCA_030710605.1. Lineage (NCBI taxonomy): Eukaryota > Metazoa > Arthropoda > Arachnida > Pseudoscorpiones > Chernetidae > Cordylochernes > Cordylochernes scorpioides. The sequence continues at coordinate 21,894,560 of CP092881.1, read as the reverse complement.
CACGAATCATAATTAAAACCTTCTAAAAGTAAATTGGAAGGTCTATCACCCGAGTTTCGTGAGGCCAAAGTTCTTTCCCTGACATTCAGAATCCTGGCCGTATGTTCTTGTGGGGTTTCTGTCGCTCTCGAAGTACTGACCCTGTTTCTATTTTGCCGAAGCCTATTCTCACGCTGTCCCACGGATTCCGCCGCTCTTGAGGTACTGGCCCTGTCTCTATCTTGTTGAAGCCTGTTCTCACGCTGTCCCACGGATTCCGCCGCTCTCGAAGTACTGGCCCTTTCTCGAATAATCCTAAGACGATGCTCACGTTGCACAGCAGTCTCAGCACTTCGCACATTTCTTTTTTTACTCACTTCTGGTAGGACTTTTCCAATAGGTTTGCGTTTCTTGGGAGGCATCTCAGATCTCTAAAAGCTAAACAAAAGAAAAGAGTATAAAACAGTAATAAAAATAGGCAAAGTAGAGAGAAAATATGTTATTTAAAAGCTAAACAAAAGTAAAGAGTATAAAGCAGCCAATGGGCGCGCGCCGCCGTCAGATCCCCACGCGTTCTAGAGGGCGCTATTTGTGAGCTAAGTGGAATAATTTGAATATATAGTTTTAATAATTGAATTATATATTTTTTAAAATAGCCTATCGTCTTCCCCGTATTCTTTTACCTATGTATGGAAATTTTGGTTTGAATTAGTGAACTACTGCGAATTTGTATACCGGACATACAGACAAACAGACATACAAACATTCATTTATATATATATGTATGAAAAAATAGTACAAATTTAATATTGTACTTGGATAAGGTGCATAAATTAAGAAAAAGGTATCTACTTATCGTGCAACTGAAAGTTGCTGATGGCTTGCGCCATCTATCGGAATAAATATCAACTATTCTCGTTTGGCCAATTCTGGAATAATTAAAAATCAACGAGGATAGTTGATATTTATTCCGATAGATGGCGCAAGCCATCAGCAACTTTCAGTTGCACGATAGGTAGATGCCTTTTTCTTAATATTTATGTATATATATATATATGCAGCTTTATCGTGACCAACGGTCTTACACAGATTCACCGTGGAAGAAGTATAGATAGAGCTCCCATACTCCAGGCAGCACAGAACTCAACAACAAAAAGGGGATATATATCCAAAATACAGTTACGAACGTCATGCGTTCTTCATCTCTTAATTCTTCAGTTTTCATCTCTGTCACCGTTTGCTTTTTTTTTTTGGAATGGCGCTCTCCTATTGGTTGGCTACGATCACGCCACTTTGCCCCCCCCCCCCCATCATGCCTCCCCCACTCACTTTTTCGTTTTTGTAACTATAGTGTTGGAGCGGTCGCTCCTTAAATAAATGCATATATTAGTTCATAACTAAATGGAATCCTCTCTTTCTTTTTCCCAGTAAGAGACGCCTACGGAAGCCAACAGTACATAGACAGATAAAGCACATAGGCTATAGTTATTAACTAATATATGCATTTATTTAAGGCGCCAATTTATAATTGTAACAAATAGTATTTGAATAAAAACATTCAATCGGGTAAAACACGGGCGTTGCCCGGGTCATTCGGCTAGTATATATATTTTTTTCAGTGATACGCTTCCCTATGCACAGTGGAATCTGCAATCACTAGACATACGTCGGACCTGGAGGCTGTTGTTGGGTTCTGTGCTGCCTGGAGTATGGAAGGTCCATCTATGCTTCTTCGACGGTGAATCTGTGTAATAGGTGGCCTTTCCCGTCAAAATAGAGGCAAGAACTAAGCGTCATCTATTAACCGTCTCCGCAAACTAGCTGATTCGATACTATGACAGAGCCACAACGCCAGTATATAGATTATTTTTCTCCAAATATTTGTTGATAAACTCATTTTTGAATCAATATATGCCTTTTTGTTTTATAAACATTTTATTAATTTTATTATGTATTTCTATATTTTTATAACTAAATATAAAAATATTTTTCTTTTCAATTTTAATCAACAAAAGATTTCACAACACTCCATTAATATTTTTTTCCGTGCTTCATACAGCGTGAAATTTTATTTTTATGTCATTTTTTTCATATAAAGTAGACATAATTCAATTATGTATAAAAACCTTTATGTTTAAATACATCATTAGATAAAAGATTAGATTTTTTTGACAGTATTTATTTTTTGCTGTTCCACAAAATATAAAATATTTTCAAAGTTTTTTTTTTTTCAAAATTAAATTTTGGGATTTTTTATAGTTAGTACATAATTAATGTAGCTAGATATAATATATTTTCTTAACCATTAATCACACTTTTTATAAATCATATTAAATTCAACGTAACCAATAAACTATATATATATTAAAAATAAAGAAGGCATCTCCTGGCCACGAGCACATGCCTTCTTTATTTTTAATATCAACACCTGACCCATTTATCTTTTATTTTTTCTATTGTTTTGTTTTTTCATGTGTTTAGCGTATTTACGCAAATTTGGCCTTAAATACCCATTTCTTGATTTCTCGGGAAGCCATTGGGACCAAAAATATTTTTAGTCGCAGTGGTTACAGCCTTCTCCACACTGACGAGCGCCAACAGCGCGAAACGCGTTCGTGGATGGCTTTTCTTGATTTATCAAGAAATTGGGTTGGCCAAATATCACGGAGCAAGCTAAATAAACGTTTAGTTTTGCTCCATTAGATGGCGCTCTGCCATCTAAAAAGCACATGTCCTCGTGGTCAGGAGATGCCTTCTTTATTTTTAATATCAACACCTGATCCACTTATCTTTATTTTTTTCTATTGTTTTTTCATATATATATATATATTTGATAAATCAAAATAATACTTGTATTTTATTCTATATATTGATACCATGGTATATTATTTGATTAATATCATATTCAGGTGAGGAAAGAGAAAAAAAACTCTTAAAAACACCTTCTGGAGATTTAGCAACCCACTGCAAACGCTGAGAACTATTTCAGAAAAAAAAAGTATAGCAATAGAAATCTATAATTTCTACAGATCAATTGTAAATAGATTCATACACAAAAGAGGTAGCGAGGAAAGATTTAGAATAGATGTGTAAATAAATCCTTTTTCAAACAAAGGCTCACATGCACATGGGGAAAGGGAGAAAAAATTACTGTATTTTTTTTGTTGTTGTATGGCGAATCCATACAGGGCAATGGGCCCTAATAAAAGCCTTTTTGTTGTTGTTGTATTTGATTAATATCATATAGCCTTATAAATATAGTTCCATTTGAGGCTTAGCCTTACAATTGTAGAATTCAATGTGGAATGTGCATGTGCATCAACCGGAACAGAAATCAAATAAACATTGATTTAACCTGTTCCCTTAATTGGCCAACCCATTTTCTTGAAAAATCATGAAAAATCAATCACGAACGTGTTTCGAGCTATTGGGTTTTCTGTATTTAAAAGAAAAATTAGGTTGGCCAAATATCAGAAAACAATTTAATCAATGTTCAGTTGAATTTGATCCACTAGAAGGCGTTCTGCCATCTAAAAAGCAAATATGAGCATGTCAGGATACGCTTCTTTTGTTTTTAATATATATACCTGTAGAACTTGGAGAGATAATTCGAATGTCTTTAAATCGAATAATCATCTTGGTCCCTAGAATTTCCTATAAATAGAATTTCCGTTTTTAATTCGAATTTTTGGATAAATCGAATTATTTTACTCCCTTGGGCTTTGGATAATCTAAGTTCGATTATATTTATATAAATATAGAACGACATTGGAAAATTATACCGAATCTGTTTCTTTTACACGAAAAATCGAAATTTATTTTAAGGAGAAATAACGATTATTTCTAACCTTATGGATGAAGTATGAAAGGATGAATTGTGAAGAGTAATGATGAACGGAAAAATAAAAGTGTCCAGGAATGGGAATTCCGTTCATCATTACTCTTCACAATTCATCCTTTTTTACTTCATCCATAAGGTTAGAAATAATCGTTATTTCTCCTTAAAATAAATTTCGATTTTTCGTTTTAAAAAAAACACATGAGGGATAATTTTCCAATGTCGTTCAACAATTAAAGCCGCATTATATCGTATTATAAATTGATTTATATAAATGCACCATAAAGGTTGAGCATATTCTTTTAAAATGCATTTGTTTCATCTCCCTTCTACAAAACGTAATGGTGATGATAAAAGTGAGCTACAAAATCATTTTTGACAAATTCAGGCAAAGGTTAACCAATCAACTATGGTGTTACGACTACTAGAGTAGTCAACTTCATTTTTATGTAAATATATTTGTAACTTAACAACTAAGAGAAAAAAGTATGTAAATTTCTTTGAATGTATAAATTAGTATGTAAATTTCTTTTAATTTATAAATTGACCGTGTTTTTCAATAAAAAAGAGTTCTGGATAAGTTTTGGATGGTTGATAGTGGTCCTTAGAGCCTCTTCCTTGGAGTTACCGAGCTGGTCAAGTAACTGGACACTAGGTGGTCTCTCAAGGTAAAGAGAGACAGCATCCATATTGAGAAGAAAGAGTAACCTCCCTCAATATATGGTTTCAGGCTTTGACCCTCAACATTCTGAAAATAGATTTTCCACTTACCTGTATGCATGTATGGTACATGAATGCAATCTTCCCTATATATATCTTCACAATTCATCCTTTCATACCTAATTCCTAAGGATGGAAATGGTCGTTATTTCTCCTTGAAATAAATTACGATTTTTCTTTCAAAAGAAACATTTGCGGTAAAACTTTTCGAACGTCGTTTTACAATCATAAGCCACACTATATTGTATTATTTAAACAAATATATTGATTAAATATTAGTGTATTATACATATTATATCAAAAAATAATATATACATTAATATATCACACCTTTAGTCTTTTGAGTTTGCTATTTCCTTTGTTTTCAATATACCTATTCGAAAAGACATGTTATTTATAAGTTGTTTGATCTTCAGTGTGATTATTTATTCAAATCAATTATTTTATCATATAGAATATATTTTTTGAAGCTTTATATACGCTATAAATATATCTTACAAACACTGATTTTCTAAAATATATCAAATATTTAGATGGCTGGCTAGTTCATAAAATATTATGTGCTTATTTAAATATTCGAATTCAAAATGGTATTATCATTTTTGTCAAGGTCGTCTCAAGAAGGACGAATATCATATTTGATATATATATTTGCTGATAATCTCTTTTAAAAGGTTAAGATTATTACTATAAGGAAATTTTCTATTATTATTAAAAGCTCGTTTATATTATGTTAAATGATTAATAGGCAACCTATTTTCTGCTATGTGGAACCACATTATTTGGCATGTCACCAACAAGGTAAATATGAGTTATTTAGCAACTTATATTGCCAAGAAATACTATCAGATTACTTTAAAAATATCAGAATCTGCTTCAGGTATTGTTCTTTACGATTGGAATTGATATATTTTGACATCCAAAATGTCCTCGATAAAATTTTTATATTATTCGGAAAAGCAAAAATCTGCAAACATATAAATATATTTTTCTCCCCTTGCAATATAATAAATATTTAAAATATGTAAATAATAATTTGCATATAAAAATAGTATATATATCATCAATTTATTATCATGATACTCCTGTTTAAGAACTGAGAAGTCCGAAAGTTAGAAAATAAAAGGTTACACAAGGAATTTAATTCTGGAAGCTTCATTTATTTTATAACATATAAATAATAAACAAAAAGGAATTTGAAGATGTGTTTCTTATTTTATTCTATATTATTTATCACAAATTCTTCTACAAAAGTATATAATAAAATATATAATAATCTTAAGATTTATTCTTATTATATACTCTTAGAAAGGAAGGTTCGAAATCCAAATAGCTGAGATGATTACAGCAAACCGCATCTAAGATATCATATAGAGAGGGAGGTTTGTGATAATCGAAAGCTTGAGAAGAATATAAGATAAAAGAAACACATCTTTGGGAGCCAATTTGTTTAGAAATTGTATGTATTGTAGAGTTCTACTTTTCCTAACAATATGAAAATCTTATCGAGGACATTTTATATGTCAATAGATAGCAATGCTAATCGTAAAAAGTAATACCTGTAGCAGATCCTGATAATAAAAAATAATAGTTGAAAGTAGTATTCTTGGTAATATAAATTACTAATAACTGGACGCATGTACAAACTCTTATGGCCAAGCAATTGTGAAATATCTTTATAAGAATCTGAAGTAGCTACAAATAAGTGTTAAGAAAATAGATACGAGTACATACCATATATTTCAAAGTTAAATTTGAACAAGAATTATATTCAATATGAGGTTTAAAATAGAACAGGTATCTTATTTCATTTGAGCTAAAATCAATTACAATACACTTTTGATAAAGGTTAATGATAAAGGCAAGTTCAAATATTTGATTTGAATATACTTGAACATCTCCATATAGCATGTATATAAGCAACAACAACAACAAAAAAGGCTTTTATTAGGGCCCATTGTCCTGTATGGATTCGCCATACAACAACAGAATAATACAGTAATGTTTCCTCCCTTTCCCCATGTGCACGTAAACCTTTGTTTGAAAAGGGATTTATTTACACATCTGTTCTAAATATTTCCTCACTACCTCTTTTGTGATGTATATATGCATAAATATACATATATAATTCATATTATTTTAATAAATTTGTGTTTGATTAAGGTGGTCAGGGTATGCCTTTTTTAGTTTAATATTTGTGTCTGAGACGTTATTTAATAACGAATTTCACTCAATTTCCTCTTTGTAATTATCTATGATATAGTTATAAAGATAATATTCGAGAAAACTCGTTGTATATTATGATATTCTGCATAGAAAATACAATTCAGTTTTATTATATAATTTTATCAGACACATAGATATATATCGCTCATTTCGAGAACAGGTATACTTCAGAATCAAAATATTATATATAAATTATATTCATCTTCTATTTATATTAATATAAATAAAATTGTATCCTAGTTTCGAATAATCGGGTCAGACGAAGAGAAAAAAATAATCAGTGACCAATATAATCCATGATTTAGCACCAGAGCTTTCTCAATTTTAACGGCCTCAAACTTTCTAAAATAACAATTTCTTCATAATTTATGTCTTTGAGATATTTTTATTTCTATCTAGATACATTCTTCGTGTCTTTTTATATCAAGTTGAAAATTCCAATTTTTAATCAGTGCAATCTCAAGTTTTCGTGCAGAAAAGGTTTGACCCCTATATATGGCATAAATATTTTAATATATAATAACAGTTCATTTAGTTTGATAGATTATATAAAAGCAGAATTATTATTAAATATGTAAAATATATGTTTAAAAGTTACTCATATACACTAATAAAACGAGCTGTTGAATATTTAATGATATTTTATAAATATAATAAGGTATATTTTCTGAATAAATTATTTCGTAGTAAAAATCTTATTTTTGACACCTTAACTGATTTTGTAGACATTTAACACAATATAAAATTGCAAAAAGAGAAATATTCTGTCAAATATTTTATATGATATTTTTATCTAAATTTAATTTTAGATGAATACATGCCTTATTTACATTTCATATAAATGGTTTTTCACACAAACAATTTAGCCAAATAATATTCTATAAGGTTGTCCCAAAAGTTCGTGGTTTTCTTATTACTTGGCGAATAATATTGTTACGGCGAATACATAATCTCTATATATATAAAAATGAATGCTTGTATGTTTGTCTGTTTGTTTGTTGGTTTGTATGTCCGGTATACAAATTCGCAGTAGTTCACTAATTCAAACCAACATTTCCATACATAGGCAAAATAATACGGGAAAGACGATAGGCTATTTTAAAATATATATAAATCAATTATTAAAACTATATATTTTTAGTCAGAAAATGATGATGACGATATTGCTGTATCATTTTTGATTATTAGATACATAATTATATCGGGAAAAATTCCAAAAAGCAGAGACCACGGGTGAAACCAGTTCATTATTTTGTACGCAGGAACAAAATTCTAACAGAAAAACATTCATTCGAGCAGAAAACAAAAGCCAGATCATCTTTCTATAAAAATATCGCTTCTCAGACACAAAGTTTGGAGCGGGACGTTGCACAAAAGTGACATCCAGGGTGCCAATTTATAATTGTAACGAATATTATTTGAATAAAAACATTTAATCGGGTAAAACCCGGGCGTTGCCCGGGTCATTCGGCTAGTAATACATAATACTATTACTTTATACACAAAAAAAGTCATTATACATAGCGGCGAATAATATTGTTATTTCAATTTTTTGCAAATTTTTACGAAATATTGGGACAACATTGCATATATATTATGAGAGATTTTAAATACGAAGATGTTTTCGGAATTAAACCTCTTTTTTATTCATTTTTCAACATAGTATACCTTTGAGGATATACACGTTCCTTGAGTCTCACTACTATTTCTTAATCCCCCCCCCCCCCCCAAAAAAAAAGAAAGGAATCGTCAACGTCTCCTAATATGCTTTCCTTCAGTTATTACTTCTTCATTTGAGTCGAGTAATTTCTCGGTAGTCATTTATTCATGTTTAGGAACGAGTAGAAATAACAGGAACCAGATCGAGCGAATACAATGAAAGGTCAGCAATTTATAGCACAATTCATGCAGGTTGGGTACGACTAATCAGGATGAATGTGCATTTTCATGGCGAAAAATAACTTTTAAGCCTGCCACATGGGGCCGTGGTTTCTTCAATTACTTGTAATTCGGTCTATCAACTAATTGTCGTATTTTCCAATAATAGGTTTTCCTTTATTAATAAAAGAGATCTATAAGATTGAGATTCCCTTCATACATATCATGAAAGAAGTTAAATCAACGTTTAGTTGATTTTTGTTACATTAGATGACGCTCTGCCATCTTAAATGCTCAGGATAGCGGTCAGAATATGAATTTCTTTTTTTAATATATTGTAACAAAGTATTTATTAATTTTATTATTTTTTATTAACAGAGTGGTCATTTTTATGTTTATATATTGCGACTCTGAGCCATGACATCATATTCGGATGGGACTTCTTCAAGGCCACCGAAGCCGTCATTGATTGTGGCAGAAATGAACTCCATCTCGGGGAAACCTCCGTCCTGGAATCTCGAGAGGAGGAAAACCAGAGATTGTTTGCTTCCGACGACTTTGTCATCCCGCCTAAATCAATAAAGAAGATCAGTGTGATAAACGAAGAAGTATGCGGTGTTAGAGATGTTTTAGTCTCAACTTCTAAGGACTTATTATTAAGAAAAGAAGTTCTTATACCAAACTCATTGGTTACCTTTCGACACGGCCGAAGTAGCATTTGTGTTGCGAATGGAGCGTCTTAGCCGCAACTGATTCCATCAGGAATGAATATGTGCACCATGGAAAGTTATGAGAATGGAAATATCTGCAGTCTTATCGAATCCAGCGATAAGTTACAAGAAACGCAGCTAAAGTCACGTGAATGGTCACAGAAGCTAAACCTTACTCTAGATCCAGGGCTGTCTGAAATTCAAAGGTTACAGCTTGTTTCATGCCTTGACGAGTTTATTGACATATTTGACTTTGGGAGAACTCCTATTAAGCCCACCAGTGCTGTGAAGCACAAGATAAACACAGGAGACCACTCTGTTAATTAAAAAATAATAAAATTAAGAATTACTATGTTACATAAATAAAATTAATAAATACTATGTTACAATATACCTGACCTTTTTTCTATTTTATATTATTTTCACTTAGATATATATTCTTTTTTTTTTCTTTATTTCAACACACAACACGCGATATCCCGGTTAGGTATAATTGCGTCGAAATATATTCTTGAAATTCTAACTCTTTATTGTGATGTATTTAGGTTAAAAATCACTCATTTAGTCACCAACTGGTAATTATTAACCTAAATACACCACAGCTGGCGAGGAGGATGGGATTTAGTGTTATTTTGAAATCTCCGCAAATACGGACATGGCCATTCTTTTTCATTATAGGAACTATAGGCGTAGCCCAATCGCTTCTTTCTATTTTTGTAATTACTCCTTGGGCCCCAGGATTTTCCAATTCTTTTTCAATAGCGTTTCTCATTACATAAGGAACATTTCTCGCCCTGAAAAATCTAGGATTAGCATATTTTCTAAGAATTAGATGCGCCTTTTGATCCTTAATTACACCTACATTTGATGTGCCAAAAACCTCTGCAAATTTATTTACCAAAGAGGAACATGTTGTTTCTTGAACTAAATTTATGTCCGAGAAGAGATTTTAAAATAGTACAAATGTGATCTTGTACTGGGATAAGGTGCATAAATTATGAAAATTCTAGAATAATTGAAAATCAACGAGAATAGTTGACATTTATTCCGATAAATGGCGCAAGCCATCAGCAACTTTCAGTTGCACGATAATGAGAAGCCTTTTTTATAATCTTTATAAATTATTAAAATATTTTGTTTTGTGCTTATTTTGAAAATAATTTTTAATTCAAAACACATCACAAAATGAATTTTAAAAAATGCTATATAAAGTTTATTTCATATTTTTTCTCAAAATAATCATCATTAATAATCATCATAATCATCAAGCGAAAGGTAAATAAATACCTCTTTCACACATCTGAATAATATTGATTTCGATAAATACCTATCAAATATATCGGATAAATTGATAAATTTATTTATAAAAGACTGTAAAGATTTATTCAAAAAAAGAATCAGCAGTTCGTATTGTGTTCCCATGTCTAAACTATTCTCCCAAATATTTAAATATTCATACAATACGAATATATTCAAATCTCTCTATGTTATTCGAACAGAATTCAATTTAAAACAACCTCCGTAGAAAAATGATCTGACAAAAAAATAATATTTTTATTTTTTTACCAAATGCTTCATAAAACAACTCGTAAAAATTCAAGCTAGAAATTTTAAATGGTTTGAAATAAAAAGGTAAAGTGATATTTAAATAAATATAAAATTTCACTTTTAAAAATTTCTATAAATAGGGACAGCAAGGTGATTTAAAATTGAAGACATTTTTTTTAGTTCCGGTGTCTTTTGTTAGGGAAAAAAAAAAGAACGGCGAACATGGAATATTTTATAATTTGGGTTGAATTCTCAGGCAGGCAGTCTTTTTAAACGTTCTTTACGATAAAAATTTCATTTTTAGGAATCTCACACAATAGATGAACGCATGCATAGAGTGCCTCTAATCGACGTCTTTTATTCCATTTTGGAGTGCTGTGAGAACTTGTGATATATTTGAAAGAAATGGTTATACTTTTTGTAGATTTTACCACTTTTTATTTCTATAAATAGATACAGTAAAATCTATATTTAGAGTTAATTCTTTTAAACGCCTATTTCTAATAAGGCGTCTATATTTCTTAATCTCTCTCTCTCTTTCTAAAAATATATTTATATTTAAAAATGTTATCTTTCAAGTTTTTTTCAAGGCAACGTCTTGTCAACAGGGTTGTCAGCCTTGGAGCAGCCAAATTAAGGAGGCATACCCATTTTAAGATTGATTAATAAGAAATGAAAAATCTGATGAACCTGCCAAATAAAAAAAATAAAAAATACACCTGAGAAAGGTTTGTTTTATTTATACAAATGTGTTGGTGAGTCTACATTCATGAACAAAATTTAGGGAAGTTGTACCTTTTAGCATGTACATCTGGATTCAAACAAAACTATGAAAGATATTTGATACACGGTGAGTTTTATTGAATACACACAGGATAACCAAGTGTGAACAAAATTGCCTCTGTCTCTAACTCTAAATCCATTATGGATGGTATTGGAAAATTACCATATTATTATTTTCACGTATATCTTGAATGGTTGTTTTTCCTCCATTAAAATGTTAATGTCAACGACTAATATATTGAATGAGCCATGTATTAAGATTGTATACTTAAAGTATCACTAATAAACATTGAAATTACTAGATAAAGAGGGTGAATTTATACTACAGTTAGGGTTAAAATAAAGATAAACTGAATAAAAAAATTATGATATTATTAGAGGAGCCTCATTGAGAAGTTACATTAGATAATAAAGTCGTTAGAGACAGAGGCAATTTTGTGCACACTTGGTTATCCTGTGTGTATTCAATAAAAGTCACTAAGTATCAAATATCTTTCATAGTTATTGTCTGAATCCAGGTATACATGCTAAAATGTACAACTTCCTTGAGTTTGTTCATAAATATAGACTGACCAACACATTTCTATAAAGAAAACAAAACCTTTCTTTATAATTTCACTTCTCAGATGTATTTTTTCATTATTTCAGTTGATAGGTTTATTAGCCTTTTCATTTAGAAATTTTTTTTATTGATTTTCATATGATTTTAAAATCCTTTTTTTTTTGTTAACAAAATGGAGAGACACTATAATGTCATTAAAATCAGATTAAATATAAAAACGCCTTTTTGCAAAGTGTATATGAACGGTAGTGATAAATACTCTGTGTAAAACTTCCAAATATTTTTATTGCACTGTTATTGTCATTGAATAGTACATATCCAATTTGATTCAAAACATTAACAAAACAGTATTGTCTGGATTATTACCACCACACCACTGATGAACCGGGCTTCTCCAAATATTTTTTTTTTCGTAGTAAAGGAAAGTAGATATTCTTTTATATTTTCAAAATTCATATTATATAGCATTCTTTTACATAATAATATCATTTCTGAACAAAAAGAAAGTTCTAGAAGGACAACATCAATGCCATCCACCACCCTTTGGTTTGAGCAGAAATAGAAAGAAATTTTAAACAGGTAGATAAACCTTATACCTTATATTTTACTTATTTGACATAAATAATACTTATATGTATCCAAGATTTCGTTGATTTTTATCTTAGTATCAAATAAATGATCCCAATTTCAACTATTTGCTCTTTTTTTACTTTCTTTCAAGCGCGCAAATTTCACCCAGAGAGAGTTTATTTTTTTATGCTCCAATAATAAGGGCTCCATGCTTGTTTAGCTGTAAATAAAAAAATATTGAATAGGAAAAACTCTGTTTTGATAATTGTGTTTTTGAGGTTTTAGCATTTTACAAATATAATATATATCATTTAAATTTATAGTGTTGAAAGAATTAATCGGTAAGGAAAACCCTTTATGCTTACAACTTTTCTGTCAATTGAATTCACTCTGGTCAGATATATAATATATATAAAACATTATTTGGCTTAAAATAACACCAGAAAGATGATACATTTAGAAATAAAAGAACAAAAATTAAAAATAGATTTATATATGTGGTGACATAAGTGAACATTATGAGGACAAAAGGAGGAAGATAGGAGAGGGCACTGAACACCGGAGGATTTTATTGAACCGGTCACGGTAAGATAACACAACTAACTAAACTAACAAAGATATTCCATTTATATATACACCGCAACACACCACAGAGTAACAGGTCACTGGTTAAAATAATTATATCATGAAATCCGAGAGAATTGCCATTTTAACACTTCCTCTCAATTCATCAGATTTCTACATTCCAAATCCAGTGACGTGTTTTTCATACAAAAACCTTGGTAGGCCTTTAGTAAGGATGTCGGCAACATTATCTTGGGTTGGTGTGTGGACGACCTCGACAAGTCCATCGCTGCAAATGCTTCTGATGAAATGCCATTTGATGTCAATATGCTTAGTTCTGGCATGATAAACCGGATTCCTCGCCAGCTGTTGAGCACCCTGGTTATCCGTCTTCAGAACAGTCGGTCCATTCAGCAATTCACCAAATCCCATCTCATCCAACAGCGCTCTAAGGTAGACTGCCTCCTTTCCTGCTTCACAAAGTGCGATGTACTCAGATTCTGTGCTCGAAAGAGTGACAGTCTGCTGCTTCTTCGATTCCCAGGCTATTGGACCTCTTGCCAAAAAGTAAACAATTCCCGTATGAGATTTTCTATCCACGAGGTTTCCACCCCAATCAGCGTCGGCATAACCATGAAGAGCCTCATTAGATCTCCTGTAGGTAATCCTCAAACATGAGGTGCCTTTCAAATAGCGGAGGACACGCTTGGCAGCATTCCAGTGCTGTCTCCTAGGATCATTACTGAACTGTCCCAAAGCACTAACTGCATAGGCTATATCGGGCCTTGTCGACACTGAGAGATATATCAATGATCCAATCAGTGATTGGTATTCTACCTTTTTCACTGGCTCATTCTCACCTTCTATAGATGAAATTTTTGTTAACTTGGAGTTCGAGTCCATGGGTGTAGAAATAGGCTTTGCCTCTTTTATTCTATATTTCGCCAGATATGCTCAGTTTTATTGCTTGTGGCCTCAACAGTTTGCAATGTAGAACTGTACAGCTTGCTTCCTTGGCTACAAAACACTTAGCTATAGCTGCAATATTCTCTTCGAGGTTACGGCACCTTAAGCGGGTATGGCCGAAACACTTTATAGATTTTATAGCTTGGATAGGCTATTGACCTAACATCGACGACAAATGTAGGGAATTAATATGTTCAAATATGTAGCGGTAATATTTTTGACATGATATTTTAATGAAAATATAATGTGAAATAGAGGAGCAATAAGGAAGTATAGAAATATTTTATAATATATAATACATATTAATTTATTTTAAAAGATTTTTAATATAAAATTATATATATATTGTAGAATCATATTCAAAATATAAAAACATATAAAAGCTTTTAAAGCGATATGAATTTCTCCTGAACAAAGATATCATAATTCCGGTAGAATGAAACTTGAATATTTCCACGTTTAGTCTGAAAAGTTATGTAAATCTCTCAGTAGATGGTCCCGTGAGAAGGCACCATATTTGCACAATAATTATCCCAAGGGAACATGTCTTTTCCCATATTCCATTCTCCCCTGTTATTTAGGTTCTCCTGACTGCTTTAGTGAGATTTGAAATATTCCATTCCTATGTAAACTACTTACTCTCAAATTTTATTATTAATTTATTGTTTATATTTGAGATTTCAAAGGGATAATATTGGCTTACAGATACACTGTTAGAAAAAAAATAGGCATATCCTCACCGCTCAGATAAGCTTTTTTGATGGCATAGTGCCATCTAGTGGAACAGAAATCAATTAAAAGTTGATTTAAGCTGTTCCCTGATATTAGGCCAACCCATTTTCTTGATTAACGCGTTTGTGATCAACCTGATCAGCTGTCTGGATGGTCGGGATATCATAAAAAAAAACAACCTTTAAACTTCAATTTTATTTTTGGGAATAAATAAATGTCACATGGTGCTAAATCAGGCGAGTACGGAGGATGATTCAACACACAGACGTTATTTTTGGCCAAAAAGCGACGAACAATGAGTGAGGAGTGACTCGGTGCATTATAATGCAGCAAACACCAACTGTCTTCATCGCAATATTCTGGACGAATGCGACGAATTCTGGCAATCAAACGTTTCAAAACATTTAAATAATACTCTCCAGTAATGCTTTGTCCAGCGGGAACAAATTCTTTGTGGATAATACCTCTACTATCGAAAAAGGTAATCAGCATTGTTTTGATTTTTGATGACACTTTTCGCGTTTTTTTTTTTTTTTGCTTGTGGAGAGTTTTTTGACTTCCATTCGGCACTTTGGCGCTTTGTCTTTGGGTCATACTGAAAACACCATGTTTCATCACCCGTAACAATTGATTTCAGGAAGTTTGAATCATTTTCATAGGCAGAAATTATGTCCCTGCAATGTGCAATTCTCAATGATTTCTGCTCGCCCGTTAAAGTGTCTGGAACAAATTTAGCACAGACTTTAGTTTTACCCAAATCTTCATGCAGAATGGTTCGAATCGTTTCTTTGTTGATGTGTAAAACTTCTTCCATCATTCTCAGGGATGCACTGCGATTGTTTGCAACAAATTCTCGCACTTTTTCTATACTTTCTGGTGTCTTCGAAGAACTTGGTCGTCCAGTATGCTTATCATCTTCTAGAGTATTTCTTCCATCCGAAAAACGTTTGTGCCAAATGAAAACGTTTGATTTACTCAAACATAACGTACCATAAACTTGCTTCATCAAATTATATGTTTCCGATGCACTTCTACCAAGTTTTGCATTAAATTTAATGACCGCTCTCTGTTCCATCTCAGAAATTCGACGAACAAAAATTTTTACTTTTCAAAAATCGCCTGTATGGTTTTAAAGAGTTAACCAAAATGGCTGAAACAAGGCCACGCGCTATATAAGGCTTTGAATATATATATACGCATGCGCAAATTCATAACTGGCTCTGCTATTGGCTTTTATCTAGCGCGAGTCTTAAAAATATTTGCCACACTGTGTATATATATTTTGCTTATCCCTAGTACACGTGGTACAGGCCATGATAATCATGGTGGGTAGTTAGCGACTGCTTTTTACCTTAAGCGCACCACATGTATACACAAGTGAAAAGCAGTTCGACTTTGCACTTACTAATGTGCCAGTGGTTACTTGCACTCGCTGGTGGGGTTGTAAATTTTCAAGAATCGGGGGGCCATTGGAGTATTTTTTTTAACAGAAAAAAGTGTCCAATGCGGGAATCGAACCCGGGTCGTAGTGGTCGAAAACCAAACGGTTTAATCAGCCTTCCACCGACCCCCCGTATATAAATTCATGGAAATAAATATTATCACACACGTAGAAAATTAGGAGAGACAAATTTCAGAATGACACGGCAATTTATGCATTCAAGTGAAGAAAAAAATCGAAAGTTATAAAATACCAAAGAGAAAACGAGACAAGTTTACAGAGTATGAAATAAAAATATAAAAATTAATAATATATTAATAAAGTAATAAATAATTTGCTAAAATATATCAATAATAAATATATAAGTAAACCTAATCCCAAAATCATAATCAAAAGGTATAATTTATTTAGAAAAAAAAAACAAAGTATTGATTAAAATATTGACAAAGAAAAATATAAACAGTCAATCCTTCTTATCGAATTAAGCGGATAAAGAATATCAGAGATAAATGAAGAGGATCAATGTAGATATTCGAAGGAAAAACTGCTATCGAGGTGTTGTGATAGCACAAGTGGCTTCCAGACTGAGAGAGAACATCTGGCAATTTGCTTGTGTCCTTTTATTTCTTCATCCCAACTCCCACATCTTCCTAATGTTATCTAGAAATATATAAAGTCTCTATAAATATACTAGGTCTTTCATCTAGCTATCCATATATATTATTCTATCTGAATCTATGATATTATCTATGATTTTCGAAACTATTATAGACGCGTATGATTCTTTTAAAAATAAATTTTTCCATTGAACTAAGGATAGTAAAAATTGTTTAATTTTTAAAAGAATACGTCTATAATAGTTTTGAATTTTCATAACAGATGGCGCGCTAATGCTTTATATATAATATCTAAGATTTTATCTACTTTTTAATTCAACATCTGATAGCTATTTGATTTGTGTAAGTTTAATCGAATTTACCTGACCTAATAGTTTCGTTTGTGTTTTCATCTATACATCTATCATTATGATTGTTTATATATTATATTAACACAAAGCAATAACGCGCATACATATAAAATGAAAGGATTTAAAAGCACGAATGCTTCTTTTATACATAATACATTTACTGCCCTTACTGCGATGAAAAAATATATTGCTTTTAAATCCTTTCATTTTATATGTATAGATGGCGCGTTATTGCTTTGTGTTAATTTATGCCTAACTGGCCTTGTCTTTATTGTTTGCGGAAGAGCATTGCTCGATGCAAATATTTGAATGTAATTCTACTGTCCTATAAGCTTATGTCCATAGTTCTCTTGAAAACCATTTCTGAGATTCCATCCTTCAGTGCTGCGTATATAAGCAGAATCGTCCAATACAGTATTAGCATGTAGAAGGCGGAATAAAGTGTTACGTCCAATACAGTATTAGAGCTCTGAGAAGCGGTCTGGTGAATTAAATTGGCGAAACCGCTGGGAGGGTTCACCACTGATGAGCCAAGCCCTCCCAATATATTTTTTCATCGCAGTAAGGACAGTAGAAGTTTGTATTATGTATAAAAGAAACATTCGTGGTTTTAAATCCTTTCATTATATATATATTATATTCTTTTTTTGTGACTCATATTTAAATTGATTTTGTGTTGCTTCATTGTTTTGTATTTATTCATTTAAATATCTCTATGACTAGTTAATTTGAATATAAATCTCTCTCTCTCACATCTTTTATTTTTAACTTCGACTAAATGTTCAATCATATATATACAAGGTGCGTTCATTAATTTCCAGGACTGGTTAAAAAATAAAATAAATAAAAAAGCTAGAGAAAACATTTTTTTACAGAGTTGAATATTGGACATTCGACCACACCTGACTGAAAGCACGAGTCTCGTGGCGCACGCGCCGATCTAAAAATAGAACAAAACAACTTCCTTGTAAGGTTCGCATTTCTAATTTTAAAATGGCCATTTTCGAAGAGCAGAGAATCTGCATTAAGTTTTGTTTTAAATTGAAAAAAAGTGCTACTGAGACGTATGAATTGATTAAAGAAGCTTTTGGCGATGCAGCTTTATCCCGTTCAAGAACTTTTGAATGATTTTCACGCTTCCAAAAAGGTCGGGAAAAGGTAAACGATGATCAGCATACTGGGCGTCCAAGAT
Organism: Cordylochernes scorpioides; assembly: GCA_030710605.1. NCBI lineage: Eukaryota > Metazoa > Arthropoda > Arachnida > Pseudoscorpiones > Chernetidae > Cordylochernes > Cordylochernes scorpioides. The sequence goes on along the minus strand of CP092881.1, from coordinate 21,875,884 downwards.
CATTTCGTTGCGAGGAAAACAAGCTCAAAATAAAGCAGTTAATTAAATCTAACAGAAGAATTATCTTCAGTGACAGGACTATCTGTTTATTTATGGATAATGAGGTGCTTAAGGGAGGCAGTGCACCTTAAAAGACCTGAAAGATGGCAAAACAATGACTGGATACTTCACGTCGGTAATGCGCGGCCGCACACAGTCCATGTTGTTTTGCAGTTTTTGGCCAAGCATTCAACCATACAGATCCCTCATCCACCCTATTCCCCCGACTTAGGCCCCAATGACTTTTTCCTCTATCCTAAATTGAAAATTAACTTGAAAGGACGGAAATTTGACAACGTTGATATGATACAAGCTGAATCGAAGGCAACCTTGAGGAACCTCTCAAAAAGTGATTTTATCTCCTGCTTCGACAATTGGAAAAAAAGATGGAACGGGTGTATTGAGGCAGGAGGGGCATATTTTGAAAAATATTAAATTAGTTTTTTATTTGTTTTATTTTTTCAAAGATACAGAGCAGTCCTGGAAATTAATGAACGCACCTTGTATTATGACTTCATAATTTTGTGATATTTACCAATGTTATGAGAAAGTTTTGCTTTCTTGTGTCTTGTGTTTTTGTGTTGAATTTTTTAATAATGTAAAATTAAATATCTTGTGATATAGTTTTAATATTAAGCTATATTTAAAAAATGACTGATATTGGGTTCTTGATAAAGCCTGCCTTAATAAATATCCTGTTTAAGGCGAAAACCTCTTTATGGTGTTAAATCGATAGTTTCCTAGGTATTTTATGCGTGTAGGATATTTTTGCACTTGCGACTAATTTTATGTACATTAATTTAACTAATGCTTAAAATTATATTACTGCTATTTTTTTTTCAAAGCTACAAATACAGCAGCTGTTTGATTGAGGTAAAAACATAAGATGTCCGAGATGAGTTTCTTTTGTAATTTTGTTGAGATTCTCTAGAACCTTTGAATCTATAAGCTATTCTAATAGAGAACAAGATAAATAGGTATTTAGCTTATCTTATTTAAATGTAGAAGTACTTTCAGAAAATTTTCACACAATTAAAATACCCTTCAATTCGTTTATATATTTTCACTTTGATTCAAGGGATTGTTGTTGATGTCCTGTGTTCAAGTAATAATATTTTCTGAAATAGAGCAATACACGGGGTTAATATCTTGAACTCTTATATCAAAAGCTATGAACTTATCGTCCAGTTAGTTCAACCTTTATCTCTTTTAGGTTCTCAAAAAATCACTTCAACTATTTAAATGTGTCTGTGTGTGAAGAGATGTCTTTAAAGCTGAAAATATAAATTTATAATTCTTGTTCTGATAGCGATTTAGGTCATCTTGTTCTTCTGTAGAAGTGATTTTAAAAGTTATATATCTTGAGAATCTCACAAAATAATTGAATCTATAAAAGTAAAGGTATTTTCTTTCTCTTTTTCATGACAGTAAAACGATAGAAATAACGCAAACTCGGGCGTTTAGAAGATGGTACTTAGTTTTAGCGTTATTTTGACGATGAAGGAGACCTTTAAATTTATAGATCAATTTCCTCCTGGCAAAATTTACATCAAAATCATCAAAAGAAACTAATTCCTGCAAGGTTTATGTTTTTTAATCTTAATTTAATACATGGGTTGAATTTCTTGAATCAAAAGCCTTAGAATATGAAATGTATTACCAAAACGACACATGTCCTTCAAGATTTCCGTCACGCGGCATTTATTAAATGTAAAATGTTCTTGGCACCAAATTATAGGTTACCTTTGTCTAAGCGTGCGCATTTTAATTAAATATTTGAAAAGCGGATTTGGTAAAATTCTAATTAAAATTTAAATTCTCTTCTGATTTAAAAATGCCTTTTAAAACAACTTAGTTACGATCTGCATTTACAGACTGGGTGTGATACAATGAATGTCAAGGTTTCTACAAAATTTCATGTATCTGAATCGACCTTTTAGCTTGATGTTCCTATTTAGAGAATGTTTATAACAAAATACCGGTGTGTCTGTTTGTGCGGAAGAATAAAGTATTTTAGTAAATATTGAATTTATTTATTTTTCCACATTTCGGCGAGTCTTTGTGAATTTCCTCAGTATAAAATATGTTATGAGAACACATATTCCCCTTCTTCACAAGATAAATGTGTAAGGAGAATACATTTCCTTTCCTCGAGAGTAAAAGTGATAGGGGAACACATTTCCCTTCTTCAGGGGAACATGAGTTAGGGGAACACATTTCTCTTACTCAGGAGTAATATGTTAGGAAAACCTATTCCCCCTCCTTAGTATAAACTGTGATAGGGGAACACATTTCCTCTATGTGGAAGATGGCGGGGACTTCCTCAGGAGAACATGAGTTAGGGAAACACACTTCTCTTCTTCAAGAGATAATGCGCTAGGGAAACCTCTTCCCCTTCCTTAGTAGAAAATGCGACATTTCCTCTATGTGGAAGATGGCGGGGACTTCTTCAGGAGAAAATGAGTTAGGGGAACACTCTTATCTTCCTCAAGAGATAACACACTAGGGAAACTAATTTCCCTTCCTTAGTAGAAAATGCGATAAGGGAACACATTTCCTCTATGTGGAAGATGGCGGGGACTTCCTCAGGAGAACATGAGTTAGGGAAACACACTTCTCTTACCCAGGAGATAACACACTAGGGAAACCTATTCCCCTTCCTTAGTATAAAATGTGATAGGGGAACACATTTCCTCTATGTGGAAGATGGCGGGGACTTCCTCAGGAGAACATGAGTTAGGGGAACACACTTCTCTTACCCAGGAGATAACACACTAGGAAAGCCTATTCCTCTTCCTTAGTATAAAATGTGATAGGGTAACACATTTCCTACTATGTAGGAAACTATTATGTAGTGTAAAATGGGGGGAGTCGCGGAAACATCAGAAAATTAAAACATTTGAACACTGTTAATGCAAACCATATTCTTTCTAAAGGAGTCCCGATCAGAAAATTATTTTTCATTAGGTAATTTATATTTTATTTCCATCTAAGCCATCTGAGTTACTTTCTTTCAAATAGTCAAAGATACAGATTGTATGGTTGACTTTTAATATCGTTCGTATTGAGAACTAACAATTATTGGCCTAGATAATGCGTTATTAGCTTATAAACCGTAATACAATCCTGTATTTAATGTATTGAAGTGTTACAAATGACGGGCAATTTTATTTTAAAGTTTTCTTCCTTCCTTTGATCAAGTACATGCTTATTTGCATTGTGAATCCTCTCTTATATCGTTGATCTACCTTTTTGACATTCTGCTAGCCTGACATCATAGGGTAAGCGGTTTCTGTAAAGACTTATTCAGAACTCTTAACTAAAGTTTCCTTCTGTATTTGTAATAAAGATAATTTATCTGGCGTTATACGCTCACCATATTGCCAGGGCCGTTTCATAGGCTGTAAAAGAGTTTTGCACCGCGTTTTCGATCAAATTCCACGCAAAGAGAAAGCCGAAAGGATTATATATATCCACAACGATACCGATTATTGAGAGTATATAGTATTAAAAGATATTCAATATTTAGAATTGATAGGGTGAAGGACTGGGGGTAGAAAAAGCTTTATCTCTGCAAGTAATATCACCATGGGAGAATGGAAACCTTTAGACTATGAGATAAGAGGATGCCAGCGGGCGACGCTGGCCTGGGACGCTGGGAATCCTGTCGACTGCGCCATGTTCTACCGCGTTAGGGTAAAGGTTCGAGCTGCAGTGAGAACTATAAATTAATAATTTATATTTTAATAAGTGTCCAAAAATTACATACAATTATAAGAGGCAGGTGGAGTACAGTTTTTACTCCACCAGCGCCTAGAGTATTATATAATGGAAGGAACCGCCGCAGGTTGTAGCGACGCGCGGTAAACAGCCGGCGACATCAGGCGGTGTTCGAAAAGTGCGCGCGCAGCCCCCGGTGCGCGCGCAGGCCGGCTGGCCAGCCGCCGCTTCTCGCAGAATTCCCAGCGTCCCAGGCCAGCGTCGCCCGCTGGCATCCTCTTATCTCATGCCCCCCCTGGAGATTGGGACTTGGGACCGATCCAACGTAGTTGCTATAACGCGGGTTCGGTTCTCGGGTTCGAGGGGATAAGGTCTGCTGATGTTGAGCTGAGTTGGGTGGGGTGGTGTACGGTGGAGGCACGAAAGGTCGTAAGCGGCCGAAGGACTTGCCGAAGCGGCCGTAAAAGCGATAAAGTACCTAATCAGCAAGACCACCACCAATGGGAATCTCAAGTCCGACACATTTTTAGAAAGTTTGATGGAGTTCCGAAACACGCCCAAAGCAGAGGGACGAAGTCCAGCGCAGATTGTGTTTGGTGCCCCGACACGTACCAAGCTACCGCTTCACCGTAGTCAGTTTGCCAAGGAATGGAGAACAAGGATTTCAGAATGCGATCAACGAGCCCAGAACTTAAGGCAGAAAGCCCTCAAGCGATACAATCGCAACGCCAAGCCACTCTCACAATTGGAAGTGGGAGCAATAGTCCTTGTCCAGGATCACCGCACAAAACATTGGACCCTCCTTGCTGAGGTTCTCGAACAACTTCCACGCGGTCGCAGCTACCTCATCCGGACCGACGCCGGACGCCTTCTTCGCCGTAATCGCAGATTCTTACGACCTTTCGTGCCTCCACCGTACACCACCCCACCCAACTCAGCTCAACATCAGCAGACCTTATCCCCTCGAACCCGAGAACCGAACCCGCGTTATAGCAACTACGTTGGATCGGTCCCAAGTCCCAATCTCCAGGGGGGGCATGAGATAAGAGGATGCCAGCGGGCGACGCTGGCCTGGGACGCTGGGAATTCTGCGAGAAGCGGCGGCTGGCCAGCCGGCCTGCGCGCGCACCGGGGGCTGCGCGCGCACTTTTCGAACACCGCCTGATGTCGCCGGCTGTTTACCGCGCGTCGCTACAACCTGCGGCGGTTCCTTCCATTATATAATACTCTAGGCGCTGGTGGAGTAAAAACTGTACTCCACCTGCCTCTTATAATTGTATGTAATTTTTGGACACTTATTAAAATATAAATTATTAATTTATAGTTCTCACTGCAGCTCGAACCTTTACCCTAACGCGGTAGAACAGACTACATTCAGGAGATTAAGTTCCTAGCAAATCATATTTATCCATCTTTTAAAACAAGATAATATATCTAGTAAGCGTGAATATTGTAAGATAACAATAATTCAAACAACTTATATATTAATTTGAAATTTTTAAATGTAGCAATTAAATTCGACAAAAATATAGCTCATGTGTTTTGAGTGTGTTTCAAAGAAATATAAATAAATATATATATAATTTATAAATCAATATGACGTCGGATGCTATTTTTCCCATGAATATTACCTGACTAATCTGATTAGCTTTGTGAAAATATTTTTGTTCCTTCAAAGTCATTTTTCTTCCTTTTCTAATCGCATTATCAAATTTGAGTTAATCTACTTATTCCCCTTCAATATTTAAACTACAGCCGATAAATTGGATAATCCTGACTAATAGGCGATGTAAATATATATATATGTGTAGAAATATTTGTAATAATACTGAATTTATCGATGTGAAAAATATTTATGTAAAAAACATATCAAAGTGTATTACCCATTATAATATCGTATTTATGATTAGATACCTGATATTCACAAATTATACACTCATGGATAAAACTTAAGAAAGTAAAAATTCTTATATGCGCTGGTCGATTGTTTTCTTCAAGATGTCAGAGGCAATTCTGTTCACACTTGGTTATTTCGTATGTCTTCAATAAAGGTTACTGTGTATCGAATATCTTTCAGAGTTATTTTTTGAATCCGATGAAAAGGCAAAAGGTACAACTTCTCATGTTTTGTCCATGAGTGTATATTATATTTTTATTACACTGATTCAGGAAATTTCTTGATTTAATATTTTATATATATGGCGTCTTTTTTTTCTTGCTGATTTGCTTTCCTATATTGGATGTTCAATCGAGAAAGTTCAGAGGAATAGGCAGGCAGTTAAAAATCTAAACATTTTAAAAGAAATCCAATGAGAACATCATTGCATGTTTAATTAAAAAGGCATATATTTTATCAAAATTTAATTTATTTACCAAAATATCAGATGGTTGAACGTCACCATTTTCAAGGTACAACAACGTATTTATGTAAACAACAAACCTTTGTATGTAGCTGAGGATCATATCCTGCTGGGGAATTCCTACAGAAATCTGATAAAGGAAGGTTTTTAGAATGCCATCCACATATCGTTGGCCTGATAACGTGTAAATTAAGACAAATCCGGCTATCGTATTAAATGGTATTACATACTATTGTATTTGCAGTTCGTCAAGTGTCTTCTTCTTCTTTCTTTTATCCACCCAATCATATTAGGGTATCAAGCTTGTAAAGCTTGAAACCATCATAACTGGGTGAAGTATAATGCGTCTGCCTTTGTCATTAAGACTGGGAGCACTACTCAGTGGCAGGCCGACTTAGCTCCAGAAGAAATGGCCGCCTCTGACATGAGGAACAGATGCCATGTGCAGTCTCTCCTAACATGGAGTACAAACGCTGCTCATCCTGTATCCATGGAACATGAGGCCTTACAGGGTAGTTATCAGCCGGGCTAGATGAGCCAGGTTTTTTAGTGAGCTCGTTACTGCTCCCCTCCTCCTTTTTCATCCGGGCTTGGGACCAGCAAAGGCGGAGTTTCATCAAGTGTGACCTTCGAGAGTGAAGGTGTAATTGTGTTGACTTCTGGAACGTCTATAGTTCCCAGTAAGGTAATTATATGACACCGATACAAAGTGGCATTTCATTACTAATAAACACTGATCACCCATCAGTGGAATTCAAAAATTATCAAACTTGTCACTAAGATGAACGAGGACACCTGTTAGAAACGGTTTTTTTCTTATTAATTCTAATTTTACGTAGTAAAGGAGAAGGTAATCATAGTTACTACTTTTCATGTAAGTGCGCCATATGTCTACACATATTGAGAGCAGTTCGACTATAGCAATTAGATATGTACCAGAGAACGCCGTTTGAATAATTGCACTCATTGAGGAAGTTGGACTTGTTCAAGAGTAAAGCTCTATTGATTCAGATTTTGTTAATTGTATAACTTTTAATTAACTGCTATAATTTACTCTAAACAATTAACAATTTTTACTTAATAAAATAATCCTTGATAAAATCATGATTTCATACTGAACAAATATATGACACTTTATGAGATATGAATTTGCTATAATACGATTTAATTTTAAGAAATTAGTTCATATTTTCATTACTTCATTACTAAATGCTTATTTCGAAGTTAAAAAAAAACTAAATAGAATAAATGCCCTTTTTCGCTATAAATAGGTATAATCAGGCAAATTTCTCTCAAATCACATATCAAAGGTTGCTTTAATTAATTATATCAAGAATAGTTTTGAAAAAAAGAGAGAATGAAAAATTATATGTATTTATAGATAATGTCAAAAGAAAAAATAGAGGAAAAAGCTTACATAATTTTCACACTTACACATAAGTTGACAGAAGTATACAGAGAATGTTGTCTGCGCAGATATTCTGCACGGAAGGTTAAGAGTAATCTTGCTATGCTCTGGAGACCTGGAAGATTAGGAGATGATGTGGTGGATTAAGTCGTTCATACATCAGTTGCCGAGTAACGACTGGGTTCAATGCTAGACTCATCTTTCCTTTATAGCCTTACAATATCTTAAAGCTGGTAATACTTTGTCTCGGATTACTGGGTATATATTTATCTCGTTATAGATTTATAATTCATTTATCTTATATCTTAAACATATTAATTTTAACCATTTATGTTACCTGTTACAGGTCGAGCATTATCCATTTATGTTCTGAGCGCACTTTCAACGTTATGTATATCCATGTCTATTTTCCGTCATTTGTTAAACGTATTTTACCCGTTATATGTTGCTGTGATTTTCCGCTATATGCTGAATACTGAAATAATATATATATATATATATAACAATAATATTATAATATACAATAATAATAATATATATATATACAACAAAAATATAGGTAATTTAGTTTGCAATTATAACCAATTTATTAATAATTTGGCAAATTTTAAAAAAATTAAATGTAATTGCAACAACTATATTAATAAATATAAGTTCTCAGGTCATATATTAACTAGCAATTTTTCTTTTTTAAATCCAGAATATCAAGAAATTTTAAATAAAGGATATAAATATATACCTCAAATTAAACACAATTATAATAATACAATTAAATCTATATTAAAAGATATATATATTTTCATAAATAAAACTAGTATAAAATACAGTATTCCAGAATTTACATTTCTGGAATGGAAACATAATATTAAAAAGGAAATTATAAATTATTATAATAATACACTTAAATACACAAAACCTAATTCAGACATTCCTTCTTTTAAAGAAAATATAATTAATTTACAGAAGGACTATATTATCACTCCTATAGATAAATGTACCAATAATTTATCTTTAATTTGTAAAAATCTATACCACGATATACTAAAAAAGGAAATTGATAATAATCATAAATACACTTTTGCTAGAACTACAGGCACAAAAATCAAAAAAGACATCAAAAATGTTGAAAATTCACTAAAAATTTATAATAACCACAAAAATCCAAACATACCAAAGTTCTATATAATTCCTAAACTACACAAAAAACCTATTTCTTTCAGAACAATCACATCTGGTATAAATTCAGTCATAAAAAAATATTGATATACAATTAGCTTCAACACTACAATTTATTATAAATAAATTAACTAATAAATATAATTATAAATTTATCGACTCAAATAAAAAAATCATTAATTATTTAATGAACAATTGGACAAACATTGAAACAGTACACACATTTGACTTTGAGGACCTATATTCTAAAATAAATTTAAGAGATCTAAATAATAAAATAACCAATTTATTTAATGAATTCATTAATGACAAAACTTTCTACATTAAAATTATTCATAACAGATATAAAACATTTAAATTAGATCTTAAAACAGCAAAAACTCTACTGGAAACATTTTTAAATTTTAACTATATAGAATTTAAAAATAAAATATATATTCAATCAGAAGGCGTTCCCATGGGAACTTCTTCTAGTCCGTTATTAGCAAATCTAATATTGTTCTGGTACGAAAGAGAATACTTTCTACAAAATAATATTAATTGGCAAATATTCCGTTATGTAGATGACATAATAATATTTAATAATCCACAGTTTAAAAAATTAGTACCTGAAATATATCCTAAATACTTGAAACTTAAGAACAATGAAAAAATTTATAGAAACAAAAAAGTTAACTTTTTAGACTTGAATATAGACCTTACAAATAGTGCTGTTAGAGTTTATAATAAAAAGAGTAATTATAATTTCAATATTATAAAATACTGTAATATGAATTCTAATATATCATTAAATTGCTGTAAAGGTATATATTATGGTCAGTTTCTAAGATTTTATAGAATAAATAATATATTAGATAATTTCATAGAAGATGCTAAAAATTTAAACATGGAATTTATTAAAAACAAATTTAGTATCAAACAAGTAAAATATTTCAACAGTATATCAATTATAAAATATTAAAAAAAAAATAAATGGAAATATCCATTTATGAAATCAACTTTCTATAATTTCTCTTAATAATAACTAATACAAATTTATAATCTTTAACAGTTAATTAAACTTTGATTAAATAACTGATTAAAAGATTTTTTCACAAGATTTTTAAAGTATTATAGTATATAGTTCATTTTGTTTAATCTCCAATTTCTGGGGAGGAAAATGGAAGTTAAATAAAGGTGAATTTGCACAATTAATAGCTTTATTAAACTCTTATAATTTGCCTTTTTAAAGGAATATTAAAAGATGAATAAATGTTGAATCAGTTATTTTGATATAACTAGCTGTAAGGATTATGAAATTCAGCTTTCTTCCCTTAACTATTTTTCCTTTCTTCTTTAATTTTCTTGTTGTTCAAAAAAATTCTGAATAAATGGTCTAAATTTGAAATGTCCCCCACCCCGCAACATGTGTCAGCCAGAAATAGATATTCACAATGGAGGACGCCGCGGTCGAGGTAGGTTTACAGTTTGAATTTGTTAACACTTGTATCTGTTATATATGTTCATTTAAATATTTCACCGAAACAACTTAATATTAACACATAAAATCCGGTTTAAAAGAGATCTATGACATAATAAAGAAGGGGTGAAATGTCGTTGGACTTTTATCTGAAGATCCCCGGTCCAGCAGATCTCTTTTTCCAATTTATTTCAATTTAAAGTTTTTTGTGTATGTCTGGTCTACCATTAGGGTTTCAAAACATAATATCCAAACTTATAACAAATGTTAATTCATACTATAGATATATTACTAAATACAACTATTTATAATCATATTATAAAATAAAAAAAACCTTTAAAAATCTTTAAAAAAAAAAAAGGATAAAATATAAAATTATAAAAATATATATATATATACTAACAATCTTATCTACCTTCTTTACAAAACTTTTTTTTTCCTTATTATTATTTTGATTAAAAGTGCATGGTTCTGTCTTTCTCTCTTTTTTCTAACTATTATATATATTCTCTCTTCGATTATTCTATATATAGGATTAGAGTATGTCTAAATGACGTGTAAAAGCCGATGTAATAGACGTTACGTTGTTAATTTTTATTGTTATTAATTATAAATATATAATTAACTTGAGGATGTATTAGAAGTAAAGGAATTTTTTTTTCTCCCTCTATCTACAAATTAATAACATGTTACAAATTTTATAATTTGAATTTAAATGATCATAATAGTGAAGATAATCTTAATACAAAACTTGACTATAAAATTAAATAACTATTTATTATTATATATATATATGTGTTATATAATAATTATATTTTATTTTTAAATCATAAATTCTAGAAAAAACTACTCTGTAAAGTCGATTGCCAGAGGTCGCCGCTTTCATTATCTGAACCAATTGTTGTTGTTTCCCGTTGGCCGGCTCAAATCCTTCTGTAGATATGTAAATAAGTTTTTGTTCTCTTTATTTTTAGGCCTTAATTCAGGTAGTATTTCTGTCAAATTATGTATTCCATAAACTCATTTGAAGCAAATAATGATCTAAACGTATTTATTATTTTTACCATGACTGCAATGTAGCAATTTAAATACTCATGTATACCAAGGTCAAGCAAAAAATTCAACACTCATCTATATCAATTAGCAAGTAATAATTCTATAACTCTAATTCCAACAACAGCAGAAAATCATTTTGTTATAGATAAAGGTTATCTCTCTATTGCCCAAAAAAGCCAAATCCTGAGCTAATACAATAACATGACGATTTTATTTTACTATTGGCATAAGGCTCGCTATTACCATTATCTAGTTATTGTTACCAATATCTAGGTCTAGTTTTTTTGAAGTAAAATATAGCGTTAGAAAGAGTTTCAGCAAAAAAAGATAATTATTTATGGGACAACCAAGAGCCAAACTTGACGCAAGTTCGCTTTAAACATTTTCGAAACATAAATAACCATTTAAAAGGATTTTTTTTAGAAATATCAGAATTTATTAATATTTAATCACACCATGCCAAAGCTAATAATGAATAAAAGGAAATGAACTTGGTATGCGTCAACAAATGGCGTAGGGAGCTAGGGTTAGCAAAGAAGTAGGAAATAAAACGGACACCAAATGGATAAATTGATAATAACGGTATATTATGGCAAAGATATTTCATAAATTACCTAATCAAATCATGATATTTCCACTATATTAATAGTAGTGTTAGGTTTATTGTTATTCCTAAACAATCCAGTGGCCTCAAGTAATAATACGCTCAACAAGGCATATATTGGATTTAATAAAATATTTATTTTGCCAATATTTCGGCTGGCTGAACGCCAACCTTTATCGAGGCATTACATTTTTGTATATTTTATATAAATATATAAAATAAAAATGGCTCATCCTGACCAGGAGCACATGTGCTTTACAGAAGGCAGAGCGCCATCTAGTGGAACAGAAATCAACAAACATTGATTTAGCCTGTTCCCTGAATGTTTAGTTGATTTCTGTTCCACCAGATGGCGCTCAGCCTTCTGTAAAGCACATGTGCTCCTGGTCAGGATATGCAATTTTTATTTTTGATTTCAACATCTGACCTTTTTATCTTTTATTTTTTTCTTTCATTTTTTCATATATATATATATATATATATTAATTCACGCATGCTGAAAATACATTAAGAATGAATCAATGAATGCATTGATCTATATAAAAAAGCATACATCTATATCCCCAAAATTGAAATTGATATTCGTTGAAGGTAAATTTATTTTACCAAACCTGCACCGTTTTTTATACATTAGAAAAATGTATATATACCATCTTCTGGTAATATTGAATCATAAATAAGCGAATATCATATTTTGAAGCAAAGCGAATATATAAATTATATTCTAATATATATATTTATATTCTATGCAAACGCCCATATATGGTAGTCTGCCTAGATGATCTTTATACAAAATGTATAAGTGTATATATGTTTGTGTGAAAGATTAAGCGAAAATTATAATAAAATGATTTTGCTATAAATTGCTATAAAAATAATGCTAACTAAAACTAAAAACCGCTCATGTGACTGGTCAAAAGAAATGCTAATTTTGTTTTTATTATACACATAAGTATATATATAATTATCGATTCTTAAATATTTTTTACCCATTTTTACCTTATTTCCTAAAAAAAAATCAATAGGAAAATTTGTCATATTATTCAATAGAAATCTCGCCCTCTCATTTGAATAGCTTCATCGACCAATCTCAAGATTCCAATAAAAGGGAGAAGATCGAAACAAATCTCTCTTATAAAAAGAATAAACATCTTCAAAAATTTAATTAAACAAGAAACATTGATTTCTTCTATTTCTTTTTTATTTAGCGATCTTATTTTATTAGGCAATGGAAAAGTTGATTTGAAAGGGTTTTTCTCGTATCAATGAACAGGCATTTGGATTATAAGCTGGGACTTAAAGATATGCTTATTTTATGATTTAATGATGGAAAAACCTTGGTTTAAATTTATCTGCATAGTTCCTTTTGTATTTATTTAATGAAAAATGACTTCTTTGAATTTTATTTAAGGCTATAGAATATATATATTTAATATATGATCCAAAGTTATTATATCACTGCAATATTTGATGTATTACACTGTTGTAGAATCCTGTCGACTTAACCGTTCTGTGATAATATCGTTGCGGGGTTTCTTGTTGTTCGATTTGAATGGTGAGGATTGGTTGAAACGCAGTCGTTTGAGTGGAAGTTTAAGCATACAGTTAGGAATAATCAGGACACGTGATTGGGTTTGAAAATAAAAGGCAACTGGGTTGGAGGGAAGAAAGCTTGAGAAGAGTTGAGCGATTTGACTTATTAATTAGTTGATCACATGGCGATGATTGGATTTAGATGAAATGAGCGGAGAGAGAGAGATCTCTAGAGTAGATGTTACCTTGTTGGAAGCGAAGGAGCAACTGACTATTCTTGCTTTTTCGATTTAACACCAAGACTCAGTTTCTCTCTGATTGGTCGAGAGATGTCACATGATCTTTTCCTATTGGTTGACTTACTTAAGGTGCTGTCTTCTGATTGGCCCGCGGTTCTCTTTGGTGAAAGATATGGCCTGCCTGATAGGAAGTGTCGGTTGCTATTTCGATTTTATTTACTTCCGCGTTATCAAAATACGTCCGGTCTTGGGTCGGAAGTATGGGGTGTCTCTATACTAATATAACTTCTGTGGATACCAGATACGTCCTGCTTTGTCAGGAAGTATTGAGTGCTTCGCGACTAATATAACTTCTGCGGTCACTAGAGACGTCCGGTCTCTGCCCCTGCAATATTGACACAGGGGTGCCCAGAATAGTCGTGCCAGCTATAGGCCTATTTCCTATGTCTTTTGTTACTTTCTTTCCTCCAGTTACCTTATTCTTTTATTAAATCTTTGAAAATCATACATTTGTACATGCATAGTGGGTCGGGGAGCATACAATTATATACAAATTATGACATATACCTTCTTAAAGCAGAATTCATTTAGATATAATATGTATTCATTATTGAAATTTGTAACATATAAATTTACTGTCAATGTGTTTCTTTTAAATAATATCATCAAATATTATCTCTACAGACCTTACTGCAATGATTATTGAATGAATGAGAGGGCTTGGCTCATCAGTAGTGAACCCTCTCAGCGGTTTCGCCAAATAATTTGGCGCAATCATTGCAGTAAGGTCTGTAGAGATAATATTTGATGATATTATTCCAAAGAAACACATTGCCAGTAAATTTATATATTACAAATTTCAACGATAGATGGCAATTATATTTATAAATGTATTCATTATGAAAACGAAGAGCTTAAACGTGTAACAAATATTTTTAAAAAATAAAATAGGAAAATTTATATCCATTACATTGTCACACACACGAATGGACAAAACTTAAGGAAATGTAAAAGTTCTCATCTCGCCGGTCGTCTGTTCTTTTTTTTTTTTTTATGAAACAAAGGCAATTCTGTTCACACTTGATTATCACGTGTGTATTCAATGAAGGTCACTGTGTATCGAATATCTTTTAGTGTTATTTCCTGAATTCCGATATACCTTATGAAATGTATACAAATTTCTTAAGATTTGTTCATGAGTAAATTCATTATATCCTATTTATATCATTTATAGTCTCTATTTATAGATTTTTAAATAAAAGGCATCGATTCAATAAAAGCATATTATGTTAAAATAAACATGATTCTTTACCCTATACATACATTGCATGAGAGTTGAAATGAAAGATCACAAAATCACGTGAGAAAAATTAATGAATATTTTTTTAATAATAAAGAAAAAAAAATCATTAAAAATATGTCATCTATACTTGATATACTACAACTTGATCTACTTATACACTGTGAGATAACCCCATATAAACAATAGAAGGATTGAATGAACTAGAAAGTAAAATAGAGGTATTAACAACTCTAAGTGGACGATATATAGATGGTTGCTTCTTTTCTGTCATTAATTCCTGCTCAGTTATAAGCGCGGCTGTTAGAGACAAGCGATTCATCTATTAGAATGGCTGATATGTTAGCGAAAGATTCAATATTAAAACTGGTGGCTAGGTTAAAAACTTGGGAACTTTGATGAATATTCTGATACGTGAATTTAGTGGAAGGCTGTGGTAAAGCGTTATTTTTCTAGTAACTATCATTGAACAATAAGAGTGGAGTTTTTTAAAGACAACGATGCGTTATACACAAGTTGATGGCTCGAATTATTGTCCTTAATTCGGACCAAGATATATTTACCATCCTACATGATGGCGCTCCGAATCAAGATGCAGCGCAGTTAAGCCAAGTGACGTTCCTCAGATTCGGCCAGATTGGACATATCGATGTTAGATTCTTTCGCAGTCATTAGTTTTGTGTGTGATTAAACAGAAGCATAACCTCTCTGAGAATTTAACAGTTAAATTACTAAAAAAATCGTTTGTGTTGTTTAATAATTTAGTCGTCAATCGGCGGGGGCTGATCCTGAATGAACTTTTATTCGCCACTAGCGATTCACCCTATACGTGTTGAATGGGTCCATTCCCAAATTTTATATTTGGTCCAATCTGCTATAATGCATTTTATCTCTATCCCACCCTTTGAATTGACTGTCTAGGTTAGCCTCTAGATAGCATTCTTTGCTCTATTACACCTTTCTTTACCTTATTTGTAAGTGCATAGTCGAATTACTTTTCACATGTGTAGACATGTGGTACACTCACAGTAAAAGCAGTTGCCTACTTCCACCCACCATGGTTATCATGGCCTTTACCATGTGCACTAGAGATAAGAATAAATACATTTTTTTCAAGGTAAAACAATTTGAATTTACTAAAAAATCCCATTAGACACGGCAACGCGTTCATTGTTGTATCTTCATTTAATTACACAAAATGTGAGAGTTACGGTTATGCATTTCGAATAATTCATAGGATTCGAGAATGAAATCATACATTGCTATTTTCATATTTTCCTGACCATTTCTTCTTGGGTTTTATAATATTACATATACGCATTCTTAGAAAAATTTAAGATGGTTTCATAATTTGAAGTCGCCGGCCGTCTTTTATTTGCTTGAATGAGACATAGACAATTTTGTTCACACTTGGTTATCTCGTGTGTCTTCAATAAATATCACTGTGTATCAAATATCATTCAGAGTTATTATCTGAATCCCGATATATATGCTAAAAGGGACAGCTACTTAAGTTGTGTCAATGAGTGTAGATAACGTTAGTATTTTCTAGACATAATACAGTTTATGTTAAATAATATTTTACAAATATTAATTTCAAACAATTCTTTCAAATGACCTGATACGTTCTTTTTTTCTTTTGCAAAACACATTAGAATAGATAAGACAATTAGAATATCTATATGCATAATTATTTCTTACTTCTATGGATTTAGCAAATGTATTTTTAATTGTTGAGCCATTATTTATTTATATATTTATCCTACTTAAAACGATTTCATTAATATACAAAACAGTAATAAAAACCAAAAGGCAATTAGAATTTTAATTATTTGATCCTTTGTGATTCAATCTTATACCTTGAGGTATTACTTTTTTAAAATATTGAAATCTAAGTGCTGTTTGACAAATTATACCGAAATGGAAGCCATTAACACTTTTTAAATAATTGTTTTTCTTCAGTTTTTAGAATTAGCTTTTAAGTCGCTTTATATAGATGTTTTTATCAATCTGTTTGTGAGGAGTATATAGTAATATAAATTGTTTTGGTTAAAAAATAAGAGACTTTGAAAACTGTTCAAATATTCTAATGGACTTTTAAAATAACATTCTCTAATATTCTTTATCAACTTTGAAATTTTACTTAGATGAGTATATATTTTGTTTTATTTATTTTTTTAAAAAGATAAGTAAACTTTATTTTTCTATATATATAGTTTATATTTGAGAATAAATTATGGATATATTTATATAGAGGTCTATCTATTATTTACAAACATTTGTAGATTATTTCAAAGATTTTTAATATCGATGCCTAGAAAAAGCACACAATTTATATAAGGAATATTTGAATAAATAATGTATTCGAAACCTTATATTATAATACTTAAAAATAAAAAAACCATATCCTGACCAGGAGCACATGTGCTTTTCAGAAGGCAAAGCGCCATCTGGTGGAAAAGAAATCAACTATTCATTGATTTAGTCTGTTCCCTGATATTTGGTCAACCCAATTTCTTGATAAAAGAAGAAAAGCCGTCCACGAACGCGTTTCGCGCTTTTACCGCTCGTGGATTTATCAAGAAATTGGGTTGGCCAAATATCAGGGAACAGACTAAATCAATGAATAGTTGATTTCTGTTCCACTAGATGGCGCTCTGCCTTCTGAAAAGCACATGTGCTCCTGGTCAGGATTGGCTTTTTTATTTTTAATATCAACACCTGACCTTTTTTTTATTTTTTTTCTATTGTTTTTTCATTATAATACTTATAAAAAAGGAAACGCTCTCAAAAATCAAATGTAGCAATTAAATTATTATTGTAGAGAGATAATAATGCAAAATCTTGAAGAAATGAGTAATAAAGAGGTTTTTAAAATAAAAAAAAAACATTTTTTCAGTTTAATTTATATATACGATAAAAGTCTGTAGTAATTATAGGTGTACGAGTATATTTGTTATTAGAAATATATGAAAGGTCTCAAAACTTATAGAAAAAGGTGTTAATACATGTTGTAGACCTTTGTAGACTTATTACTTATTTACTTATTATTATTTGTAGACTTATCATATGTTTTATTTCAATTTTGTAATTTTTTAATATTTTACTTCGCATATTTGGATTATATAGAAGAAAATTCTTTCTATAGAAGTCTATCACAATATAACTTTTTATAAAACATGTTATTTTTTCTTGGATTTTCGAATTTCGAGAAATATTCATGATAAAAAGTTTTTATTAAAGTGGTGTTTAAATATAAGAAGAAGAATTATTATCCAGGCACGCACAGTTCATGTTCTATAGTGTTGCAAATTTCCTATTTTAAATGTGAATCATCTTCTGCGTAGAAGAAATTTTCTGCATGACGTTGAAATATTTTATTTCACAATGAATAGATTCTTCCAAAAAACTATTTTCTTGTTAAAAGTCTACTTTAGATTTCCATCAGTGTGTTCCAGTATGTATTAACAACTTTGTAGTTATTTATATGCGAATATTTGGACAAAGAATGAATATTAATAATTGTTTTGTTATATAAACTCTGAGATATTCAATTTATTCTCTCAACCATATTGTAAATATTATCATCATCACTTTTTGTTTATTTTTTAAACTTGTGACGCATAAATTAATCATCATTTTTATTAATTATTTTATTTATATTAAATCTTTTGGGTAATTTGAATCTTTTGTCAAGTTAAATTTATTTTTTTTATTAGTAAACAATTATATATTATACTATTTAATATGAATAAATTGTGCGTTAGAAACTCAATTAAGCTTGCATTTATCTAAAATACACTTTGATATTTTTAGTGCTAATTAATAACTAAATTATGTTATATTTACCCGAAACATATTCATTTTCCCATATATATATAACTCGATCAATATGTATATTTATATAAACTCATAGAAAAAACTTGAGACTTGATGTCACAGGTCGTATATATATATATATTATGAAAAAGACATCTCCTTATCGTGCAACTGAAAGTTGCTGATGGCTTGCGCCATCTTTCGGAATAAATGTCAAATATTCTCGTTGATTTTTAATTATTCCAGAATTGGACAAATACCTATTCTTGATTAAACAAGAAAAGCAAACCACGGACGCGTTTAGGGCTGTTGGTCCTCATCAGCGTGGCCAATTCTGGAAAAATTAAAAATCAACAAGAATAGTTTATATTTATTCCGATAGATGGCGCAAGCTATCAGCAAATTTCAGTTGCACGATAAGGATATGCACCTTATCCCAGTACAATATTACATTTGTACTATTTTTTCATAAATATATATAACATATATATTAAGAAGACTGGGGCATTTTGTTCACTTTTGTTCATTTTATATTCTTCTCTACATAATAATACAAAATATATATAACATATTCCATATACTTAATCTATAATTATAAAACCTTTTTTGGCAAATTTAATTATATCAGTGGAGTCACAGTTACTCTTACAAGGTGCCAAAATATATTGTTTTATTAATTGCATTCTTATTTGCTATATGATTTAGATTAATTTAATAAAATTAGGACGACCATTGCTTCAATTTATTATAATAGATTGTTTTTAATGGGATTAAATACTAGCATTCTATCAACCTTTTTATTAGTAGTTTTGCAATGATAGAGTTGCTAAGAGAATAAACTAATAAAAATGAGATACTTAACTAATCAGAATAATAGTTAGTATATCACAATAGTGATCATAGAAAGTCAGTTAAAGAGTTGTTAATAAGCCTAAAAGCTTACTTATTTTTTAGCTTAATAGAAAATATAAAGCGTTGCTATCCTTTGTATTATCTGTATTCAAAATACACCAATACCTCGCTTTGCGTCGTTTCGTTTTGCGTTTTTTTTTTTTTTTTTTAAGTTGCGTCGCTGCTTAATTTTTACTGATTTTCACTGCTCGTCGTTAGATTTTCGAAGTTGCGTTGTTTTGGATTCGAGTCTTTAATTTTTTTTTTTTTGATTTTTTTTCCTAAAATATGGCATCACCTTTGTTTTTGATTGGGCCATGCCGTCAAAATTTTATTTTCACTTTGTGTCCTTTCAATTTGCGTCGTGTTTTTTTGGAACGTAACTCCGACGCAAAGCGAGTTAGGGGTGTATAGTGGTTATTCTTATTATAATGAATTCACTTTAAGATTTATGGAAAGATGAAAGTGTGTATAAATAAACATTTACGACGCGACTATGTTTATTAAATTAGAGACATATAGTTTCCTTTTTCATAATATTCGTTTTTAATCTATAAATAAATATGTTATAGAGGATATTGTATGTCTTATATATATTGTGACACATAGGCCAGGAGGGAGGTGATAAAGGCGAGGTGGTCAGGAGATGCCTTCTTTGTTTTTAATATCAACACCTGACCCACTTATCTTTTATTTTTTTCTATTGTTTTTTCGTATATATATAAATGTCATAAATAAATTAATGAGATTTCTGTTGATTTTTGTTTATCTTGAGGATTATGCAATGTTAATGCAGTTGTGGTTGAAATCTTGAAAGAATAATAAAAATAGTTTTGATCAGATATTGTCTTAAATGAACTTATGGAATATATAAAAAAAACATAATTTGATTAAAGTACTGCCTGGCTTAAGGCATGAGAATAAAAAAAAATGGAAAACTTATTTACATAATGTACAAAAGATTTGAGCAGACCATCGGGAAACAACAACAACGAGTTTTTATAGGGAAGCGTGACCTCTGACAGTCGATTAAACAGAGTATTTGAATCTAAGAAATAAATTTAAATAAAATAATATTTTAATATAACATATATATATATAAATATACCTGATATTATTTTAATACATTTTTGTATTATAGGAAACAGTCACATACAATTGTTGAAGGATATAAATATCAATTATGAGGCATCAGTGAGTCATCTATACATAAAAGATAATATTATTGAGTGATTGTTTCTTTAGCAAATAAATCAAACTATTACATTCTCTACTACGATGAAAAACTATTAAATGGGCTTGGCTCATCAGTGAGGTGCTCTCCAAGATATTTCGCCAATATAATCCACCAGACCGCTTTTTAGAGCTCCAATACTGTATTGAATGATTCTGCTTATATATTAGACAATAAAGAATGGAATTCTATTTATGGATATCAGAAAACTATGGACACATGAGCTTAGAGAGCGGTAAAATATATATAAATATTTGCATTAAGCAACACTCTTCTGCAAACATTAAGAACAATATCAATTTATAGCTATTGATTAATTATAAGGAACAAACTCTCCATCAATACATAGAAGATTAAACTATAAAGCATGAAATTTCTTTCGCAAATAAGGCAAATTTCAGTGTTCTTACTTTGAAATATAATGGTTAATAGTCAAATATATTTGAAGATTTATCAGCCTAGGAGGCACTTCCAGTGACAGAGTTCTCCTCCAGAGAGTGAAGAGGTCTCCATGAATTTCTTTCATCTCTAGGCTTACGAATGTTCATAGATTCCATATTTTGCCGATAAAAGAATGGATATGGCTCCATTATCCAGGCTTTTCCTTATTATAAAGAAATAAATGTATTATATAAACATATAATGTAACTTAAAATGCTATTTTTATCCTTAATACACATGTGTACAGGATATGAAAGTAACGATGGATAATAATTAGCAAATACCTTTCATATCAAGTCTGCACTGCATATCTAACAGTACAAAGCAAAGAAGGAGTTAGACTAATTTAGAAATATATTGTTATGAAAATAGTTCTATATTGAAAAATCCATATACATCTGCTTTATATAAAATATCACACATATATATATTCTTTAAGCTATATTAAAACATAAAATTTGGTATAAAATTACTACTGTATATTTAGATGGTAGGAAAACTCCTTCTATGTTCAATGGTTGGGTAAATCTTTTTTTGTGAAACTTCAACAAATGAGATGCTGAATATATTGGAGAATGGCCAAATGTCTGTTGTTGTTGTTCCATATATTCCAATTTCTCTTCTACTCACGATATAACAATATGCAATATTTTTATTACCCTATATGCATGAGTTATAGAATCGATACAATATTTTAACTTTATAACAAATCGAGTCCATATATTTATACACAGCATATTGATTATTATAGAAGAAATAGGTTTTAACTTTACTATAATATTTTATCTATAAAAACTAAATTTTTGGGATACATATACTGATATATTAAAAACAAATTAGGCATCTCCTGACTGCGCTCACGAAATTTTTTTTAGATGACAAAGCGCGGTCAGAATGTGCTTAATTTATTTTTAATATCAAAACCTGACCTTTTTTAGTTTTTTATTATTTTTTCACTGTTATATATATACTGATTTTAAATGCGAATTAATTTCCATATCTCATCTGTGTTTTATATATTTATATTTTTTATTATATTATTATTACTCTACTACCCTTTACAACAAACGGTTTCTCCCATATATTGTCTGGAAAAAATAGATTTTTAATATTTATTTCACAGAAATCTAAAAACGGCCATATCTTAAACTAAGAAATATCGATTTATTTTACAACACCGCATATATATTGAAAATAATTTAACCCATATTTTAATCTCTTTAGACTATTTAAAATGGATGTATACATATGTATGTCCTAATATTAGATTTAATTACATTAGTTTTCTTGAATATTCTTTTAAATTGGTTACAGATGATATAATAGGATTAAATATTATGAAAATGGTTATTACGCAAAAGAAACAAATGATATTACCTTTTATATATACGACATGAACAAAGGATTCTAAGGTAGAATCTAGATTTTGGCCATACACAGGTCTCTCTGAGCTGATAAAATAATTGTGGAATAAATAACTGTCTTGAAGCGTGAAGAATAAATAAAATAAAACTTATAATTACGGATTTACATATTTACAAAACGCTTTGTACCGCCCAAAAAGAAAATAACAATAATAAATGTATATAACTTAAAACCGCGACATCTGGCGATCGAATTCACAGAGATTGTTCAAGATAATATATATATTTAATTCGGTTCCAAAATCACTTTATTAGGTACCGCTCAACAAGAGAAACCTAGGTTATGATATTGCAAAAATGAATAACATGTGAAGGTTATTCACATATTAAACAAAATGTTAACGTGGGATTCAATCCCGGTTCATGACTGTCGGGAATCGAGTGTATTACCCACTCGTCCACCGACTTCTTTATTTTTAATATATATTTTAGATTTTGAATATATATATATAACAATGGTTACAGCCTTCTCCACGCTGACGAGCGCCAACAGCGCGAAACGCGTTCGTGGATGGCTTTTCTTGATTTATCAAGAAATTGGGTTGGCCAAATATCTCGGAGTAAGCTAAATAAACGTTTAGTTTATTTTTACTCCACTAGATGGCGCTCTGCCATCTAAAAAGCACATGTGCTTGTGGTCAGGAGATGCCTTCTTTATTTATAATATATATAACTAAAAATCTAAAATATATCTATTATATTTACATTAATTAGATTTGTTTTCTAAGCATGATATGTTCTTTACCTCCAAACCTTTACTTTGGGTTCGTCCCCATTTTCATTATTTATGATATCTTATGCGGAGATTTTAGGATATAATTGCATTTATAGAGTTATTTAATGGTAACAATATTTGAAATTGAATATAGTGTTATTTTTAGAGATGTTAGATGTTAGTTCTCTACTATATAACACTAGTCGAATGACCCGGGCAACGCCCGTGTTTTACCCGATCGAATGTTTTGATTCAAATACTATTTGTTACAATTATAAATTGACGCCTTAAATAATTGCATATGTTAGTTAATAACTATAGTCTATGTGCTTTATCTGTCTATGTACTGTTGGCTTCCGTAGGCGTCTCTTACTAGGAAAAAGAAAGAGAGGATTCCATTTGATTATTATCTAATATATGCATTTATTTAGGGAGCGACCCGCTCCAACACAATAGTTACAAAGACGAAATGGCGAGTGGGGGGGGGCAAAGGTGGCGTGACCGTAGCCAACCAATAGGAGGGCGCCATTCCAAAAAAAGCAAACGGTGACAGAGATGACTGATTAAGAGATGAAGAATGACCCTCGTAACTGTATATAGAATATATTCACTTCACTATACACTATTCGCATACACTTCACTATATAATATCAAATTACCCATCTAGATATGGCAACATCAAAGGGAATTATAAGCCACCAGATGATTAAAGCGGTCCAGCTAACCACCCAGAATTTCAAGTATCTTTGAATTATTCCAAGTTGAGGTTAAGTAATTCGAATATTCATCCATCTGTTGGTAATTTTCCATTGATGGCTGAAAATGATGTAACGAACACATTACCTTTATCTGTGTCTTGAAGAATAAATCATTTTTATAATGTAAAATGAAAGGATTTAAAAGCACGAATGTTTCTTTATACAAAATACAAACTTATACTGTCCTTACTGCGATGAAAAAATATATTGGGAGGGCTTGGCTCATCAGTGGTGAACCTATTGGCGAAACCACTGCGAGGGTTCACCACCGATGAGCCAAGCCCTCCTAATAAAATTTTTCATCACAGTAATGACAGTAGAGGTTTATATTATGTATATAAGAAACATTCGTGCTTTTAAATCCTTTCATTTTATATGTATAGATGGCGCGCTATTGCTTCATGTTAATTTTAATAATGTGTTTATTATTTCTTGTAAAATTTAATCGATGTTTTTTTATTAAGCTTGTTAAAGAGTGATTATCTCTTGAAAGCTTGCATTTTAAAATAAAAAGAAACTCTTTGTGAGAAAATATTTCTGTATTTTAAAGTTTTTCACAAGTTTAAGATGAATATAGAATGGGTTTATTGTTACATAAAGGCTATATTTCGGAAGGTTATTGTTTTTTCATAGGTATATCTATGATATACATTGATAGTAGTCAAAATAATTGACGAATTGTAAAAAAATGTTTATTTTTATCAAGTTATACTTCAATCTCTTTGAAATAGCATGCAAATTTGATATTATAAAACTTTATTTTATTACAATTTCTGAAAATCCAATTTGCATATATGTCGATCAATATTGATAGCGGGGGGAGAAGCCAGACCATACCTTCCTGTGGTTCACCCTGGATCCTTGGAATATTTGACCAAATTCTAGCCCAAGGTGACTAACGTGGCACTCATTTTCCTATGAAGAGCAAAGTATAAATATTGTACCCTGTGTGTATAGTCTATTTAGGGCGCAATAAATTATTCCACCTATTATATATATATATATACTTTAATAAAATTTCGCGATTGCCCTTTACATGATTTTACAGATACTTTAGTATTCGTTTCTAAAAATCACACGAATATGAATATGATTTTATATAAAATATTCCATATAAATTAAATTGACATGGTTCAAATATTATTTGAGATATAGGATAACATAGTGTAAGCGGTGAGCGTTCATTTTATTCTCTTCATGACATTAAAAATGGAGCACCAAGAAAGAAGGCCAGAAAGTAATGTAACTTGAAAAAAAAAAAGAGATAGGCAGAAACAAACAATAAGTGATCTTTATTTCAAAATGATAATCATAATACAGAGCGAGAACGACGTCGGCTCAGTTGCAAGTAGAACCAACGCGGACGGCGATGCACGCAGCAACATTTCCAGGTAGAGAGTCAATCCGACTACGGATGGTGTCCTGAGGGATGGCTCTCCATTCCCTTTCAAACATTTGCTACAGTTCGTCTTCTGAATGCGGCTTAGGCAAGACATCCAAACGGCGTCCAATAATGTCCCAAACGTGCTCTCAGAAGAGTACGATGGCCAGGGAAGTATATGTACAGTTTTCAGCGCTTGTTGGCTAATGCAAGAAGGGTGCGGTGGGCCGTTATCCTGCTGATGAAGGACATTGGGTACCTCCTGAAGGTACGGGAGTGTCACCGCTCGCAGCATATCAACATTGGGTCGTCATAGTGCCCTGAATACGAAGTAAAGTTGACCTGGTATCATACGCGATTTCACCTCAAACCATGATTCTGCGTTATCTCACGGTGGGGCGTTCCACAATTGCTGCCGGATTGGACCTTTCTATACGTCGACGCCACACGCGTACACGGCCACTATGACTGTACAAACAGAAGCGTGGCTCATATGAGAACACGACCCTGTGCCATTCCGTCATCCACGTCGATCTAGCCCGACCCCATCTCAAACGTTAAGTCTATTCAGTGGAGACAATGGCAGTCTTCTTAACGGACGACATCAAGCCATTAGCAATCAATCGACGGGAAATGGTTGCTGGTCGAGATCGAATTATCTAGGTTCTCTTGCACATTTTTCAGAATGGCGGTACAAGTGGCATGTGGGTCCGCCATTGCTTGTAGAAGGATACGCCGATCCACGTGTAATGATGTCACTTAAGTTACATTGGCATTATTATAAATTACCTCATTTCCTTTTTCCAACAATCTTCTCCACAGTCGGTGCACCGTGGACGCACCCAGGTGTGTTTCAGCTTTGATTTGATGTAAGGACCAACCTGCCCTTTTCAGTCCGATCACCATGTCACTCGTAAAAACATCTGTCTGCTGGAACTGCCACCGTTGACGACGGCCTGGCATTATCTGCTATTACACCTGTCTTTTAACACAATAACTTTCTACGATGATTTTTTTTAAAAGAAATATCGGCACGAACATTGTCCTTTCTGCAAGTCCTTTCTCTTAATATCTTACTCCACGTGCGCATGATAGCTGCGCATTTAACATGATTTGCATAACTCGGTGAGCCGCGTCTACCCTGAAATTTGCATAATATTCTGGCAACACTTTCTTGTTGTTCCATCTTCAATGTCGTGCAGTGTGTTCATAGTATTATATAAATATATATAGAATTGTGTTTTTCAATAATATAAATATAGAGTTCAATACATTATAAAAAATATATTTCAATATATCTGAAATCAAAGAAAAGGTATTTACTGTTTATATTATATCTTTGATTATTATTATATAAATTAATACCTTTTTGTTTTATGATAATTTGTATTTAAAACATGGTTTATGGAATTTATTATTAAATATATATTTTTAAATATTTGCTTTCTTTATAAAGTACAGAAAATATATCAAAATCATAAGCAATATCATATATATATGCATATATATTCATTTTTAAAATAATTTCTCTACACAATTATATAAAATTTTCTAAAAAACATATTGAATTCACAGCTTCTTATAAATAAAATTGAATTTTTGACAAACATTTGATAATGAAATTTATCTAAAATACTTCTATAATACTTTTAGAGGATACAGCTTCAGATATTTTACAGACAAACCTAATAAACAATATATTATGAAAATATATCTATCTGAAAAGTCCATATAATTCTCTTTCACTGAAGGTTATTATGCATTATTCAATTTTTAAATAAATATGAATCAATATATTGTTATTAAAATAAAACACCACACAAATTATCAAATGTCACTTTGTTTTATTATTTTACTAAATTAGGAATAAATGCTATTTCAATTCTATCTTCTAATTCTACCCTTTACTATATATTAGATGTGTTCAGACTTCAAGATAAAAGTCAGCAAGACGGCGCCTTGCATTGTTATCCGCCAAGATATCCTAGCTTCAGTACAAAGGTAAGTGTCTGCATCAATTTCATTATTCAATTACATTGAACACATACTTCTATAAATGCATAATATATTATCAACCTCTCTAAACAGAGAACAAAAATTTCCCAGCAAATTATTCCAGCCACGTGCCGACTTTGGCTCCAATTCCTACAAAATAAGAGAAAATTCATCTATATTTGAATAGGTTAAGTGTCTGCTGCTTAAAATGGGGAATATAATTAAGGCCTAGGCAAGTTATTATAGCAATGAGTACATAGGTATGTTCCGGAATTGAAGTTCATTTCTACAATGGAGAGGCAGAAACATTTAAATGGGTACAGAAACAGTGTCTGTATCGCTAAGAAGAAAGTATATATAAGGTTTAGGCAAGTTTTTCTAATATAAATAAAAAGTAAAGGGTAGGCGTATTAATTTTAATTTCTCCAAAGGAAAGGAAAGAAGCATCTAAATAGAACAGGAAATGTGTCGGTTACCTCAAGAAGGGATTATAATTAAAGTTAAGGAAAGTTATTCTAGCAACACGTGCCGGTGTTGACTTCAATTCCTTCAAGGAAATAGAACAAACTTCAAAATGTAATAGGAGAAATGTTAAGTTATAACTGAGGTCCTGGCACTTTTTTCGGTCACCAGCACGTGCCGGCAATTCCTTGATAGGAATCAGTTATCTATCTATCCGTATGTCTCCAGGTGTCACAGAGCTCCCGGGTGGTGACGGGTGGAAGATTACTGTGGCCCACCAATTTGTCAGCGCGGGGCGAGCGCTACCTGGCCGCGAATCGATGCAGCGCCCCCAGTCGAGATGAGGCTTTGAGGAAGCAGCATGTCGTGGAGCGGCCCAGTCTGGATTTCTGCCGTGCTGTGTGCGTGGAGCAGCCTGCCTTCGGACCGTGCAGAGCCGGCTGGTAGGTCCTTCACTTACACGCTCTACCCATCACATCGTCTAATTCACATATCTACACGGTCATACTCTCCCCACCCGCTCACCAAACCACCCACAATAGCTCTAATCACAAAGATATTTAAACACTAATATTTGCTCTCTATTATCAATGCTTATTTTAAACTTTACATATAGAATTAATTAAGAAAATATATTTTCTATGAAAATTGGTTTCTTCTTTTTAGTTTATTGCATATTGAATAATAACATGTTTACAATGTAGTCGTTATCAGAATTCGTTGGGTTATTTTGCGTTAAAAATCACTTTTGATGTCATATTGATTTTAAAATTTACATGGCTATTCAGTACTATTCGTGATTTCGACCAAAATACTTTTTCTGAGAATTCACAGTCATAATACAAAGAATATGAGACTATATTTTGAAGAGTATTTCTATCATTAATAGGATACATCAACCGAAATATAAATGCGGGTGAATATTTTCAACATATAAAACAATATTCTTTAAAAGCAAATGGTAACCTAGAATTTATCGAACACATTTATTCAGTAAAAATGTTTTAGATATCGAGAAAATGATATAGCACCGTATAAACACTTTTAAAATGTAAAATATGTAAATACAAATACTCGAAATGATAAAATACACTTTTATATAAATACTATCGAATAAATAAATACTGATATCAATGAAAACCTATTCGTTGAAGTATTAGTTTATTCAAAAATTTTTAACGATTATTAAATATTGTGTGAGGTTAGGAAAAAGACATTAAGCAATCAAATAATTATATTTGAACATATATATTGAAATTATTTATAGAAATATATATTCAATATAGAAGATATATTAAATAATATTATCAATGCATTATTAATGATCGATTTATATAATTATTTCCTTAGATTTCTAAAACTACTCTATTTTATTAAATATATACATACATAAAATTTAGTATGATTCTGAAATATGTATCTCTATTTACATATTTTCAAATCAAACCTACTTAGTTATTAATAGAACCTATGCGTTTATAGACTATACATTAGAATTGTATTTATTATTTAAAAGTATAAGCCACTAAACTAAATTATTAAACACAATATTAGAAAAATAATATAAAAAATATAAAGTTCTTGTTTCATATATGTATATGTCAATGAACGTCTGCTATACAAACTAAAGGTTTAATGACTCTGTCTTAACAATACTTATAAACACACAAACGCTAACCCAAATTGTCACGCATATGTTATATATATATATATATATATATATATATATATATTATATTTTAAAAATAAAAGATAATATAAGATTTCTGTAGTTTTGGATCATCTTGATGATTATGCTATGGTGGTGCAGTCATGGCTAAAATCTTGTGAAAGTTTAATAACAAAAATGGTTTTGATCAGATATTGTTTTAATTGAGCTATAGGATAAACATAACTTGGTAAAATTACTGCCTGGCTTAAGGCGTAAGAATAAAAAAAAATGAAAAGCGTATTTACATAATGTACAAATGTTTTGGGCCGGCCAACGGGGAACACCAACAATGAGTATTTATAGAGAAAGCGTGACCTCTGGCGGTCGATTTAAACAGAGTATTTTAATCTATGAAATTATAATTTTAAATAAAATAATATTTTTATATAACATATATATATATATGTGGTAATTGTTGAATATCTCAACTAATCTATTGCCTAATCACTGATTAAAAATTTATTATAAAACAATAATGAAACCAAATTAAAGATATATTGGCCAGTGAATCTTTTTAAGAGACAATAAAAAAAAAGATTCACTGGTCGAAGTATCTTTAATTTGAAAAACATTGAATTCCGGCCAGGCAGCCTCTATATTTACAATAATGAAACCAGAAATAAATCCAAATAATGAAATACATTGTAGTATATATAAATATATTCGATTTTTTTGTTGAATTGAATAACTGCTATAAACCTATCAACATTTTTTAGAATTAATTCAAATTTAAAAATAAACCTATTTATAGCACTATATATTTCAAATAAAGCTTTTTTCTCGAGGTATAAAAAGTTTTACGAAGTTACGCACAGAAATAAACTATTGATAAAATCTCAATCACCTAAGCTTATTCAATAACTCTTTGTCCTTAAAAAAGAAATAGTGAATCACCACAACTCAGGGAACAAATATCTAAAGAACATTTGATATATATGTTATAAATACAATTATTTTTTCTGCTTGATTTTGGAATTATTCTTAAGATTGAGATTATGATCTTGAGATTTGATATATTTTAGAATATATTAGTATTAGGTCAATGGTATTGATATGCAGTCGTGGCAAAATCCTTGAAAATATAATAATAATAATAGTTTTGATCAGTAATTGCTTTAATTGAGCTAAAGGGATATATAAAAAAAAAACATAATTTGATAAAAGTAATGCCTGGCTTAAGGCGTAATAATCTAAAAAAATGAAAAACTTATTTACATATTGTACAAAAGATTTGAGCCGGCCATCGGGAAACAACAACAATGTGTTTTTATAGGGGAAGCGTGACTTCTGGCGGTCTATTTAACAGAGTATTTGAATCTATGAAATTTATTTTTTTTTAAATAAAATAATATTTTAATATAACATATATATCATATAGATATTCCTTCTTAAAAGACCTTTTCTAATCATCAAATGATTACAGTACAACTTGAATAATTCAAACGTTTCTAATTCGAATATTTATATTGGTCTCTAGAATTTCCTATAAATAGAATTTCCGTTTTTAATTCGAGTTTATTGATATATCGAATTTTTATTTGGTTCCTTGAGTTTCAAATTATCCCAGTTCGACTGTATTTACAATAGGTTGATTGTATTATCACAATTATTTGATATATTGTGTTATATAAAAATGACTCAACCTCTTTTGAAATAAATATAAATTCTAAAAATGCGTGAAAAAAATAATAAAAATGTGAAATTGTACTGTGATCAGATTGTTAAATTATGAAAAAGGTATCTCCTATTTGGGCAAATAAAAGTTACTGATTGATTGTTCCATTTGTTGTAATAAATATCAATTGGTGAAGGATAAACAGCTCGAAACACGGACACGTGATTAGCTTTTCTTGATTATTAGCTGATTCTGGAATAATTGAAAACAAGCGATTAGTTGATATTTATTTAGACAACATATTTTATCAGCAACTTTGAATTTCATGATTAAAGAGATGCCTTTTTCCTAATAATGTTAATTACATTTTTTCGGGTTAGAATTTGTAAGATACTCAAATGGAGTCCTCATTCCATACAGACATCTATGTTGACACTAATATGATACTTCAGGTTAAATATACTTCACTCTTTATTTATTTCTGTTCTATTTGTCTATATTTAATTAAAAAGACATATATTGGATCAAAATATCATTTATTTTACCAATATTTCAGTTGGCTGAACGCCAACCTTTATCAAGGTGTTATAACATTTTGAGTGTGTCAACAACAGAATCAGCGCCACATCTATTTGTCTATATATGAATACTACATGGCTATAACTATGCATTTGTATCTGTATATTGTAGAGGTCCGGATAGATGGTATTCTGTACAACAAAACATATTTCCATCTTTCAGAAAAAAAAACTATACTTCTTCTCTTTTGCAATGTTTTCTGGTATTTGATTTCCCCCTAACACTTCACCAACCTTCTGGCCGATTGGACCGTTTTCCTAACTCGTCCTATGATCAGTATCGTGGTTTTAAATTTTTATAGAAAAGTTGGCTTTTGTTCAATATTCTGAATCTCGTGTTGCAAACTATTTTCATATATAAATATGTTCTGAATTGTGAAATATATATATTACTGATGTATTGTTCTATCCAAACGATTCATTTTTAACGATTTTATAATATAAATAAGAGCCTTATTTGCATATGTATTTATATATAGGTTTTGATATATATTCAGGAGAAATAATCTATAAGAGACCAACAGGAATCTCCTGGGGACTTGTGAAAATGGTAGATCTTTGCAAGGTTGATTAGAACAACACTAGTCTCTCTTTATTTGATTAAAGAGATCGATGGGTAGGTATCTCTTTGGAGGCTTAATTAGATCACAGAAAGTTTTCTTTTTTATTTGAAAAAAAAGTCGATCGCGTTGCTCATCGGATGAGTCGTTTACTGAAGATTTTACTGTATATAATCGTTTAAACCTTTGTTTTGATTCTATTTAGTTTGTTTATTCAAGGTTTTTAAAACCTAGTGATGTAAACACACGATATACGAGGGGTATCCCATAAGTTGGTGGCCCGACATATAAAGAAAATGACTAATAAAATTATTATTATTTATTTTTCAACATAATCCTCTTTAAGGTTTATACACTTTTCCAGCGATGTTCTAATGCTTTTATGCCCTCCAAAAAAAACGATGTTTCAAGTAACTCAAAATATGAGGTTACAACATCAATTACCTCTTCATCTGACCTAAAATGAATGCCAGAAAGTTATTTTTTCAAATGAGGAAATAGGTGGAAGTCAGACGGAGCTAGATCTGGTGGATATTTGGAAATAATCAATTTAGATAATTGTACATTCGTATGTTACCAAAATAGGCTTTTGAAATTGTTATCTTATTCTTAAGCAAGGCTAAAATATTCGTGAAATTTAGACAATTATAAAAGCTTCGTTCCATTGTTTAGTTATACCTTATTAACAAGGATAAACGGACAAGTGTATATAAACAGATTAGCATATAATAGTTGATGCAAGCTGAAGAATTAGAAGGGGGAATCTCTGGGAAAGTTTATCACTGTTAAGCCAAACCTTTCTAAATCTTTTTTATAAATTGTAGAAATTTGTGGCTTTATTTAAATAAATAAATATCCTGAAAAGTTTCATACACTAGATATACTTAGTGCATATAGCTATTGGTCAATAATTATTGAATTTTATTAAAATTTCATATTTTTATACATAGAACTTCGTGCTAATTTATTCTATTATATGACATTTCTAAATAATATGATATATATTATAAGTAGGGGTAGAGTTTTATATTTAAACCTAAGTTTTCACCGCGCTTGTATGCAATGCTTTTAAGATTAATTTATCATCTAAACAATAAGAATATTATATTTTTAGAATACATTGAAATTTCTACGAAATACTATAATATATTAGTGTAATTTGTTTTAATATTTATTTCATATACAAATAGAATAAAATGCGATAAGAGAAAATATTCAACTTTATTGGAAATATACAAGTATATTACTTGTATATGACCTCCCCCTACCTATTCATAAAAATGTATACTCCGTACATATTTTGACCTAAAAATGTTCATTTTGATATATATCATATTAGATACAATGCCAATTTGGGACAAATAAAAACAATACAGAAGGCAGAGCGCCATCTGATGGAACAGAAATCAACTAAACATTGATTTAACTTATTCCCTTATATTTGGCTAACCCAATTTCTTGCTAAATCAAGAAAACCCATCCACGAACGAGTATCGCGCTTTTGGCGCTCGTCAGCGTGGATTTTAATATCAATTTCATATACAAATAGAAAAAAATGCGATAAGAGAAAATATTCAACTTTATTGGAAATTTACAAGTATATGACTTGTATATGACTTTCCTCACCTATACATAAAAATTTATCCTTCATACATATTTTGAGAAAAAAAAAAGTTTTTTTTTTTAATTTATTACATCGCGCGGATACAATGCCAATTTGAGACAAAAAAAAAAGGCAAAAACAGAAAGGCGAAAAATCATCTCTTCCATTAAATGATAAAAATCCTTCGCACAATTTTTGTCCTTTAATATTATTTTTCCGGAAGAACGGAAATTGAGAATCAATGTAAATAATCCGAGTAATTACATGAATTTCTTGATGGCTTTTTGATTTTCGGATCAAATATTTTGCTTACGAGGGGTGTCCCATAAGTCCGTGGCCCGACCATGAGAACGAAATATTAGAAACTGATAAATTTTACCATATATACCTTAAAGCCTTGTATAAATATATGTAAATTTTTAAGTTTCTACAACTAACCGTTTTTTAGTTATAGGTTCTGAAAGAGGACAAGAAAAAGGAATCATCTAAAATGGAGACAAACGAGATTCGTGCTGTAATAAAATATCTTTGTAAGAAAGGAATGTCGCCGAAGGAAATCTATGAGGATATGGTGGATACATTAAGGAAAGATGCTCCTTCCTATAGCACAGTAAAAAAATGGGCAGCTGCGTTTAAATTAGGGAGGATCAGCACCGAAGGCGAACATCGACCAGGAAGACCTGTTGAGTCAGTTACTCAAGAAAACATCGACAGGATACATGATTTGGTTATGTTGGACAGAAGAATGACAGTTCGTCAGATAGAAGAGACGTTGGGTATTCCAAAAACAACAGTGGATCGGATTATGAGAGAACACTTGGGCCTCAGGAAGCTTTCTGCCCGTTGGGTTCCCAAACTTTTGACACCCGATCAAAAGGCTGTAAGGAGAAAGTTATCTTCGGACAATCTTGCGTTATTTGAAGTCAATCCAGAGGAATTTGTTAATAGATTTGTTACCATGGATGAGACTTGGGCCCATCACTTTACACCAGAGTCCAAGCAACAATCAATGCAATGGAGACACTCCGGTTCCCTTCCCCCCAAGAAAACCAAGACAGTTCCATCAGCAGGGAAGGTTATGATGTCTGTCTTTTGGGATTCCGAGGGTGTACTTATTCTAGACTTTCTGAATAAGGGTCAAACCATCACTGGCAATTATTATGCAAATCTTGTGAAGCAACTACGAGAAGCTATTAAAGAAAAGAGAAGGGGAAAGTTGTCCAGGAAGATTGTTTACCATCAAGACAATGCTCCGAGTCATCGGTCGCTGCAAGCCATGGCTGCTATTCATGATTCTGGCTTTGAACTTTTACCACATGCACCCTACTCACCAGATCTAGCTCCGTCTGACTTCCACCTATTTCCTCATTTGAAAAAATCACTTTCTGGCATTCATTTTAGGTCAGATGAAGAGGTCATTGATGCTGTAACCTCATTTTTTGAGTCACTTGAAACATCGTTCTTTTTGGAGGGCATTAAGCATTAGAACATCGCTGGAAAAACTGTATAGACCTTAGAGGGGATTATGTTGAAAGATAAATCATAATCATTTCATTAGTCATTTTCTTTATATGTCGGGCCACGGACTTATGGGACACCCCTCGTATAATCTAATAGAATCAAAAGCTATTTATTTGTTGTTGATCTTCATATCCTGAAGCAATGCTAGTTAGACCCCTTTTCTGAAACTTCCAAGAGTTTTTATGATAACATGTTCAATGCTTTAGATTTGAAAAATTGCTTAATAAATTCTAGTAATAATGCATTGTTTTATATATTTTAGTATTTTAAAAATATATTTTAGTATAAATAAACTATATTTTCCATATATATATATATATATATAGCCGAATGACCCGGGCAACGCCCGGGTTTTACCCGATTAAATGTTTTTATTTAAATACTATTCGTTACAATTATAAATTGGCGGCGTGGATGTCACTCTTGTGAAACGTCCCGCTCCAAACTTTGTGTCTGAGAAGCGATATTTTTATAGAAAGATGATCTGGCTTTTGTTTTCTGCTCGAATGAATGTTTTTCTGTTAGAATTTTGTTCCTGCGTACAATATAATGAGCTGGTTTCACCCGTGGTCTCTGTTTTTTGGAATTTTTCCCGATATAATTTTGTATCTGATAATCTTACATGATACAGCAATATCGTCATCATCATTTTCTGACTAATAATATATAGTTTTAATAATTAATTTATATATTTTTAAAATAGCCTATCGTCTTCCCCGTATTTCTTTACCTATGTATGGAAATTTTGGTTTGAATTAGTGAACTACTGCGAATTTGTATACCGGACATACAAACCAACAAACAAACAAACAAACATTAATTTTATATATATAGAAGATATAATATAAATGAGTTTTAAAAATTGTTAAAAAAATGCATCGGCCGGGAATCGAACCCTGGCCGCCCGCGTGGCAGGCGAGCATTCTACCACTGAACCACCGATGCTTTAAAAAAATGGCCATATTTAGGTATTCATTCCATTCCGGATTAGTCCGCGTAAAAAAAAGTTCTTCAAATGAAAAAAATAAATAGCCAAAAATACTAATCAAAATGCAGCCGAAAATTTTCCTCAGGTTTATAAAAAGCGACATGCAAAATTTGGTACCAATTGGTTCAGTAGTTTTTGAGTTTATCGCGAAACAGACAGACAGACAGAAATTGGCTTTTATATATATAGAGATATATAATCTATGATCCAAAAATTGTACACCATATCAACTTATTATACACCTATTACCGATACACAAAGATTTGAATATGGTAATGGAGTGTGAGCACATACGCACTCTGGGCTTAAAAACATCATTATTATGTCAGTACAATCAAAATCACACACACATACACACAAACACCCACACACATACACACCCACTGAATCCTGAACCCACAACATTTCCCCCTCCCTCTTTCTTTTTATTTCCATTTGTCCATTCCAAGGATTAAAATATTGGTATGGTGGTCAAATAATGAGTTCGGAACCACCGCCAGGTTCAATTTTGATAAGACCCGGCCTGGCACCAATCTCTTTTCTTCCTTGTTGAACCACTATGGTTTCTTTTAGTTAAAAACAACCAAATTTTGACACCAATTTTCACTAACAAAATCTACATGAGTTATATCATTAAAAAATATATTTTAAAAATTAATAAAAATTATATTTTCTTTTCTTTCAGCTTCTACTATTTTATAACCTTTCTAATTTTTATAAAATGTTCTGTCGTTTTTTATTTTTCTAATCTTAATATCTTCAATTTTTGCTTCTTTTTTCAAATGTTGCGCTTATATGACACGTAACTGCCGAAACTTTAGTGTGAACTTGTTATAGACTTAAATATTTCCAAATTTTTGAGCCTTTTTGGCACCTTATTATAATCTATATATATTTTCTATTTCTTTACTTCTTATGCTATATTTCATTCATATATATATATGCAAAATAAAATAGATATAACACTACTTCAAAATTATTGTTCGATAATAGCTTGCTATACCGACAAAATATTTTCAAATCAATATAAATTTTATCGGAAGCTTACTTTAATTTCAGTATAAAATCTATTTATATATATATACTTCTTCCTTAAATATTCCCTTATATATCCACATTTATTTTATTTATTACCAGTTGCAAACAAGACACGCTATATCCGATCTGGATAATTGCGCGTAAAACTCACAGAGGCTACATAGAAGGTAAAGGCTACATAGAAGGTGAAGACTACATAGAAGGAAAGGCTACTGACAGAGGTTACATAGAAGGTAAAGGCTACATAGAAGGAAAGGCTACTCACAGAGGCTACATAGAAGGTGAAGACCTCATAGAAGGAAAGGCTACTCACAGAGGCTACATAGAAGGTAAATCCACATCAAGACATCTTGTAATGGTATTCGAAAAAATATTAATATTCTTTATTCAGGATTTATAGTAGATTAGATGCCTTCTTAGACCAATGAGGCTCATAATATAAACTCTTACAGGATAATCTCTCTTTTCTTTGATCTCATGGTAAAGCCTAATCTTCTAGAATATCCAGAACCTCTATATAAGACTCTTCGAGCTTTCAACCTTTATTATTTCAATAAGAGATATATTTGATTTTCAATTAAAATATAATATTTTGTTCCCTGTGAAATTATTTACTAATAAAATATTATTAATACACAGATGGTACGCTAATGCATAATATTAATATACTTTGTGTCAAAAGAAAATTGTTTTTCACAAATCCATGAAAGCCCTCTTTTATGTAAATAATATTAATATACTTATTAGAAAAATATATTTTATATATCAATTGGTTATTTTACATGATATATTTAACATAAATTTTGTTAGGTGTTATAATTATTAATGGAAATCCCATATTGATACCACGTTACCTCTACGATTTGTTTCCAATTAAAAAAATCAAAATAAAACATAACATATTTTACTCGCTAAAAAGCAAAACATAAGAAATAATAAGAATTTCAAACATTCATTTATATCGACACAAAATTTTAATTTTATATTTAATTAAAATTGGATCAAAATATAATTTATTTTACCAATATTTCAGTTGGCTGAACGCCAACCTTTTTCAAGGTATTATAACATATTAATAGGTGTAAACAACAACCTCAGCGCTACATAACTTCAATAGAATTAAGTTAAAAATTATTTTGAGCCTAAATTAAATGGCGGAAAAAATATTATTATATGTATAATATTATAATAATTATATTATATATAATACAATTCCACATACATAATTGAAATATATATATGTTATATATTCATTGAATAAATATATATAATCCTCTAGAGAATACAAATTCGAAGTATGAAATTAATTTTGCCTTCATAATATCAAATGTTAAAGAAAATTTGAGAGTAACCTTTTTAAAATATTAATATATGTAATATATCTATATTTAAATTTTTATATTATAAAACTTATTTTAAATTTATTTTCGATTATAAATTTGTTAAATTATTATTTTGTATCTAATATATAATAATATAAAATAACCTTTCCAAAATGGGATATTCTATAGACATATCTTTTGAAATGTATGATAGTATTGCCTTAAAATATAGACCTTTTGTTTGATATATTGTATAGGATTGAAGAACTTTATATATATTAGATCCTTAATAAGGTTTTATAGAATTGAGAAGATAGAAATTTAAAAGAAAGTTTTCAATTTAAATATTTCAAATTAAAATTCAATGTGTTTAATATATACTACAAAATGATATCTTTCATTTATCATGATTTTAAATTTGCATTTTTCAAATAATTTTATTTTTAAGAAAATTAAAGTATATTTATGATATATTACATAATAATAACAACATAATAAGAAACACATAACAAAACATATCTTGTCATGTACTATTAATGATAAATAATTTTTTAAAAACACTAATTTTAAACTATAATTTGCAATAACTTCTATAAATAATATATATGCATGTATTCCCCCGTTCCTCGCAAATTTATGTTGTACTTACTTTTTCCAACAACTTTAAAGATATTATTAATCGTTTCTATATTTGTTATTTCGAATATATTCCTCAGCAAATACAGAGTAGTAAAAAAATAAATCAAATAATACAAAAGCGAACAGACGAATAAAATAAATCAGCAGAAGTTAGGCAGAAAGAAATTCTGTTAGTTTTTTGTCTCTTGTCAAACAATAAAGATTCATTTAAAATTGAAATAGTTTCGTTTTTTTCTTTTGTTTTTCAATCTGTATTTAGATAGTAAAATTACTAATATTGAATATCTTTTGGTATCAAAATATATTTATAATATATAAAACACCATATATAGAATCCTTATACTAATCAATATTTATAAAAGTATTATAATATCCAAATCAATCTAATCAATTGAGTTTTTATAGAATATAATAGATATAACAAGTTATATTTGGTAAGGCTTCAATAAGAACAATTATAATTTCAAATGAAAATGTTATTTAACTTCAATATAATTTATTTATATTCGCATTTGAGTTATTGAAATTAAAATGTAGTAAATATTGGTATAAAACATTAAAAAATATTCAATTAAAATTTAAAATATCGTGTAACCAAACTCTAAAATGTTGTTACAAACGTATATCACTCATATATATTCTCAAAAGTCAATAATAATCAAAATTAATAAAACATTATCTCAATAGAATAAATAAAGTTTTTCTAAAATAATAAATATAAAGATATTTTTCGATTATATCTGTTGTAATATATAAATATATTTTTAAACCAATTTGTGATATAGAATAAATTCTATTTGGTGTAGCAAGATAAATATAAATAATAATTTCTGAAGAACAAAGTATACAAATAATATTTGTAAAATATAAGTAAATATACTCTCTCTGAAAGGAATTTATATCAGGGTATTGGATATATCGGTAACTACAGCAATTCTGACTATATTTCCTTCTGTAAATATATTTCTCTATTATTTTGTTATCTAACACCTTTTTATTTGTGGAGACTTCCACGAAATATTTGAGATGAAATAGAATATTCGTTCTAATATTTATTCTCAATTATTCTCCTATGTATGTTTTAACATCTACACCTGAGATAATATTTTTGGTTTATTAATTACATAATCTAGAAATTTTCATAGCCGTGTCTTTTATAAAAAGCACCACAGCTATACCTGAGATAATTTGTTTTGTTTATTATTCACATATATCTCTAGAAAGTTACATAGCCATATCTACTTTTATAAAATACACCACAGCTATACCTAAGATAATTTGTATTGTTTATTATTTACATATATCTAGAAAGTTGCATAGCCATATCTACTTTTATAAAATACACCACAGCTATACCTGAGATAATTTGTTTTGTTTATTAATTACATATATCTATAAAGTTGCATAGCCATATGTACTTTTATAAAAGACACCACAGCTATACCTAAGATAATTTGTATTGTTTATTATTTACATATATTTCCAGAAGGTTGCATAGCCATATCTACTTTTATAAAATACACCACAGCTATACCTAAGATAATTTGTTTTTGTTTATTAATTACATATATCTATAAGTTGCATAGCCATATGTACTTTTATAAAAGACATACAGCTATACCTAAGATAATTTGTATTGTTTATTATTTACATATATCTCCAGAAAGTTGCATAGCTATATCTACTTTTATAAAAGACACCACAGCTATACCTAGGATAATTATTTTTTTATTTACATATATCTATGCAAAGTTGCATAGCCATATCTACTTTTATAAAAGATACAACAGCTATACCTAAGATAATTTGTTTTTGTTTTTTAATTACATATATCTATAAAGTTGCATAGCCATATGTACTTTTATAAAAGACACCACAGCTATACCTAAGATAATTTGTTTTGTTTATTATTTACATATATTAGACTATATAGATATATTTTTTAATTTTAATATAAATGATTCTATTTCAATTTAAATGGGTCTATTTACACACTTTTATATCCGTTTTACTCAAGAAATAAAAAAAATGAAATTTCTTTCAAAAAGGTTAATCATAGTTTAATATGGCTGGCGTTACAAATTTTTTATATTGCCTCTAAAAGATGTTTACCAGCTTAACCTTTAGCCAATTTATAACTATGAAGTTTAGCTGGATGTTTATGGCTCTTTTAAGCATTACGTAAGTGTTAGCATTTATCTCACGTTCTTCAATATTAACTTCAGAATAAAATCTAATATAACCATTCGGATACTTATAAATATATTTAATTTATCTAATATTAACACCGAAAAATACACACACTACATGTTAAACAGTAGCTTTTCACGCATGAGATGGAGAAATATCTAAACCAAATTTCTAACTTTGTTTATTTCTTTCATTGAACATAAAAACTATTTAAAGCATCAGGTATGAAACAGCCGAAATTTAAGCCAGGAGGTAATTTAATGCGGGAATATGCGAAGAAAAAACATCGATATATTAATCTATAATAAATTTTATTCAAAATTTGACATTTACTACTTTTATTTCTATATTTAAATGCATAAAAATGTTCAAAATACACTAATTTCAAATATAAAAAATATATGAATTTTATTTTTTAAAACTTGTATCTATATATGCAATTTCAAATAAGCATTAGATTTAGTGATAAGGTGTATAAAGTATTAATAAAAATAATTTCAGAATTAAAAGACACTACGGCCAGTAAATATTTTTATTTTTTTTCGACGTTTCGACAAAAATATTTCAGCCTCGTCAAGAAACAATAAGAATTGAGGCATTTGGCAAGGATTTAAAATTTAAGGTTACAATTTTTAACGCCTTCCTAAATGATTTAATTTTCTCTTGTTCTTAACAAGGACAAAATATTTTTGTCGAAACTATGTGACTTTTTTATTACAATGTTCATATATTATAAAAATACAACCTTTCGCAATGAGTTTCTTTTATTCTCATTGCGAAAGGTTGTATTTTTATTTTTATAATTTGTAGCGCAAAATTTTTTCGTTTACTTCAAATGTTCATATATGATTATATATGGTTAAATACAGAAAATGAATATCTGATATCAGAATATAAAACGTTTATGGAGATAAGTATCTTTATTTTGATCTTCTCAAGCTTTCGGGCTTGTCTGCCCTTCTACAGGAGAAACAATATATAAAGAAAATCCTGTAGAAGGGCAGACAAGCCCGAAAGCTTGAGAAGATCAAAATAAAGATACTTATCTCCATAAACGTTTTATATTCTGATATCAGATATCCAAAGGAGATTTAAATTGATTCATTAGAAAATAAATATAAATATGAATGAATAAGAATATATAAAGATAGAGAGCTGATGTACTTTGATGATATGATATATATAAATTCAAATTTGGAATGAAGTAGCGACATTCTTTCATTAAGGTGAATGACAATAAATATGATAAACACGATGAGTGGACATAATATATATTCTAATCAAATCCACACTTTATACATAATAAAATTGACTAAAAATGAAGAAAATAGGGAGAGCTGATGTACATTGATGATATGATACATATAATGATACATATAGTACATTTTTCCATTAAGGTAGGTGACAATAAATATAATAAAACACGATGAGTGGACATAATATATATTCTGATCACAAATCCACACTTTATCCATAATAAAATTTACTAAAAATAAAGAAAATAGGGAGAGCTGATGTACATTGATGATATGATAAATATAATGATACATATAATACATTTTTCCATTAAGGTAGATGACAATAAATATAATAAACACGATGAGTGGACATAATATATATTCTGATCAAATCCACACTTTATCCATAATAAAATTTACTAAAAATAAAGAAAATCGGAAGAGCTGATGTACATTGATGATATGATACATATAATACATTTTTCCATTAAGGTAGGTGACAATAAATATAATAAAACAGGATGAGTGAACATATTATATATTCAGGTAAAATCCACACTTTTATTCATAATTAAATTTACTAAAAAGGAGGTAAAGAGAAATAGCTGATGTACATTGATGATATGATAAATATAATGATACATATAATACATTTTTTCCATTAAGGTAGGTGACAATAAATATAATAAAACAGGATGAGTGGACATAATATATATTCAGGTAAAATCCACACTTTATCCATAATTAAAATGACTAAAAATGAAGAAAATAGGGAGAGCTGATGTACATTGATGATATGATATATATAATAAATCATATAATACATTCTTACATTAAGGTAAATGAAAAAAATATATAATAAAACGCGATGAGCGGACATATTATATATTCTGGTAAAATCCACACTTTTATTCATAATTAAATTGACTAAAAAGGAAGTAAAGAGAAATAACTGATGTACATTGATGATATTCTACATATAATCTCATTTCTGGAATGAAGTAGCGACATTCTTCCATTAAAGTGAATGACAATAAATATGATAAAACACGATGAGTGGACATTACCTTATAAAAGATTGATGAATAATCACATTTTATGTAATTATATTGGCGGCCATCATTCCTATATTATAAATTTATTATTCATATCTATAGGGGATTGAAGTGTCATTTGTTACAGTCTCTCCCGTGTCATTTTGTTCCTTCAAACTACTTAATGATTATAATTGATTGGTTAATTTAGATATATTAATTTGTCATCAATCAGTATGGTTAATGTGATAGGTATAGATTTATTTTTATCTGAGTATTATGGATTTAAAATTTATATAAATATTTAGAAGATTTTATCAAAGCTCTCTTTCTTTCTGATTATATTATGGTTTTTAGCGCGGCTTCATACTACATAATTTCATTGTTGTTGTTTTTTTGGTCGACACAAAACCTTTTGTAGATATGTAAATATGTAATATTATATTTCCTTTATTATTCACGCCATATATATTTTTTTTAAATTAGAGCAATCCATAAATAAAATTTAATTAAAAAGACATATATTGGATAAAAATGGGTAAATTAAATAATATTTTGATCCAATATATGCCTTTTTAATTAAATAAATAAATATATATATAAGTCAGGTATTACTTTTCTCAAATTATTTCTTATATTTCTTATCAACACAATTGAAGCAAATTGTGATTTAAATTGATTTCATTGTGTTTATTCAAAAAGATCACGTTTGGAAACCATTGGCTAAATGTTTATAAACTAAAATATCTGCATAAAATTCCTCTATGAACAATTACATAATATATATATATAATATTGAAGAGAGACT
The DNA here is from genome assembly GCA_030710605.1 of Cordylochernes scorpioides. Classification (NCBI taxonomy): domain Eukaryota; kingdom Metazoa; phylum Arthropoda; class Arachnida; order Pseudoscorpiones; family Chernetidae; genus Cordylochernes; species Cordylochernes scorpioides. The sequence continues at coordinate 21,831,025 of CP092881.1, read as the reverse complement.
TACAAAAAAAAACCAAGGAATTTATCAACCTAAGGATTCATTATATTCGAAGATGTGTCTATATTAGAAATATATAGACATTGCTAAAGACTTATGTAACAATCCATCTATAGTTCTACAATTTTTGTTAATAACGTTAGAGAGGTTTGATTAAAGGTCAATATAGAAGCTCCTAAATACACACACACACATTCTCCATTTCATAGTTAATGAAATGTTGAATAGATAAAAATATATCGGCATATTATATAGAAAAGTAATAAAACATATAATATATAATAACCTATTAATAAATTTTAAACACCTTATGGTGAAACCTTGCTATAACCAGGTGTGATATTAATGCATCCAATTCCTTTTTCATATATATATATATATATATATATGTTATATATAAAAAGAGATTTTTCTGCTTGATTTTGGTTATCTTGAGAATTATGCTATGGTAATGCAGTCGTGGTTAAAAATCTTGAAAAAATAATAATAAAAATAGTTTTGATCAGATATTGCTTCAATTAAACCTATAGAATATATAAAAAAAAATTTTTATTAAAGTACTGCCTGGCTTAAGGCGAGTAGAACAAGGAAAAACAAAAGATTATTTACATAATATACAAAAGTTTTGAGCCGGCCATCGGGAAACACAACAATCGGTTTTATATAGAGAAAGTCCCGACATCTGGTGGTAGATTTAAGCAGAATATTTGAATCTATGAAATATATTTTTGAATATAACACACATATATATATATGCGAAAAAATAGAAAAAATAAAAATGTCAAGTGCTGATATTAAGAATAAGGAAGGTATATCCTGATCAAAAGCACATGTGCTTTTTAGATGGCAGAGCGTTATCTAGTGAAGCAAAAATAAACTAAATATTGATCTTAACTTTTCCCTGATATTTGATAAATCAAGAAAATGGGTTGGCCAAATATCACGAAACAGTTAAAATCAATGTTTACTTGAATTCTGTTCCACTAGATGGCGCTCTGCCATCTAAAAAAAGCACATGTGCTTTTGGTCAGTATATGCCTTCATTATTTTTAATTAATATGTATGAAAAAATTATTAAAAAAATAAAAAATAAAGAATAAAAAGGTCAGGTGTTGTAAAGCACATGTGCTCCTGGTCAGGATATGCCATTTTTTATTTTAATATATATAACCATCCAAATTTATTTCTTAAAAAAGATACTTAAGAATAAGGAACTAGACCTTATTATTTAGTATAAAGTATATCAGGTTATCTTAAGGTACATATGATGTCGCAAGCTACCCTGTTTGTTCTTTGAACTTTTAATTTTTTATTTACACTGTGGTAAAAAGTTCAAGTGTGTGTTTTATTGGTTAGCTCAATATGGATGGTACTACATTGATCTGGCGACTTTTTTTGGAATTTTCCCTTCTGGAACTATTGATATTATGATATTCATCATTAAATTAAATATTTGAATATCTAAAAAGTATGTTCTTTTTTGCATCAACCTGAAATTAAAATATATTAAAATGATGAACCATGGAATAATTGTTATCATTTTCAAGAATATCATTTTGTAGTAAATTTAGTCATCCGAATCTGTACCAAATATGAATAGAATAATTTTAATTATTTGAATGCCTTTTCTTTTTAATGTCAAGTGCTCTTTATTCAAATGTCAATAGATCTCTTTTTTAATCTGCTGATTACATAAATATATAATACTTGAATATTGAGCAATCCATATGAAAATATTAATAAAACAGATTATTTTAAATCAAAATAATATAAAATATGTTTATTAATTTTGAATCCGATATTTCACCTATCTTCGCCAAGATATCTTTTTATTTTGAGAATGTTTTGATTAACCACACGATGCATTTAGCGTGTTATTAGAGAGATTTACAAAACGCACCATTTAGCTAACATTTCAAATATATACACGAAACTTTATATATGTATAGGTTACAAAGGTCTAACTAGAAGGACTGTAGCCGTCATCCGGGTTGAGCCTCTTTAGGGCGGGTGTGTGGCCTCCCCGTTCGGCCCGGGAACAAATAAAATGTATTTAAAATGTTATCCACAGAGTGTATTTAATTAGAATCTCATATATTCCCTGGCAGAAAGGCATTCAGTGGTTGACTAAAACATTTTCAAAATAAAAGAAAGACCCTGACGAAGATATGTGTACACCCTATCGAAATATTGGTTTCAAAATTATTCAAATGTTTTATTTTTTTATAGTGATGCAATATATAAGCGCCTTTTTTAGTTTCTATATTTAACATTAATATTATTTTTCAATCAATATATTAGGTATATGCAACTTGTGTCCTCAATGTTTGCTTATTGATTTGGTTAAAATATTTTAACATATTGACTAGATTTATATCGGTAGTGAGGATTTATTCATGTTACCTTTATTTATAGCATCATATCTTTCATAGTATAAGCCTGACTCTAACGTGTTTTTCTTCATTTACTCACGCTCTATCTAAACATCCTGAATCGATCTGGAACTGTTGAATGGGATAAAAATTTATTCGATAAATATGCTGTAAAAACGTTATAAGCGCAAAATCGGATATATTCTCTTACAAACACGTATACATGCGTTTCAGACTTTGAATATTGAAAGAGAGTAAATAAATAATCTTCAAAATACTCTTAAAACCATAAATACAATGTAAAACTATGTTATGAAACAGTGGAAAATTCAGTGGGAACTAAATTTCATGTGAGTTTTATTCGATCCTTAGTACAGATATTTTATATCACCCTAAATACTTCAATCTACACCAGGTACTTCTCTTGAATATTCGTTTGTAAAATAATCTAGAGAAAGTTTTCTTCTCTATCATTTTTACATATAACAATAATATAGATTTATTTCAATAGAATTTTATAATGATCTATGTAATATACCTTATAATAATATTATAATATACTCTGTTTAATTAATTTATTTTTGAATGTTTGGATTTAGCAGCACTGTAATTATTGTTGTTGTTGTTATGAATATATTCAAAAGTATATATATAGCATTAGAAAGATATATAATTAAAATTTGTTTCTTAATTTGGTAAAGCATATATTTGATCGAAGGAACATTACAATCTAAAATGGTAATGTGAAAAATATTAATATAACAATTCAATTTAGAATTTGAATATAAGTAAAGAGCGACAGCAGGTCGCCGAAAAAGGTGGAAACAGAATATATAAAATGGTTTAGGGGTAAATCATTTATAAGTTAATTATAAAACCAACCTGTGAAATGGAATTTTCCAATTTAATATATTTTCTCAATCTGTATATATTAAACAATTAATAGCTATGAATTCACAGAGAAAAACTAAAGCAAGAAGTTGAATATTCTTTGAGTGTGAAAGCTTGTTAAAAATAGGAACTTACCCTCTATTATTGATTTGTTTATTCTTTTCTTTGTCGTCTGTTTTCACAAGTTGAATCTGGTTAGAAAATGTATAAAATTTAGATGAATCTTTTGTTGCCTTAAATACGAGATAATTAACTCGTTTCTATATATATCTGAAAATGTTTAATGTTTTTTTTTAATGAAATAATTTTATAAATCTGAGAGTGTTGTCTTCAAAAACGATCCAACAAAAGCACAGCCACATCAACCTAATATTGGTTAATGTTTTTTTTTACTGTGTTTTTTTCTGAATCAACTTTCAATCAACAAATATCCAGAACTATGAATTCTTATATGTTCCTTATTTAGAAAGAGACGATTTACAATTAACAACTTTATTGACTCCAAGTGAACAGCAAAATAATCAAGTAAAATTAAAATACAGTATTGTAATAAAGATGAAAAATAGAAAATATTTACACTAGATGAAGCCTTCTCTGAAGAGACGTCTGGATCTTATCAGGTGCTACAAGCCGCCTTGAATGTAGACAGGTCCTTGCTTATTGTGCAGTTTTTGTTCCCAACATGCTCAATGGCAATATTGATATTGAGATTGAAACTTCTTTATTACATCGCTCATATATGATTATATAAGGCTAAATACATAAATATGATAAAATATATGAACAAATAAATGTAAATATGCAAAATAATTGACAAAGATACATATATACAGAAATATATACAAGGTCTTCACTGGTTTCGCCAACCGCGGGAACGACTCCGCCACCGGTGGACTGCGAGAGTTCTTTCCCACAGAGTGGGCAGGTCTAGGTGTGATCTTCATTCCCTCGGGCAATGTTGAGGAATTCGCACAGAATATTCTTGTGTTCAGGCGAGAGTATCTCAACGACCTCCATCCTCTCAGCGTGGTATAGAACCCCGTAAATAGAGAGAGAGATTTTCCTTAGTTATAGCACTATTATTTTATAATAATAAAATTATTAACCTTACTACTTATTATTATCAATAGTTACTTAAATTGTGTGTTCTCTATGTAGGTGATTTGAATCAATCAATAATATATATTGAATTAAGAACATGCATATTCATGGATGTAAGTGCCCTTTGTGTTTATTAAATAACCTCCATCTTCTGGTTGATCCTATAATTATGCAAATAATCACTAATATGCAAATATATCAGGTTATATAGGTGATTAGAATGGATAATACGATATAATCTGGTTAGCTAAAGGTATAGTTAAAGTAATGTTCTAGCCGTTAGGGATTTCTGAAATCTAAAGGGAAATATTTATAAAACGCCATTTTCGATTTATTATTATATTGAATTTGTGATTCTATAAATATGCTTTAACTTATTTTATTGTTTTATTGTTACAAAATCGTGTGTGTGCTGGTTTACTTAACTATTTATAAAAATAATTTCACTTGGATTTACTCGTTTCTCTTATATATATTTGGAGTATTAGAAACTATTATAGACGCCTATGATTCTTTTGAAAATTAAACAATTTCTACTGCCCTTACTGCAATGAAAAAATTAAAGGGAGGGCCTGGTTCAAAAGAATCATACACGTCTATAATAGTTTCGAATATTCATAACAGATGGCGCTCTATGCATCTTAATATACTTGGAGTAGTTAATATATTTTTCTCTTAAACCTATTCTCTCGAAATTTTGTAAGATCATTACACAAATAGAGGTTTAAGATTTACCTAAAAAGATATCAAATTCTGGTAGTTTGAGGTAATTTTCCACAAACAGCAAATTATTTTTACAGCCAACTTTATATACAAATGTTCTAATATTTAATTGTATTTACTCATTTATTTTTTTTTCTTTTTTTGGTTGTTTACTATATTGAAGTATTATTGTATCCTGAATATACTTATTTCTATTTGTGTTTTAACATGTTGCCAGGAATATTTGGACTGTATTGAAAATATCTATTTAAATTTTTTTAATTTATTTACTTCGGGGGGGGGGAGGATGTTCTAAATAATCCAATGATGTGATAAAATTTATTCCTAAAACCTATTTTAGTTACTAAAGATTGTGATCTACAATAAATACTCCAAATATGTCTCCCAGCAATGCAAATCTAGGTCCATTCATGACTATCTTTTAAATATTTTCTTTTGATATATTTATATAATTGAAAAGGCATATATTGGATCAAAATATCATTTATTTTACTAATATTTCAGTTGGCTCAACGCCAACCTTTTTCAAAGTATTATAACATATAACGCAATAATATTTTATAATACCGTGAAAAAGGTTGGCGTTCAGCCAACTGAAATATTGGTAAAATAAATAATATTTTGATCCAATATATGCCTTTTTAATTAAATATTTATTTATGGATTACTCTATTTTCAAATGTATATATTTATTATATTAATATGTCATATTTATTAATATCAATAAGTGATTATATTAAATTTGTTCCATTATACATTCCGCGAATTATTTTTTTGTCCTATAGTAGCACTACAATATATATTCAGAAGCTGTTATATAATTATATTTTATTTGCATACCCTCATTTCTGATATTTCAGGAAGCCTCTAAGAACTGATTTTTGACTATTGTGTACTAACTACATCAAGCCTCGGGGGCTAACAGCCTGGAATACGTGCGTGGTTGGGATTTATTGATTTACCAAGAGAGGGTAGTTGGTCAATATTCGGGGATAAAAATGCAATAATTAGTTTATATTTATTTCTAAAGAAAGCGCTTCAGATTTCTTCGTACATCTTTATCACATCTTTCTTGAAAATAAAGATACTTCGGCCAGTAAATATTTTTATTACATCGACGTTTCGACGAAAATATTTTGCTCCTGACGAGGACAAAAGATATTTGGCGAAACGTCGAGGTAATAAAAAGATTTATACTGGCCGAAGTATCTTTATTTTCAATAAATATGAATGCCGGCCAGGCAGCCTCTATCTTTACGTTCATCACATTTGTCGCAATGTTCACTATATTGGGTGTTTAAAACTTCTGTTCCGTCAATTCTGGTCCATGTCAATTTTCTGCAAGGCTACGGCTATTGCTAAATTTGAGAATATGTGGGTAGGTGTTAGTACCACGCTTAGATAATTGTTGCATGTGCTGTAGGTTCTTGTGCCACATATGGGTGTGTTAGTATTCCTTTATAATGTTTCCTACCTAAACGACTGCAATTTAAAAGTCGCTTTCAGTTAGTTCTTTTAAGGGAAATTCTACCATGACACCTGTATTACCTGCACAAATACCATCTCAGGATAGAATACATTCAAACAAACGGGGTTAAGGAAAATCTTGAGTGCAAAATCGAGCTGCTTCTATAAATGCGGTTGAAATATACTAGAAACTATATAATCCTTCTACAATGGATTCTAAGTCATTCAGGATATGTGCTTGTAATACATACCTCAATTACAAATAAATCACTTTTGTTTTTATCATTCAAGATTTGAAAACAATTATTTAAAATATGCCTCTACTTATATAATTTCCTTATTCTGTCTGTGTGAAGTTCACTGTGTGAAGTTCACGGATAGATTTTGGTCAGAATGGATAAAATAAAAAAAGTGTCAAGGGATGGGAATCGAACCCACGACCTTCCGCTTACCGGGCAGATGCCATGACCACTAGGCTACCCTGGACATATTTTTTTATAATAACTGCTCTAATTTGAAATATTTGGTAGGTTTTATTTATTTATATATTTTCATTTTTAGATATAACTGATCTAATTCGCCGTTTAAAATAACTAATAATAGTTCGCTTAATAACACATATAATATAAATATTTATATAATAACTGCTCTAATTTGAAATATTTGGTAGGTTTTATTTATTTATATATTTTCATTTTTATATATAACTGATCTAATTCGCCGTTTAAAATAACTGTTCTTGAAATATTTGGTATGTTTTATTTATTTATATATTTTCATTTTTTGATATAACTGATCTAATTCGCCGTTTAAAATAACTGCTCTAATTCGAAATATTTGGGAAGTTTTATTTGTGTTCACTCTATTTCTATTTATTTGAAGTATTATAATTTCCATGTTTCAAAAACCTATTTCAAAAAGGTCGTTAGAAATATGTAATGCCTAAAATAGCTTTGCATGCGAATATTTATGATGCCAAGCGTAGCTTAATGGTTAGGTGTGCGGCATCGTATTTCCACAACCTTGGTTCGAAACTTAGCCTGGGTGTTTTTTTTTATATTATTGAAGCAAAGTTTTTTTTTACAGTACCAAGATTTCCATACATAGGTAAAAAAAGTACGAGGAAAACGATAGGCTATTTTAAATTATATATAAATTAAATATTGAAAATATATATTCAAATTATTCTACTTAGCTCACGAACAGCGCTCTCTATCAAGGTTATAAATACGTTTAAAATCGATAGCTTCTCAAATTTTATTAATAATAGTTCGCTTAATAATTAGAATACTTGATCTAAATCGAGATATTTATAGACGCTCGCTCGATTTGAAGATTTACACATGTGTATATCGTAACTAATCTGACTGTAAAGTTTGGAGCGGGACGTTTCACAAGAGTGACATCCACGGCGCCAAATTTATAATTGTAACGAATAGTGTTTGAATAAAACATTTAATCGGGTAAACCCTGGCGTTGCCCGGGTCATTCGTCTAGTATTTGGATAATGTAATAAGAAATATGACAACGATTATCAGATATTTTATTTAATAATTTACTGAAGAAATAGAAGATAAGAACTGGTAGAGAATATATGGATCGAACGAAGCAATGGGACAAACTTACTAACTCCACAAATAGTCCACGCTACACATAAAAGTAAGAATTCAATCTAAGAATCACCTACGACTCAGAGAAACATACAAAAAATATCTAAGGAGGGTGAATTTATAAACGGCGAGTAATATAATTATGTATAGTATAACTAAGTTAAGAATAACATATATTAAGTCTATAATGGTATAAATTGTTGACGGTTTTTAGATACAAATTATATCAGAAGACTAAAACTATAATACGGTATATTTCATTGTTATACATTTTGAAACAATTTATATAAAATAATAAACTTATATTATAATATGTATAATAAAATAGTGTTCTGTAGAATTCAAAGAAAGTATTTTTCATCCAACTTTACTTTCCAATCAAATCAATAAATCCCTAAAGAAACGGATTCGCAAGAAAATTTATTGTAATGTGGTATGTCAAAATAAATCGGCTGTAACGAAATTTAAATCATCTTGATCGCGGTACTTCAAATGGAAACAAGAATTCTGGTGTTATAAATATATAAAATTGGAAATTTTCCACTTTCTAAACAATTCCCAGTTTCACAATAAATAAATAGTTAATAGAGTTGATAGAAAATTTGTTTAATTAGATTGTTTTTTATATAAATTCGTTCAATTAACTAATTTCAAATAAAATTGTTGCTACTTGTAAACTTCAACTTCTTTTTTTTTGTTTATTTACTACGTGATTTTCCACTTTTCTATTTTAATTAAAAACAAAAAGGTTACTAATGACTTTACTTTTTAAAATCATTTAAATGATATTAACGGAGTTTTCGAATTTAAAAATGTTAAATTGAATAAATTTGTAAACATAATAGAATTTCAAACACAAATGTTAACTTGTTTATACTTGGATAGGAGACTAATACAATTATATATTTACTAGATTTTAATATTGAGATGAAGATTATGAATAATTTTAGTAGATACACTTAGTATATTTCTTAAAATTATTTTTAAGTAAATATAATTTTTCTGTCAAGAGTAGGTTGCATATACAATTTCGAAACGAGTAATTTAGTTATTGATTTGCACACCAACAAAAACATGGAAGAAAATTTTATTTTCTTAACTTTTGTCAATATAAACATGGCTCTGAGAATAACACAATTATTTTCCATAAACATAAATATTACTATATTCAATGCATTAGAATATAAAATACCTGAATATAATTTAGCTTAAAAAAAAACATTATTCCATATATAAATTCCATTATATAAATATTATCAAAATTGTTTACAATCCAAGCCTCCTAACTTGATTTAAGAAAGGTTTTAAAATTTGAATTAGATGGTTAAACCTGTAATATTTAGATTTTTGGTCGATATAAATTTATGATATAATATTACTATTTAAGATAATTTCTGAAAGATTAGAGTAATACTCAAAATTTATCTTAAAACTATTTCTTTCCTATTTGTATTCATTATTATTAATCAAATAAAATATATATCCATGTCCGGGGTTAAGGCTCATAGCTACTATTAGCACCATAATATGTTTATGTCGTACCCAGACGCTGTTCGTGTTCTTTGTCTGATCAGAATGGCACAAAGATAACACACGTGAGTTCATAAGGATGCAGCAAAAATTAGCGAATAATTAAACGTCGTACAGAACAGAAGGAATACAATAATGGGAATTGTCTTCAACTTTACCGTCAGGAGGATCCTTGGCTGCGTGAATGTTACTCTTTTGAAAGGTCCGACTCACATGTACATGGACACTGTACATGTCCAGCCTTGACTACACCGCCTTGTATGCCGCTCTCATGCCGAAAATGCCGAATCAGCCTCTCTTGGTACCGTCTTGTAGGATCATCCACACGGCCACACGCCTCGAGACCACTTCCCAGTCTTCTATAACTCCCGAAGTCACCAAACTGTCCGTTCTCCTCCACACTGGAATGCCGTTTTTGTTGTCTCTTTTCCTCACACATGGGCCATCCTCCACAGCTGGAGTCCAACCATCTTTCTCCAACTTTACACTGGGATCTTGGCTTTTCGATTAGCTTTGATTGAGGAGCTACATCATTTCACTTTGAATATTATAAAAGAGCATTAGCTTACAAGCTTATATCATAAATACAAAAATAATTCAGTTTTGAGTGATAATATGTATTATTATAATAATATAGTATGTAAAATATCAATTAATTGAAGCCAAAATGTGCCTTCATGGTGATATTACGGAATAACACTATTAATATAACTATATACCAATTTCACCTTCAATAATAATTCCTGTAAATTCATTAGGATAGGTCAAACATTGGTTGAACATAGGAGGAATAAAAGGAATATGCAAATTTGGGGTTTCAAACTATGACTCTTTCCGACCTAATTATATGGTATATCATAGTGTATTTCAGATGGATACAAAATATATAATAATTCCTGTAATTGGAGAGAGAGAGAGATAGCTATAAAACCCTCTGATGTCTTAAGATCAGATTCTCAGATTGTGATATAAAATTTTAATGATAGCAAAACCTTTTGCAATAAGTTTTTTTATCAAGTATTATTATTAAAACAGCGAAAATTTGAGTATATTATATGAAAGATCAAAAGGCGAAGTTGCTAGAGTTTTTCCACTAATGAACTCATTATCTCATTATAATTTTTGTCTTCTCTTAATAGAAAGTTTATATTTATATTTTAACTATATCTAAATTTATATTGCAAAAGATAATGGCCGAGATGGTTTACCAAGAGAAAACGCGAAGATGAAAAAATCTTCAAAATTATTTTTATATTATTAATAGATTATATATAGCACAAAAGTGGCCATTGAGTGTAACGTTTTCATTATTTTTGCCTTCTTTTCAAAAAGTGTAAAAATAAAAAAACCTATATGTAGAAATACCAGTTGCCACAATTTAACGAGATTTCAAAGGTGTTTCATTATCTCTCTGAAACTTAATTAAAGTAATTATTTTATCTTTTCACAACTTCCTGTTATAATTAGGTATGTGATTAAATCTAAAATGAGTGCTTTGCCTTATCTACTAATATAGTTTATTTTAAAAGTTAATAATACAACTTAATAACCTACTTTTTGATCTAGCTAAATATATGTTATATGAAATATGGTTCTGAACGGAAATTCCAATCATGTGAATAATCGTATGCTAATTTTAAATGAGCCACACAAAACCCTTTGAACCAGTTCGTATACTTATTTATGAGTAATATCATTTTGTATTGTGTTAAAAGGATTGTTAAGAACAATCCAATCATATATTTTCCATTATAAGTAATCATTTAAATTATATTTAATTATATAAATGAACCCCCCCCCCCTCTAAAAGGCATATACTGAACAATAAATTAATATAATATATATATATATTATATTATTGATATTATTTATTCCGATAGATGGCGCTAGCCATCAGCAACTTTCAGTTGCACGATAAGGAGATGCCTTTTTTCTTAATTTATGCACCTTATCCCAGTACAATGTTACATTTGTACTATTTTTTCACATTGTGTAGCGTCCTCACGCAATTCTGGCCTTAACTACCCGTTTCATGATTTTTCAGGATGCCTTAATGACCAATTTTTTTGGACTTTGAGGTAAAGCTTGCACCACGCTGATGAGGGCCAACAGCCCGAAACGCGTCCGTGGTTAGCTTTTCTTGATTAATCAAGAATGGGTATTTGGCCAATTCTGGAATAATTAAAAATCAACGAGAATAGTTGATATTTATTCCGATAGATGGCGCCAGCCATCAGCAACTTTCAGTTGCACGATAAGGAGATGCCTTTTTTCTTAATATATATATATATATATATTAAAATCAAAGAAGGCTTCTCCTGACCACGAGCACATGTGCCTTTTAGATGGCAGAGCGCCATCTAGTGGAGCAAAAATAAACTAGACGTTTATTTAGCTTCCTCCGTGATATTTGGCCAACCCAATTTTTTGATAAATCAAGTTGGCGTTCGTCAGCGTGGAGTAGGTCAACAGCGCGAAACGCGTTCGTGGATAGCTTTTCTTGATTTATCAAGAATAGGTATTTCAGAAAATTGCTTCGGATAGGTAATTATCAAGTTTCCTATAAAGTCAATTCTCTTTTATTATTATCTAGTTGATATTAATGAGAATCATCAACACGTTAATTTTAGAACAAAAATGTGTTTCGATAACTATATATAATGAAAAAAGATATGAAATCTCTAAATATTTGATTCTATTTATAAACAAACTAGCCGAATGACCCGGGCAACGCCCGTGTTTTACCCGATTGAATGTTTTTATTCAAATACTATTTGTTACAATTATAAATTGGCGCCTTTAATAAATGCATATATTAGTTAATAACTATAGCCTATGTGCTTTATCTGTCTATGTACTGTTGGCTCCCGTAGGCGTCTCTTACTGGGAAAAAGAAAGAGAGGATTCCATTTGGTTATTAACTAATATATGCATTTATTTAAGGAGCGACCCGCTCCAACACAATAGTTAAAGAAATGGGGGGGGGGGGGGGGGTGGCATGATGGGGGGAATGGGGGGGGCAAAGGTGGCGTGATCGTAGCCGACCAATAGGAGGGCGCCATTCCAAAAAGAAAAGCAAACCGTGACAGAGGCCACGCATGACGCTCGTAACTGTATATAGAATTATATTGTGTGAGCAATAGTTACCCAGAAATTATTTGAAAAAGTAAAAATCAATATCAAGTAAAAAGTTTCTTTTTTATTTAAATTTGCAAGATTTCGAGCATACTGTATATAGGAAAAATATTATTAGTATAGATTATTATTCTTAAGTTGAATATAGTATATATATATGTCATAATATATACTCTTCCTGGAATAATAAAACAAACCTACAGTCAACCCAGAGAGAGATGGGCAGCTAAAGGGTGTCACTTTAGACATCAGGACATTCCAAGAGGCTCCTGGGGTCCCTCACTTAACACCTCGGGACTTTCGAGACAGTTGGGTGATTGTGTTCGACGCGAGCGGACGCCCGGCGGTTGCCGGGCCCGTCTATCTCTCTCTGGTTGCCTTCCAAATTCCTCTACCAATTTGTGGTGTGATTATTTCTCTTTCCCCACATTATTATTATATTGCCATATTGAAAGTCGACAGGATCTTATCACAGAAGAGTCGACAGGATCTTATCACATATATATAATTTAGTTTATAATAAGTAGAACTGCTCTTCACTGAAGGTTAATAACGAGTTTACAAAGTGGGAAGAGGAGCTCCTCTTCCCACTTTGTAAACTCGTTATTAGTTTATAATATTCTGTAAATTATCGAGCTTCATTAAATTTGATTAGAAACTATTATATATGAAGCGAATTCGATTTTCTCTCTACAAATCTCTTCGCAAATTGAAGAATATTTCAGGCGATTGATTAATTGCATAAATCTTTATGATAATTAATAATGTTAAATAATTTAATATATATATGGATATTTTATATATTTCTAAATAATAAAATAGATATATTATTACCAAAATATCTCTATCCGTGATAATAAAAACACATCAAAATATAACTGATATCACAGTGTAAAAGAAATATAATTATTCATTTAATCATAGATTCGACGCATTATATTTGATATATTTATAAATAATAATAATATATATATAATACCGTTAAGAGAATTTCAAAATTTATATAATTTGTTATTTAGTACTCAAAGTTAAATTCAAAACCTGTATTTCTTAATATTTTACTTTTCTCTATTTTCCAAAATTTTACTATTAATATATATATATTTATATAGAGTTTATAACACCATATCTTGCGTCTAATCTATATGATTATATTAATAATTATAATTCTTTCACACTGTGATATCAGTTACATTTTGAAAGCGTGATAAGTAGAAGACATTTCAAAATGTAACTTATATCATAGTGTAAAATAATTATAGTTATTAATTTGATCATACATTCAACGCCTGATATAAATATGTTGTTATAAACTGTATTTGTGAAGGAATCTAGAGTACATATAGAGTACATATGGTAGCGGACATTTTTTCTTGATGATATCTTGATTCCATGAGATTCGACATCAAAAACAACTCTGGAACATCTAATCAACCCATCCCCATTCATTTATTCCTTATTGCTTCTAGATAGGTCCAGATGACATAAAAACATTTATTTGGAACATTCGTAATGTTAGAGTGAATGTCACATATATATAGCACCGATTTTGTGTTATGATAGAATTTTATTTAGAATTATTTTATTGATCAAACGATTTTTTGAAACTTATATTATATATTTAGTGTTGTTTTTTTTTTCAATTTGATTTAGTAATAATTAATTCCTATTCATTGATACAGTCGAACTTGAATAATTAGAAATATTAGAAGCTCAAGGGGCCAAAAAATTCGAATTATCCAAAAATTCGAATTAAAAACGAAAATTATATTTATAAGAAATTATAGATACCAAGATAAATAATCGAATTAAAAAGACGTTTGATTGATTCAAGTTTTTCTGTATAAATAATAAATATACAATTATATATATATCTATTAATAATGATCCTACAAAACTCTATTGATTCAAAATATTTGAATACAATTAAATATATTCATAAATATTCCACGCTATTTTTCTTTATTGATATGGTTATATTTATTCATTTGGTTTTCCAAATATTGATGATTGAAAATATCCACAAATTACGTCTAATATTATGATAAATAGCTATGAAATGTGTAGAAACATGATAAAAAAAATGTGAGTTTGTATATTGTTGCACCAAGTTGCAGCTTTGAAGGGTCGTCGACCTTGTTTTCTTCCTTTTTGGTTTTATACACGTTTACCGAGCGGGTTTCCATATTCAAAGCAAATAAATACAAGTAAATAAATAAAAGTAAAAAATAATAAATTACCTTTCAAAGTTATTGTGTTTATTTATTCGTGGTCTTCCTCGTAGGTCGTGATTCGCAGTCTCCCTGTAGGTCTTCTCTCGCTCCAATAACCAATCAAGATATATGTACAAAAAATATTACAAAAGGAATGAAACTATAAAAAGGAATGATGATAATATAAATATTCTGAACAATACTTAAAGTTACACCGCATAAGTTTCTTTTCTGTGAAAAATCAATATTTATTTCAAAGAGAAATATTTACTATTTCTAACTTTTTTGAATGAAGTATGAGAGGGTGAAAATATGAAGAGTAATGGCGAACGGAAAAATAAAAGTGTCCAGGGGCGGGAATATCTTGATTGGTTATTGGAGCGAGAGAAAACCTACAGGGAGATTGCGTATCACGACCTACGAAGAAGACCACGAATAAATAAACACAATAACTTTGAAAGGTGATTTATTATTTTTTTACTTTTATTTATTTGCTTTGAATATGGAAACCCGCTCGGGAAACGTGTGTAAAATCAAAAAGGAAGAAACCAAGGTCGACGACCCTGCAAAGCTGCAACTTGGTGCAGCAATCGAAATACGTCCAGGGTAGCCTAGTGGACATGGCGTCTGCCCGGTAAGCGGAAGGTTGTGGGTTCGATTCCCGCCCCTGGACACTTTTATTTTTCCGTTCGTCATTACTCTTCATATTTTCACCCTCTCATACTTCATTCAAAAAAGTTAGAAATAGTAAATATTCCTCTTTGAAATAAATATTGATTTTTCACAGAAAAGAAACTTATGCGGTGTAACTTTAAGTATTGTTTATAATCACACGCCGCAGTCCTTTATAAAATAAATATTGTAAAATAAATATTCTGTTTTGAGTAAATATCAAATATATAATAGAATATTTTGAATAAATGTAAGGCGCATTAGGATTGATGTAACAATATAAAGGGTTGCATACAGGTGTCTCATGAAGATATAAATGGAAGTATAACCTTCGAGACTGTAAGGAATTGTAAGTCCAGTGGGAGATTGGTGGCCCTGTCAGTTGTAAGAGTTTATTTCCACCGTTCTGGCTTGATTGGGTTGGGAAAACACCGAGAAGTGTGAGCCTTTCTTTCCTTTATAACCCTTTAGATAATCTTTGTTACTTGGGCTTTCTTACTCAAATATGAGGTGCATGATTCTTCGTATGTCTCTAGACATTATATATGGTGATCTAAACTTATATTATCTATAGAGTCACTAAATATATATATTGTTGGGAGAAACGTAATAAATACTCTCTATTAAAACATAAAACTTCTTTATTGAAGGCGCGCACAAAAACAATGAATTTTAATTTCTATAATAAACCTAAAAACTCTTACGCCTAAACGTCTCCACATATACTCTCTCCCACACCTCACTCAAAGAAATACATATATGTATATATATATATACTCAACACCACAGAATAAATTAAATTACAGATTAATTCAATCACAGAATGAAAATGAATATTTTAAATAATTAACATCAACATATATTTGAGTATATATTTTTTTAATTTTAGCCCCATATTGGTGTAAATATTTTATATATCGTCGCGTGAAGGCATCGCCTGATCATCCAAAGCAGTTTAAAAACAAGAAAAGCCTTGACGAAGTTAGGTGTACAGCCTATTGAAATATTGGCATTTTGTATTAAATAAAATGTTTTTTTATATCTATAATATGCCTTTTAATTAATATAAATATGTTATAAAAAATAGATTTCTGTTGATTTTTGATTATTCTCGAGGATTATGCTATGTTAATGCAGTCGTGGTTAAAATCTTGAAAGTACGAGATCTAGCTCCGTCTGACTTCCACCTATTTCCTCATTTGAAAATATCACTTTCTGGCATTCATTTAAGGTCAGATGAAAGGTAATTGATGCTGTAACCTCATTTTTGAGTCACTTGAAACATCGTTCTTTTTAGAGGTCATAAAAGCATTAGAACATCGCTGGAAAAAGTGTATAGACCTTAAAGGGGATTATATTGAAAAATAAATCATAATAATTTTATTAGTCATTTTCTTTATATGTCGTGCCACGGACTTATGAGACACCCCTCGTATAATAATAAAACTAATGAAGATTAGAAATAGCTTTAATTGAGCTTAAGAAATATATTTAAAAAAAAAACATAATTTGATAAAAGTACTGCCTGTCTTAAGGCGAGTAAAACAAAGAAAACAAAATATTATTCAATCCCAATATTTTAACTTCGCAGCAAGAACAGTAGAAAGTATTTTGCTTTATTTGTTTCAATTGAATAATTCTCTAATATCTAGCATATTTTCATTCAAAAATATTCCTTAAAACTTTTTTTATCTGTAAATTGCTTTTCTCGAATATACACAATACTTTATACAATTGATTTCATTTAACTAAATTTGCATACCAACCCTTTGTACATATATCAATTGTGTTGATATATTTTTTATCTTTTCATCTAACTAACTTGCATACTAATGCTGTACATATTTAAATATCTTTCTTTCTTATCTTTCAACATTTTTGTTTATGTTTAAAGTGCAAGTGTCCCTAGGGGGACATAACGCTCTAAGTCAAAATAAAGAAATCTTCAATGTTTTTATCATAATTAATATTAGAATCAATTTGGAAAATTTCATTTAGCGCGCTAAAAAGAATTTTCTCTTACATTTTATCAATAGGCTAAGTTATATAAATACTTGAAGATTAGCCATTAAACTGGTGACAGATTTTATTTATTTTTATTTATTTATCCATCAAACCAGACGCGACATCCCCACAAGGGATGCTTGCGTCAATAACAACACCAAATTCAGATACTATATTACAAAAAGAAAAAAAAATTAAAATAATTACAATATTTGAAAAGATAAGAAAGAGAACATTAAAATCATTCTTGATTTTACATCACAACCAACGAAATAAACAAACCAAAAATATACAAATTGGTAATAATTAAGGTTTTTTTAACCAAGAGAGAAAATCATAGATATATTTACAGAATTTTCTAAATTTAAAATACGAGTCCTTACTATTTACAAACATAGAAAGATCCTTGTATTCGATGTTTTCCCGGTTTCTGTAGTTCTGGAAGATTGGGCACTCAAGAAGCAGATGACTGGAATCCTGCTTTCTCTTTCCACATAAACATCCCGGATCGTCTATAGCTCCTATTCGAAACAGAAAATCTCCGAAATTTCCATGACCAGTAACGAATTGCACATTGTAAAAGTCAGGGCGGAAATATTTTGGAATGCCCAAAGGGAAAAAGAGACGAAAGTGATCACTTGTATTAGAAAACATATCTTCCATTCTTGTTCTTAAAAATCCATTTATTATTGAAGGAGAATGTGGACTGAACGTTCGTTGGTCTTCCTCGCTTAGTTGGTCCAATTCATATTTAATCAATCTTGATTCGATAAAATCAGTCAGGAATGGGATCTCTGCCAGACAGTGGACACAATTTGAGGAAGATGTTTTAAACGATCTAGTAGCCCAAAGAACAATTTGGTATTGCATAGAATTTAATTTCTGTTTACAGCGGTTATTTATTTGGTAAAACCAAATTTCAGCTCCATATGTTAGAATAGGTCTAATTAGCGTCTTATACAAAATTAACCTTTTATTAGAGTTTATACCCCATATTTTGCCGCTGAGGGAAAAAAGCAGATTTTTCATGCGATGCGCTTTATGCAAAATCTCATTGATGTGCGGGGTGAAATTTATTTTTGTTCTGAACCTGTGATTAGATAATTTCATTCCCAAAATTTTGATTTCATTTGAAGGCTTTATGACGGTTTTTTGAAATTCCAACTGGAACCTATGGAAATTATGAAAGTGAATCAAGTTTGTTTTTTCTGGATTTATTTTTAACTTGTTTGAGCGACACCATTGAGTGACATAGTTTAAGGTGTTCACTAACTCAGTTTTTAGACCCTCTAAATTATAATGCCAACATATTATAGAGATGTCGTCCGCGTAGCAAATAATTCCAGCGTTTGTTGATTTAAAATTCATTAAAATATCGTTTAGCAAGATGTTCCATAATAACGGTGACAGTGGACTACCCTGAGGACAATCGTTACATCGTTATCAATTTAACCTGAGCATTTACCTATTTTCTGTTCACTTTAAAGCGAATTCCTAACTTGTTGAAATTCTATTTATTCGCTTTTTAAAATAAAATCATTTTCGAAAACCGTTTTTGAAGGAAATTTATTAATATTCAAGCTAGCAAGTAGTTAGGAACTGAAAATTGAAACCTCCTATAAAACCTGATAGGAAGCACTAATATTTGAATACAATATTTTGTTTAATGTATAATTTATAACTTCAAAATACCTTCCTTTTAAAATATTAACTGTTGAACTAAGTATTTTAAAATTTAACATTTTATTTAAAAGGCATTAATAATTTGTATAATTTAAATGTTCAAATATTTTTATATAGTGACAAATATATCTTTTTCATTTATTTAATTTCCGACGATTATTTTATAAAATGTAATCATCAATGTAAATATTTCATTTGTATATAGGTTATATAGCTGAAATATATTTGAAACAAATGCACGAACACACACACAAATAAACAATCACACCTATCTTTATTTATATTTATTTTTCTCAGAGAGAGAGAAAGATTGAGATTGTAGCTACTTAATTTCAATGTTCATATATGATTATATAAAGTTAAATACAGATAAAATATAAATGTGAAAAAATAAGATAATATAATGATAAATATAATTGTGATAAATATAAATATATATATAAAATATATACAAGGTCTTCATTGGTGGCGCCCACCGCGGGAAGGACTCCGCCACCGATGGACTGCGAGAGTTCTTTCCCACAGAGTGGGCAGGTCGATGTGATGGCTGGCATCACCCAACTCAAGAAAGAGATAGAGAGGAGAAACTATCTAAAAACATAGATACTAAAGGTTTCTTATGAAGGTGGTTACATATTAAAAATTGGTAAGAACATAATAACTATCAATTTTTATCTTAAGAGATTTAGCTATGAGATAGTCATTCGAGTTACTGTAAATCGAGAAGTATTAGAACGAAAGTGAAGTAAATTTTATTTATTCAAACTATCATTGCTACAAGCTTTTCTAGAACCCCAGAGATCTTCGACAGATATAAATATTGTAACAAATAATTTATTAATTTTATTATTTTTATTAACACAATGGTAATTTTTATGTTTATATTTTGCTATTCTGTAAATTTCCCTCGTGGCTTATTTTTTGTTTATCATTCATAGTTTGTTCTTGCCTGAAATAAATTGTTGTGTTATCCCGAAGTTGGTCTTCCCTAATTTTCCACGTGGCAATATAATAAAGATTCATCCTTGCTTTTAACCTTTGACAATGTATCAATGAATAATCGAGAAGGCTAGGATTTTTTCTATAAAAAAAACTTATCCCTATATTCCTTATTGATACATTGTCAAAGGTATTAATATGCTGAATATCATATCAATGACGATTTATAGAAAGTAACTATTATTTGCACATAAATCTGAAGCTTTATAATTCATTCATATATAGAATATTCTGCGTATATTATTCGCATATATATAACAAATATCCATATTTCGCTTTAGATTTATACAAGAATATTTCTTGCATAATTATAAAGCTTAATAATTCAATGGTATATAGTTTACTTTGTGTATATGCTTCGCTTATAAATAACAGATATATCTATATCGGTTTCAATCTATGCAAATAATATTTAATATTTATTACATTTGCATATATCTAAAGATTAATAACTCAAAGGTACATAGCTTATTTCGAGAATTTTCTTTGTGATTATAAATAACAAATATTCTAGGAGTTTGGTTCAAATCTATACAAATAATATTTATTGTGAAACACATTTGCATACATCTCAAGATTAATAACTCAATGGTACATAGCTTATTATGCGAATTTTCTTCGCTTATAAAAAACAAATATTCTGAGAGTTCGGTTTAAATCTATATCGAATAATACTTATTTTGAAACATTTGCATATATTTATAGATTAATAATTCATTTGTACATATCTTATTTTGCATATATTCTTCGTATATTAATAACAAATATATTTTGTCCAGTTTAGATCTATACAAAGGATATTTCTTATAAATAAATCGTCCCTCTTCAAATTTTCAATAGAATTAACGCTGTAAAAGAACGTTGAGGGACGAAAGCTTGTGTTAATGATGGTCTAATAAAGAAAATATTCCCAATCACCTTTTTTTTCTACTTATAAAAATAAAGTTTTTAAGTATGGTGTCTTTTGATAAATAGCTTGCTTATAAGAAGTTATAGTGTAAAATGAAAGAGAGAGTTAAAATGGCAACGTATTTTTAAAATTAAAAATATATAAAGTTCATCACTTCAAGTTTAAAAAGATAAAAAAAAACTTCAAGAGATACGTTAAGAACAGCCATGATAAATTATTTTTAAAAACCATCTCGGTACTCAAGGCTTATGGAAAAGTGCAATAAGAAAAGAAAAATGATATTATAAAAAGTATTTAATTCCATCACAGAGGAAATGATGATAAGTTCAATTATGCAGTAGACCTAAGGAGATAAATGAAAGTAAGGCTATTTCCTTTTTACCGCCAGAGCTCCACTTCCTTGATTATACCAGCAGTCCTCTCTGCCTGGATAGCACATCACAGAAATTTAAAGTGGCCATTTGCCAATGGCTAACTTCAGTAACCTTTAATTTGCCAGTTTTACCTTTGCATATAGTTTTATAGATTTTATTTTTTTTAAGCTTAATTTGTAAGTAATATATTTTTAATCCTAAAAAGTATTGTTAAAATATTCTCTGATAATACACTTTAAAAAAAGTTTTAATTCCCTATTATTAAAATATTGAATTTATAAACATTTTTAGAATTTTATTTTTGAATAAATTAAAATGATAGAGGTGTAAAGGTAGATTTTCTACATCATAAAATATGATATAGTTTATTAATAAATAAATATATATATCTTTTAAAATAATAAATTATATATATAAATTTAATTTTGAGTCACATATTTATGTGCTATATGTATATATGTCTATACATGAAATAATAATTCAATAGGGAAATATCAATAGGATATATGATAGGCTAAATTTATTATTGCAAATAATAATATTTCTTTAAAAAAAATTCAATTTTATTTATTTACCAGTTGCAAACAAGACACGCTATATCCGATCTGGATAATTGCGCGTGAAACTATTTACAATAATTCATATTGTAGTAGAGTAGGTAACAGAATTGTCATAAAGAAAATAAACAATTAAGAAAAAGAGCATTGAATAAACATATGCATTAAACAAATAAGCAACAACATAAGCAGATAGAAGAAATCGCAAGGTAGTTATTTACAATATGTTCAGAAATGATTGAAGTTGTTTTAATGAAGTTTATCTGTAATAATTAGTATCGTGGAGAGAGAAAGTTGATCAAGTTGATCTATTTACAATGAGTTATATTCTAAAGTAACTTATTAATTATTTACATTGATGTAAATCGAGTCGCATAGTAGTGTAGTTCCTCGAGCTGCATGAAGCTGTCTATTTATAATAAAAAGTCTGAGAACCAATTAAATTTCGTATATTTTTCCCTTATGCTTGATATTTTCTTAGAAATATATATATTTTTTCTTTTTAAAATTGCCTGGTATTGATTTTATGTTAAATGCGATATTTTGGGATGTGATGTTCTATGCATTCTGTTGAATATTTTATGCAGGCTGTAGATAGGAAAGGTAAGGAGCTGAATTGACAACTACCTGATAGTCAATTCAAATATCCCTATATGCATATACATTTCTTCAAACACTCATCATAAAAAAATACAAAGATACAAATAATTATATATATATATATGTCATAATTTGTATATAATTAAATGCAACCCCGACCCACTATGTATATATCATGTATGATTTTCAAAGACTTAATAAAGAACAAGGTAACTGGAGGAAAGAAAGTAACAAAAGATATAGGAAGTAAGACTAAAGCTGGCACGACTATTTTGGCACCCCTGTGTCAACATTGCAGGGGCAGAGACCGGACGTCTCTAGTGACCACAGAAGTTATTTTAGCCAAGATGCACTCAATACTTCCGGCAAAAACAGGACGTATCTAATATCCGTCGAAGCTATAAGCGTCAAGATACCCAATACTTCCTGACGAAATCGGATATACCAGGCAGGCCATCTTTCATCAAGGAGAGCCGCCGGCCAATTAGGGAGGAACCACTAAGTAGGTCAACCAATAGGAAAACACCATGTGATCATATCTCAACCAATCAGAGAGAAACTGAAGCTTGGTGTTAAATCGAAAAGCAAGAAATGAGTTACGCTTGGGCTCCCAAGGAGGTGACATCGGCTCTAGACCTCTCCCCCTCTGCTCATCCCACAGCTAAGTACAATCACCGCCATGTGATCAGTTAATTAATAAGTCAAATCGCTCAGCTCTTATCAAACTTTCTTTCCTCCAACCCGTTGCTTTTATTTTCAAACTCAATCACGTGTCCTGATTATTCCTAACTGTGTGCTTCACTTACCACTCAACGACTGCGCTTCAACCAATCCTCACTATTCAAATCCAACAACAAGAAACCCCGCAACGATATTACCACAGAACGGTTAAGTCGACAGGATAAAGATTATGGAACTTAATCAGGATAAAGATTATAGAGCTTAATCAGGATGAAGATGGAAATTAACCCAGGCGCCAGCACAACAAAAGGCAATGATAAACCAAGAGAGAAGAAACTGACAACGAACGAAGCGACAAGACATACCCTGGCGACGGTAATTTTAGAACTGACCGCCGCGCTACAAGGGGCGAGATCCACGCAACTGGAAGCGGTCTTCCGGAGCGCCACCCTCGGGACAACCGCCGCCCGCACCGCCGGTACGTGTCCGAACAACCTGACGTCCACCGAGGAGTCGCCATCCGCCATGCCGTACCCGTGCACCCGGAAGCAAGCCACGCGACACGGGCCCAGTGTACCGACAACGCGGTCCACTCGAATGGAAGCAGTACAAATGACTAAATTTCCCTTTCAATTGCGAGGACAGTGCAAAAGGTCCCGACCCGGTCCAGCAGATAGTCCAAGCCAGCCACACCAAGCCGAAGACGCCACAGTGGAGACTTTTCGAGACTAAGGTAGGCAATCCACCCAATGACACCATCAAATTGACTTTGGACTTGTATCTGACCCAGGACCTACCATGTACCTTTCTAATTGAACCAGACGCAGGTTCGAACATATTGCCGTATCATTTATACAATAGATTAAAAGCACAACTTCCCAATTTAAGTATTAAAAAACCTTCCCTTGATCTATCCACCCTAAATAGTTTTACGAAAATAATAGGACATTTAACTTTCCCTCTGACAATAGACCAAATAACCCGTAGAGAGAACTTCCACATGGTAAATGCATCCTTGCCATTTGGAGTTCTTACCTTAAAAACCCTTTATCAATATAAATTAAAACTAAATTATAATCGCGGCACTATTTTCCAACTTGGCGTCCCATTGTCTAATACCATCTACCACTTTAAACATGTGTCAAATGAATGCAAGCACGGGCTAGGCCAAAACCTGTCCCAAAGGACTCGCACAGCACCCAAAGCTTTCACACATGGAAACCCTTGCCTGCATTCATTGCCCAAACCCCAAATATTTACATGCCACCATTCTAATCTCACACCACGCAACTTTTCACTCAACCCAATTGCCAATACTTTATGCCCACCACATATAAAGCCACCACGACTCCAACCTACAATTCCAATAATGCCCAAAAAAGTGTCCGTACACCGACACAGTTCACCCACTTACCACACAAAATCCACACATGACCATATTTCGCAACGCCATAAACACGCAAATGTATCTCACAACATACACGCACCCATACGCCACCACACAACAAACACGCACAACCCGCACAACAAACGCAACACGCACGCCAAAAGACAACAACAACAAACAAGCGCATGCACAACCGTTAAGGATAATACAATCATCCCATCTACACAAAACATAGAAAAAATTCACGCCACCAAACAACCACACAATCGAAAAACATTGCGATCTTTCCTAAAAGCTGTGAACGTCTATAAAGAGTTCATTCCAGACCACGCCCGCTTGCGGACACCACTTGTCAACCTTCTAAAAAAGGATGTCGTGTGGGTCTGGGATGACAAATGCCAGAAAGCGTTCACTAACCTGAAAGAAAACCTTACCACACACCCCACATTACACCTTTACCAGGAAGGTCTGCCATGCCAGGTGTACTGTAACACCTCAACATTCAGCATTACAGGCGTTCTTAAACAAGTCTACCCTGATGGGAAGACATACACCGTTCAACATTTCAGCCGATCTCTGCGTAGTCACGAGCGAAATTATTCAGACTTGGAACTACAATGCCTAGCCATTGTGGAAAGTGTGGATAATTTCCGCACCTGTCTAATGGACAGAAAGTTTACAATATTTTCTGACCATCCCGCATTGCAGTGGTTGAAGGAGATCAAAGCTCCGTCAGGCAGATTGTTTCGATGGAGGTTAAGATTGTCAAGATACGAATATGAGGTCCGTAGCATAAATGGAGTACAACAATATGAAACGGGCATTGGAACTCGTATCCCATTTTGTGGCTTTCTAGATGCGCCACTCATACAGAGCCAACAGTCTTCTCCACCGGGAAAATCTCGCGTGACTATAGATCACAATAAACTGCGCACCGTCTCCCGAAAAGGAGTACTTAAAACTATAGTCCCAAGTTCACTTACAACCAGACTCCTTAAGTCCGTACACACTCAACACCACCATCCAAACATCTCCAAGATGACGAGGCTCATCTCAGCACAGTATTATTGGCAGAACATGACACAAGACATCGCAAAACAGGTAAAAACCTGCCCCACCTGCCGATTCGCTAGAAGAATCGATGAATACAAACAACCTGCACGTAAAAATACCGACACAGGTACCCAAACAAAACAAAATTCGTACATAAAGCACAGCGTACACACAACACAAATAATGCCAAAATTACCACATCCACGTCAGAGAAAAGATCACACATCTCAACCTAAACCAATTACCGCCGACATATCTCTAATAAAACCATTGACGATCAAACAGGAGAACTATAAACCGGACAAACAGTTCAATCATACCACATCACTCCCTAAAGATATCAAACAGGAGAACTGCGAACCTACCAATCATTCAAACTCTACAATTCATAAGGTTCAAGCGAATATTTCAGAGTCCCCAGTTACAAAAATGTGGACGAACATGGGGCAATATCCTATATTTCATCTGATTCTTATCCTTTGTTTGTTACTTCTGCCATACAACTGTATCCCAATTTTAGTCATCAATTACTTGTTTATCTATGCTATGCCCGATCAGAAAATCTTCGAACTACAAGAGGTAGTTTTTAATTTAGGACAAGCATTTTTTAATTTTGGACAAACAGTTTTTCATTGTGGACAAGCAATTCTTCATTGTGGACAAGCAATTCTTCATTGTGGACAAGTATTTATAAAACTTCTCATAATTTTAGGAACCATCTTCGCAGAAAATCTAAATAAACTCCGAAGAGATAGCAGTAACTGAAAAGATAACCAACCAGTGTCGGAGAAATCACGCTCCAAAAACAAGCCCTGAGCCGCACCAAAAATAAATAGACGGCAGGAAATGAGATTTGAAACACCACGACAGGAAGTATAGTCCACGGAGGTTAAATTCGGCCTCTGTAAACAAAGCGGAGCGCCTTCGTCCGATCTCCAATTTCCCTCCCTCTCGTTTGCCCGACACACCCCACTTCCGTATCTCTAATTACAATGAGAAGATCCCCTATTGAGGTCGACTGGGAACCTCACTATACCACCGGTTTTGATTCCAGTTCGAGTCTACATATCGATTTTTACCACCCAATTACACATCCACGAAACAACACCTAGAACTAGCTCACACATCTCTTACACAACCGACTTCTAACATTTTTTCACAACACACACACAAAGACAAAAAATTACACGTAAAGGTTATATAGATTTCCATGTCTCCTGTACACAGCATAAACGCACTTGAGGGCTAGAATCACGTTTTTCACCTAAGTGTCACTACAGATGAGACAAAAAATTTATAGGGCATAATTGAGCAAGTAAAACATTTATAGGGCAAAATGGAGCAACCAATACATGTAGATCAGGGCATGAAGATACCAAAGGGTTCCAACCAATACACCTTATTTTTCATATCAATCATTTTCATTATTTTCTCTCAATTAAAATTTAAATATTTAATCAATTTAGCAATTTATTCAACTTATTATCAATTTTAATCATTAACTATCATTTTATTTACCAATTAGTTTATATTATCATTTTCATTTATCAATTATCATTCTATTTACCACTTGACTTATATTGCCACAACTCAATTATCAACGAAAACTCACTGACTTTCGATTAAACTAAAAACATTAAATCACCCTTTGTTGTTGAAATCTTTTTATTTTTCATTTTTCTTTTTTCCAAGCACTCTACTTTGATTTCGCTCAAAAAACTTTTATTTTATTTTTATTTTTGATTTCTCAAAAGACCTAATAGAATTCCCTCGGTCTCCATTCCCAATTCCGAGCTAGAATATAATTAGGCATTTTTCCTTTTTTTTTCTCACCACGCACCAAGCATTCACTTTGATTTCTTCCAACTTTTTATTTTTATTTTACTTTGATTTCTCAAAAGACCTTATGAAATTTCCTCGAATTCCTTTCCAAAATTCAAGCAAAAAAGTAATTAGGCATTTTTCCTTTTTTTCTCACCACGCACCAAGCATTCACTTTGATTTCTTCCAACTTTTTATTTTTTTTATTTTTGATTTCTCAAAAGACCTAATAGAATTCCTTCGATTTCATTCCCAATTTCGAGCTAGAATATGGTTAGGCATTTTTCTTTTTTTTTTTTCTCACCATTCAACCAAACACATTCAATTTTGATTTCATTCAACTATTTTTATATTATTTTTATTTTGATTTCAAAGCCTAAATAGAACCCCCTCGAATTCATTTCTTAACTCGAGTAGAATTCGTTTAGGCGCATTTTCTTTTCTTTTAATCCACTATGTACCATAACATTCCTTGATTTCTTACAATTAAAAATTTTTGATTTCTATTAATTATACTCAACCTATATCATCAACACCATTCTATTTTACTTTTATATTACCAGCAATGTTTGTATATAGCCCCTCCATACCCACAACTAATTTTCCCACAAAATTATTTTTCACTTTACAGAATTCTCTCAGGCTAACCCCTTCTTGAATTCTTCACATGTAGGGGGCGCATCTGTCATAATTTGTATATAATTAAATGCAACCCCGACCCACTATGTATATATCATGTATGATTTTCAAAGACTTAATAAAGAACAAGGTAACTGGAGGAAAGAAAGTAACAAAAGATATAGGAAGTAAGACTAAAGCTGGCACGACTATTTTGGCACCCCTGTGTCAACATTGCAGGGGCAGAGACCGGACGTCTCTAGTGACCACAGAAGTTATTTTAGCCAAGATGCACTCAATACTTCCGGCAAAAACAGGACGTATCTAATATCCGTCGAAGCTATAAGCGTCAAGATACCCAATACTTCCTGACGAAATCGGATATACCAGGCAGGCCATCTTTCATCAAGGAGAGCCGCCGGCCAATTAGGGAGGAACCACTAAGTAGGTCAACCAATAGGAAAACACCATGTGATCATATCTCAACCAATCAGAGAGAAACTGAAGCTTGGTGTTAAATCGAAAAGCAAGAAATGAGTTACGCTTGGGCTCCCAAGGAGGTGACATCGGCTCTAGACCTCTCCCCCTCTGCTCATCCCACAGCTAAGTACAATCACCGCCATGTGATCAGTTAATTAATAAGTCAAATCGCTCAGCTCTTATCAAACTTTCTTTCCTCCAACCCGTTGCTTTTATTTTCAAACTCAATCACGTGTCCTGATTATTCCTAACTGTGTGCTTCACTTACCACTCAACGACTGCGCTTCAACCAATCCTCACTATTCAAATCCAACAACAAGAAACCCCGCAACGATATTGCCACAGAACGGTTAAGTCGACAGAATTCTACAATAGTGTAATACAACAAATATTATAGTGTAATAACAATTGCATCATCATATTACATATATATATATATATAACAAAATTATATTTATAGGAAATAATTAAATAAAATAATTATATACTTCCGTTTATTATTATTATTGAATTAAAGAAGAGAGAGAGAAAAATATATATTACAAAATTATTTTTAATATCGTTTATTTATTTATTTGTACATCAGAAATTAATTTTGATCCTAAAAAGAAATTTAAATTTATTTTGAAAAAATATATTTAAAAATTTCCAAACTTTTTTTATTGTGTTCAATTATTATAGGTCAAAAGACCTGATTTTTATATATTATATATGTTTTAAAATAGTAAATACAATATAAATTTTTCAGACTATAAAAATAAATGATATATATATATTTCTCAAATTACATATATTAATTGTTATTAATTTATTTTTTGATATATTTCGATAAAAAAATATATATATATGTAATAAGTTGAGGTCTGGTAAGCCTTGTAGAATCCTGTCGACTCTCGCTATAAGCTGTGGTAACCGAGGGTCAAACCTGTAGTAACCGAGAGGGACAGTCAGGGCGTGGAGAGTTTTCCAGTACCTCTCTGCACTTTGGAAGACCTTTAACAGTTTTCACAGAGTACAGGCAGTCGTGGTCGAGGCAGAGTGGAAAGCTTGGGAATGTTCACACACACATAAAACGAAGAGACACAGTTGTAGCAAGAAAGTTCCATGAACAGATAGGAGTTGAGCTAAGCAAGATGGAGTTAGAAGGGTTCTTACTGTTTACATGACGATGATGTAGTCCTGGCTAAGACTGACAAGGGCTCACGCTGACGGTGGAAGGGGTGACTGCTGACTAACTTTTGTCGGCTAAAACCGAGGTGTTTATATACCATTCCCGAGGAGGGGGGGAGACATCTGCGAATTTGAACTTTGAACGTCTGGGGCATTCTGCACCCTTTGGACCAGATGGCAACGGGCTGCCGAATTCCTTTAGAGTTGTCTCGATTGTAGACGTTTTTTGAACTTTTCAATCTTGCTTTAACTCAGCTCTTAATCTATTACATAGTTTTATTTATTTGTCTTTAGTTTGTACAAAGTACATTACATATGGTGATGCAATGACACAGATTAATCATGCATATAATTATTTATAGATATGTTTCTATATACAACATGACAATCTTGTTAGAAGTAATTATACAATATAGGGTTGTTGGTTTAAATTACCATATATATATAAATAAAGCTATGTTTTTCTTCTGATAATTAAGATTTGTAATGAAGTTAAAGTGAGTTTTCTAGTAAATAAATATAATTAAATAAAATGAATATGGAAAAGGTGGTAAGTTTTAAATTAAATAAACAAAACAATATATATATATATTTATTTTAAAAGGCATATATTGGATCAAAATATCATTTATTTTACTAATATTTCAGTTGGCTGAATGCCAACCTTTATCAAGGTGTTATAACATATTTAATGTGTGTCAACAACAAACTCAGCGCCACATAACGTCAACAGAATTTAGTTTTAAAAATATTTTGATCCAATATATGACTTTTTATTATTTATTTATGGATTGCTCTATTTTCAAATATATATATAATTATTTTATATGTGATAGACCTCCTTTTCTAACACAAATATTATATTGGATATATATACTCATTAGAAAAACTTTGATTTTTCAAATAACCCGACAATTTTCTAAGAAGTCGCGAACATTATAAATTATTATTTTTGATTATTTTGTGATCGTGTTTTTTTTTTGTGAGTGTATAAAATGTATCTTTTTAGCAGTGAGACGGGTTTATTTGTTCCACAGATTTTTCCAACGACTTATCATTGGGAGTGAACCTATTCCTTAATTATCTGGGAATTATTCTGGTCACGAACATCACCTTGCAACATGACGGGAAATACACTTTTACTCCATGTAAATAGAGGGAGAGGGTTGCAATCCTTCAGGTAAATCACAAAAATTGCAAAATATCTTGTAAACAAATAGGGCAAATTAACTCTATATTGTGACTAAAATAATTCATTATGATTATTTTGTTATTTTAACTTCATATCATTTGTAATTATTATGTATTATAATATTCACTCAAAATAAACAGATTTATTGCCACTGCCTTCGACTATTGCCAGGTATACTTTTGATGAGACCCAGCCTGGTACAAATATTCCCTTTCCGGTTGAACCATTAAGGTTTTCATTATATAAAATCGTTTAAATCAATAGACATGTTATATCCAATTTCAATTTTTTATTTTAATTTTATTTTTAATCAATTTATATAACAGATTGAAATTTCAAATATTTGATAAAATATTCGTATCTTTCTCTTCACTTCTAATAGTTCTATCAAATATTATCATAGCTTTACAATATAATGCAGCTTATATGATTGTAGAACTAAGTTTGAAAACTATAACGCGAATGTTTCTTTTGTGAACGAAAAATCGAAATTTATTTTAAGGAGAAATAACGATTATTTCTAACCTTAGGGATTAAGTATGATAGAATGAATTGTGAAGAGTAATGATAAACGGAAAAATAAAGTGTCCAGGGATTTTGTTCAAAAATAAACATTTGCGGTATATTTTTCAAACATCGTTCTACATAGCTTTATATTTTATTTTTCTAAATAACTTTCTTTAATTCTTCTCTTATATTCTGCTTCTATGACGCGTAACTGCCGAAGCTTCATAGTGAAACATATATAGCCTAAATTCGTTACTAAAATAAGAAACAGTTCAATATTTAAATATTTTATACGTATTATATATTTAACTTTCTCTATCTCCGCTCTTAATTCTTTACACAAACATTTTTCTTTTTAAAAATTCGCAAATAATATATATAACTTCTTTTTAATTTGAAATTAATGTAAAATACTTAATTAGTAAACATGAAATATTATATATATTATTATAGATAATTGAAACTATAAAGCTATTAACTTTAAATGTATTTAGTAAGTTTACTTGGAATTTCAAACTCGAAAGAAAGTTTAAAAAGCTGCCTTTTTTTTAAAGACGAAGAATTTATTGAGCTTTCCAGGTTTACTTAATTAGAAGATTTTTT
Source organism: Cordylochernes scorpioides (assembly GCA_030710605.1). Lineage (NCBI taxonomy): Eukaryota > Metazoa > Arthropoda > Arachnida > Pseudoscorpiones > Chernetidae > Cordylochernes > Cordylochernes scorpioides. The sequence continues at coordinate 21,798,675 of CP092881.1, read as the reverse complement.
CTCAAAGTAGTTTTCTCAAGTGTATTTCTAAATAACATATATAAGGACGTTCTTTCAAGAAATTCTTTATAGAAAATATATGAAACGAAGTCAACATATGCAGCATTGTCGATAGAGGTTCATCGATTCACCTAATAATATCTTTATTTATAATACAATATAATGCGGTTTATGATTGTAGAACGAAGTTTGACAATTATACTGCAATTTTTTCTTTTGAACGAAAAATCGAAATAATTTTAAGGAGAAATAACGATTATTTCTAACCTTAGGAATGAAGTATGAAAGGATAAATTGTGAAGAGTAATATAACGGAAAATTAAAGTGTCCAGGGATACAGGGACTCCAATCCCTGGGCTTTTTTTTTTTCGTTCATCATTACTCTTCACAATTCATCCTTTCATACTTTATCCCTAAGGTTAGAAATAATCGTTATTTCTCCTTAAAATAAAAGAAACATTCGCGGTATAATTGTCAAATATCATTATTTAAATCAGAATTTATAACTGTTATATTATAAGCAATATAAATAACAGAAATATCGTATTTTAGTGGGATGTTATTTATACCTCTATCAAAATCTGAAAGAAAAATACGATTATATGACAATAATACAATGAATTTAAATATTAGTTGAAGCAATCTATACATATAATTATTATAAAAGTATAACAAAGCTAAAGTTTTGCGGAGGAGCCTCTTTATTATACATTTGCTAGCTTTCGAACCTTTCGGTTCTTCCACAGGCGTGGCTAGTATGACTACACTAACAGGGTATAAGCGTGCTTGAGCCATTATATACAATACATAAATTTACATGCGGAGTGATATTTCAAACGTAATAAAATAGAAATAGGAACTATGACAATAAAAATAAAACTATGTAAATGAACTTATAGATTTTTAAAATTTAGATGAAATTATGGCAAAAACTTTTAAATGCGATAAAAGTTAAGTAAAATAATGATATTCACTGTATGTAAGCTGTGTGACACCCTAAAATTTCGTAACGTTTAAAACCAGTAAAATGCCAAAACATCTCAACACAGAAAACCAAGCTGGGGTCCACTCCTCCCGACCACACACCCGAGTGTATCATGGTGTAACTATTGAGATATTATATGGTATATTTCCGGTAGATCTATTTTCCTATTTATGCTGTTTGTTTGTGTTGATATGATAGATTCCAGTACCAATCTGTGCTGCTTATTGTTTATGTGCTGATATAGGATTTTAGGTTGATCTAAGTTGAAGTTATGGCCTGTGCTTGAAATATGTTGGTATATAAGTGATTTCGGGTCTCTATTGTTTATGTTTCGTTTGTGTTCGGTGATTCTGATATACGCGGTTCTGCCAGTCTCCCCCACGTAGGAGGCTGGGCAATCCTGGCAAGAAACCGCGTATACTGCTCCGGTGGAGTGGATGGGATTGTTGGGTGAGTCTGCTTTGGTGATAGGATTCCTGAGGAGGGCAGCAAGATTGGGAGGGCTGTTAAAATAAACCTGAATACCATATGGGCGAAGGATTCTGGAAATGGCAACAGAGAAGGAGGAATATGGAAGATAGCAGACTGCTCTATAAGTCGTGGAGGTCCTCGGAGCAGTGGGATCAAACGTGTGTCTATCTATGAATTTTCTTGGGTATCCTGCAGTGGTTAGAAGGGTGGTAATTCTGTTTTTTTCTATGGCTTTGAATATAGGCAATGAGCAATGCGTATGTATTCTTTTGGTTAAAGTCCTGACTGTGTTTACTTTATAGGCTACCGGGCTATTGGAAGAGAAATGGGTGTATAGGGGTGGGATATTCTTTTTGTAATAAACTGCTGTGTGCAATCTGTGTGGAGTGCGGATAATAAGGATGTCCAGAAATGGCAATACTAGGTTTGTTTCTGTTTCGTATGTGAATTTGATGTCTGCGTGAAAGGAATGTAGAGTGTTAAGAATAGGTTGGAGCTCATTCGGTTTGATTACACAGAAGATGTCGTCCACATACCTCCTCCAATAATGGATGTCGGAAGAATGCATCTGATTGATCCACTGGTCCAAGGACCCCATCACGACTTCGGCAACTATGGATGAAAGAGGACTGCCCATTGGGGTGCCTCTGATCTGCTTATAATGCTGGTGGTTAAACGTGAAGGTGCTAATGGAAAGACATAAGGACGTTAGCTGGGTTATCAGGGTTATGGTTTGATCTTGAATATCTGCTGACCTGAGAAATGACTGTAATTTGTTTAAAATGAGGGAGTGTGGAAGGGAGAGGTATAGCGCTGTAACATCAAATGACACCATAGTGTGATGTGCGGGTAGCTGCATTTGCGTAATCTCTTGAACGAAACTGGGTGGGTGTGTGATGTTGTACTGGTTAGGATTGTTCTTCATGATAGGGGATAATAGTTGGGCCAGATATTTGGCTAAGGTGTGAGCCGGGGAGAGGTGGTATGCGATGATGGGTCGGAGTGGTACCCCAGGCTTGTGTATTTTAGGAGCACCATATATGTACGCATCTCGTGTGAGGGAACTGGTGAACTGAGTTAATTGTGCCTTGGTGATCTGCTTCGCCTTCATCAAGTTCCTAAGTGATGACTTGTAGCCCTTGACCAAGGCGTCTTTCGCAGATGTTGAGATGATCGTAAATGTGGATGTGTCAGCGAGTATGTTCATCATTTTTCCTTCGTAATCAGCTCTATCCATCAACACCGTCTGGTTTCCCTTGTCTGCTTTGGTGATTACCAGCGAACTAGTCTTTCTTAGCCTCTGGATGAGGGAGCGATGATCCCGGGCATATGATACTGGGTGATAGGGCCTGCGCAGGACCTGGGTGACTGCGTGTCTAATCCTGAGGGTTTCCATGTGGTTGAGGTCTTTGAGTGCACCTTCCACTCCTGCTATTAACCTGGGTATGTCGGGCTTGTCGGGAGGCACGTAATGTAACCCCAATGCTAACACTCTTTCCTCCTTTTCCGATAAGGGAATCGAGGACAAGTTGACTATTCCATTAGATGAATTGTTTGAAAATTCAAACAATTCATCTAATGGAATAGTCAACTTGTCCTCGATTCCCTTATCGGAAAAGGAGGAAAGAGTGTTAGCATTGGGGTTACATTACGTGCCTCCCGACAAGCCCGACATACCCAGGTTAATAGCAGGAGTGGAAGGTGCACTCAAAGACCTCAACCACATGGAAACCCTCAGGATTAGACACGCAGTCACCCAGGTCCTGCGCAGGCCCTATCACCCAGTATCATATGCCCGGGATCATCGCTCCCTCATCCAGAGGCTAAGAAAGACTAGTTCGCTGGTAATCACCAAAGCAGACAAGGGAAACCAGACGGTGTTGATGGATAGAGCTGATTACGAAGGAAAAATGATGAACATACTCGCTGACACATCCACATTTACGATCATCTCAACATCTGCGAAAGACGCCTTGGTCAAGGGCTACAAGTCATCACTTAGGAACTTGATGAAGGCGAAGCAGATCACCAAGGCACAATTAACTCAGTTCACCAGTTCCCTCACACGAGATGCGTACATATATGGTGCTCCTAAAATACACAAGCCTGGGGTACCACTCCGACCCATCATCGCATACCACCTCTCCCCGGCTCACACCTTAGCCAAATATCTGGCCCAACTATTATCCCCTATCATGAAGAACAATCCTAACCAGTACAACATCACACACCCACCCAGTTTCGTTCAAGAGATTACGCAAATGCAGCTACCCGCACATCACACTATGGTGTCATTTGATGTTACAGCGCTATACCTCTCCCTTCCACACTCCCTCATTTTAAACAAATTACAGTCATTTCTCAGGTCAGCAGATATTCAAGATCAAACCATAACCCTGATAACCCAGCTAACGTCCTTATGTCTTTCCATTAGCACCTTCACGTTTAACCACCAGCATTATAAGCAGATCAGAGGCACCCCAATGGGCAGTCCTCTTTCATCCATAGTTGCCGAAGTCGTGATGGGGTCCTTGGACCAGTGGATCAATCAGATGCATTCTTCCGACATCCATTATTGGAGGAGGTATGTGGACGACATCTTCTGTGTAATCAAACCGAATGAGCTCCAACCTATTCTTAACACTCTACATTCCTTTCACGCAGACATCAAATTCACATACGAAACAGAAACAAACCTAGTATTGCCATTTCTGGACATCCTTATTATCCGCACTCCACACAGATTGCACACAGCAGTTTATTACAAAAAGAATATCCCACCCCTATACACCCATTTCTCTTCCAATAGCCCGGTAGCCTATAAAGTAAACACAGTCAGGACTTTAACCAAAAGAATACATACGCATTGCTCATTGCCTATATTCAAAGCCATAGAAAAAAACAGAATTACCACCCTTCTAACCACTGCAGGATACCCAAGAAAATTCATAGATAGACACACGTTTGATCCCACTGCTCCGAGGACCTCCACGACTTATAGAGCAGTCTGCTATCTTCCATATTCCTCCTTCTCTGTTGCCATTTCCAGAATCCTTCGCCCATATGGTATTCAGGTTTATTTTAACAGCCCTCCCAATCTTGCTGCCCTCCTCAGGAATCCTATCACCAAAGCAGACTCACCCAACAATCCCATCCACTCCACCGGAGCAGTATACGCGGTTTCTTGCCAGGATTGCCCAGCCTCCTACGTGGGGGAGACTGGCAGAACCGCGTATATCAGAATCACCGAACACAAACGAAACATAAACAATAGAGACCCGAAATCACTTATATACCAACATATTTCAAGCACAGGCCATAACTTCAACTTAGATCAACCTAAAATCCTATATCAGCACATAAACAATAAGCAGCACAGATTGGTACTGGAATCTATCATATCAACACAAACAAACAGCATAAATAGGAAAATAGATCTACCGGAAATATACCATATAATATCTCAATAGTTACACCATGATACACTCGGGTGTGTGGTCGGGAGGAGTGGACCCCAGCTTGGTTTTCTGTGTTGAGATGTTTTGGCATTTTACTGGTTTTAAACGTTACGAAATTTTAGGGTGTCACACAGCTTACATACAGTGAATATCATTATTTTACTTAACTTTTATCGCATTTAAAAGTTTTTGCCATAATTTCATCTAAATTTTAAAAATCTATAAGTTCATTTACATAGTTTTATTTTTATTGTCATAGTTCCTATTTCTATTTTATTACGTTTGAAATATCACTCCGCATGTAAATTTATGTATTGTTTATAATGGCTCAAGCACGCTTATACCCTGTTAGTGTAGTCATACTAGCCACGCCTGTGGAAGAACCGAAAGGTTCGAAAGCTAGCAAATGTATAATAAAGAGGCTCCTCCGCAAAACTTTAGCTTTGTTATACTTTTATACTAATTTATACGGAGTTTACTTGTAGAACATATAATTATTCATTTTCTACAAATTATTTACTGAATATATTCTTATATCTTGGAATTCTAGCGAAAGAGAGAATAGTTTAAGATTAAATAGATAATATATATAGAGTTAAACCTGTCTATAGCGCCCCCTCTAAATAGCGCCTTCCTCTCTATAGCGCCCGGTTTTAAATACGTAGTACGATGCGATTTACATTAAAGGTCTCCTGCCTATAGCACCCCCTTTCTATAGCACCCTATTTTGGTGAGTCCCTAGAGAGGGCGCTATAGACACGTTTAACTGTATCTATATATATACGCTGACGAGCGCTAGCAGCGCGAAACGCGTTCGTGGATGGCTTTTCTTGATTTATCAAGAAATTGGATTGGCCAAATATCACGGAGCAAGTTAAATAAACGTTTGGTTTATTTTGCTCCACTAGATGGCGTTCTGCCATCTAAAAAGCACATGTACTCGTGGTCAGGATATGCCTTCTTTATTTTTTATATATATATATATATAATAGAGAGTATGCAGTTATAGTATACAGCCTTGTTTATTAAATTTTGTGATTTGAGCCAAACAGTATTCCTAAATTCTGTCTAAACTGTTTAGTTCTTTAATTGGGGCAGTTGGAAAAAAGGAAGTTCATTGCACTCATGCTTTTAAGGTCTGCTCGGCGATCTTCACTTTATCCTCTTCAATCTACCTGCAATCTGCATTCAAATAGAACGTAGAAAAATTAAAAGAGTCAAACGATAGAGTGTGATAAGAAATTTTATTTCGATTAAAACAGTTAAACCGTATTTCTTCAAAATAGGTCACAATAAAGCAAATATATTGCATGGTAGCTAATATATAAACTGTTTTAATTAAACGATAAATATATTATGGTATAATATAAGACTATTTTAGATATAGCATTATGATTTTCCCTATATTTATAAATACTATTTGATTTTCTTTATAAATTGATGATATTGAATGCTTACAAATTAAAACTCTTTCATTTTCATAGTTAATGTTACTGGAAATACTGATATCATTGAAATATAAACTTCTCTTTATAACTATATCATATTCTTGGATAACTAACAGTTTTAGATAATTTTTTAAATATATAAACTAACATATATATTAAATTATAAAACTATTTTAGAGGCGTATTATTCTTTTTAAAATAAAACAATTTCTACTGTCCTTACTGCGATGAAAAATTTTTCATCGCAGTAAGGACAGTAGAAATTGTTTTATTTTAAAAAGAATAATACGCCTCTAAAATAGTTTTATAATTTGATAACAGATGGCGCTCTAGTACATCGTAACATATATATTAATTAATAAAAATAGTAAATATATATTATAAATATATTGTTTGTATTTATTCAATAAATAGAGTTCCGCCTACATGTAAAAATAAAAAAACAGTTCCGCTCAATATAAAGGCAAGGAATCTGTTCATTAAAAGGCGACCCTACTCAATACAATGGATCAATAAAAAAGACCGTTTATTTAGAAATTATCATTGGAATTATCGAAGGGATTTCCTTCCAAGAGGATTTATGGCACAAAAGTCGTCTCATCAATAAAGCCAAGGATTCCTGTTCTCTAAATATTAACCTATTATTTTTTATCTTCTTGTAAGACTTACGATCAATATATAAGAATCTATTTTATAAATGCCGTGTTTGAAAAATATTTTTTTAGATAAAAATGTAACCTGTGTTTCGATTCTAACTTTTTAAACGTTTTTATCTTGAATATATAAAAAATATTATAGTTTGTTGCCTAATTATTGCCTTTTAAACTATCAATATATAATGTTCATTCTGATTATGGGAATATTTAAATCGATTTGAACATAAATTGCATATATCTCTACATTGAAAATAAATAGTTTTATGATAATATTACAATTAAATTGTACATTTTATGCAATATCTGTTGAATAATAAAGTATATTTTAAGATTATATTTGAATTGTGACCATATATATTTTTATTCAGAATAGAAATTCAAGTTTTGATTTTTCTTAGAGTATAATCAATTATATTTTTTGATGGTTATCTGTTTATATAAATTAATTTAACATGCAAATATTGGTTATTTCTCTATAGGATATAAAGCATTCTTATTCTTCTTTCTTATCTAGGTCATTAGAAGGTATCGATTCTGTGTTTTTTGCCTTTCAAGGTTGAAAGAATAAAATGCATCTGCGTCAGTCATTAAGTCTCTGAGTATCCTTCTCGGTTGCAGGTTGACTTAAATACCAATAAACAAGAATACAATTACAATATACAAGTGTAAATATCAATATAAAAGTACTTGTAAAATGGCTGCCCGTGAAATGGAGGGAGAATAAACATAATTTGATTTAAAGACAATGATTAACGTATGTCCCAGAATCAGCAGTTTTTTTGTAAGGTCTAGCGGAGAACCTATTGCTCATTGATTTATAGATAAAACTAAAGTAAGTTGTACCTTATAGCATTTATATCGGGATTCAGACAATAACTCTGAAAGATATTTGATACACAGTGACCTTTATTTAAAATACACGAGATAACCAAGTGTAAACAAAATTGCCTCTGTTTCCCTTTAAAAAAAAGACGACATTAAGACATTTCACTTCCTTATTATAACAGCTCATTAGCGATGATATATGAGTCACAATTCTCATCTTTAACATTTGAAAATGTTGTCTCAGGAAATACAAAGTAATCAACTATTTCAAACCTTTATGTGATATTACGAAAATATTAAAAATGTAATAAATTTTATTGATAAAATATATGGATATCTATATAAAAGATTAATATTGAGTTTAATTATAAGCTAAAAAGTGGGAAAGAGCGGTCTCAAAAATAGACAATTAGAATTTTCATATTAATGGTTTGAGCGCTTCAAAGAGATATTTTTTTAAACTTACCCGTTATATAGTTTATTAAAATATAGTTATTGTTATAAATATATATATATATAATAATCTTTCATAGAAAATTTATCATTTTAAAGTAAAATTGATAAAGCCATCTAAAGCCTGCAAAAAGGACAAGTTATTATGCATTAAAAGAACTGATTGATATGCGATTGAATTTGTGAACGTTCTACATATGAAGAAGAGTAAACAGACTGTGTCAATGCTTAGCAATCTATTAAGGATATTTAGCTTGGACTACATATATAATGTATAAAGATAATATTGTAAAACCTTAAATGTGTTCTTTCAGCTATTTTATAAAAAATAATCTTCTTGAATGAAATATCCGATTTTTGAAACATATGTCAAACTTTCAGAATATCTATTTGAATAAACATTGTTCAAATAGATAATACTACAAATATAATATTGAATGAGCTTTAAAATAAAATAACTTCAAATAAATAATCATTTTTAAAACATTCTTTATATATATATATAAATTTAATAAATCACGAGTCAGTTTTGGCTATACAATTCTGGCGGTTAATTTTTTACAATATTTTTCATCATTGATAATTTTATTATGTAAAATTTTGTATGTTTCCAACCCTTCGTTTCATATTTTCTGGAATTATATTTCTTAAAAGCTTTTCGAATAAAGATATTTTACCTAAAGCATATTTTATATATTCTCTTGGAGAGGAATCTCTTATTAAATGATTAGATAAAAAAATCGAATACGAAAGAACAATTGAAATAGAAAAAAAACCGAATTTTTAGGGGGTTTGCATTTTGATTCATTTAAGTTGAACTTCATCAACCTATTTTTAAACTTTGAAGTACAATAAACATTTATAAAAGTATTTTGAATCTTTCATCTTTGAATTGTTCAATTGAAAGTAACATTCAGAGTTCACAGTTAAAAATGAACAAAATAGCTTACTTCCATTTATCGATGATAAACTAATAAACCTCCTACTGCTGACTAAATCTACTCTAGCATTTACCAGATACCTAGAGAGTGAGATAGAGGCTTAAAAATGACAATTAAAAGAGCATATGTTTATTAAATCAGATATTATTCGAGAAAAACTAATAAAAAATGATTAATGATCCTGTCTCAAATTATCAACCAAACTGTGATAACAAACATCAAAGCTAAATATATATTAACACAAAGCAATAACGCGCCATCTATACATATAAAATAAAAGGATTTAAAAGCCCTCCCAATATATTTTTTCATCGCAGTAAGGACAGTAGAAGTTCGTTTTATGTATAAAAGAAACATTCGCGCTTTTAAATCCTTTTATTCTAAATATATATATATATATATATGTCATAATATATGCTCTTCCAGGATTAATAAAACAAACCAACAGCCAACGAGAGAGAGATGAGCAGCTAAAGCGAGACACTTTAGACAACTATCTCACGACCATTTTGACCACATTCCTGAGGGGGGGGCCGTCACCACCTGGCGACTATCCTGGTTAGCCCCCCCGGTTGTGTACACAGGGAAAAACAGTCGTTCAGCTGATAACGTCTCGCTCGCTCTCTCTCGGCTGGTGCCTGGATGATTGCTCTAACAACTCGTCGTGTGATTATTTCTCTCCTCACCACATTTACCACTAAATTGTCACAGAAAAAGTCGACAGGATAAGACCTGGCCGGGAAGCGAATCCCTCATATACCGGAGTATGAAGAACAAGAAGCCAAGCCACGATGATCGGCCAAACCCAACTCAACTGTAACCACCCCTCTTCGAGCCCTCAACCCCTTCTTCGCCAACCTTTGAACTGTGATCCCGAAGAAGTATTCACCTACGACGGAGATGGAGCTGCCACACACTTCTTCCAGCACTAGATCTACCCAAGAACGACCACCGTGCCAGAGCAGGACACCTTCCATCATCATGGACAAGACTCCGCCATATCCCTGCCGCTACTGTGATGTACAACACTGGTACGCTCAGTGTCACAGACAGAACTCTCCCGAATCTCAATGAACTTACCTGCTCTCTAAACCAGCATAACCTGTAAGTGAAATTGTTTTACCCCTTCCATTCATTCTTTAAATAAGTCATTTCTTGTAAATTGTCTCAATATTTACAAAATTAGCTCCATTTATTCTCTCCATGCCTATTAACAATAATTTTATGCTCCATACTATTTATCTATATATTTGTAACTCATTTAATTAGTTACCTTACCAGTAGAATTTAACAATCGTTATTTTAATTAATTTAATATCCATTTTTAACGTAACTCTTTAAAAAAAAAAATCTTAAAAAAAAAAGGAATTCTACCTATTAACGCTTTACGATTTTTACTATTAACAATAGATTTTTCATAATCAAATTATTTATAAAAATATGCCTCCAGCACCTAAACTTTTGTATAGACCGCTCCTACTTGTAAGCACGGCTCACGAAAAATAATTTCTTTCCCTAATCGATTCAAAATTCACCCTGTAATTCAGGCGTTGAAGAATTCCAACCGCCACGTGAGCCTTGCTTACAACCAACCCTTGGTGACTCTTATCTATCTTCCCCTTAATGCCCCTCTCATTCTTACAACTTTGTTAACTTTATTCCAGCTCAGGACCTTTATAGAGAATTATTGATTAATCAATTATCGAACTTCTATATTGTCATTTCAAAATCCTAACCTTCGCCCTTCATTTATGATAATTTATTTCGCAGTTCATCTCTAGCCTATCCACCGACCCACACCATCTAGCCAATGGTGTGTTCGTCACAGGATGCAGATTGACTAACTGCTAGATATTTATCAACCCCTTTTTGTTCGCACTTGAACAATCTGCATCGAGCGACACAGTTCGCTTCTTCTTCTCGCGCCACACGTTCGCCACACGGACCCTGTCTTCAAATCTATGTTTGTCCATTGTCCAAACCAGCACGATATAGCCTACCTCCGATATTTCCCACGGAGGTACGTTAAACATCGTCGCTGATTTTGTCCGGTCCGTCATCATTTCGCGCAGACATGGGTCTTACTTTCAACCCACCGCGAAATCATCGCCTTGCACAAGCTCCCACGACGGTTCAAACACCTCGTGTCCGAGCAGCTTGTCACTTGTAACGGACAACGCAGTCCTCGTCCCAATTTTTGGCACTGTGCGCGCACACTTTCCGCAAATTAAATATATATATATTTCCCCTTGCCATGTCCGCCTGAAAAATATCTTAAAGTGTAGAGTTCCTCAGTCTTAATGATCTTCAGAATTTCACCATATGTATGTGACTCTTCTTCTCGTTGTTCACACTCCTCCATATCACTTCCCTTATAGTACATTAGATTTTGTTGTATATAGCCTTTTATAACCTGGATATTTTCAAAGATTTCCTTAAATGTCAAACTCCCCGGTGTTGTAAAACTGCTTGTAAATAATATTTACTTGTGTACTATACAATATTTTATTTACATAAAACTATGTCACCATTACCTTAACTAATTTTAACTGTAAAATTATTTTCTCTATTCCTGGCTTCTCCAGCTTTAAATATACTTAAACCATGTTCAGCCTTCTTCAACGGGGGCCATATGTCATAATATATGCTCTTCCAGGATTAATAAAACAAACCAACAGCCAACGAGAGAGAGATGAGCAACTAAAGCGAGACACTTTAGACAACTATCTCACGACCATTTTGACCACATTCCTGAGGGGGGGGGGCCGTCACCACCTGGCGACTATCCTGGTTAGCCCCCCCCCCCCCGGTTGTGTACACAGGGAAAAACAGTCGTTCAGCTGATAACGTCTCGCTCGCTCTCTCTCGGCTGGCTGCCTGGATGATTGCTCTAACAACTCGTCGTGTGATTATTTCTCTCCTCACCACATTTACCACTAAATTGTCACATATATATATTACTAATAAAATAGTTTCTTTCTAACAAAGATGTATAAGATTATATAAAAGGGCGTACCTGGATCTGTAAAGAAAAATATTTCTCAAAATATTTCGAGATTGCTCCCTCTTTATCAATTTATTGCACAGTGAATTTAATTTACAAATTATTGTAGATCACATGAAAACAAAATTTTCATTGGTCAAAAATGTTTTCATGTGATCTACAATAATTTGTAAATTAAATTCACTGTGCAATAAATTGATAAAGAGGGAGCAATCTCTCGAAATATTTTGAGAAAAAAAATGTTTTTTTTTTCTTTACAGATCCAGGTACGCCCTTTTATATAATCTTAATTAATGGATCGCCTTTTGACTCAAAAAAAGATGTATAAATTAAAAAAACAAGGCATCTTTTGATCGTACGCCAAAACCGTAATGTCAAAATATCTATGCAGATAAAGGTTAGTAATAAGCTATAGGGTCACAGATATTCTCTCTATATATTTATATATGTGGAAGATTACCATATAAGGAAAGACAGATAAGAAACAGATAACAAGGTGATACAAAGATACATCCCTAGGGTAGTGAGGATAGGAATGTAGCTATGCTGGGTAGGGCTTTTATTTTATTAATAAGTCCAATTCATCGTGAGCTCCTCAGAAAATAGGGATGAGGAGCATTGCGCTCACGTAGTGTGTTGATTAGATTTGCTGACAAAGTTTCGATTGGAGTCCCTCCTTCCTTTCCCATATCGAAGTGTTTTTATTTATCTTGGTGTCTGGCAGAACAAATTTATTTTCCTCCATCCTCCAATCTAATTGTCCTGCTTTGGGAACACAAATATTTGTCGCCTTCTCAAATCCCCCCCTCTCTTCTTGAGTCCAACGTGTTCTTGTTAAATTCTACTCTATTGTAAAATATACGAATTTAGAGTAGGACTACTTTATTACAAATAGAAAGCGCACACTAATAGACCAATAACCATATAAAGAGTTTGAATAAATTTTGGATAATAGTTATGAATATATCGTTTAATTATGTGTGATTTAGTTTTTTATATGATGTTATATTATCTGATTAGTAATATACAAACACACAAAAGCCTTTATTAGGGACTTTACCCATACAGATTCTTCCAATTGTGTAAGGTAATAATCATCTTGTGTTATTTACATAGAAATTGTACTGGCTTTACTCTTCGTCTCAAAGTCATTCACATGTTGACTGGTCCTTACATAATGATGATCTAAAAAATTTAAGTAAGCTATTGCCTTAGATTTGTTTGCTGATATTTTTGAAAGAAATGCGTAGGATGAAGTGTTGGTACATTTAATTTGTTGATATAAGGCCTTCCTCTCTGCATCAAGAGCTGTACAATTAAGAAGGTAATGGGGGATTTCATCTGAATAGTAATATAAGTATGAATATGTATATTTAGGAGGATATTGATCTATGAAATCATAGGGCATCTCTCCCGTCAAGATAGACGTCAAAACTAGACGCCATCTATGTCAAAAGCTTAAGTAACATATTTATAAATCCAATTGCCATCTATCGATTGAATATATAACAAATAAATTTACTGGCTGTTTGGTTAAAAATGTATGTTTTATTCTTATTTTGTTATTAATTGTTAATTATTGTAGAAATTGTTGTTAACTAATATTCATTGATGTTATTCTATTCGTTATTGTTAATTTATATAATTCATTGTTTTACATAATTATTTCTTGTCTAGATTTTCCAATCAGATTCAAATGGCGAACAACTATACACCAGTCTACTCTGATTTCTGCAGCAACCTCTCTTCTGCTTGGAATATCGAACTTAATTGACCGTTTTCAACCACCGATGGCCCTCTAAGATCCATTTAAGGCTTGTAGCTCTGGTACGGAAATGGTTAAACTCTTGCACGTAGTCATTTAGAAGTGGCCTCATTCCTTTTGATCTGTTTTATTCATCGTTTTATCCAAGCATTGTTTTATTTTAATCTGTATATATTTTTATTGATTAATTTGTATTGATTCGGCAACAGTGTGTTGTTTATATTTTGTGTTTTGTTTAGTTTACTCGTTAGTCTAGTTAAATCGAGCCATCAAGTCATGTTAGTCTAATCAAATTAATTCATGTAGCTTTTTATTCTAGAATCATTAAATCGAAATTCCTTGTTCAATTACGTAGAGTTCCCTTATTCAAGTATACATAACTCATTCAAGTGGATCATCGCTATACCGTAGCTCATAGTATTTGATCTAGGTAGTTAACGCGATTACACTGACAATGTGTTTATTTCAATAAGGTCATTAATTATTATCTTTACAGACCTTACTGCAATGAGAGGGTTCACTACTAATGATCCAAGCCCTCTCATTTGATAACCTTTATCATTGCACTAAGGTCTGTATAGATAAAATAAATTTGATGCTATTATTGAAAAGAAACACATTGCCAGTAAATCTATTCGTTACTATTCTTAAGTAACATATGTTAATGTTTCTATTATTTTTATGTTATACGCTTATTAATTACTTTTTATATGGCAAAAAAATGAACAAATATATCAAATAAAATATTGCAAGTTGTGAATTACTTGTGTTATTCTATTTTTATATGGATTGTCCTTTTTAATATTTGAAATTAAATAATGTTAATGATTTGAATATATATTAATGATAGGAATATATATTTTAAGAAATTATTCAAAATTGAATAAATAGTATCTTAATTTTGGTAAAAGGTGAGTATTCGAACAATAGCGCTATTCTACTGGCTTATCAGGATTGAAAGTCAGTATTTTTCATTCAACTTTGTTAGGCGAATAGAAGATAATTGATTAGAAGAGATTAGGATTTCTAAGCGTTATTTTTAGCTTTATTCTGAATGTATTAGTTTTACTATATAAAATAATTAATTTTGACCACACAAGTGTATGTATTTAAAATTAAAATTAATTTATTCATCAAACAGGGGCGATATTGGAATATTTGCGCCTAATACTGAGGAAACTAAACAGCAAACAAATTAGAATTTAGAATTAAATATTTACATATTTACATGTATTATTCTACAGAGTTCATAAAATTCATATAGACAAAGTGGCTGAGTTGAAATAGATAGATCATTTAAAATCGGGGAACAAACGATGTCTCACTTCTGTAAAGTTCGGACAGTCGTAGATAAGGTGAAGAGCAGTTTGTTCAGTTTCTCCGCTGGAACAATTTGGTGTTTCTGATAGACCACTGTTATGTAAGTATGTCTGGAAATTTGCGTGT
The DNA here is from genome assembly GCA_030710605.1 of Cordylochernes scorpioides. NCBI lineage: Eukaryota > Metazoa > Arthropoda > Arachnida > Pseudoscorpiones > Chernetidae > Cordylochernes > Cordylochernes scorpioides. Next base: position 21,783,223 of record CP092881.1, on the reverse strand, counting down.
GATGTGACAAATTAGGTGACTATATAATTTGGATAAAACTGTTGGAATTTAGTTTGGAAAAATAGTGCGAATTGAGTAATTAGCATTATGAATGGATTGATAAAAATGAATCATAATAATATATTTTTCTTCGCCAATTACACTGGTCAACAACCTTTTTGCCCAAGAGAACCTGATGGTGTTTCTAGTTTAACTTTTCATGCTAAACACAAAAATCTAATCAGAAATTTGACCTGTGTATATCAATATTTATTGATATACACGCATATATACACTTGTTTATATATTAACATGTGTATGTAAATATGGTTCAAGTGACAGTCAGTAGAGTATCTTAGACCGCATATATATATAAATAAATAATTTGAAATGTGAATTTATTTTGTAAATATTTTATGAATTTTATTTTCCACTTTCAATTAAATTTTATTGAATAAACTACAAATATAGTAAAATACAAGTACAGTACCTGATACTATCCAAACTTGAATCTTAGCACCTAAAATATGAATAAAAATTAAACTTCGGGTAACTAATTTCTAAAATAGTTAAAATAGTTATTGAGTTGAGATATGAGAGAAGGTGTTTTCTATTTATGAATTACCAATCCATCAAAACAAAGTATCATCATTCACACAGGAAATCTACAAGAAATCCTGTTCTAGATAATATGAACGATGTGGTAATCAATATAAACAACGATTTTTCACGTTTATATTTTATAAAATAAGGATTCTGTATAATCTTTTCCAAAAATGTTTATTATAATTCCATAGTTTTCCTAAGCTCTACATCAATCTTCTACTAGAATCAAGTCTTTTTGTAACAATTTGGCCGGAAACGTAAAATTAATTATTTATGAATATATTAGAGAAAAGAAATTATTTTAGCACGACTTTTCTTTCATAAAAATAAAACCTTTACTTATTTCGTCTGTTCCTTCTCTACTGAGGTAGACCACATGATCTCTCCATATCTTTCTCTTTTAGTGCCTTTTTCCATTGAGGGTAAGTTTCCGAAATGCGTCTCTCGGAATGGTGCGTAAAAGTTTGAGAATATTTGGTTAATATATCATTCAAAATTTCAAACATAATTTCTATTTCCTAATGATCAATTAAAAACAAACGATAGAAATTGAATATTCAATATTTCTTAACAGAATATATTGTTTCCATTTTCTAAATCTCTCTATATCCAATATTCTGCTCCCATTGCCAAAATGAAGACTAAACCGTGGACTACCTTCTTTTCATCTTTTCCGCCTTCTAACATCAAAGATTCCAGATATTTATCCTTCTAAGAAACATGAAAATAAGCTTATCACACATCCCCGGAAATATATTTTAAAAAACCTGCTTGACGCAACCTCAGGTATTGGACTTCCACTTGCAGTTATAAAATTTGAAAGAAAAGACTTGGATCTAAAAGACAACCAGATAGTTTACGACTTCTATATGCTCCAGGTACTGAGTTAACCAAATAAATATTGAAAATGTTTACACATATCAGTATTTCGAAAATATTTACCTAATATTTATTAACAAGATCATTTAAATAGAAATTTGGTGGTATTTATCCCAAAAAGGTCATCATCATGGTTAATAGTAAGCGACTGCTTTTATTATAAGTGTGCATGTCTACACATATGAAAATAAATTCTAATTTTTCTTTTATAAGTTTTCCAGATTCCCGTTTAGTTACTTAAACCTTTTGGTGAAGTTAGACCTTTACAAGAAACGAGGCCTTCAAGCATTTTTCAATTTATAAAAATGTGCCAAATATGGGATTCGATTTCTCTGGTCGTAGAGGGCGAAAATCAGCGGTTTAGACAAATTTCCTAGCGACCCTAAGAATTAAGATATAAATGCACCAAATATTTAGTTTATTGATGATAAATAAATATATGAGATATTAATTAATGTTATCGACATACTTTTATATTTAATTAAAAAGGCATATATTGGATCAAAAATCATTTATTTTACCAATATTTCAGTTAGCTGAACGCCAACCTTTATCAAGGTGTTAAAACAATATTTAAAACATATTTAAACATAATTAAATATGTTTTAACACCTTGATAAAGGTTGGCGTTCAGCCAACTGAAATATTGGTAAACTATTTTCAAAAGAATACATTTATATGAAAATAATTATAGAGGAATGAATGTGAAATTATCTTTTCACACGTTAAGCGTATTTCCGCAAGTTTAGTCTTAAATTTACATTCCTTGGTTTCTCAAGAAGTCGCTGGGACCAAAAATCATTTTGGTTATAGTGGTACAGCCTAATCCACGCTGAAGAAGGCCAACAGCGCGAAACGCGTTCGTGTATGGCTTTTCTTGATATATCAAGAAATTGGGTTGGCCAAATATCAGGGAACAGGCTAAATCATTGTTTAGTTGATTTCTGTTTCACTAGATGGCGCTCTGCCTTCTGAAAAAGCACATGTGCTCTTGGTAACATATGCCTTTTTTGTTTTTAAGAGGAATGAATATAAATCAATAGAATGACAATATTTGGTAAAATGACTAATATATCAAGATATTCAATGAAATATATTATATATGAATATTGGATATGGGTTTTATAAATTATTCACATATACAGAAAGATATCAATCCAACCACCCACAAAAAAAGAAAAAGATTTAAGGAGAATCTTCAAGAGGACATTTGAAATCTCTCCATCAAATCAATATTTCGCACAATACGACCATTTTCCTTAATGCCCCAGAATTACTGATCACGTCTGAACTCTTAAGAGGAGTCCATAGGAGAAGATTTTTATGGCCAGTTTCCGCAAAGATTTTATGACCTATTTACCCACCTAGGGAACGTTCATCCATAGTATTTCTATCAACCTCTTTATCCCATATAATACTTTTATTATATATATTGATATATATTTTAGCTCGATATCAAAATGGAATATATGAATTTCCAAAAAAATATATTCAATTACGAATTAATATCTTGATTTTTCATATATATGTTATGAATTATTTTGTTTTGTTGTTAAAAAAATATAGATAATATAAGGTACAGTCGTGAAAATAGGAGAGATAATTATTTACTTATCATGTAATTTTTATTTTGAATTACACTTGAAGCAAATTATACATAAAATTATTTATCACAGTAATATAGAATTTATAAAATGAATTCTCTAGTAAATTCGTGAATTAAAAAATAAGTTGGTTTACTTTACATATTTACAACAATATTAAAAAAAAAGTGGTATCTTCTAAATCTATGGTAAAAAATGTGGAACAGTCAATAATGAAAAAAAATATACATGTTTTAAAAAAATAAAATAATTTCATTTTAGATTATATAATATATATATTGTCCCATAGTTATTCTCTTTCTCTCGAACTAAAAGATTATATAAAATTTAACTTTAATATATAGAGATCCAATATAATATTTATTAATTATTACTATTTTTGATTATAAAAATTCTTGATAAATAATTATATTCAATTAAAAAGGCATGTATATATTGGAACAAAATATCATTCATTTTACTATTACTGAAATAAATGATATTTTGATCCAAAATATGCCTTTTTAATTAAAGATCTATTTATGGATTGCTCTATTTCCAAAAAATAAAATTATATGTATTCAATTATTTCTTTGATAGAAGAAACAATAAATATATTAATATCTTATATTAAAAATTTAAGAAATTACAATACATATTATAGAATATATATTATATTTAGTTATATATTATATTGATATAGAAATAAATTTATTCTAGAGGATATATATTATCTTTTTACAATATTATAATATTAATTTATTATATATCAAATTATAAATATATTTAATATAATTTGATATGTTTCTATAATATGGAAAGTGGATTAATGTATTACTTCTAATATTATTTTACTAGGTATATTTCAATATTACGCCTGGTTGATTAATAAATATAATAGAAAAAATTTAAACCTTACTAGATTATATGTGAATATAAAAAACATATATGTACTGTGTATGTGTGGTTTTTGTTCATGTATTGATAATATAATTAGAGTATGCTCTCTCTCTTTCAAAAATACTTTATATTATCATATAATATTTGTAAAACAATATGTGTTTATATATACATTATTTTATAATAAATGTTAAACCTATTACAATATTTGATCTCATTAAAACAGAAGATTCCATACTGCGGCATTAAAAATTAAAGAAAGTATTTTATAATTATCTTCTGAAATAAACAATAATTTTTCCACTTTATAATATTTAATAAAAAATAAAATATTCTCTTTCTTTACCTTTGATATTAATAAAATAGAATTATTTTAAAATATAAAATAATAATAAAAGTAAATTAACCTTACACAAATAATAATTTTATAAAAATCAAAAGATAAAATTTAGAGTTAGTAGGTATCGTTTGTTTTAATTTGAGTCGAGACAACCAATAATTACGGGCAATGTTTCAATTTATAATAGTTTTTTCCGCCAATTCTACAATGACTAATGGTAGCTTTACTTCATTTATTAAGATACTTTAATGGGGCATTAATCTTAAATTTTAATAAATAAATAAAGTAAAATAGAGCTTATCTTACAAGAACTTTGGGAGTTATTATCATGTCAATCGAGAGAGATGCCTTTGCGGAAAAATTGCATCACCAACACATTTTGAAAAATTGACATCAAATTTTAAAATAGAAAATATAGAGTGTGTATGGCTGAAATATATTGAATATTTATTGCCTTATTAGATAGGTTGATGTAAAATTAACTGTCTTTTATTTCTGTGAACGTATTTATTCCTATTAAATAATTTTAACATGAGATGTTTAAAATATACATTATAATATCCTTTTCATTTTAATTATATATTTTCTTGCTTTTTTAATATAATTTCTGCATTTTATTTTTATTTATCGAGGAAGAAAATTTTATATAGTATCTCATTTTATTGTGTGTTAAAAAAATAATGATTTGTTTCATTTTAAAATTACGAAATTCAAATGTGAAATAGTGGAATTTTTATTTATTAATCATTATATTTAGATACCTTTAGAACCAACTACACTTCACAAGGCACTCTGGCTAATAAGCAACTTACAAAGTTTATAATTTTTTAATTAGAAAGGCATATAGTGGATCAAAATATCATTTATACCTTGATAAAGGTTGGCGTTCAGCCAACTGATATATTGGTAAAATAAATGATATTTTGATCCAATATATCCTTTTTAATTGAAGATTTATTTATGGATTGCTCTATTTTCAAAAGGTTTATAATATTATAATATATATTTAACAAAGTTATCACACACACACACAAGCCTTTTTATTTGGGCATCCAGCCCTATACATGATTCCCCTCTACAGGATTTAGCAAAGGAAGATATTTCAAAAGTAAAAACTAGAATACAAGAAGTAACAAGGAAAATGAAAAGAGAGAAGAAAGAAAAAACAAACAAAAAGAAATATAACCATATATATAAAAAAAAAAACATACAGAGCAAAAGGAACCATACATGATTAAATATTTAAATTAAAGTACCAATGTTTAGAATATGTCAAGGTTAGGATATCATTGAGAGGGCTAGTGTGGAATCAGCCGCATTCAATCTTCGTTTTCTTCCTCCAAGCTAACCACGACATTCGGCGAATCCCAACAAAGTTATCAAGAATAGAGAAGAGAAAATGATCAGAGTAATATAGCATATAATAAAACGATGCCATCTATCGGAAAAAAATATTAACTATCGGTTGATTCTATTTTTCAGGGTTTGGTCTATATATATACCTTGAAAAAATCTAAGATTTCTGATATATTTTTCAAAAGATGGCATTGAACTATCAGCAATATTCATTTGCATAATCAGGAGGTTTCAAATTGATCTACTTCCAATTAAGTAACGAAGCAATTTGGGGATTCAACAAGAAAAAAAATTAAATCAATTTTCTAATTGAATATTTTATTATAATATATATTTCATATGTAGAGAGATCAGGAAAACCTCAAGAAAATTACTAAGGTTTGAATTTGATGATACTCAGAATACGTCGGTTCAAATTTAGAAACAAGAAACAAAAGTATCTTAATAAATATCAATTTTATATGAATGCAAATATAAAACATGTTGAAGAATAGGTAAGAATTTCAATGATCATTCTGATATACGATGTGTGTTCAAAAAGTATCGCGACTTTTGAATTTTCGAGGGTTACGTATATTCGAATTTCGATCTTTTTGTGGCTTTATGTTGGTACTCATGTCTCTCACTTATGCCGACAAGCTCAGCCATTTTGAATGTTCACTTAATTGTTGACAGCTGCTTTACTTGCAGGTGTTTTGGATCGTCTTCGATTTTTACCTATTAAAAAAATGGATCAAAGAACCTGTATCAAATTTCGTATGAAAAACGAAATTAAGTGCGCGGATGCATTCCGAATGTTGACTGTGGCATACGGAGAAGCTACCTTGGACCGAAGCAACGTTTTTCGGTGGTACAAAATGTTCTCAGAAGGCCGAGAAGATGTGAACGACGAAGAGCGTTCCGGACGCCCGAGCACTTCAACAACAGACGAAAAAATTAATGAAGTGGAGAAAATGATATTGGCCAATCGTCGAATCACCGTTAGAGAAGTTGCTGAGAACCTAAACATATCGATTGGCTCGTGCCATTCGATTTTTATCAATGATTTGGGCATGAGACGGGTCGCCGCAAAATTCTTACCAAAATTGTTCAATTGCGACCAAAAACAGCATCGCATGAACATTGCTAATGAGATGTTGGACTCTGTCCGCGACGGCCCAAATTTGCTCCAGAGGGTCATAACTGGTGACGAAGCGTGGGTTTATGGTTATGACGTGGAAACCAAAGCTCAATCATCTCAATGGAAGCTGCCGCACGAACCAAGACCGAAAAAAGCGCGCCAAGTTCGGTCGAATGTGAAAGTTTTGCTGACAGTTTTCTTCGATTGCAGGGGCGTGGTGCATCATGAGTTCTTGCCACAAGGTAGAACGGTCAATAAGGAAAATTACCTGCAGGTTATGCGCAATTTGCGCGAAGCAATCCGCCAGAAACGCCCGGATTTGTGGTAGAACAAAAATTGGCTTTTGCATCACGATAACGCCCCTGCTCACACATCGTTTCTTGTGCGCGACCTTTTGGCCAAAACCAACACACTAATGAAGCCGCAGACACCGTATTCCCCAGATCTTTTTCTTGTTACCTAAACTGAAGAGGCCCATGAAAGGACGACGTTACGCTACGCTTGACGAGATAAAGACGGCATCGAAGGAGGAGCTGAAAAAGTTTTTTAAAATGATTTTTTGAAGTGCTTCGAAGATTGGAAAAACCGTTGGCACAAGTGTATAATATCTCATGGGGATTACTTCGAAGGGGACAAAATAGGTATTCATGAATAAATAAATAATTTTTGAAAAAACAAAAAAGTCGCGATACTTTCTGAACACACCTCGTATTGTAAAGTGAAATTATTCAATTGGGTTATATATATATATATATATATATTTAGATTATTCTTCATATATATGTATTTAATTAAAAATACATATATTGAATCAAAAAATCATATATTTTACCAATATATCAGTTGGCTGAACGCCAACCTTTATCAAGGTATTATAACATTTTAAAGTGTGTCAACACCTTGATATGGGTTGGCGTTCAGCCAACTGTGAAATATTGGTAAAATAAATTATTTTTTGATCCAATATATGCCTTTTTAATTGAAGATTTATTTATGGATTGCTCTATTTTTAAAATATATATGTATTTGTGAAAAAAATAATTAAAAAAAAAAAATAAATAGACAAAGGTCAACAGCCTGAAACGCGTTCGTGGTTGGCGCTTCTTGATTTTTAAATAAAATTGATTGGCCAAATATCAGGGAACAGGTTAAATCTAGGTTTGGTTGATTTCTGTTCCACTAGATGGCACTTTTCCATCTGAAAAAAAAAAAACTCATTTGAACGGTCAAGATATACTTTTTTTTTTCAATGATCATATATATTTAAATGTTTTAAATCATATATTATAATAAAATATACTATGACTTATATTCTATATTTCTTCCTGTAATCATAAAGAGAAATGCACACAATTGTAACTTCTTATTCGATAAGATTGTCTCAGATATTTCAAACTGCTGAAAGGAACCCCTGTATTGTTTCCTTCAAGTGATGTTACATAATCCCTTTGGGAGGTGCACTTTTGAAGATGAGGTTCTCGCTTGAAGACAGATATATCAGTCAAAATATGATTTCAAATATATGAAATTACTAAGTTACCATACTGTATTTTATTATATTCTTAAATATATATATCGTTTTAAAAATAGAGAAATCCATAAAAATATCTTTAAAAAAAAGGTATATATTGGATCAGAATATCATTTAATTAAAGATTTATTTATGAATTGCTCTATTTTCAAAACGATATCAACCAGTTTTGGCTATGACGCTATTTCAGGTAGAATAAATGATATTTTGATCCAATATTTGCCTTTTTAATAAATAAATAAAATATATATATATAGGACACACACAAAATTCCGTCGTTTATTTGATAAATAAATTCGACTATATGTGAATAGGTTGTGTACTTACAGAAATTGCTAGCAATCGTTAGCTACCTAAAATTTTACCATTACCGTTTTAGGTTTTATTTGTAAATAGTTTTTTTCTCTCTCAAATAAATATATCATTGTAATATATATGTATGTATTTATTATATATATCATGTATTAATAATAATCTATAATATTAAATATAATTATCAGCTGTATATATACTGAATGCAATATTTAAATCGAAGATACAAATCTTTTATTGGCCTTGTAGAAAGAGAGTGATGTACGCGTGCTTCAATGTTCTAGTGAAAAACAAAAAACATCCTCAATAAAGAGAGGCGAGTTGCCCCTCGAAATAATGAAACAATAAAATAACTAGAAATCCAATATATGTTTCTTTTTAAAATATGTATGTATATATATGAATATCTTTTTATAAGAGAAGATCTAAAATGCAATTCGAAATTAATATTTAAATAATAGTACACACACAAGTATATAATATTTATCCTATCTTTTATTTCTTCATTTTTTCTCGTATTTCTATTTTTCTCATATAATAGAATTATAATATGCCGTGAAACGAGATTTTAGATATTCAGTTTCATTAACCTTTAAATATTAAAGGTAAAACATTAATTGTATCATTTTTATATGAAAACAATAGCGATTGTTCTGTATAAAAGTGTTTCTCTTTAAACACTACCTTATATGTTTGTTATATTATCCTATGAAAAAAGATATTGCGCTGAAACAAAATATAAATAAAACTCCTATAATATGACATCTAAAATCATCCTATATTTGAAATTTCATTAATATTCATTAAATAAAGGTTTTTCCTATATAATTCCTATAATCAAAATTAATAAAATATCAGTAAAGAAAAGGGTCTAGAAGTTTGAATTGAAGACATTTTGTGAGAGGGATCTATACACCTTAGTTCAACATTTTATATTTATATTATATATTCTAAAAATGATATAGTTTCTAGAAAATTCAACAAGCAAAAAAAACTATATATATCTTTCTTATATATTGTCTATATAGAATATCCAATAAACCTCGCAGAATAAAAACAGAAAAAAATCGAATTTTCTATATAAACTTATAACATAAATTTTCCATGTATTTGAGCACAGATGTATCTGAGAAATGAGTTTTAAATTAGGCCTAGCGAACACTCGTAAAGCAACAGTGGTGTAATAATCGGGATTGTAACCCCCGGGCTAGGACCATTTAATACAATATTAGAAAATATTTAAACCTCGCACAGTCTGGGTTTGGCAAATAATCGATTCAAACCTCTTCGAATGGGCATATTGGGGAGCTTAATTTCGAGATAATATTTTAGAGTGAAAATACGTTTTTTCCTTGACAATTATTCATTTATTTAGTTAAATTATATTAACATTTCAATATTGATTTTATTTATTACCAGTTGCAAACAAGACACGCTATATCCTATCTGGATAATTGCGCGTGAAACTATTTACAATAATTCATATTGTAGTAGAGTAGGTAACAGAATTGTCAAAAAGAAAATAAACAATTAAGAAATAGAGCATTGCATAAACATATACATTTAACAAATAAACAACAACATAAGCAGATAGAAGAAATCGCAAGGTAGTTATTTACAGTATGTTAATCAATGATGGAAGTTGATTTAATGAAGTTATCTGTAATAATTAGTATCGTGGATAGAGAAAGTTGATCAAGTTTAGCTATTTACAATGAGTTATATTCTAAAGTAACTTATTAATTATTTACCTTGATGTAAATAAAGAGGAATAGTAGTGTAGTTGCTCAAGCTGCATGAAGCTGTCTATTTATAATTCAAAAAAAGTCTATAGAACCTATTAAATTTCGTATGTTGATGTTTTCGCATCTTAATTATTTAATTGAATTACTAATATGTATATATTTGTCTATTACTCTATTAAACCTCTATTCCTGTTATATATTTATGTAGAATATTACTATGAAAAGTCTAATTTCGAAATTGAAATGCCGAGAATATTCTCATCTAAAATCGTGTCATTGAAGTGTAAAATCTCTTAATAATACAAAAACCGCTAAACGTTTTCTATAAAATATCATTTTACTCAATTTATAATGTAAAATTATACGTATATTCATATTAATATGTGATATGATGCTATTTAATATAAAATCTAATAAATAATACATGTTTTGATATAGTTTTAAATTTATTTTTCTATTAAAAGATTTCTTTTGATTATTGACCAATATTGATGGATAAAAAAAATCAAAGTGATCAATCATTAAAAATCTTAACTTTAATTAATTTTAACTACAAAGACGTTTTTAAGCATTTTCTTTGTCATTTTAAAAGTATATAGGGAATATTGATTAAGCTATATTTTATTTTGTAAATAATTAATCGATTTTTAAAATATTGGTTAAATTTATATTGTATAATTATTATAAATTAATGATATTTGATATCATATATGCATATAAAATAACATGAAGTTGAAGAAGGATGGTATTCATGGTATCAAATTAGGCACAGTTCACTTTAAATATGATTCGTTTTTTTTTTTACTTATCCCTAGTAAACGTGGTACAGGCCATGATAATCATGGTGGGTAGAAGTAGGCGACTGATTTTACTGTAAGTGCACCACATGTCTACACATGTAAAAAGCAGTTCGACTTTGCACTTAAAAATGTGCCAGAGCCCCGTTTTATTACTTGCACTCGCTGGTGGTGTTAGACTTTTGCAAGAATCGGGGGCCATTGGAGCATTTTTTTTTAAATCAGAAAAAGGTTCCCAATGCGGGAATCGAACCCGGGTCATAGCGGTCAAAAACTAACGTTTTAAACCATCCTTCCACCGACTCCATATGATTTAGTACAATGCGCATATGTTTATTACACCAGTATACTGATCAGGGTACAGAGGTTTGTCTTTGTCAAAATTGTCTCAACTGGTGCTGTAACTCATTTTTTATCACCGCCTTAAGTTTTTTTTTATCGGGGTAATAAAGATGATGCATTGTTTTTATGAAAATATAATGAGGCAAGTGCTTTTTTTTTGGAACATATATACTAAAATTTCAAAAAATTAACCATTTCAAAATAATTCAAGTTACTTCGCCACTAATCTAATATAATGTACATAAAAATATATAGAAAAACTTAAATATATTTTGTTAATAGCTGTTTTTGTGAGAAACATTAATCTATTATATAAATAATTGAGATATAAATTTTTATAGAAAAATAGATAAATAATATTTGAAAAGGTAATACATCTCAACTACACACAAGGAAATAATGAAATTTTAAGCTAGTTTAGTGCGAATTTAAATTATTACATATGATGATTTTTTTTACTTTCTTTCTTTGGATGGGATATTTTAGAAAAGTCTGACTCATCAGTGATAAACCCTTCTCTCAGCTGCTAGTCAGTTCAATATTCTAGACCTTTCTAATATTGTATTAGACTGCATTGTTAATATTTCCAGGTCTGTTGAAAAATACATTTGGTAAAAGTATTTAAATGTATTTGGATATTCTTCACTGATAATCCAGACCTTTCAAATATATTTTGAATTGCAAATAGGACAAGATAAAGTATTTTTTATCTATTTTTATAAAATTACGTTAATAATAGTTTCATATTTTGTGTACAGAATGCATGCTATGTCAACAATCATTTAGAATAATGACCAGGATGTCATTCCAATTCATTTTAATAAAAACGAACTCCACTTCTTTATATAATATAGAAATATTAGGCATGAATTTTATGCTAAATAACACACTTATAGGAATTATGCATTCAATCTATATATCTATATGTTATATTAAAATATTTTATTTAAAATTGTTATATTAAAATATTATTTTATTTAAAAAATAAAAAATTATATATTTCATAGATACAAATACTCTGCTAAATCGACCGCCAGAGGTCACGCTTCCACTATATAAATTCATTGTTGTTTTATCCCGATCGCCGGCTCAAAACTTTTGTAAATTATGTAAATAATCTTTTGTTTTCCTAATTCTACTCGCCTTAAGCCAGGCATTACTTTTATCAAATTATGTCTTTTATATATTCCTCAGCTCAATAAAAGAAATCTCTGATCATAACTATTTTTAGTATTATACTTTCAAGATCTTTGCCAAGACTGGATCACCATAGCATAATCATCAAGATGCTCTCAAATTCAAGCAGAATCTCTAAATATATTTCTTTATAACATATATATATATAATACATAATTGCTCGTCTAATATGATTACCAAATTATTTATAAAAAATTCCAAGTATCAATGAATCGCTTAATATTCGAAACCACCAATTTGAAAAAAAAAAAAGATAAGAGTTATTGATTGTATTTAGATTACATCAGAAAAAAATTATTCTCAAATATACCTATTCAAAGAGTAAATAATGCGTAAAGTAATTTAAAATGCAATAAAAAAAGAGGTAAAAGTCGAGTAAATATTTATCTACGAACTGGAAACTATTTATTTGGCAGCACTGTTGGAGTTCGCCATTGAAAATCTATAGGGCATTCGTCTGGCAAGAAAATTATCCTAATGGATTTCAATATGAAACATTGACCAATTACGCCATGCAACTGGGGACATTGGAAAATCCATAGCTGTTGTTTTGAGAAAGAGATTAGCTTAGAAACATACAATTTACTTTATCTAGCTAACGTTTCTTTTTTGACAGAATAAAGAAATGTATCTTTTGCTCTATCTATAATCATCTTTCTTATTATATTTTGGAACTTATTTTCAAAGAAAATACAAAGAAAATCTATTTTTATATATATTTATACTTATTCTTTGATATAATATAGAAATTGACGGTTATAAACTATTGTGTCAAGAAAAAACTAACTCATTTCAATATATATATTATGAATAGAAAGATTTCTGCTGTTAAGAGATTAGTTGCTTGTAGAGAAATTATTGGTCATTTGCTTGATCCCGAATCTATTAACATGTGATATTGTTCTGAAGTGGTGGTAATAATTAAATAATATTAATAAAAATAGTTATCAAAAATAGCTTCAATTGAACTAAAGGAATATATAAAAAAAACAGAATTTGATAGAAGTACTGTCTGTCTTTAAGCGAGTAGAAAAAGGAAAAAAAAAGATTATTTACATAATTACAAAGGTTTTAGCCGGCCATCGGGAAACAAAAACAATGAGTATTTATAGGGGAAGCGTGACCCCTGGCGCTCGATTTAGCAGAGTATTTGAATCTATGAAATATAATTTTAAATAAAATAATATTTAAATATAACATATATTTTTATATGAAAGAAGAAATGTGTACGCTCTATATACAAACATTTCATAAACTATTATATTATCCCATTTTAATAATTTTATATTATTGTGATATTTCTTGTCTTTCTTGGTGTTGCAATTTGGATGGCCAGCAATATATATTAAAAGTGAAAATATATTTAAGATATTTTTATTTTTTCATATATATATTTCTTAAATATAAAATATTTTTGAAAATAGAGCAATCCATAAATAATTCTTTGATTAAAAAGGCATATATTGGATCAAAATATCATTTATTCTACCAATATTTCAGTTGGTGTAAAGCCAACCTTTATCATGGTGTTATAACATATGACACACATAAATATGTTATACTACCTTTATAAAGGTTGGCGTTCAGCCAACTAAAATATTGGTAAAATAAATGATATTTTGATCCAATATATGCCTTTTTAATTAAAGAAAATATATAATGAGATTGATTTTAATCATACATTAATAATCATATTTATTCATTTACTCTAGTGAAATGAATGTTTTTTTTTTTACGGGTAGATATAAAATTTGAAAAAAAAGTTAAAAATTGAAGATATATTTAAATTTACAAATCCTACTTTTCAACACATTTCTTTTGAAGGAAAGGAAATTTCAAAATTCTTTTGAAGTAAAAATCTTTTGAATGATAGGAAGCCATCCAGGTATCGTATTCCTAACTTTATAATCAGACTTGAATGTTATGCTTTAAAAAATCCTTTTTCAAGAAGTCAAATAAATAAAACTCGAGATTAAATCAAGGAAATAAAGTGGTTGAATTATACTTAAAAAACTAGGTTAATTAATTATTTTGATGGTGTTTGAAGTTTATATGTTAATTTTGTAACTATTCTTATTTTTTAATTCATAGAAGCATTTTCTGGCAGACATAATTCAATTTTTTTATCATCATAATTTCATAATTATTGGTTTTTTTCTTTGTTAGTTATCAAATCATTTTGTAATTGTAGTTTCTTTTTTGTTTTGTTGTGTTCCTTTTTAAGCAATACAATACATATAGAAATAAAAGTGTAATATTCAATTCAAGCATATGGAACCAACATCCTATCATTTTTAAAACAAAGCAAAATTATAAGCTTATATAACTTTCACTTTTTCATACAGATGGTAAGAGTGGAAATTAACATATACTAGGAGAACAACTTTGCTTAGTAAACCATGTATTTCTTTATCGCGATATTTGAGTTTATTTTTTCTAAGAACTTAGGATAACCTATGATTCTAGCTTTTTAGGATTTTACCTTTCATCCTTAATTGAAATACGCTCAAAAGTAAATTCGCTACTTATCAGATTTCTTTTCTAGGGTATGAAATATCAAACCCTCAATTTTCACCCAGCACTAATAATATAGAAACGATTAGAAAATTGAATTCCCCAAGGAATAAAAAGGATTTACAACGAGTTTTAGGATCTATTAACATTTACTCGAAATTTATCCCTAATTATGCTAAACTCAGACTCCCTTTGAATAATTTGTTGAAAAAAGATGTAAAATGGAAATGGGACGAAGAATGCGAAACCGCATTTTCTAAATTAAAAAATATAATAACCTTAAAACCTATATTAGCTATCTATAATCCTAAATATCCTATACACCTTTACACGGATGCTAGCCAAGAACAGATCGGATCTATCCTAAAACAAGAACAACCCGATGGGTTTTTAAAGCCAATAGCGTATAGAAGCCGTAGAATGACATCTCATGAATCAAAAAACTATTGTGTAACTGAGCAATAATGCCTTGCTATTATTGATGCTGTGGATTTCTTTTTACCCTACTTAGATGGCGTGCATTTCACCATCCATACAGACCATGCTTGTCTTAAGTACTTGAAGAACATAAAGAACCCAAAAGGACGTTTATTTAGATGGAGCTTAAAGCTCTCAATGTTTGATTTTGAGATAAAACACATAAGAGGAACTGAAAATAAAGAAGCTGATTTTCTCAACAGATACCCCATAGCTCATTTTGTTTCTGACCCAGAACTAAAACAAGCTCAATTTGATGATAACATTAATGATAGGAAATATACTAAATTTAATGGACTTTTAACAATAAAGAAAAAAGGATTAATCAAAAGTGTTGTTCCACCATCATTAAGAGAAAAAGTATTAATAAGAGCTCATCAAGATTACTGCCATATAGGAGTATCTAAAATGTAAAATCAAATTTCCCCTATCTATTATTGGCCCTACCTAATTCAAGATATTTCTAATTATGCAAAACACTGTGAGGTTTGTCAACTCAATAAGATATCTCACCAGAAGAAATTTGGTCTGTTGGAAAGTCTCCCCCCAGCTAAGGATCATTTTGATCTCGTGTCTATAGACACAGTAGGTGGACTAAATTACTATAATTCTACAAAGAAATTCCTTCACATCACCGTAGATCATGCTACTAGATACATTTGGGCTTTCCCCTCAAAAAGTCAAACTACTGATTCATATATAAATTGCCTAAACAAAATATTTCAAATACAAAAACCAAAACAATTTTTAAGTGACAGGGCACCATCATTTACTTCATCAAGATTTAGAAAATATTTGATTAACAATAACATTAAACAATTATTGACTTCATCATCAAGACCTCAGTGTAATGGGTTAAATGAACGACTTAACCAAACTATAATAACCAGGTTAAGATGTAAATTCAATAACTTGAAAGGAAAATCAATACCATGGACGAAATTGTTAGATTTAGTACTAAATAAATATAATAATACTCCCCATTCCATAACAGGCTATACTCCTACTTACCTTTTGTATGGTAAGCTCCCTTATGATCCCCCCTTAAAAGAATCAGAATTTTACCTCCCTATAGAAACTGCCAGAACAAATGCCTATAATAATATATTAAAATTTCATCAGATAAATAAAATTAGATATGATCAACATTATCAACCTTCCACCTTTAAAGTAGGCGATAAAGTTTGGTTACAAACCTTTTACCACCCAGATAACCGAAAATTAATGCTTCCAATGTCTGGGCCATTTACAATCTTAAAACAGATATCCCCAGTCAATTATGAAATTGATAAACCCCAATCTAATTTAGGAAAAACTACCATGGTAATTCATTCATACAAATTGAGGCCATACTACCCAAAAGAAGAATTTGAATTAAAACTGATAAAAAGTAAAATACCCACTTTAGAGAAAAAACCAAACCAACAAGTGGCACCTAAGGTAGTGAAAAGTAGAATCCCTCTTCTTACTAAATAATGGTAGGGGAATCTTAATATAAATAAGACAATACCAAAAATAACTACGCCTAAAAATAAAGCCTTGAGAATATAATTTTTGTGCACAAATAAGATATACTATTTCAATATAAAACTGAGCTTTTAAAAAACACTCAAGAACTATG
The DNA here is from genome assembly GCA_030710605.1 of Cordylochernes scorpioides. Lineage (NCBI taxonomy): Eukaryota > Metazoa > Arthropoda > Arachnida > Pseudoscorpiones > Chernetidae > Cordylochernes > Cordylochernes scorpioides. The sequence goes on along the minus strand of CP092881.1, from coordinate 21,765,924 downwards.
GAAGACTATATATTTTTTTAGTTATAAATTATATATTAGATATAACTTGACACTTTTATTTTCAATTGTTGTAAATATTTTACATTTTGATTTTATTTGTTGAGAAATTCACTCATATGATTCTATATATTTTTCCCTCACAAATTTTATATGGAACATTTCATATTCGAACATTCTTTTTTTTTGTAAATAATAAAACTTCATGTGTAAATATTTTTTATTATGTGGAAGTAAATAAGCCATTATTTTATGTTTTTATTCTGATCAAATCAAATAAATGTGAAACAAGATGTTGGATACCAATTTGTCATTATGAGAGATAAATTTGTGATTTTCAAAAATATATATATTTTGGCATGTGGCAAAGTACCTTTTGAATCTTGAGAGCCCTGAGAAGGCCTACTCAATTCATGAGGTAAATCCCCTTATGAATTATAGGAAGGAGACACCTATAAATTCAAATAAGATTGGAATTTTCAGCTACTGTCAAGAAAAAAGGTACCAATAGGAATATGTAGAAGAAATAAAGAGAATCATTGATATAGTTTCAATTGGTATCCTCCATCATAATTGATAAACTATGTAAATAATAATGATACTTTTTTTTTACTTTGAAAATTACTCCCTAATTTTTATCCTTGGAGGGAAGAAATGACATAATAAAAATATGATTTTTATTATTCATTAATATAATTAAAATTTTATATTCATAACCGTAATATTTATTAATATTGTTTTTATAATATAGATTTTTGTATATAGATAGATAATAACATTATTAATTTGAATGTATACAAACTGTTGGTTTTAGAAATATAATCAAAAAATAAATACAATTTTGGAAAAAAAAGGTTATCATTCATTTCCACCCACGACTGCATGAATGAATTGGTAACGTACCTAGAATACGTCTTTTTTTATGACATATATATATATATATATTAAAAACAAAATAAAGAGATTTTCTACTTGAATTTAGATCATGTTGAGGATTATGGTGTTGCAGTCGTGGTTAATATCTTGAAAGAATAATATTAAAAATGGTTTTGATCAGATATTTTTTTAATTGAACTTATGAAATATATAAAAAAAACATAATTTGATTAAAGTGCTGCCTGGCTTAAGGCGAGTAGAACAAGGAAAAACAAAATATTATTTACATAATGCACAAATGTTTTGAGCCGGCCATCGGGAAACAACAACAACGAGTTTTTATAGGGGAAGCGTCACCTTTGGCGGTCGATTTAACAGAGTATTTGAATCTGTGAAATATATTTTTAAATAAAATAATATTTTTATATAACATATATAAAACAAAAAGGCATTTAGTCACTTATCACCTGAGAATTTATGATGGCAGAGTTCCAGTGAATATTATATATTATATATATAGTATATATTATAGAAAGATTATTCTGCTGATTTTGATATTAAAATTATAGAATCATTACTTGCTAATGTTTTTTTTTTATTCATGAGTATCATTATGATATTGTTTTGGAGTCGTGGGAAAGATATAAATAAAATGAAAGCTGAATCACAATTTGCTTTAATTGTGCTAATGAAGAATACATAATTTGAGAAAAGTACTGCCAGACTCGAATCGAGTAGAATAAGAAAAACAAACTTATTTACATAATAAATATATATATATAGTGTATTTGTGTAAATATATATATTCATATGCATTGAGTTATAAGGATTAGAGACTACTCCACTAGCTTAAACACCTTTTTGGCAAATGCGGCCAATTTGCTAACTCTTCTAGGTGGATGTTAGGAAATCGAAGCCGCTCAGTGTGATGAGGTCCATAATCAAGATATACAATTTAGCCTTTATCTGACTATGCTAAATTGGTGTTGTGGCTTATTGCTTATCATCATATATAGGTTATTAAAAGAGAGAAAATAAAAAAATGATTCGGAATATAGAGCAATACATAGATAGATATTTATTTAATTGTATGTTATTGTTATTATATATTATATATATATTATTGTATATATATATGTGTGTATGTATGTATGTATCAAATATTTTCCCTCTCCATTGAATATAGTAAAAATAATATAATTTTAAAACTTTATTCTATTGAGGTTATGTGGCGGTGAGTTTGTTGTTGACACACATTAATATGTTATAATAACTTGATAAAGGTTGGCGTTCAGCCAACTGAAATATTGGTAAAATAAATGATATTTTGATCCAATATATGCTTATTTAATTAAAAACTTATAGTTTTATTTTACGATACAATGTAGTTTCTGAAAAAAAAATACTTTTTTAAATATCTTAAAACAAATGAATAAATTTTAATATTTTGAACAATTCATTGAATTTATATAGCTATAAAGAGGCTGAATGTAATATATATAAAATAAATTGTATAGGAATAAACAATAAAATTATAATAATCTATACTAATTATGTTTATTATTTTATATTTCATTTATAAATATGTTCTATCTTTTAATTCAATGAATTCATATTTTAAAATTAAATTTATTGAAACCCCTATATCTATAATTAATAATTATTATAACCATCTCAATATTTTCATTCTAATATTTTTCGAAATTCAATTATTTTCTCTTAAAATTCTTAATATTTAATTCAAGTTATGCAAACTATTTTAATAACAAACGAAGAGAGTTAAATAAAATAAGATACTTTAATAGATTTAAAGACAAAGACATTATGTAAATATTATTATTGAATTACTCATAGAAATTTGTTTATCTTATCTTAATATTAATTCAGTTTATTATATTTATTTAGACAGTTAATCATTTTAATATAGAGGTTCGGTAGATGAGTGATCTAAAACGTTGGTTTACGACAATCACGACCTGGGTTCGAAACGCATTGGATACCTTTTTTTTCCTAATTGAAAAAGGTATTATTTTTAAGAAATATAAAAAATGAAAAGGTTCTTTTGCCTGATTAATACGAATATTAATATACTAAAATGAACCAATAGCAATCAAAATGGAAGTATTTTTCTTAAAGATAGAGGATGCCTGACTGGCATTCATGGCCAATTGAGCATGGCCAATATATGGTCGAAGTATCTTTTAATTTTAAGAAATAAAGTAATTTTATTAAAACTAAAACTATCTATAATACAATTTTCAAATTTCAAACCCTAATGAAATAATGGTAAAATAAAATGTAAATTCTGTCTTAAATTTGCAAAGACTTATATACATATGTACATATACAAGTATTAAAAAACAAACAAAAAATCAAATTCTGATATGCTTTTCAGCGCTCTATACTCTCAAATTTTCATGTGAGCGTTTAAGGTATGCCAATTCTTTTTTGTTCCTTAAATCAACACCTGAACCTTTTTTCTAATTCCTTATTTTTCACATATACAAATATTTAAAAATATATTTTTCATCTTCTTTTTGCTCCGATCTATACACTCATAATCGCCAAAGACTCTTTGAAGTGGTAAAACCAAATATATTCAAATAAATCTTCAAAAATGTATTACGAAACTTGCTAATTAATATAAAGTTCAGTTATAGATTGCTTTTTTTTTCTGACAGTAAATTAAATTATATAAAAAATATAAATTGCCCGCTATAGAAAATAATAATACATATTTATTTATTGATATTTTACTTAATTATCATATATATATTTATATATTAAAAATAATGAAGGCACATCCTGACTAAAAGCACATATATTTATTTATATATTATATATGTATAAATATTATACATATTTATATATTAGATAAAAAAGGCATATATTGAATTTAATAAAATATTTATTTTGCCAATATTTCGGCTGGCTGAACGCCAACCTTTTATCAAGGCATTACATTTTTGTATACACAAACTCAGCGCCGCATAGTGTTATAATATCATAGTTGAAATCATTTAAAATACAAAGTAGGGGGGGGGGGAATTTGTGCATGAAAATATTATTATAAAAATTAGTATCAAATATTTCAAATATCTTATAATATTAGAGAAAAAATAATGAAATCTATTTTATATTTTAAAATATTTGTAATAAATACATAAAAAATAATTCATTAAGAGATAAATGTAAAAATATTTAATGTATACATATTTATATATGTAGGTAAGATCAATATAAATAAATTTCAAATATTTTCTATTTAGGTATATTTATTATGATGTGTTTTTATATATGTATATATTAATTCCTGCGCCGTTTTATAGGGAATATTAAAATGACAATGTAATTTAATTCAGACGTAATTCCATTTGAATCGATTCAAGAAAATACAGGCCAGCCGAATGTAATTCTTGGATTACACAAAACAAAAGTTTAGTCCAAGCCAAAATGAATTCTTCCTACTCCAATTGATTGTAATTTCTGCTTTTATAAATTTTATTTATTTTCAACTGAAAAAATATTTTTCTGGATAAAAACTTGTTTCTGGAAAATATCCTTTATATTTTGTTTATATAGAATAGATTTTATTTCAGAAAATATTTTTAAAAACATTTGGTTTTTACTTTCAATTTATATAAATTTGAATATTTATTTTTGTAACCAAATCTTTAACAAATAACATTCAATTTTGGAACAATACTCAAAATAAAATTTGAGATTTATTCACAGAGAAAAAAATTGAAATATTTCTTTCGAAGTTATGACTAATTATTTATATCCTTAGACAAAAACACTATTCGGAAATATAAAAATGAATTTTTAGATTTAAAATATATTGTCGCGTGTTTACTCTCTGGTTCTTTGCGACAACGCGCTTCTTCCGTTCGTGGTTCACCTACTCGGGCTCCGGTTGCTCTTCCTTGCGGCCTTTCCCGCACGCCACCCAAAGACTTCCTGAGTTCCACCTCTCCTGTGGAAACTCCCTTCCTCTGGCAGTATCTCTCGGCCTTACCACTGGTGGGGGGACACGAGAGACTTACCAGAAGAGTAGTAGCAGCTGCAGTAGCCCGGTGACGATGGCAGTGGCGATAATAACGACAGGAGGCGACACGGAGACTAGAAGCACACTGTCTTTTATTGTAATCTATTACTAACATTAAATCTAAATAAAACAACAGACAATGGGTATTTACATGACCCTACATCCTGGGGCCAACACAAAAGCGTATTTACATCCAAACTCCCCAGGAAACGGGACCACAGCAGTCGGCGACTCCCTCATCAGCCAGCAAGGGAATCCGGCGAAAGCGCCATCTATTGGCGGAGGTTTTAACCGTTTAGAGGCCTTACACGTAACAATATCATGTATTATACTTATTTGTAGGCCAATTTTATAATATAAGTCTCTCTCTATAAATATATATATGTCGTATTGTAAATTTTCCCAAAGTTTCAATATCTGGAAATGACAATTAAGCAGTCGTTAGGCATTTTTCCTTCTTCTTTATTATAAGCAATCAGCGCGAGGCCACACACACTGGACAACACCGCGCCGAGACGTGGATCAACTTTCCAAAATTTACATATTTGAAAATATTTCTTTAAAAAAAACTTTAGTAAATTTACATATCATTCAACTTTTCTTTTTTAACATGAAATTTACATGTTTAAAAAATATATTTGGCAATTTGTGAAACAATTCAGACAAAAATAAAAGATTAAACAAAAACTAGTACATTAAAAACAATGGTGTGTTCAATATGGAATTGAATCATGGTTTACTATATACAAAATATATCATATATATATATATATAATAATCTATATATTAATTGCAAAATATATAAATTTATTCCAATATTTCTCATATTATATATATAAATTATAATAATTATTTGCACAAATATGTTTTGCTCTTTTAACAAAACATTTTAAACTTTGATAACAATATATCATAAAACTTAATATTAATATATTTTTTAAATAATTTCATTTCATTAATATTATTAATAATAATATATATTTCTATATATTTCACAATTTTATTTGTGCATTTTAAAAATATAATATATTAATTTTTATTTTTATATATATATTCGAAATTGGTCTATTTTTTTTACGTATTTATATTAGAAGATAAAAATAATTTAATAATTCTCTCAAGTAAAGTTAATCACACTGTATAATATGGCGCGATAAATTTTCCCTTTATTCTTAATATAATATACTTTCCAGCTTGAACTGTTATAATAACCTCTGTTTCAAATAGATATTTCTTTTGGTTTAATAAAAATATTACACAAGTTATGTTTTCATTCACAATATTTGTTTTTATCAAGAATAACACTCGAGGACTTCTATAGAAATTCTAACTTGTGATGTTCTAAATAAACTTGTAATGAATTTGACTAAAATAAAGATTAAATATAAGTTTTTGTTTTAAATAGACAATTTTAATTTATATTTAGACATTTTCCATTTTAATTTAGACACATGGACTTTTTATAGAAAAGTCGATGTATCTAAATTGAAATAAATAATGTCTAAATTAAAATGAAAAGTGTCTGAATTAAAATGAAAAAATGTCTTAATATATATTAAAATTGTCTAATTAAAATTTAAAAACCTATATATCCAGTAGCAAGAATGGAGGTATATTCGACCTTATATCAAACATTGAGATAACTTTACTGAAATGAAGCATAAATATCATATTTACATATCTTGATTAGAACGGATATACAAATCTTTGAAATAGAACAATTAAATAAATTATAATAAAATAATTTCTTTTATAAATAGTATATAGAGAGTATATTTGTTAAAATATCAAATAAAATCGAAAAATAATATAAAAATAATATAAGATATACCAAAATGAGAAATATTATCATTGTAATTTAAAATATTGTGTTATTAAAGTGTAAAATATTCTCACTTGAATAAATAAAATGTTGTTTTTAAAAGCTGTCAAATATTTGTTTAAAATGAGAATGTTTTATTAAATATTAAAAGCTTGTTTTATAATTTCAAACATATCTAATTAATAGACCACTTATTAATAGCTCAAAATAATTTAAAATATAAAATATATACTTCTTTCAATATATAAATATATATATTGAATATAGGTTTTTCACTTTTAATTAGACAATTTTAATTCATATTTAGACATTTTTTATTTTAATTTAGACAATTTCATTTTTATTTAGACATTTCAATTTTAATTTAGACCTTTTTCATTTGAATTTAGACATTTTTCATTTGAATTTAGACATTTTTCATTTCAATTTTGACATTTTTTCATTTCAATTTAGACACTTTTCATTTATTTTAGACACATGGACTTTTTATAGAAGAGTCCTAGTGTCTAAATTAAAATTGAAAATGTCTGAATAAAAATGAAAAATGTCTAAATGTAAATTAAAATTGTCTAATTAAAAGTTAAAAACCTATATATTACTTGATCAACAATTCTCTAATATTCTTAAAAATAAATGACCAAAGGTTATTTCAAATATTAATTTTAAATATGCATTTATACGTTAATATAGTGACGTCGGGGAATATGCCACACATATAATTCAAAATATTCAAAAATAATTTAATTTACAACCATATAACATTTGAAATTTCTATAAAGAATTTAATTATAATATCTTTCTTATATAAATAAAATTTAATGTATATCTGTTTCAAAATTAACATTTCATTTCATATCACAATTCTTTAATTAATGAAGATGTATATTTAATTCATATGAATTTAATCTATTTATAAGAGGGTCCAATTTATTATTATACATTTTTACATTACCTAAAATCTAGTTGATTTGAATAGAGATAATGTTCCAAATATACCTTTAATATAAATTATTATATTACATATACTTATATACTTATATTACACGTATATACTTATATTACAATCCTTGAGTAATACAAGATAATAAAACCAAAAATAAAAAAAAAGATCAAATATGTGAAATAAACTCTGAGAGAAAACTGACAAAAACTATAACAAGACTTAGAACAAAACACTATAAAGGAATGACAATACATCCAGATGGCACAATAACCTATAGGACATGCAACAACTGTCCTGGTGTGAACTAACACCTACCCACATATTCTCATGCCCAACAATGGCCGCAGTCTTGCAGAAAATCGACATAGACCCAGACCAGCAGCTTTACACACCCAAGATAGTGGACTTTGCTGCTGCTGTGATAGAGATGCATGTAGACATCTGAGGCTCTTCATTGGACACGACAACAACAACAACAATCCTTGAGTAACTTCACTAAACAACATCAGAATAATGACTTCTTCATTTATCATAAATATCACATGTTCTATTACAATAAAACATTCGATAATAACACTTTTACCATATTATTTGTGAAAAATAATAATATTTACATTTATGTTTCAATTGGATGCATAATAAAACGTTTTTTTTTTGGTTTTTAAACCGCTAAATAAAATATTTGTAAATTAAAAAATGAAATTTTAAAAATATAAAGAGTTGCTTAACGCTAAAAGGTTTCAAATACATTATTTAGAATAATTTTAAAATTTTTGAATAAATGTATCTGAACCTTTTGATTTTACAAGGTTTTTGGATATTATATAATAAGATATTTTTATTTCAGATTTAAATATTTATTTTAGTGTAACGATACAATTCAGAGACCTTTTATTATTGAAACACAAGACTTAGGTCTTACATAACATTTTTTTTTGCAATTTAAAAAATAGATGATGATATTACTTGAGTTATATAATGGTCAAATAGGTATATATTTTTTAAATTAGATAAATACCCTTTCAGAACTCTCTCAAATATTTTACATTAATAGAGAACCTTTTATTTTAATAAGGATATTTTTGTATAAATGTAGTTTTGTACTTTAGAGAAATAGTTTTGAGGTTTATTAAAACATTTTCTTTTATTTTTATATTTTTCTTATTTAAACCTTTCTGCTATTGAATTTTTTATAATTTTGATTTTATTTTAAAACATATTCATACTTACAACAAAAAAGGGTTTTGTTGATTAAATTTTATTCATAATAAAAGTTTGTTGTTTTAATTTGATATTATTTATAGAATAAAAGTTTATTTTGTGGTTGTTTATATTTCATTATTAAAAATGAAACGTGATTTCTTTTTGTTTCAGAATCATGAATTAGACTGATTTAATATTTAATAATATTTATAGATATTACTTTATCAAAAATGATTCAACTTATTTCTCTGATTAAAATTCAATCCAATTGCAAATAATTTACAAAGGTTTGGCGCTTTAAAAAGGGTTATAATTACATAATAAATATGTTTCTATATATATTATGACTTATTATATAATATTTCAAGCGTTTTTGGAATATAAAATTCAATATATATTCACAAAAATAAATATATTAAACTTAAAAAAAAAGCAAATAGTCTTTCAATGTGAAGCATAAGAAAGGTGAGGAAACGTCTTTTATGCTCTCCGTTATATATAATAAGATTATTAATGAGTTAAAACGAATTTATAACAAATAAATATATATATAATAAGTTCAAATTCATAAAATCATTTTTAAAAATATGATAATCACATTGTATATTTAAAATATAAAATATATATGTGACTTTCATATCTTTTCACACAAAATAATTTATATATATATATATTCTAATATATGAAATTTGATATATAAATTTATAAGATTCATAAGAATTCCTTTAGAAATGTTTATTTTTCAAAATAATATTTTTCATACTATATAGTTATATATATTAGATAATAAAAAGACATATATTGAATTTAATCTTTTATTAAATCCAAAATACGTATTTTTATTATCTAATGAAATAAATATGGATTGCTCTATTTTCAAAAAGTTATATATATTATTCTTGTTTTCACAAGAAACGAGGCCAAAGTTTGGCGCCATATCAAATCTATCATGGCGTTAAAAAACCATCCATCACCTTTGAGGTGAACAGAAAATATTTTAGAAATGTATTTCTTAATTTCTCTTCCACCTCATTTTAATTCATTTATCATATATGATCATATTTCATTCATTGAAATATTAGTTATTGAATCCTGTTTGTATTTTATATAATCAATTTAGAAATTATTTAAACAAATAAACATGTTTTATAAACAGAAGAAATTCTGGATTAGGATTTAATATAAAATGATGATATAGAAATGATTGGGCAAGACTTCCATCAGATTTATATCTTTGTAGTAAAGATAATAAACAAATAGAAAGAAACACCATTATAAATACTATATTAAATATATCAGCCTATATTAATTAAATAATTTATGCTAAAAATTCGGTATGTGAAAATTTATGTCATTCCTCTTTTTAGTGTCATCAATGAAATAATAAGCACTGGGATAAATTATTTTGTCTTTTGTAATGTATTAATTATACATATCGGTGAATATCAGTTATAGGAAATAAAGATGCAAAAATTTAATATTAAAACAATTTTATAAAGGGTGGGCCAAACTATTATTGCAATCAACGTTAAATTTTTAAAAATAATTTTGACTTTCGCTTTAGTTACACGAATAGAAGGAAAAAATTCGTTTGTTTAAAATAATCGTTCGATATGAAACTCATTTTTAAGCCTTATCATACATTTAAAGAATTGTACAAATATTTTGATATCAAATGTTATTTTTAAGTTGAATAATAGTAGTTAAATTTCTTAATATCCGGTTAACATTATAGGGGTTTCGAAAAGTTTCGCTGAATAATTTATTCAATCAAAATGCTTTGCGGATTATTCAGTCAAGAATTTGTTTCATACAGGGTAATTTGTTGTAATACTGGAATAATGATCAATTTTATTTATTGAGATTAAAATATCTATATGGTTTTTTAAATTTAAATATATTTACTATTATAATATTTATATATTTTGAATTAAATATCGTAAAGAGAAAGAGATCATAAGTGTTTTTATGACATATTATGTGCAGAGAAGTTCATATTCTAATAAAAATATTGTAATATTCGGAACTGTTTTGTAATTATTGATACATATGTAATTATATATTTATTTTACTTTTAATCCTTCCGGCTTTGTGTTTCTATGTAAAATGAATTCCTACATATATACAAAATTGTATATATACAACGCAATATATGACATATATAAGGTGAATATATAGGTTTTTAACTTTTAATTAGACAATTTTAATTTATATTTAGACATTTTTCATTTTGATTTAGACACTTTCATTTTTATTTAGACATTTTTTTCAATATCAATTTAGACATTTTTCATTTTAATTTGGACACATGGACTTTTCTATAAAAAGCCCATGGGTCTAAAATAAAATGAAAAACGTCTAAATTAAAATGAAAATGTCTAAATTAAAATGAAAAATGTCTAAATTAAAATTGAAAATGTCTATATAAAAATGAAAGTGTCTAAATTAAAATGAAAAATGTCTAAATATAAATTAAAATTGTCTAATTAAAAGTTAAAACCTATAGATGGGGAAAAATAATATTACATCGATGTTTATTAAAATTTGGAATAAGTAAATAGGAAAACTTTATTTTCTGCAAAATATAATTATATCATTATATTTAAACCAACCTAATAATGAAATATAAAAGCAAAATTTATTCTCTAAATATGTATAATAAAGCATTCAATTAAATATAAAATACGGATCTAGAATTATTTAATACATAATTCAACATACTCGTAACTCTAAATAAATTTATTCGAAATATAATTGTTCAATTACGACCAAAAAATCATAATTATTTATTACAATTATATAATATGAAGGAAACAAATAGATAAACTAAATATATATAACCCCATAATTTAAATAAATATTTAATAAAATAATATTTCAAATTAATTTTGTAAGAGATAAACAAGTTACAGACGAAAGTTACAAATGATATCAAAACAAATTCTTTCACCAACATGGGGATTTAAACTGATAGCAAACCGTTGTAATAATGACGTTAGTCATTTATTTCCAAGCCTTCCCTAGCAGCCCTCATTAATTTTTAATTATTAATTATTGTTTATTTAGCTTCAGAGCTTAGATAACTAATTATCTAAAGGCGTTATAACCTCAACTGGATGTCTACCATTTAGGCAGAAGACTTGAAAATTAGTCAAATTCCAAACTGTCGTTTGGTCCATTAAATTATAACCACATATATTAGCTTAGTTTGGACATTTAAGATTGAATATCTGAGAGAGGAGAAAGATGAAATATTTTAAAAATCCAAGAATATAGTTTTTCAAATTATCGTTGTAAAAGTGAGTTTGTATGATTATTTTTATATATATTAATTTGGATGGTGTAGTACCTCATAAATATACACACTTTATCGATTTTATTATGGACATTTATATATTATTGCATTATTTTTGACGTTGTGTGTTATTTTTAATGAGTATTATATTCTTATACATATATATATATATATATAAAGGTTATACACTATTATTTTCACTATCAAAATATCATTTTAAATTAATATAACTACATTTATGGAATAATATCTGACATGAATGAAATAATCGAGGGTATCTAATTATAAATTCTGCTTATTTATATAGTGTATTATTGAACATAATGTTTTAAAAAAGCCGTTATCAAAATGGCAATAGTTTAAACATGAATACAGTCAGAAACATAGAGTCATATATATAGATATGAAACCAACGACGCACGCGAGTATAAATAATTTATTTACTTAAAATATTTATTCTATTATTGTATAACATTTATTGGCTTTAATCAAAATAGATATAAAATCTTCATAAAATTGATTTAATAATAATTTTGAAATATAAAATCAGAGAGAGAGAGAGAGATTTTTAAAATATTTCTTTTGCTATTTTATATCGATACAAAATATTATTGATATTTAAAATACTTTTAAATATTAAATTTTATGAATCAAATTGGAAATTGTATTAATATATAAAAAGGTATAAAATAGAAGGTTTTCAATAATGAAATAAATATTCATTTAATTGAAAATTATAACGTATCTCTGTTATAACTTTTGAATCTGTAAATAAAATCTAAATATTTCAATTAAATAAAAATATTGGTCATTGAAGTGCAAAGTGCAGTATTAAAATATAAATTGGTTTATAATTTCAAAATTAATATATGAAAGAGAGATATTTAATTGTATTAATAAAATTTATTTTTTATTTAATAGAAAAATATATAAAATAATTAATATATATATAATGTTCAGATAAAAAAGATATGGAATTAAGGAAACTGACAATGAAATAAGCAAAGCTTGTTAGAATCCTCTGGAATTCATTATCAGACGATGTTCCAGACAATTTTGGCGGCAAATATTTGCCATGTAGATCCTTTTTCATAGTTTGTCTCCGTGAAATAACTTTGGGTATTCCATTATATTTCGTTAAAAATAATAATGCCTCCTCAAATATTTGGATATTGTTATTTAAATTGCATTTTATTTTTGAGACTAAGAGAGGTGTAAATATTCATATTTTTCTCTATTATAAATATTAATTATAAATGAAAGGGCTATATTTAAATGATAATACATTTTACGTAAATTTATATTTTTGACTCGATTTTAATTCATATTTATAATGTCATTTTTTTTTCGTGATTTAAATTTGAAGAAATATCAATTGAATCTATGATGCATGATTATATTAAATTATAAGAATAAATTAGAAAATTAACAGAAACCTATATATAAAATATTTATTATCAGCAAAGATATAAATTTTCTTCAAAATCTTTAATATATATAATATAAAAATTAGAGAAAAAATATAGATATGAATCATTTAAAAAAATTATCACATATATAAACATAAAATATTTTTAAGGCAACTTGATGTTGATGAAGACATTTTTCTGACTTATAGAACCTTTTTTTCTCTCTTTTGAGTTGAATTTAAAATTTTAAAGTTCAATAAGAACATATTGTATTTTGTTTGGTTCTTCATATTAATATTTTTGTAATAAGGTACTTTATAATATTCATTTACATTCAACAGAAATAATTGCAATTTTATTTTTACCTTTAATTAGCTAAAATTTGATGCGATTCTAGATTTGTATTCTACAATTTAATAAAATACAATTCCTCTGATGCATAGCATGAAATCAATAATTAAACATAATTTGAATGCTTCCCAAATTTATAAGAAATATAAATATCCATTTACCTTTCTGTAATATGTTTGTCTTCATGATTACATGCACCTGATAGATTTTAAATAATGGAGAAAATAAAATGTTGCGCGGTTTCAAAGTCAAAATATTATTCAATTTTGTCCACACTTGGTTATCTCTTGTCTTCAATAAAGGTCACTATATATCAAATATCTTTCAGATTTATTCTTTAAATCCCGATATACATGCTAAAAGGTACAACTTCCTGAGTTTTGTAAATTAGTGTACATACTTGTATTATAAGTCTTTTAAAGAGATTGAATATATTTCTAATATGGTAATATAGTTTTATTTTTGGGTTTATAATGGATCTCGTTGAATTAAATGCTATAGTCGCAAAATTATGATATTTTATCTAATAATCGGCAGTTAAGTGTCATAAATAACGAAAAAAGGATAAAAACAACTATAATAAAAAAAAACATAACCTAAGTAAGAAATAGCCTGGATTTGATTTTACATTTCATTTTTTACATCCATATAATGATTGTGTTAGTTGCAAAAAATAATTATATTATTAAGCATAAATAAATATAATAAAAATAATATACGAAGATTATTAATATAATTGAAATATTTTTAAAATATAAATATGAACCTTTTTCTATTCTAATTATTAAATATATATTAATAATATACATTTTGTAATATGTATATTGGTTATATAAAATATACACCCAATAAAAAAAAGCACGTAAACCAATTAATAAAAAATAATATATAGGATAAAAAGTTTCGTTTATAATTCACACTTATATAAGTTTAAATATTCTATTTTGTAAAAATATTATAATTACTGTATATTACATATGTTAATAAAAATGTTGATGAATTTATTACTTCTAAGGGTGGCTTTTAAAAATAATTCTTTTAATTAGACCTCTAGGTCTTTTGAAGTAAATTAATTTTGAAAAGGAAAATTAAATTGATGTTCAATTATTCCAATAGGATTAAATGGACCAATTAGAATTTTTTATGTTAATTTTAAAATTCGATTTGAAAATAAACAAATTACATTAGTTCAAGTTATAATTTAATTTAACCTTATTTATCTATTTTTGATAATAGGGATATTTATATGTTTTGAATGTAATGTTTTGTTGTTGAAAAGATAGAGAATTAAAGGTGCAGTCGTGATATTAAAATAATTGGAAATAATAATTCACTTTTCAAGGAGTTTTTATTATTATTATATATATATATTGAAAATAGAGCAATCCATAGATAAATCTTTAATTAAAAAGGCATATATTGGATCAAAATATCAATTATTTTACCAATATTTCAGTTGGCTGAACGCCAACCTTTATCAAGGTTGACACACTTTAAAATGTTATAACACCTTGATAAAGGTGATAAATAGAGGTTCAGCCAACTGAAATATTGGTAAAATAAATGATATTTTGATCCAATATATATATGCCTTTTTAATTAAATATATATATATATATTATCATAATTTTTATTAAGATTATTACACATTAAATATTTATCACAATTATATAGAGAATTTATAAAATTATAATCCTATATTACAGAATTTAAAAATAATAGGTAAGTTAACTATAGATATTTACAACAATAATCAAAGTGTTACATTCTATAAAACTATGGTAATAAATTTAGAATAGTCGATGAATGAAAAATAAATGTTTCTAAAAAATAAAGTATTCACATTTTTAGATTATAATATATACACCAAGAGATTTAAGCCAGGTAAAGTAAAACAAAAACAACTTCATAGAGTTTTGTTCTAGAAAATATAATTCAAATTAAAATATTAAATAAATTATTTATACATTAATTATAATATTTTTACAAAATAGCATATTTAAACTTATTCAAGTGTGAATTATAAACAGAACTTTTTATCATATTTATTATTATTTTTAATTGGTTTATGTGCCTATTGGATGTATATTTTATATTGAACAATATATATATTATATATATGTTTATTAATATATATTTAATAATTAGAATAGAAAAAGTTCTTATATTTAAATTTATAACATATTTCAATTAAATTAATTAACATACCACAGCATAAATATATATATATACAAGGTATGTCCCATAAGTTCCCGGACTGGGTCCATAAAAAAAAAGGTAAGATTTTTTTATATATTTTTTATTAAAACTTTTCAAAGTTATCCCCCCTTGCTTCAACGCACCAGCGCCATCGTTTCTGCCAATTGTCGAAACAGTTTTTATAGGCCTCTTTTGGAATGCTCTTCAATGCCAGCAGCGATTTTTCTATTATGTCTTCCCTGGTGTCAAAATGTCTTCCTTTTAGAACTGCTTTGAGTTTGGGGAACAGGAAAAAGTCATTTGGTGCGATGTCTGGGGAATAGGGTGGTTGAGGTAGGATTTCTGTCCCGTTTTTCGCCAAAAAACTCGTCACCAAGTGCGCTGTGTGAGGGCGGGCATTGTCATGGTGTAGGATCCAGTCACCATTAGTCCATTTTTCTGGCCTTTTTTTTCGAATCGCTTCCCTTAGACGGCGAAGAATGCCCAAATACATTTCCTTAATAACTGTTTGGCCTGCAGGAAGATACTCGTGATGAACAATGCCCTTGTTATCCGAAAAAGCGACCAGCAACACCTTGTTTCTGGATTTTTTGGGTCTAGGCTCACCCTAACCTCTCCACTCGGCAGATTGAGGTTTGGATTCAGGGTCATAGCCATAGACCCATGTCTCGTCGCCTGTGATTATCTTGTCTTTCCATTCTGGATCCGTTCTTGTCATTTCCATCATGTCCTCACAGGTTGCAAGCCGACACAGTTTTTGCTCATTGGTGAGGAATCTTGGAATGAATTTTGCAGGAGTCTTTTTGAGCTTCAAATCTTCGGTTACGATCCTTCCAATCGTTGTTTTAGAGATGCCTGTGTCTTGCTCTAGCTCCAGCAAAGTGGTTCGAGGATTTTCTTTTATCAAATCGGTGATTTTTTGCACATTTTCATCAGTCCTTTGAAATGTTGGGCGTCCTTGACGAGGATCATCTTCAATGGAAATTCTGCCAGCTTTAAATCTAGAATGCCATTCAAAAACAATTGTTCTCTTTGGGGAATGCTTTATTAAGCATTTAAAAAGTTTCGGTTGCTGATATTTGAAGTTTCACACAAAATTCTATGCAAATCCTCTGCTTCAATTTTTGTTCCATCGTAAAATCGCCGCAGCGCTATGTGTAACCTTTAAATAAATTAGAATAACTTTGGGGCGCGTGCACGTACCGCCTCGATATTGGTACCACCGTGTTGCCAGATATTTTTTCTATAATATACTGTCAAATTTATTTACATTTTTCATTTATTTATTTTTTTATGGACCCAGTCCGGGAACTTATGGGACATACCTTGTATATTAATTTAACCTGAAAATTTATTTTTCTATATTTCGAGGGGCCAGTTTGTTTCGCTTTATTGTGCTTTTTTTTGTGATATGAACTGAATCATGTAAAAAGGTGAGTAACTATCTGTATATATATATATATATATATATATATATGACAATATCGTTGCGGAATTTCTTGTTGTTCAATGAGAATGGTGAGATTTGGTTGAAACGCAGTCGTTTGAGTGGAAGTTTAAGCATACAGTTAGGAATAATCAGGACACGTGATGGGGTTTGAAAATAAAAGGCAACTGGGTTGGAGGAAAGAAAGCTTGAGAAGAGCGGAGCGATTTTGATTGTTAATTATCTGATCACATGGCGGTGATTGTACTTAGCTACGGGATGAGCAGAGGGAGAGAGGTCCAGAGCCGATGTCACCTCCTTGGGAGCCAAAGCACTACTGATCCGAACTCGGTGGGAGCCAAGTCACTACTGACAATTCTTGTCTTTCGATTTAACACCACGAGTTGTCTTCCTTCCCATTGGTCGAAGGATGGAACGTGCCCGTTTTTCTATTGGTTGACCTATTTAGTTATTCCTTCCTAATTGGACCGGCGGCTTTCTTTGGTGAAAGATATGCCCGGCCTGATAGGAAGTATCGGGTGTTAGTTCGACTCTATTTACTTCCGCGTTATCAAAATACGTCCGGTCCTGTCCGGAAATATTGGGCGTCTCTATACTAATATAACTTCTGCGGATACCAGATACGTCTGGGCTTTGCGAGGAAGTATTGACTGTACAAGTTATTTATACTTGTGCCCGCTTTTAGCCTGCTTCCTATGTCTTGTTGCCACTTTCTTTCCTCCAGTTTCCTTATTCTTTATTAAATCTTTGAAAATCATACATTGTACATGCATAGTGGGTCGGGGGGCATACAATTATATACAAATTATGACAGATGCGCCCCCTACATGTGAAGAATTCAAGAAGGGGTTAGCCTGAGAGAATTCTGTAAGGTGAAAAATAATTTTGTGGGAAAATTAGTTGTGGGTATTGAGAGTCTATATACAAGCATTGGTGGCGATATAAGAAGTAAAATAGAATGGTGTTGATGATATAGGTTGAGTATAATTAATAGAAATCAAAATTTTTTTAATTGTAAGAAATCAAAATGAATGCTATGGTACATAGTGGATTAAAAAGAAAAGAAAATGCGCCTAACTAATTTCTACTCGAAATTGGAAAAAAATCGAGGGAGTTCTATTAGGGCTTTTGAGAAATCAAAAATAATAATAAAAATAAAAAGTTGGACGAAATCAAAGTAAAGGTTTGGTTGCATGGTGAGGGAAAAAAAAATGTTTTGTTGCATGGTGAAAAAAGAAAAGTGCTTGTTGCATGGTAAAAAGAAATGCCTAATTATATTTCTGCTCGAAATTGGGAATGGAAATCGAGGGATTTTTATTAGGTCTTTTGAGAAATCAAATAATAAAAAGTTGGAAGAAATCAAAGTGAGTGCTTGGTTGCATGTTGGAAAAAAAAAAAAATGCTTTGATGCATGGTGAAAAAAAAAGGAAAAATGCCTAACCA
This sequence comes from Cordylochernes scorpioides, assembly GCA_030710605.1. Taxonomy (NCBI): domain Eukaryota; kingdom Metazoa; phylum Arthropoda; class Arachnida; order Pseudoscorpiones; family Chernetidae; genus Cordylochernes; species Cordylochernes scorpioides. The sequence goes on along the minus strand of CP092881.1, from coordinate 21,746,891 downwards.
TATTCTCGCTCGAAATTGGGAATGGAAATCGAGGGAATTTTATTAGGTCTTTTGAGAAATCAAAAAATAAAAATAAAGGTTGGAAGAAATCAAAGAAAAATAAAAAGTTGTAAGGAATCAAAGTGAATGCTGGGTTGCATGGTGGGAAAAAATAAATGTTTTGTTGCATGGTGGAAAAAGAAATAGGGGGAAAAAAAAAGAATGATTTTGTAAATCAAAATAAAATATAATATCCAATTTTAAAAGAAAACCAATGAGTTCTCGTTGATTTGAAATTATGATAATATAAACTAATTGGTAAAAAAAAATGATAATTAATGATTAAAAGTGATAATAAGTTGAATAAATTGATAAATTGATTATATTTTTAAATTTTAATTGAGAGAAAATAATGAAAATGATTAATATGAACAATAAGGTGTATTGTTTTGAACCCTTTTGTATCTACATGCCCTGATCTAAATTTTTTAATTGCTCAATTATGCCCTATAAATTTTTTGTCTTTGTGTGTGTTGTGGAAAATGTTAGAAGTCTGTTGTGTAAGAAATGTGTGTGCGTGTACCTTGTTTGATTTTCGAATGACAGTCGATTTGATTGACATTGTAAAAGTCGATGCGCAGGCTTGAATTGGAATCCAAAATCGGTGGCATAGAGAGAGGAATCTGTGCGGGGAAAAGCGGTGACCTAATTTTACGTGTTGGCCAGAAGAGGGGTCCGAAGTAATTGGAGATCGGAAACGAGGCGCTCCTTTCTGTTTGCATAGGCCGAATTTATCGCCGCGGAACTACGCTTCCTGTCGCGGCGTCTCAAAATTCTCACTTCCTTCGGCTTATTTATTTTGGGGTGCGGCTCGGGTCTTGTTTTTGGAGTATGACTTCTCCGACATTGGTTGGTCATCCTTCAATTACTTCTATCTCTTCGGAGTTTATTTAGATGTTCTGCAAGAATGGTTCCTAAAATTATGAGAAGTTTTATAAATGCTTGTCCACAATGAAAAATTGCTTGTCCAAAATTAAAAACTGCCTCTTGTAGTTCGAAAATTTTATGAGCGGGCATGGTATAGATAAACAAATAATTAATGAATAAAATTGGGATACATTTGTATGGTAGAACTAACAAACAAAGGATGAAAATCAGATGAAAGATAGGGTATTGCCCCATGTTCCTCCATATTTTTGTAACTGGGGACTCTGAAATATTTGTTCGAATCTTATTAATTGTAGAATTTAAATGATTGGTAGGTTCGCAGTTCTCCTGTTTGATCGTTAATGGTTTTATTAGCGATATGTCGGTGGTAATTGATTTAGGTTGAGATGTGTGATCGTTTCTCTGACGTGGGTGGTGTAATTTTGGCATTGTTTGTGTTGTGTGTACGCTGTGCTTTATGTACGAATTTTGTTTTGCTTTGGGGCCTGTGTCGGTATTTTTACGTGAAGGTTGGTTGTATTCATCGATTCTTCTAGCTAATCGGCAGGTGGGGCAGGTTTTTACCTGTTTTGCGATGTCTTGTGTCATGTTCTGCCAATAATATTGTGACGAGATGAGTCTCGTCATCTTGGAGATGTTTGGGTGGTGGTGTTGTGTGTGTACGGACTTAAGAAGTCTGGTTGTAAGTGAACTTGGGACTATAGTTTTAAGTACTCCTTTTCGGGAGACGGTGCGCAGTTTATTGTGATCCATAGTCACGCGAGATTTTCCCGATGGAGAAGACTGTTGACTCTTTATGAGTGGCGCATCTAGAAAGCCACAAAATGGGATACGAGTTACAACGCCCGTTTCATATTGTTGTACTCCATTTATGCTACGGACCTCATATTCGTATCTTGACAGTCTTAACCTCCATCGAAACAATCTGCCTGACGGGGCTTTGATCTCTTTCAACCACTGCAATGCAGGATGGTCAGAAAGTATTGTAAACTTTCTGCCCATTAGACAGGCGCGGAAGTTATCCACACTTTCCACAATGGCTAGGCATTGTAGTTCCAAGTCTGAATAATTTCGCTCGTGACCACGCAGAGAGCGGCTGAAATGTTGAACTGGGTATGTCTTCCCATCAGGGTAGACTTGTTTAAGAATGCCTGCAATGCCGAATGTTGAGGTGTTACAGTACACCTGGCATGGCAGACCTTCTTGGTAAAGGTATAATGTGGGGTGTGTGGTAAGGCTTTCTTTCAGGTTAGTGAACGCTTTCTGGCATTCGTCATTCCAGACCCACATGACATCCTTTTTTAGAAGGTTGACAAGTGGCGTCCGCAAGCGGGCGTGGTCCGGAATGAACTCTTTATAGGCGTTCACAGCTTTTAGGAAAGATCGCAATGTTTTTCGATTGTGTGGTTGTTTGGTGGCGTGAATTTTTTCTATGTTTTGTGTAGACGGGATGATTGTATTATTCTTAACGGTTGTGCATGCGCTTGTTTGTTGTTGTTGTCTTTTGGCGCGCGTGTTGCGTTTGTTGTGCGGGTTGTGCGTGTTTGTTGCGTGGTGACGTATGGGTGCGTGTATGTTGTGAGGTACATTTGCGTAATTATGGCGTGGCGAAGTATGGTCATGTATGGATTTTGTGTGGTAAGTGGGTGAGTTGCGTCGGTGTACGGACACTTTTTTGGGCATTATTGGAATTGTAGGTTGAAGTCGTGGTGGCTTTATATGTTGTGGGCATGAAAAGTTACGTGGTGTGAGATTAGAATGGTGGCATGTAAATATTTGGGGTTTGGGCAATGAATGCAGGCAAGGGTTTCCATGTGTGAAAGCTTTGTGTGCTGTACGAGCCCTTTGGGACAGGTTTTGGTCTAGCCCGTGCTTGCATTCATTTGGTACATGTTTAGATACATGGTTAAAGGGGTAGGTAGGGTTAGATAAGAGTTCAAAGTCAATTCTTGACGCCATAGGGGGGGTGCCTACCTTAGTCTCGAAAGGGCTGCTCGGCTGGGACGTCTTGGCTTGAGTTGGTTGGCTTGGGGCTCGGGACTGCTCGATGTCGGCATTCGCTGTGCCAGTGCCTCGCGCCGCAGAACTTGTAGTTGGACGGCGGAAGAGGTGCATTCCATGCACTTGGGCGTCGGGGTGTGCTGTGATACGGGTACGGCATGGCGGTGGATGACTCCTCGGTGGTCGGTGTCCGGTCTCGGTGACACTTGCCTGGGGTGGTGGCACGTGCGTCGGCTGCCGCGCTCATCTCGCCTTTCGGTCGGCGGGGGGTGTGGGCTGCTCCGGGGGGTGGCGCTACGGAACGTCGTTTGTAGTTGAGTGGACCTTGCTCCTTGAAGTGCGGCGGTCAGCTGCAAAATTATTGTCGCCAGGGTGTGTTTTGTCGCTTCGCTCGTTGCCAGTTTCTTCCCTCTTCTTTCGTAGGGTTGTCCGTTTTTACGCCTATGGGGTCCTGATTAAGCTCCATAATATCTTTATCCTGTCGACTCTATGTAATATATCCGAAGTTATTACACTGCAATATTTGATGTATTACACTGTTGTAGAATCCTGTCGACTTATACCGTTCTGTGACAATATCGTTGCGGAATTTCTTGTTGTTCAATGAGAATGGTGAGATTTGGTTGAAACGCAGTCGTTTGAGTGGAAGTTTAAGCATACAGTTAGGAATAATCAGGACACGTGATGGGGTTTGAAAATAAAAGGCAACTGGGTTGGAGGAAAGAAAGCTTGAGAAGAGCGGAGCGATTTTGATTGTTAATTATCTGATCACATGGCGGTGATTGTACTTAGCTACGGGATGAGCAGAGGGAGAGAGGTCCAGAGCCGATGTCACCTCCTTGGGAGCCAAAGCACTACTGATCCGAACTCGGTGGGAGCCAAGTCACTACTGACAATTCTTGTCTTTCGATTTAACACCACGAGTTGTCTTCCTTCCCATTGGTCGAAGGATGGAACGTGCCCGTTTTTCTATTGGTTGACCTATTTAGTTATTCCTTCCTAATTGGACCGGCGGCTTTCTTTGGTGAAAGATATGCCCGGCCTGATAGGAAGTATCGGGTGTTAGTTCGACTCTATTTACTTCCGCGTTATCAAAATACGTCCGGTCCTGTCCGGAAATATTGGGCGTCTCTATACTAATATAACTTCTGCGGATACCAGATACGTCCGGGCTTTGCGAGGAAGTATTGACTGTACAAGTTATTTATACTTGTGCCCGCTTTTAGCCTGCTTCCTATGTCTTGTTGCCACTTTCTTTCCTCCAGTTACCTTATTCTTTATTAAATCTTTGAAAATCATACATTGTACATGCATAGTGGATCGGGGGGCATACAATTATATACAAACTATGACATATATATATATATATATGTTATATCAAAATATTTTACTTAAAATGTTATATTAAGATATTATTTAAAATGTTATATTAAAATATTTTATTTAAAATTATAATTTCATAGATATAAATACTCTGTATAAATCGACCGCCAGAGGTCACGCTTTCTCTATAAATAATCATTGTTGTTGTTCCCCGTTGGTCGGCCCAAAACTTTGTAATTATGTAAATAATATTTTGTTTTATTTATCCTTACGCCTTAAGCCAGGCATTACTTTAATCAAATTATGTTTTCATATATATCACTTTAGCTCAAATAAAACAATATCTGATCAAAACTATTTTCATTATTTTACTTTTCAAGATTATAGCCACGACTGCATCACCAATACCATTTAGTACTAAAAAGAACCAGCAAATAACTGCATTACTATAATCCTCAAAATGATCTAAAATTCAAACAGAAAATCAAATATCTCTTTTTTTATATAAGATACTAGCGGATGTACCCGGCTTCGCCCGGGGTTTACCCGTGTGCATATCTACCCGAGTGATATATATTTAGATAAGAATTTTTTTTATAATTGTTTGTTATTAGCATAATCTATTTGTTTGCATCAGCATAATTTAATCAAAATTGTACTGAAATCAGAATATCCACTTTTATATAATTTGAATTAGCCTATCGTTTTCCTTGTATTTTTTGTACATATGTATTAAAATATTGGTTCGAATTAGTGAACTCCTACAAATTTGTATACCGGACATACATTCACTTTTAGACATAATAGCAGAGTGACCCGGGGTACGCCCGGGATTTACCCGAGTGCTTATCTGCCCTAGTGAATATATATTTGGTTAGAGCATTCCTCGGGCATTGCCTGGGTCACTCTGCTAGTATATAATATGGGGAAAGCGAACACCGAAAAAAAGGTAAAGCGGACAGAACATTGCAACAATATTTATTAAGATATATATCAGCATTATAAATTTATATGTAAGCATTACTTGGTATATATTACTGCGCATGCTAAAATTTAAGCAATGGCTTCTGCAATTTTATAAAACCTGTCTATGAACAATATTTTTAGTTTTTCCATCTTTACAATATATGTACAAATGATTTGGTGAGCCAACTCTTGAGCATGCTACATATAACTGCCCATGGGAAAAACATGGAGATTCAAGATTGACACCACAACACTTGAGGGATTGCCCCTGGGCCTTGTTGATGGTGATGGCAAATGCCAACCGTACAGGGAATTGCAAGCGTTTAAAAAGAAAAGGAAAGTCATTCGGTATCAATGGAATGCGAGGAATCAACACATCTTTTCCATTCTCCTTCCCAGTTAAAATTGTTGCCTCAATGACATTAGGCAACAGTCTTTTTACGCAAAGTCTTGTACCGTTACAAAGCTTAGGAGGGTCAAGATTTCGGAGGAGCATGATGGGCGAGCCAATCTTAAGCCGTAGATGATGTGGTGGCAATCCAGATGGGTTGAGAGAGTTGAGAAACTCAGACGGATAATTCACAGTGTCATCAACATCAACCATTGTATTAATTGAATTGTATTCAGTTACGGAGCCAGGAAGCATATCCTGGATGCAGTTGTTTATTTCATCAACAGCGTCGTTTCTAGGAGCAAGAATTGTTCGCTCACACAACCATCCGTGATTTCTGAAATTTTCTGCTATATTTGGAAAAACTTTATCTATAAGTTCCCCAACAGATGAAACTATATTTCCAAAATCAAGAGGAAAAGATACATCACACATTGGGGATCCATTTGGGAATGTACCTTCACCAATCTGTAAAAGCTTGCGAGCGAAATTCTGTACAGAGTGTTCCCCTAAAACTTGTACTCTCAAATTGGTTCTTAATGTAATATTTTTAATGTGCTTCCAAAGAACTGAAGCTTTAAGGCAAGCATTGATTTCATCAGCAGGAGTTGACCTCGGTATGACTGGGAGAGTTTGACGAAAGTCACCGGCTAGAAGTAGTAGAATTCCTCCCATTAGTTTATTATTTCCCTTTAAGTCTCGCAAAGTTCTATCGAGGGCTTCAAGAGAATGCTTATGAGCCATAGTGCATTCATCCCATACAATGATTATACAACTTTTGAGTACTTGGGCCTGACCAGATGTACTGCTAATGTTACATGTGGGATATTGTTCGTTAGCAATGTTTAATGGTAATTTAAGCATTGAATGCGCTGTACGGCCTCCAGCAATGAGTGTGGCAGCTATCCCTGATGAGGCAATAGCAAGTGCAATTGCATTCTTTGATCGGACTTCAGCAAGTAATAAATTAATTAAAAATGTTTTCCCAGTTCCTCCGGGTGCATCAAGGAAAATAATGCCACCCTGTTGTTTATTGATGCAGTCCATAATGCTATTATATGCCTCTCTTTGATCTTCAACCAAGAGAGGCTTCTTGGAATCAACAAACCTGCGAAGTTGTTCAATATTGTAGTTCTTTTCTCTCATAAGTTCTCTATTTAATATTGTCGGCTGACATCGCTCCGGGGATTGCAAGCCTAGCTGTGATAATGTCCTATCATTGATGGCCAGACACTTATTTTGTAACAATAAAAGAGCTTCATTGAAAATATCGGATGAGAAGTTTATGTCAAGAGTAGGGTTAGCTCTTCTGGCTTTGATAAGTACATCTTCACTCATGCTCTCACGATATTTCTCCCACAAATTTTGAGGATTGGATGGGTTGCAGGTGGTCAGTAGAATGGCAAAGAGTTCTCTGATTTGTTCAGGAAAAGACTGACTTGCTGCTTCTGATAATACATTATCCCAGTGTTGATCATCCTCAAGTAAGCCAAGCTTTTGGCAAGCTTCTCTGAATGTGCGACATTCTTCACCATTAACACATTTTAAAGATGAAAATGAAGTTGGTCCTCGGACTGTATGAAGCAGCATTCTGAAAAAAAAAAATTCCGCATTGTTAGGGTGAACAGTATATACTCGACCGAGAGCTTCACTGGCAAATATGCCTTCATGTTCGGGAACTAATGTTCCTTGCTTCCTTCTGCAGAAACTCTTTCTTGAAGCATTCCAAGTGTAATATCGTGGAACCTCAGGATAGAGCAAATTTTTTGCGAACGGGTCCTGTTGACACAATTGAAAGAAAGCCGTTAAAGTAGTGTTTGGTGGTGCTGCCGCAACTGTCCGGGCATTAGCATTGGTGAAATACACCCTTTGGCCATTCTCCAAATGAACACTAAGGTGAACAACGTTTGGATGACGTTCATGAATAGGAAAACTCAATATCCGCCAAACTGCTTCATTGCTACTGATATATCTACCCAACAGGTACTGAGATATTTCATCATTAGTGTTTTCTTTGGAAAGTCCAAAAATGGCCATATCATTGCCCTTATTAACATATTTGCAAATATACTTGATAGACTTAACTGAATGACAATATTCAACATTTATGTGGGCCTTGAACATTCTAGAAAGAAGTGGGGAGTATGGAACAACCCATTTGTTGTCAACTTCAATTTCAGTGTTTCCTCGGCCCTTCAGCTTGCCTTTGAAACCTCCATTTTCTGGGGCTCGTCTCCTGTAGCGAGGATAACCATCAAACCCAGTTTGTGTATCACTAATCAGGTCTCTTGGGTAATTTTTGCTGCACTTGCCATTTTTCATACATGGTGCATTTATATTAAAAGTGTCACATGGTCCATGGATCATATTTTTTATCACCACTTCATAGAGATTGGGGTCTTCCTCTGGGTTTGGTATCTCAGCGGAAATAACATTATCAATTTGAATAGGATGAATTTTGTCTTTAAGCCAGATTAAAATATGTGAATGTGGTAGTCCGCGTTTTTGCCATTCAATTGTGAACATCCAACATCGAGTCTCCCCAAATATGCATTGCTTTGTTATTAGAGCAATTAATTTATTCAACTTTAATTTGAACACTCTGGCTGTCAGGTCATGGCGGTCCATCGGTTTCTGTCCATTAAAGAGTTCGGCATTAATTTCAGGCCATGAAGGGTTACATGTAAATGTTATAAAAAGATCGGGGCGTCCATAAGTTCTAACAAAGACCATGGCATCTTGTGTGTACTCGTGCATGTGTCGAGGACTTCCTGTGAAAGTAGCTGGCAGTATCACCAATTTTCCAAAATTAGCAACCATCCCATCATTGGCAACAGCATCCCTCAAGTGAATGTATTCTTCCACTCTGAGCTCTTTTTGATTAAGACGGATGTAAAGAAGACGCTCGCTCTCAATTTTTGCATACATATCTACAATATATTGACTGAATAATTGCCTGCAATTTAAAATGTGATTATAAACATTATCCCTGGCCATTATTCTATATGAATAAAAGCTCATAGCTGAAACTTTTCTATTAGTTGGTACACCTGTATTTTGGTCTATCTGTCTATAGTTAAAATGGTAGCCATCCTCGCCGTCCCAAAATATTATAGGATATTGAAGTGGATCATAAGATCTATGTGTTTCAGAAATGCGTTTCAGTGCATTGCTGCGGCGTTGTATAATGATGTCACGTTGATTAAACTCATCCGCTGATAGAACTACAGCAACGTCATTACTTTGAGGAGCATTGAAACGGCGTTCGTGTTCACCTGATGGTGTTTTATCAGCCCTTATTACTAACTTGTATCCATCTGATGGCATATTCTCCAATGCTGTTTTAAATATTTTTATAAGTTGATTGCATCGATGAAACATACGCTGTAGGCACAATACTGTACCATGTCGCAAGGCAGAACTGAAATGGCATCTTCGGTTCACCTCTAGCTGAGCATCTTCCACGAAGAATATTTGTAAAAATTGGGGAGGCTGATCAAGTGAGGGTAATAATGAACCTGCTCTATGGTACACCTGACCTTGAACCCTGAAAGTTGTTGGAAAAACACTTTCTTCTGAAAATGATGTGGCACCAAACGAAGTCATTTGGAAACATGAATTGTATTTTCTTATATTCCTTAAAAAATGATTGGATTCGGATGAATTGCCAGACATCAAAGAAAAAAGCTCATCTGGTGGTAATTGCGGAGGTGAAAGATAAACTTTTCCATTTTTACAGCAGAAGCCAGGAGGCTCATCTTTAAATTTCTTTGCTTTACAGTAGTTACATACTATAGACATTTGGCCGATAGTAATACTTGGGTGTTGTTCGTAATTTTTGCACGAATCATAATTAAAACCTTCTAAAAGTAAATTGGAAAGTCTATCACGCGAGTTTCGTGAGGCCAAAGTTCTTTCCCTGACATGCAGAATCCTGGCCGTATGTTCTTGTGGGGTTTCTGCCGCTCTCGAAGTACTGACCCTGTTTCTATTTTGCCGAAGCCTGTTCTCACGCTGTCCCACGGATTCCGCCGCTCTTGAGGTACTGGCCCTGTCTCTCTCTTGTTGAAGCCTGTTCTCACGCTGTTCCAAGGATTCCGCCGCTCTTGAGGTACTGGCCCTGTTTCTATTTTGCCGAAGCCTGTTCTCACGCTGTCCCACGGATTCCGCCGCTCTTGAGGTACTGGCCCTGTCTCTCTCTTGTTGAAGCCTGTTCTCACGCTGTTCCAAGGATTCCGCCGCTCTTGAGGTACTGGCCCTGTCTCTCTCTTGTTGAAGCCTGTTCTCGCGCTGTCCCACGGATTCCGCCGCTCTTGAGGTACTGGCCCTGTTTCTTTTTTGCCGAAGCCTGTTCTCACGCTGTCCCACGGATTCCGCCGCTCTTGAGGTACTGGCCCTGTCTCTCTCTTGTTGAAGCCTGTTCTCACGCTGTTCCAAGGATTCCGCCGCTCTTGAGGTACTGGCCCTGTCTCTCTCTTGTTGAAGCCTGTTCTCACGCTGTCCCACGGATTCCGCCGCTCTCGAAGTACTGGCCCTTTCTCGATTAATCCTAAGACGATGCTCACGTTGCACAGCAGTCTCAGCACTTCGCACATTTCTTTTTTTACTCACTTTTGGTAGGACTTTTCCAATAGGTTTGCGTTTCTTGGGAGGCATCTCAGATCTCTAAAGGCTAAACAAAAGAAAAGAGTATAAAATAGTGATAAAAATAGGCAAAGTAGAGAAGAAAATATGTTATTTAAAAGCTAAACAAAAGTAAAGAGTATAAAACAGCCAATGGGCGCGCGCCGCCGTCAGATGCCCACGCGTTCTAGAGGGCGCTGTTTGTGAGCTAAGTTGATTAATTTGAATATATAGTTTTAATAATTGATTTATATATTTTTTGAAATAGCCTATCGTCTTCCCCGTTATTTTTTACCTATGTATGGAAATTTTGGTTTGAATTAGTGATCTACTGCGAATTTGTATAGGAGTCATACAAACAAAGACAAAGACAAACAAACATACAAACATACAAACATTCATTTTTATATATATAGAGATATATAGATTTCTTGTATAACAAGATTAACTCAACTGCTCTTTCGTTATTTAGATTTTTCTATATTTCAAAATTTATCTATAAAGAGACGAGATTTGCCCCTCGAAATAAAGGAAAAAAATAAATATATTCCTTCAAATCCAATGTATTTATTGATACTATATATTATCATTACCATTATTATTTTTATATTGTCATTATCTCTCAATAGAGGCCATATTACAGTTTAGCAATAAAATTGAGATTATATAAAAAATAAATAAAATTACAATAATATTGGCAGCATTTATCTTCACTAAGAATAGGATTACATATTTACATATTAACGCCTTATTTTTATGTTTGCTTTTTTCACTTCATAGCGGTTCCAAAATACATTTGTAAAAATCTATTATAATCATTTAACATTATGATATGTTGAATATATACTCATAAGAATGCTATATGAGCATTTTAATATGAATAAATAGATACATTGCTACTATTTTTTTTAAAATAAATATATTAAAACTTTGAATATGAAATTTTAGTGAATGCGTTCTAAAGGCTTTAGAAAATAGTGTAGAACGACATTTCAAAGTCACGTGTCCTATATCTTGATTGGCATAATAACAATTTCATTTAAATAGATCGACAAAATCGATAATATTTTAACAGAGACGAGGATAAAAATCCTCTCTGATCCTATTTATTCACTTTCTCTTTCCTAAAGTGAAAATTCAGCTGCGTGGGCGACGGTATAGTTCAAGATAAATGGATTCCCGATACAAACATACATAGGTACCATTGATTTTATGAATGAAAGAAAGTTAGGTAAGTGCTTCATTATATGGTTCTAAAGAATTGAGAAGTTAATCTATATAAAAGAACATATTCAAAAGGTTTTCAGTCAAAAATGAATTTACCTCTTTTATAGTTATGTCCTATCTAAAAATACTCCGAGAATAGCCTGTCAATTTACAATTAAACATGATTTTCAATAATGCTAAAAAGAATGAAAGATGAATACAATAAAATTCTTGAAAGAGCACATCCTAATGTGTGATATAATACAAATAAATATTATCTGTAAATACAAATATATAAAATTTTATACAACTATGAATACTGTAAACATTATATTAAATGTGAAAAATTGGTTAGCTTTTCTTGTATATCAAGAATGGGAATTTGGCCAATTCTGGAATAATTAAAAATCAACGAGAATATTTGATATTTATTCCGATAGGTGGCGCAAACCATCAGCAACTTTCAGTTGCACGATAAGGAGATGCCTTTTTTATAATTATAATAAATGTTGTCCTTTCTAGCTTTTTTATATTATTTAGATTCCTTTGATTAAATTATTATCTCAAATTCTCTATTTTAATATATAACAAATAACGAAATAGATATAAAAATAAAGATTTACAAATGTATATTCAAATAACTATAATTATATCATATTTCATAATTGGTAAGGATAAAATTTAATCGTTTATTATTTAATAAAAATGATTTTAGGGTAATTTGATAAGTATTTTTATATATTTAAAAGTTAATTATAGATCTTTAGAAAAAGCTATGAAATTCGTATAATCAAAGAGAATTCAATTAAACCAAATTGTAACTTGGAAATAACAATCATGTTTAAATTGAGGGTTTAAAAATTGAGGCCTTATACAATTATACTCCTTTTTAGGTATTTTCAACATTTATATATAGAAGTCGCTTGAGTTTCAAAATTGTTTTCAATCACATCTTTTCAATTTTGTGTTGGAATGGAATATTGTATATATATCGTTTATCTAACATCACCCAATAGAATTCCTGGATTTTGAGGTTTGATAAAAGATAAATTTACAAATAATCATTCTTTTTTTTTTTTATTCATTTTAACATACAAAACACGATATCCCGGCTAGGTATAATTGCGTCGATTTACATTTTTTTAAACAGAAACAGTTATAAACATATTATACAAGAAAAAGTAATAAAAAATAAAAAAGAGAAACAATACTATATATTAGGAACCTGAATCTTTCAGGTTAGAAAGATAATCATAAATATATCTACAAAAATAGTTAAACCTATGATAATTCTCTCTGGTATTTACAAATTGATATAGATCTACAACATTGTTTATTGTCTGTTGTCTAGCGGTGAAGAAGAGTGGGTAATATTTATTCTGCTCATCTAATGAAAGTATTGAAAAAAGAATGAAATTTCACTATATATTTATTTCAATGAAAAAACAATAGAAAAAAATAAAAGATAAGTGGATCAGGTGTTGATATTAAAATAAAGAAGGCATCTCCTGACCACGAGCACATGTGCTTTTTAGATGGCAGAGCGCCACCTAGTGGAGCAAAAATAAACTAAACGTTTATTTAGCTTGCTCCGTGATATTTGGCCAACCCAATTTCTTGTTAAATCAAGAGAAGCCATCCACGAACGCGTTTCGCGCTGTTGGCGCTCGTCAGCGTGGACTAGGCTGTAACCACTGCGACCAAAAATATTTTTGGTCCCAGAGGCTTCCTGAGAAATCAAGAAATGGGTATTTAAGGCCAAATTTGCGTAAAGACGCTTAACACATGAAAAACAATAGAAAAAAAAAGATAAGTGGGTCAGGTGTTGATATTAGAATAAATAAAATTATTTATTTTAAAATATTCTATTTGTATGTGTAAAATATTTATGATTATCCTTTAAAATATATTGTTTGAATTATTATATATTTCAAATTCTTTCGTGGTATAAATGTTCTTTGTCAAAATAGCATTATATTTGAAAAATATTCCATGTAAGTGTTATCAGGAATCCAGTATTCAGTATTCATTCACCACTGTTGGTTAGTAGTAAGGTTGTTTCTATTTTTTAACACATGTTAATTATATTATTCTTTACAGAGAGCCATGAGAAATCTATAGTAAACTAGAACATCTTAAGTATCACTTCTATTAAAAAATATTTACTCTGTTTTTTATTTACAAATTATTAAGTATTTAAGTTTTATTATTTAATTAAAGAAAATATAATATATATGTTATATATATATGAATATTTAGTTTGTTGTTTAAAAAGTTAGAGAATTGAAGGTGCAGTCGTAAAAATAGGAAATATTATTATTTACCTATCGAGTAGTTTTTATTTTGAATTACTTGAAGCAAAATACACGTGAAATTATTTTTCACAGTAATCTAGAACTTATAAAATGAATCCTATATTCGTGATTTAAAAAATAGGAAGATCAACTATACATATTTACAACAATATTTAAAGTGTTATGTTCTAAATCTATGGTCAAAAATAAAAGAATAGTCAATGATAAAAGTAAAATACCTGTTTAAAAAAAATAAAATATTTGCATTTTAGATTATATAATATATATACAGTTAAACCTATCTATAGTGTATTTTCTTGGGACTCACCAAAATAGAGTGCTATAGAGAGGGGGTGCTATAGGCAGGTCACTTTTAATGTAAATCGCATTGTACTAGGTATTTAAAATTGAGCGCTATAGAGAGGGAAGCGCTATTTAGAGGGGGCGCTATAGACAGGTTTAACTTTACCATAATTAGATTATAATAACTACAATAGTTATTTACAGCTACTATATTAAATAATTCGATTTATTATTATGATATATAACACAGTAATGTATTTTAAAAATATATTAAATAATCATTTTGAACCTTTATATTAAAATATAATTCAAAGTTACTTTCAAAAGGTAAACATTTTTCCTACTTGTAAATTTCAACTAACTTTGATGGATTCAGCCTAGCAACAACTAGAACTCCATAATAATCAAGAATTTAATTTTGTTAACATAAAAATTTAGATATAATTAAATTTTTCTCATCCTCTCCCTAATTATTTTTTGTAGAAAATATGAAGATTTGGGCGCAAGGTTAGATTCAAAATTAAATTTTCTTCAAGTTACAAGAATGTTTCATGAAAATATTATCGCTTATTATGAATAGTTTCAAGACCTCGAGACAAATTTATATTTTCCATGAAGATGTTAAACTTTTCAATATCGATTATTTAGAATTCATACAAATAATGTAAATTATATTGATATTTTCAAACCAACACATTTTGATCATGTAAGTTGAAATTTTTTTTTATTAATTTTATTTTCTTATCCCTGATACACGTGGTACAGGCCATAATAATCATGTAGGGTAAAGGTAGGCGACGGCTTTAACTCTAAGTTGCCCCACATGTCTACACATGTGAAAAGCAGTTCAAATTTGCACTTATAAATGTGCCTGAGCCCCGTTTGGTTACTTGCACTCGCTGGTGGGATTTAGACTTTTGCAAGAATCGGGGGCCATTGGAGCTTTTTTTTCAAATCAGAAAAAAAGTGTCCAGTGTGGGAATCGAACACGGGTCGTAGCGGTCCAAAACATACGGTTTAGACCATCCTTCCACCGAACCCCCTGAAATGTTTATATTTTCAACCATATATATCTTAACATCTACAGATTTGAGTTTAATCCTTATTTAAACACCAAATAAAAATAACAAAATGTTTTTATATCAATTAACAATGATAATGCATGATTTTGTGATACATGCTTTTCATTTCAATATTTATCTATATATTTTTCAGATTGTATATTCTGATGTACATAAATATTGATATAAAGCTATGAATAATAATAGATTTTTTTAAAGGTATTACTTTAAACACGGGTCCAAACATAACTGTGGAAGTGGAGTTAGCGACACCCTTTCCCCGTAAGAGAGTTTTCTTGAGTTTACTCTGTATATATGTAGAGGAAGTGAACATTTCTAAATACAATTTTACATAAAGGTTTAGTTATTTGAACCTTTAATAATTTCTATCATGAATATGAATTAAGGGTCATGTATAAATTATTTTGGAAAGTGTTGTGGTAGGCGGGTTTGTAGCTTAAGCGTAATTATCAAAATACCACCAATATATTATACATTATGTTTAAGAATTCGAAACTATTATAGACACGTATAATTCTTTTTGAAAATAAACAATTTCTACTGTCCTTACTGCAATGTAAAAATTAATGCGAGGACCCCTGGCTCATTAGTGGAATAAACCTCCCAGTCGTTTCACCAGTTTAATCTACCATAGAAGGGTTAACCACTGATGAGCCAGGCCCTCCCATTAATTTTTCCATTGCAGTAAGGGCAGTAGAAATTGTTTATTTTTAAAAATAATCATACGCGTCTATAATAGTTTCGAATTTTGATAACAGATGGCGCGCTAATGCAAAATTATGTTTAGTCTTTATGCAGACATATTGCCATTTATTTATTTATTTAACAGTTGGGAGAGACACGCCATATCCACAATTTGGATAATTGCGTGTATATTTTAAATTATATACAATTAATACAATTGAACATTGGAAATCATTAAAATTAAACGTTCAATGTAAAATTTTACATATAGCAATTATAAGTAGTAGCTTGAAATATGTACAGTCAACGCTTTCGCCTCAAAATATACATCCTGCAGAATCTATTAAACTTGATGTATTGGTCCTTATTGCAAGCAGCTTGTTTTGTATTAGTCAGGTAAAGTTGGTTTTCTTCCCTTAGATCAGAAGTTAATGGACAGTCTATCAGAAGATGTTCAGGGGTTTGTTGTTCGTTTCCACAAGTGCATGCAGGTGAACCAATTTTGCCCATTCTAAACAAATATGTGTTGAAGTCACCATGTCCAGTAAAAAATTGAACGTTATAGAAGTTGGGTTGTACATAGTTAGGAATTCTTGAAGTATCAAAGAATCCCTTGAAATTATCATTGGTACCTCCATAGTATTCCTCAAATTTCTGGTTTATAAAATTATATATCATTTTTCTTTTAGTTGGATCTGATTTTTGTATCCAATATTCATTTTTAGTATATTTGTTTCAATAAAATCCGTGAGCTTTGGTGTTCTAGCAACAATATGAGTACAGCTTGAAGATGTTGAATTATAAACCTGTGTACTGTGCTTCAAAATTTTGTACTGCAGAGAGTTTAATTTATCTTTGACTTTTTTGGGTATAAAGTTGTACCAGATCGTGGAACCATAAGTTAGTGAACTTCGAAACAGTGTCTTATAGAGTTATATTCTTCTTTTACTGTCCAGTCCCCATGCTTTCCCGGTTAATCCAATTAGGTATCCACTAGCTCTATTTGTCTTAGTAATAATCTCATCAATATGGGGCACAAAATCCAATTTGTTTTTATTTCTATGATTTTTAAAAGTTATTCCCATAATCTTCAGACTTTCTACCCGATTGGCAGTGATAGTGTTAGGAAATTTTGCAGCTATTTTGCTATTAAACAAGTATAAGATTTTCGTTTTCTCTTCAGATACGGTAAACTTATTGTTCCCACACCAGTCTAATATTCTCCCCATGACCTTTCCTGTTGTATTCCGAAGTTCTGTCAAGTTGTTTCCCCAACATATCACAGTTAAATCATCCGCATAAGCAATGATTTCACACTGTTTGATTCTGAATAGTTATTCAATAAATCGTTTAGAATAATATTCCATATTGTAGGGGATATAGGCCCACCCTGTGGACATCCATTGCTTAATTTTTTGTGGGTTTCATTTGATGAGTATCTAAATCTCACTCTTCTATTATTAAGAAAAGACTGTAGTAGTTTTATTATTGAGAAGCTTAAACGTTGTCCTCATCTAGTCTTTTCAGCACCATCGGCCACCATGCATTGTCGAACGCTCCACTTATATCAACTGCGATTATAGCTGTATATTCTTTGTTTTTATGTTCTAGAGCTATTTTGACAATTTCATTTAATGCAGAGGTAGTAGATCTTGATCTTCTAAATCCATGTTGACGATTGTTAAGCAGATTTGAGTCTTCATAAAATTTTATTAGTTTGTTGTTAATTATTTTTTCAAATATTTTGGAAATGTTTGAGTTGAGACAAATGGGTCTGTAGCTTTTATAAATTTTCATGTCTGTTTTACCTGGTTTGGGAATAATTATTACCTCAGATTTTTTCCATTCATTCGGATAATAATTTAAATCTAAGCATTTTTGAAAAAGTTTCACCAGTATTGGAACTATTAGTTGTTTAGTATGTTTTATCATATTGTTAGAAATATTATCAATTCCAGGCGTTTTCTTTGAGTTTAGCTCATCAATTATTCCATTCACTTCATTGGGCGTTATTATTATATTTTCTTTATTATGAAATCCTAAAGTATAGTTCCTTATGTTTTTGTGGAAGGTTGTGTCTTCATTATCTCTATCATCGGGGAAAAGGTTGTTCAAAAGTTCTACTGTCTTCTGGAATCGTTCTTCATCTTTATTCACTTCTAAGATTTCCAAAATGCCCTTTCGGTTAGAACCGTTTTTAATATTTTTGTATACCCTGTATAAATTTTCATATGGGTTTTTTGATTTGATGTCCTCTAAGAAAAACCTCCAAGACATTCTTTTAGCCCTATTTATTTCCCTGACGTATTTGTTTCTTGCACTTTTATACTGTTGTTGAATATGGATAGAGGGATTTTTCGCCCGATAATAGGAGTTACGGAGGTATTTACAATAGCTTTCAAGGCGTGTCAAGTCCGCGTTCCACCATCTGTTTATGTTGTTTTTTATTTGTTTGTTTTTTCTTAGTTTAAGAGTATTATACGCTGCTTCAATGAGCGTGTTCGAAAGTTCTTTTACCGCGCTATCGACGTCTTTCCTTGTATTTGCTGTATCTAAAAAGTTTTCAATATTATTTTGATCTATTTTAATGAAATTCTGGGCAAAATATAGGACATATTGCCATTGTTTCTGAATAAATCTTTCTCTCGCTCTTTCTCTCTCTAAGCGATTCAATAGAAATTTAAAATAAAAGCACAATTGACAGTTGAGTTTATCAAAACAAGAAATTTCATTCTTTTTAGAGTAAAGCATAAGCAAATCATATTTTCTATTTTTTTTCTGTTATCTCGACCAGTCATTCTCGCTCATTCTAAAATAAAATAATATCGAATAAGGCACGTATCTTCTATATTTTTATATGTTGAAAAGGCATCGACACACTTTTCACTTGAATATATAACAAATACAGTTAAACCTGTCTATAGCGCCCCCTCTTGGGGCTCACCAAAGTAGGGTGCTTTAGTGAGGGGGTGCTATAGATATGTCACATTTAATGTAAAATGTGTACATTTTAATGTTTAAAATGGGGCGCTATAGAGAGGAAGGCGCTATTTAGAGGGGACGCTATAGACAGGTTTAACTGTATATATTTTGAATTACATAGTTGTGATGGTTTTATTCATACATTGTAAATACCCTTGTTTAAAATATTTTATGACGATATTTTAATACAATTTATTATTTCGCAGGGAGGGTTTACCACTGATGAGCTAGGGGTCCTCCCATTAATTTTTACATTACAGTAAGGGCAGTAGAAATTGTTTATTTTCAAAAAGAATCATAAGGGTCTATAATATTTACGAATTTTTGAACATTTTGTCACCTGGATTTATTAAATTGGTGGTATATTGATAATTAAACCTAAGCTATAAACCCGCCTTTCACAACACTTTCCAAATTAATAAAAGACTTAAGATTAAAGATGCTAATTACTTTCATCATCAATTAGAATAAGTAAACACTAATCGTTGTTTTCCTTTATTATACAAACAAGAAAATAAGACAAAATAATTCTCCGGATAAACCAAGAATAGATTTCTAACCAATATTCTTGAATAAAAGAATCGACGATTAGTTGTTAATTTATCTAATAGATGGTTAAAAGCCGTCAGCAACCCTTATTTAGGTAATCAGGAAATACCTCTTTCTTAACTATACTAATAGTTAGGTACATTTTACTCATTATTCTATTTTCCTATTAAAACTCTAAACTACAATACTACTTTGATCAAAATATTTCGGCACTTTTAAATCCGTTTTTCAAGCAGAACTTGATGCAAATTCGTTGATCCTCCATTTCGGTGACTAACGAAATCGAAGCACGGGCAAAATGGCTTCAATTCGAACAGCCGTTGCTCGCTCTATTGTGGCGCGTGATTTTTAAAAATTGGCAGGTCTCCAAGCCAGGGTCGACGCTTGCGTTTGCCACAAACCGGGAGAAAATATATTGAGATTTCAGGATTTTATGAGCAAAGTGTCGAAACCTTTTGATCAGAGTAGTATAGTTAATTATTCTCCATCAGATTTGTAGATGCATTATGGTAGCTCTATCTACTGGCTTCCTCAATGCCTTGAGGTTATTTAGATCATTTATAAGGTACTCTATAACATAGGAAATAACTTTCTACTTTCTCTTTCACCACGTCTAGCCATATATAAGGTTGTCCCAAAAGTTAGTGTTTTTTCTTATTACTTGGCGATTAATATTATTAGGGTGATTACATAAAAATACAAAATACAATTACTTTATACATAATTCAAAGACATTATACATAACGGCTAATAATATTGGTATTTCAATTTTTAGCAAGTGATTACGAACATTTGGGACAACTTTGTAATTCTTTGGTGATCATGATGATGGAACAAAAGTTAACAGGTCACCCTCCCAACTACTGCCCAAGCTCTCTACTGCTTAACCTGCGGCAAAGGCGTCAAGGTGCGATACAGCCTGGCTAGATGGGCTCCGTAATTCTTTGGTGGTCGGCCTAGATCTTGAATGATTTTGATTTTCTTTATTAAAAGTGTTAATTGAATATAATATTATTGAATAATATCTATAGTGCTATAAGCCGTCGAATTCCGATAGATGACAGGGAAACGGATTCCGTATTTGCAATTTTTTTCTGATGGAAGAAATTGACTCAATAAATTTTCCCCAACTCCCCGATTCACGAAAAAGTCCAGACTCACAGCAAGTAACTAAACTTGGTTAAGGCACACTTGTGGTAAAGGCAGTAAGTAACTTCTACTCACCATAATTAACATGTCATGGTACTAAGGATAATAAGAGAAGAATACATATTTCTCTAAGAATAGTCAAATCGAATTACAATGTTAAAACAAGAGAATGTTTGTTGAAAAATATAAATTATCGTTCCAAACTCAATTATAATATAGACTTTTAGGAATATAAAACAAAATTTAAATCTTTGTAAATTCTTTTATAAGGAAATATTGTAATTTCTACTCAGTTCACAAAATGAAAGGTATATAGAAATATAAAACTTGATGTTATACAAATATTAAAAAATATATTTTTTCTCTCTCTCAGACAATATATAAAACCATATTATAAGAAAATATTCTAAAATGAATTATTCATAAAATAGATAAAATAGTGAATAATAAAGGATTCAATTTCACCGGGCGATATGATTCCACTCAAATTTCTAAATTATATGCATATAAACGTGTTGAATTGAATATAAAAATGTATAAATAATCTAGTAAATTTTAAATAGGAAAAACCCATTTTGACAATCCAATATGCTGATAGAAAATAACAATCCCAATTGAAAAACGCCTATATTATACTACTCAAATTGTTTACATATATATATAATAAAAATAAAATAATAAAAAGGTCAGGTATTGGTATTAAAATAAAAAAGGCATATCCTAACCATAAAAAGCTCATGTGCTCGTGGTCAGGATATGCCTTTATATATATATGTATATATTTTGAAAATAGAGCAATCCATAAATAAATCTTTAATTTAAAAGGCATATATTGGATCAAAATATCATTTATTTTACCAATATTTAAGTTGGCTGAACGCCAACCTTTTTCAAGTTATTATAACATATTGTTGTGTGTCAACAATGTGACGCTGAGTTTGTTGTTGACACACATTAATATGTTATAATACCTTAAAAAGGTTGGCGTTCAGCCAACTGAAATATTGGTAAAATAAATGATATTTTGATTCTATATATGCCTTTTTAAATATATATATTAGAGAGTAAAAAGGCATATATTGGATTGAATAAAAGATTCATTTGTCAATATTTCGGCTGGCTGAACGCCAACCTTTATCGAGGCATAGGGGACTTTTTTAGGTTAAAAGATAAATGCTACAATGGTCCCCGATTCTTGCAAAAGTCCAATCCCACCAGCGAGTGCAAGTAACCTAACGGAGCTCTGGCGCACTTGTAAGTGTAAAGTCGAACTGCTTTTCACATGTGTAGACATGTGGTGCACTTACAGTAAAAGCAGTCGCCTACTTCTATCCACCAGGATTATCATGGCCTATACCACGTGTACTAGGGATAAGCAAAAAAAAATAAAGATTTGTAGATGCCTTATGATAGCTTTATTCTCTAGATATATGCCCTTTTACTATCTAATGAATCAAGTTTGTATTGCTCTATTTTCAGAATAATATATGTGGCACTATAGTGGAAAATGTGGTGAGGAGAGAAATAATCACACGACGAGTTGTTAGAGCAATCATCCAGGCAGCCACCCGAGAGAGAGCGAGTGAGACGTTATCAGCTGAACGACTGTTTTCCCTGTGTAAACAACCGGGGGGCTAACCAGGATAGTCGCCAGGTGGTGACGCCCCCCTCAGGAATGTGGCCAAAAAATGGTCGTTAGTTAGTTGTCTAAAGTGCCTCGCTTTAGCTGCCCATTTCTCTCTCGTTGGCTGTTGGTTTGTTTTATTAATCCTGGAAGAGCATATATTATGACATATGTATATATATAACCTAGAGAGGGCAACTCTACCTTTAATTATGTATAAGAACGATGCATTATGTCTTTCACCATAAACCTAATATAAACAATAATGAACTTCACTAGTGGTAATGAAGAATGAGCCACAATACCTGTGTTGGCAAATGCAGTCAAATTTTAACCTGTATACCATATTATCGGGCTATAGCCCTCATCAGTACATAGGCAACTTCGATTTTATAACATCCTACGAGAGAGGTTATAGAATCGGTTGAATTTACCAAACAGGTGTTTAAGCTGATGGAGTAACGATTGTATTATAGCATGAACATCGACTCTTGACACTTAGGAGACACTTGCGCAATTCCTTTCCTTTTCTAAACTCGCCACGGGCGCACATCTAAGCGATGAGTACCTAAAGATTCGCCTGCCACATGTTACGTAAGTTTGCTATCCAAGTTTTATAAAGCAGTAGTTGCATCATTAAAAAGTATCTAAAACACAAAGCCTATTTACCCATTTTAAAGTTAATCCATTTATCTCACCCAATCTGAAGCTGTCACCATTAAAGTATAATTTATCTGTTTTAAAGTTAAAGAGACATAAAGTTTATTATTTCGGTTCAAATCTACAACAACAAAAGTCTTTATTAAGGACACTCGTCCATACAGAATTCTCTCAGATAGACTAACAGTAGTAAACATAACAGTTATCTATAGACAGTGGAGATTAAGATCGACCTTTATTCATGTTTGATCAAAATCATCAAATCTATTCGAATTTATCTTTCATATAAAACCAATGTACAAGTACATTAATTTTCTACACGTCTTTCCCTATCCAGGCTTGGGTTTGCTTTTATCCTTTTGAGACATCCCGAACTAAGTTCGGGTGGCGCTCGTTGACAAAATAAAGCCATTCAAAGATGAACTTATGCAGAATAGGAATACAATTTTCATTACGTTAGCTCTATTGATGCTCTGTTCTCTAATTAATAGAGTATATAGAGTTTCCTTTGTTTAGTTGAGTTATTTTGAATAAAAGAACATTTGGTCTTCTCTTCTAAGATATTTTGTTCTTTATTTCCATATATTAAGAAAATATTTTGATTATTAGATGAATATATATTTAAATGGTTAATTACCAATGCAGTTTCATTATTTTCTCATTCACAGAAAGCCTGAGGAAGAATTAAATCTCCGAAGCTTGTCGATATTTGATTAAGAAGAACAATGTAATTCGTCTTTTGACATTAATTGTATTTTATAAGTAAATCTTTTAATCAAGGATATAGAATGTAAACATTTCTATTCATCTTATAGTTATAATCTATATATATACGTATACATTTAATAACATATATAGATTTTTCATAGAGTATATAATAAAATAAGATTTTGTTTATTTAAATAGCATATACCTGTATGGAAGGTTTTCTGAATTTTTCTATTCATAAAATAATATTCTTTCTTAAAAGCCAAAAAGGTAGTGAATCAAATTTTCCTTTTTCGGAGGAAGACAGAATGTCTATTTTTGACAGAAGTTCCGCCACGAGTTTTTATCATGTTGTTTGTAATGCTGTAACATTTATAAGCGATATGTGGTTCAACTTGACAAAGAGTTTTATGAGAATATATATAAAAATTAGATAATAAAAAGACATATAAGGGATTTAATAAAATATTTATTTTTCCAATATTTCAGTTGGTTGAACGCCAAACCTTTATCAAGGCATTAATTCTGGTATACACAAACTCAGCGCCGCATAGTGTTATAATATCACAGTATTAATATAATGCCTTGATAAAGGTTTGGCGTTGAGCCAACCGAAATATTGGCAAAATAAATCTTTTATTAAATCCAATATATGTCTTTTTATTATCTAATGAATTAAATATGAATTGCTCTATTTTCAAAACATATATAAATGTTTTTAAAATATAAATATAAAATTAAAAATATATAAATGCATTTGGCAAGGTTATCCTGTCTATTAATTGTTGTGGTAGGCAGTTTAGCCTTTCGGCTGATAGATGTGGCATCAGAAGCACTTGCAGTCATGGGGTCGTAGTCAGAGTGGTTTCAGGCGTTAATAAGTAAGACAAAATAACGAAGTAGGTTGGGTTTAACCTCAGAGAGAGAGAGAGAGATGGGCAAGCGCCGAAGACATGGAAATGGCCCTGGAGAGTGGCTGCTTTACATGAAGGTGAAAAAAAAACTAACGACTTCTATAATCGAAGATTCTTGTCCTGTTTTGGGCGCGGCGGACTCTCAATGGAACTGTATTATCCTGTTTTGTATTACATCATGGCCAAACAGGCGAGTTAAATATTATCTACATTATAGGGTGATTGCACTATAATTACATTAAATATGAAAATCTAGTATATATTCAAATAAATTATCATTTATAATATATATGATTTATAAAACAACACTTGAAGTTACACCGCATGAGTTTCTTTTCAATGAAAAATCTAAATGTATTTCAAGGTGAAATATTGACTATTTCTAACCTTTTGGATGAGGTATGGAAGGGTGAATTATGAAGAGTAATGATAAACGGAAAAATAAAAGTGTCCAGGGATGGGAATCGAACCCACAGTGTTCCGCTTACCGGGCAGATGCCATGTCCACTAGGCTACCCTGGACATATTCGATTCCCATCCCTGGACACATTTATTTTTCCGTTCATCATTACTCTTCATAATTCACCCTTTCATACCTCATACAAAAGGTTAGAAATAGTCAATATTTCACCTTGAAATAAATTTTGATTTTTCATTGAAAAGAAACTCATGCGGTGTAACTTCAAGTGTCGTTTTACAATCACAGGCCGCAGTGCATTATATAATATATGATTTATGTTTGAACAGACATATTTTATGAATGTGATATACTGCTTGATCATATATGAGTCAAATCTGTAACCAATATTTGTTTTTATCAATAATTCATCTATTTACTCACACATTGATATATATGTAGAATAGCATCATCGCGCTCGATATATTTCTTGTCTTCTTATTATAAACTAGACGAAAGGCCAGGGCAACGCCCGGGGTTTACCCGAGTGCGAATATATTTTAAAAACGTTGTCTTGGGTGGTCGCTATTGACAGGGTGGTCTGTGTAGACAGGTGGATGTATCACACTGCTGATAACAGGGTTGCCTAAGGTGACCGCTATAGACAGGGTGGTCTGTATAGACAGGTGAATGTAACACAGGGTTGCCTAAGGTGACCGCTATAGACAGGGTGGTCTGTGTAGACAGGTGGATGTATCACACTGCTGATAACAGGGTTGTCTAGTGTGGTCGCTATAGACAGGGTGGTCTGTATAGACAGGTGGATGTATCACACTGCTGATAACAGGGTTGCCTAAGGTGACCGCTATAGACAGGGTGGTCTGTATAGACAGGTGAATGTAACACACTGATGATAACAGGGTTGCCTAAGGTGACCGCTATAGACAGGGTGGTCTGTTTAGACAGGCAGCTGATAACAGGGTTGTCTAGAGTGGTCGCTATAGTCAGGGTGGTCTGTATAGACAGGTGGATGTATCACACTGCTGATAACAGGGTTGCCTAAGGTGACCGCTATAGACAGGGTGGTCTGTATAGACAGGTGTATGTATCACACTGCTGTTAACAGGGTTGCCTAGATTGACCGCTATAGACAGGGTGGTCTGCATAGACAGGTGAATGTAACACACTGATGATAACAGGGTTGCCTAAGGTGACCGCTATAGACAGGGTGGTCTGTATAGACAGGTAGCTGATAACAGGGTTGTCTAGAGTGGTCGCTATAGTCAGGGTGGTCTGTATAGACAGGTGGATGTATCACACTGCTGATAACAGGGTTGCCTAAGGTGACCGCTATAGACAGGGTGGTCTGTATAGACAGGTGTATGTATCACACTGCTGTTAACAGGGTTGCCTAGAGTGACCGCTATAGACAGGGTGGTCTGTATAGACAGGTGAATGTAACACACTGATGATAACAGGGTTGCCTAAGGTGACCGCTATAGACAGGGTGGTCTGTATAGACAGGTGAATGTAACACACTGATGATAACAGGGTTGCCTAAGGTGACCGCTATAGACAGGGTGGTCTGTTTAGACAGGCAGCTGATAACAGGGTTGTCTAGAGTGGTCGCTATAGTCAGGGTGGTCTGTATAGACAGGTGGATGTATCACACTGCTGATAACAGGGTTGCCTAAGGTGACCGCTATAGACAGGGTGGTCTGTATAGACAGGTGTATGTATCACACTGCTGTTAACAGGGTTGCCTAGAGTGACCGCTATAGACAGGGTGGTCTGTATAGACAGGTGAATGTAACACACTGATGATAACAGGGTTGCCTAAGGTGACCGCTATAGACAGGGTGGTCTGTATAGACAGGTAGCTGATAACAGGGTTGTCTAGAGTGGTCGCTATAGTCAGGGTGGTCTGTATAGACAGGTGTATGTATCACACTTCTGTTAACAGGGTTGCCTAGAGTGACCGCTATAGACAGGGTGGTCTGTATAGACAGGTGTATGTATCACACTTCTGTTAACAGGGTTGCCTAGAGTGACCGCTATAGACAGGGTGGTCTGTATAGACAGGTGAATGCAACACACTGGTGATAATAGGGTTGTCTAGAGTGGCCGCTATAGACAGAGTGGTCTGTTAAGACAGGTGGATTTAGCACACTGCTGATAACAGGGTTGTCTAGAGTGGCCGCTATAGACAGGTGTATGTATCGCACAGCTGATAACAGGGTTGTCTAGAGGGGGGCAGGGAGGCCACGTGTTCGCTGGCAGCCAATGGGCGCGCATTCTATCCGTGAGCTTCAGACATACAGACAAACAGACAGAATAAGGCAAATATATAAGTAGATTGTTGAATATATTTATCGAATACATTTATAAAACCGTTAACAATTCTACAAAATATAAAGTGAAGTAATTTAACCCAATATCTAATACTCTAACAGGTCTGGATACCAATCGCTTTCTAGAATTAATTCTTGAGACAAAATGCTAGCGTTCTCAGTTTTTCTTCATATTCTGATTTTCAACTAAATTGATCGAAATTGAGCTCAATTAATGTGCTCAATAAAATTATTGCCTAATACCTTTGGTATCTTCCAACAATGCTATCCTTCGATGACTTCTATTGTAATATTTAATAAATTTTAATAGATTGTGTGTTATTCTTATATAATATCATATCATAATTATATAAGAATTATAAATTATGAAATTAATATCGCAATGAACCTATCTTAATTTACCATTATTTACAATGATACGCTTCAATAATTTGTATAAAATTACTGAGGAATAACAATTTACCCTTAAGATATAAATGCTTTATCATTATATGACTATATATTCACCATATATTAAATAAGTAATATCTATCATACATTATTCATATATATAAATATATTTTATAGTACACTCAGCAACTAGCAACAAAGGGAGATATAATATATATACATAAAGGTATTATGATTTTATATATGCATGGAAGGATAAATTCTCCAATAGGTATACCACAAGACAATGTTGTTCAAACATTATAACTGGAGCGTAAAACCCCTATAGGGGATGAAATATAATACATTAGAATATTTGTGTGAAAGATTCTAATGAAATATCCGGGCTGTTGGCTTTATTGCGCTTCAGACACTTCAGATATATATTTATCGTTAAGGTAATATTTCAAGACATATTTCAGCATCTATATATAGTAGAACGTTTATAGTTTCAATTGATGTATTAATTTGATAGCTTTGTATTAGATATCTTTAATAGGAAACAATAATTATATCGTATTTAATCGAATATGTGTCTCTATTTATTTCAGACGATTATTAATTGCTTAGCTGCTTAAATAAGATATAGGTAAATAGTGATATTTAACGTAATATTATGTTTTTATTAATTATAAAATCTTAAAAAATAAGTAGCTATTAATTAATAATATTCGAAAGTAATTACCTTTATACTACGCTACAAGTAATTAATCGTAGCATTTATTTAGTAATTAAAGCTTATTGGATCTTTTTTTATCATCATTATTAGATAGAATATTTGTTAAAGGTAATATTAATATTATATTGAATTTACCCTTAAAAATTAATATTTCAAAGCGTATTGAGTATATTTATAATATATTCGAATAATATATAGTGTATAGGAAAGATAATTTTTAATTTATAAAATATTAATGTATAAGAATTTTTAAAAAATAAGAAGGAAGATAAAAAAAAAATTAATGCATTACGCTTTTAAAGAAGGGCATTGTTTTGAAGGCCCTACTTTTCCATCAGTTTGGGAGAGAAGGGCCTCTAGCATTAATTTTCTGCCCATTCTTATGCAGACGACCTTTTTGAGATCGATAATATTAGATCATTTCCTTTTTTTCTTTGTCCCCATATCTTCTGTTAGAACCCTAAGGCATTATACCTATATTCAAATATTATAAGAATTTTAATATATTAGAGTAAGCGCTTAAATATAATTTTAATGAATATTTTAGTTATGGATTATATAAAAATGAAAAAAAGAGATATTTTATATGAAATATCGAACCACGTTTTTTTCTGAAATTCTAAGGGTATTAGAGTAAAATAGTTTCAAATTTTGATTACAGATGGCCCGCTAGTGCATCATATTATAAATATTCTAATAAAAGACACAAAATGATATTTGCGGAAGAGCGATTGCTCGAAGCATATTATATATTTATAATTGTATGTAATTCTACTGTCCTCAAAGCTTATGTCCATAGTTCTTCTAAAATACCCATTCCAAGAGTCTACTAAGAGTATCACTATAAAGGGAAGTTCCAAAATTGCAATATAACAGCGGTATGGTAGATTAAACTGGCGAAACCGCTGGGGGGGTTCAACACTGATGGGCCAGGCCCTCTCATTAATTTTTCCATTGCAGTAAGGGCAGTAGAAATTGTTTAATATCAAAAAGAATCTCACGCCTTTAAAATAGTTCCGAATTTTGATAACAGATGGCGCGCTAGTGCATCATAGTAGAGTTTGTTAGTGAGTAAAAGAAACAATCGTAATGCTCTCTCTCTTGAGTTAATCGAAATTCCTGGAGCGTACTAAAGTCGCTAACTATCCAGGCTTTAATACTTATTTCCTCTACATTATAACAACATCAACAAATTGAAGTATTATTAGAGATATTTTGCTTTAAAGATAGAAGAGAGAGAGGGGGAGATTGAAACTACTTTATTTCAATGTTCATATAAGATTATATATGGTTGATTACAATATTGAATAAATATGATTATATAATGATAAATATAGGAATAAATAGATATAAATAGATACAATTAATTGATAAATATAAATTTATATAAATATATATATACAAGGTCTTCATTGGTGGTGACCACTGCGGGAAAGACTCCGCCACCGGTGGACTGCGAGAGTTCTTTCCCACAGAGTGGGAAGGTGTAGGTGTTGTGTGGCTGGCATTACCCAACTCAAGACCAAGATGGTACTTGTAGATGGTAGCCTTCGCCACACTTGTTATTTTCACTGCCACGGGATGGAGGCCGAAGAGCCAGGCCTGCAGATCCAGGAGAACTTGCACGAGGCGAACACCTTCAGGAGTATGGAGAGAGAGTCCGAGCTTTTTCCAGCTAGGAAAAACTGGCGTGGAGCAGGCGTCAGAAAGATCTGTCCAATCTCTATAGAATCCAAGGAATTTTATTCTCTTCTCAAATTGTGAACAGGATATGGACCCCTGGACTTTCAGAATTTAACAAACATTATGTAAGGAAATAAGATATTATGCAAGGTACTATAGTATAATGAGAAACAACTAACTTCTATTTGCACCTTTTTCTGGTTGTCTCTAAATACTTCCATTCAGATTATTTTTATTCAAAACATCTTTATACTGTAAAACTTCTGTATGTACCTTTTATTTAATATATATTACATTAGAATGTATATTAATAAATATATATATACAGTTAAACTCGTCTATAGCGCCCCTTCTTCGGACTCACCAAAATAGGGTGCTATAGAGAGGAGGTGCTATAGACAGGTCACTTTTAATGTAAATCGAATCGTACTATGTATTTAAAATTGGGCGCTATAGAGAGGGAGGCGCTATTTAGAGGGGCCGCTATAGACACGTTTAACTGTATTTATAAATATTAAAAAAAAATAGATATGTATGATCTCTTTCTGTGATATTGACACAAATAAAACATCAAAATATTATATATCAATTTTCTCTGTTTTCAAATTAATATTTTTCTATTCATATAATATTAATTCATTTAATATAATTCAATATATGTATATATGAAAAAATAGTACAAATTTGATATTGTACTGGGATAAGGTGCATAAGTTATGAAAAAGGCATCTCTGATTAATCAAGAATGGGTATTTGGCCAATTCTGGAATAATTAAAAATCAACGAGAATAGTTGATATTTATTCCGATAGATGGCGCAAGCCATCAGCAACTTTCAGTTACACGATAAGAAGATGCCTTTTTCATAATATGTATATATATTAAAAAGAAATATTGCTAATTTACTAATTTTTCTGATATAAAAATCATTTCACATTTTTGTATAAAGATATATAAAGCTTCCAGGACTAAGTTTCTTGTTCAACTTTTTATTTTCCTAAATCAGACAAGAACGTTTATTTATAAACAAATATGGAATTTAATTCAGAAATATACATCAATTGAGAATATAAATATGAAATCATACATTTCTTATTCAGAATATATTTTTGAATATATCTATCAAATAATTAAAATATTAATAAATATAATAGATAAAATGAATTCTTTCTTTTGTGTATTTTTCTATATTTTTACCAAAATTTGTTGCAAGTAACAGACTAAGAAGAATACATCTAAAATGATCTATACTTTGGCAACAAAACTTGAAAATAAATTGGAGCGGAATACAATGGAGGAAACAAGACAGTTCAAAGGTGAAAAATTGCTGGTTGCTGAAGAAAAAAAAATTATAAAAATGGAGAATAATAAGAAATAATACAAAGCAACCGTTAGTGCTTCAAAGGAATTGGTAAAAACTTTCAAAATAACATTCTCATTTCTTATTTGTGAAAATATATATTTATTTATAAAATATATATACGCTTTTCTCAAATTATAAATTCAGAATATATATATTTTTTATAGAATTATTACAAGTATATATTAGTAAATTAAATTTAATTGTCATCTATAGTAAATATTTACACATATAAATTTACTGGCAATGCGCTTCTTTTAAATATCATCAAATATTATCTCTACAGACCTAGAATGAATAACTCATATCATTGCAGTAAGGTCTGTAGAGATAATATTTGATGATATTTAGAAGAAGCGCATTGCCAGTAAATTTATACAAGTATATATACTTATTTTCCTTATTTAAAATAATTATTTTAAAAATAGGGCTTATTTTGGATTTTAATAAGATATTTTATTAATCCAACATTTCGATGGACCAATCGTCTATCTTTTACGTGGTTTTTGTTATGAAGCACACAGCAGGTCGCCGTGAGCCACAGACGTCTTACAAGCTTATTGGGCGATAAACCATCTTTTATATATTTTTTAAACAAAATTGAATATAAAATAAAGAAAACCAATGGTATATATATATATATAATATCTTATCAAAATCCAAAATAAGATTTATTTTTAAAATACTTCAATTTATATTTAACAAGTATACAATATTATTCTGAAATCGATAGATCCATATAAATTATTAAGTAAAGCCCGAGTTAGAATATTAGAGAATATATTACATAGAATATAATATTATTATATATTATAATTTATTTAATATTTCGAGAGAATTTGAAATCGAATTCCTGATTAAGATTGGCGTACGATATATAGAAATATTGTTTATATTCAATTTACAAATTTTCATTTCAAATTGAATTCATTTGAAACTAATTTTATCAACATCAGAGTGAATTATTAAAAAGATATATATATTCTGAATATAGAGCAATCCATTATATATGTATATTTCAAAATTAAGGCTTATTTTGGATTGTAATAAAATTATTTATTAATCCGATATTTCGATGGACCAATCTTCCATCTTTTACGAGGTATTTTGCCGTGAAGCACGTAGCAGGTCGCGTGCCCCAGGTGAGCCACTAGACGTCTTCCAATCTTATTGGCCGATAAACCATCTAATATATACATTTTAAACAGAGTAAATATAATCAAAAGAAAAACAATGCTATATATGTAAATAACTATTGAAAATTAAGAGATATCTAATTAATTAAACAAATAAAATATCATAAAAATTGAAATAACTGTGCAATAAATATACAAATAATAGTAATAAATATCCGATTTAAAAATGAAATATAACAAACATGTAAATAGCATAATCATCTAAGAGGTTCTAAACTGAGTATATACATCTGGCAAGTCAATCTTTCTATTGATACTATTTTTATTTTTTAATGAGCTCCAGCTTTCTAAAATTAATTGGCAATGTTTTTTTTTGATGTTTTGATGTATTATAGATGTGTGATCGAAGTCTGGAGTGTGACTATTGTTGAACGCATGATCTACCAGTAGGGATGTCGGGTTATGATGCTTTAGTGCGGATTTGTGCTGGTTAATTATTTCAGATAAAGGTTGCTGGTTTCTCCTATATATATATTGCCTGACAGGATTTACATGGTATTTTATAAATTACATTGGCTCTATCTTCTGGCTTGTAGATTTGTTTTGTGTCAGGGTGACGGATGATGCTTCTTAAATAATCTTATTACAATCCAAAATGAGCCTTATTTTTGAGAAAAAAAAAATATTATAATCCTGTCGAATATTATTATATAAAAATGATGTCTGCTGATTTTAATTATATTGAGGACTATGCTAAGGTTCAAAGGTGAAAAATTGCTGGTTGCTGAAGGAAAAAAAAATTATAAAAATGGAGAATAATAAGAAATAATACAAAGCAACCGTTAGTGCTTCAAAGGAATTGGTAAAAACTTTCAAAATAACATTCTCATTTCTTATTTGTGAAAATATATATTTATTTATAAAATAAATCTACGATTTTTTCACAAATTATAAATTCAGAATATATATTTTTTATAGAATAATTACAAGTATATATACTTTCTGAATATAGAACAATCCATAATATATATTTTAAAATAGTCTTTTTGGATTTTATTAAGATTTTTTATTAATCCAATATTTCGATGGACCAATCGTCCATCTTTTACGAGGTTTTTGTTTTAAAGCACACAGCAGGTCGGGGTGAGCCATGGACGTCTTACAAGTTTATTAGGCGATAAACCATCTTTTATATACATTATAAACAAATTTAAATATAAAATAAAGAAAACCTATGTAATATATATATATATATAATATTATTAAAATCCAAAATAAGATTTAATTTTATAATACTTTAATTTATATTTACCAAGTATACAATATTATTCTGAAATCGATGGATCCATATAAATTATTAAGTAAAGCCCGAGTTAGAATATTAGAGAATATATTACATAGAATATAATCGATTAAAGGTAAAGACTCTTCTAGTAAGGTATATCAATTAAGAAGGATTAGAAGATGAGTTTCTTTTATTGTAAGAATGCTACGAGCTTTCGGACAAAAGTCCTTCAACGGGCATAAATATAACTATACTAAGGAAGATAACGATGGCTGTAGGGAATATATACACGTATTGGTTTTACATCTTCAAAACTATTGAAAACAACCGCATCATCTCCCATCTTACAATTTCAGGTTTCCCTCTATCCTTCATAGAAAAACACACCTATTCACCTGTTCCTCTAAACCCTCCTGCAACTTACAAATCCACATGTGTGATCCCATTCTCTCCCCTTTCAGTTAACCTCTCCCGTTTCCTCAAACCTTTTGGCATCCGTACCTTTTTTTACTAACACACCTAACCTCCACTCACTCCTTAGGCATCCCATCACAAAAACCGACACCTCCATTGATCCTCTAACAACTACTGGAGCAGTCTACTCGGTCTCGTGCCAACAGTGTCCTGCCACCTATGTGGGGGAGACCGGTAGAACCATCGCCATCTGAATGTCCGAACACACACGCAACATCACCAACCGAGACACCCGTTCCCTTATTTTTCAACACATTGCATCTTCTGGCCATTCCTTTGACACTACTAACCCAACCATTCACTACAAAAATATCTCCAACCTACACCAGAGATTGGTTCTGGAAGCCATAGTTTTAACCAAGCTACACAGTATAAATAGAAAAATAGACATCCCCGCAGTCTACTCAAACTACATTTTCAATTAAACTTTTTCAGATTCTACCTTTAGTATATTAATAACCCCCCCCCCCCCCTTTCCCACCATTTTCAGTCATACTAGTTTCAAATAGGTTTTTGTTCTCTCACTGGTCATTAAATACCAATTTCATAGATGGCAGCCCAGAATACAACTTTTAACCGTACAAAAATCCACCCGTAATTGTTACCTGGATACAATTAGTTATACAGTTGAAGATCTATTACAGTCATATTTTTGTCTCATTGATATTCCTTTTTTCTTTCAACTAATGTTTTCTGCATTTCTTGATTTGCTCTCTAGAATTTTTTATTTCCGTATTTTTTCACTTTTACAAATAGTTAAATTGATCATTTGCATGTCTTTCTTTATATTCTTAATATTTTTATTTTTATTTCTATGTAAAACCAATACGTGTATATATTCCCTACAGCCATCGTTATCTTTCTTAGTATAGTTATACACTGCGTGACATTGAAAATGGAACACCAAGAAATAGTGGCCAGAAAATTATGCAAATTTCAGGGTAGACGCGCCTAACCGAGTTATGCAAATGATGTAAAATGCGCAGCTCTCGTGCGCACATGGAGGAAGATATAAGGGAAGGAACTTGCAGAAAGGACAGTATTCGTGTCGTTATTTCTTCAAGGAAAATCATTGTAGAAATTTTGTTCTTGTGTCAAAAGACACGAGTAATAACAGAGAATGCCAGGTCATCGTAAACAGAGGCAGTTCAAGCAGACAGACGCTTTTACGAGGGGCATGGTGATCGGACTGAAAAGGGCAGGTTGGTCCATACGTCAAATCGCAGCTGATGCACACCTTGGTGCGTCCACGGTGCACCGACTGTGGAGAAGATGGTTGGAACAAGGAAATGTGGCAATTTATAGGAATGCCGGTGCAACCAGAGTGACGTCAGCACGTGTGGATCGGCGTATCCTTCGACAAGCAGTGGCGGCCCCACAAGCCACTTGTACCGCCATCATGCAACATGTGCAAGACACCCAAGATCATTCCATCTCGACCAGAACCATTTCCCGTCGATTGGTTGCTAATGGCTTGCACTCATGCCGTCCGCTATGAAGACTGCCATTGACCCCACCGAATAGGCGCCAACGTTTGGAATGGTGCCGGGCTAGATCGACGTGGATGACGGAATGGCACAGGGTCGTGTTCTCAGATGAGTCGCGTTTCTGCTTGTCCAGTGATAGTCGCCGTGTACGCGTGTGGCGTCGACGTGGAGAAAGGTCCAATCCGGCAGCAATTGTGGAACGCCCCACCGTGCGACAACGTGGAATCATGGTTTGGGGCGCAATCGCGTATGATTCCAGGTCACCTTTACTTCGTATTCAGGGCACTATGACGGTCCAACGATACGTTGATGATGTGCTGCGACCGGTGACACTCCCCTACCTTCAGGGGGTACTCAATGCCCTTTATCAGCAGGATAACGCCCGACCGCATACTGCTCGCATTAGCCATCAAGCTCTGCAAGATGTAAAGATGCTTCCCTGGCCACCGTACTCTCCTGATCTCTCACCAATCGAGCACGTCTGGGACATCATTGGACGCCGTTTCCATGCCTTGCCACAGCTGCGTTCAGAAGACGAACTGTGGCAAATGGTTGAGAGGGAATGGAGAGCCATCCCTCAGGACGCCATCCGTACTCTGATTGACTCTCTACCTAGACGTGTTGCTGCGTGCATCGCCGTCCGCGGTGGTCCTACTTGCTACTAAGCCGACGCCGTTCTCGCTCTGTATTATGACTATCATTTTGAAATAAAGATCATTTATTGTTCGTCCCTGTCTCTCTCTGTCTGCCGAGTTTCATCACTTTCTGGCCACTATTTCTTGGTGTTCCATTTTCAATGTCACGCAGTGTATTTATGCCCGTTGAAGGACTTTTGTCCGAAAGCTCGTAGCATTCTTACAATAAAAGAAACTCATCTTCTAATCCTTCTTAATTGATAGAATATAATATTTTTATAAATTATAATTTTATTCAATATTTCGATCGTTTGAAATCGAATTCCTGATTAAGATTGGCGTACGATATATAGAAATATTTTTATATTTAGTTTTGAAAATTTCATTTAAAATGAATTCAATTGAAACTAATTTTATCAACATCAGAGTGAATTGTTAAAAAAAAATATATATATATGTTATATGAAGGTATTATTTAAAATGCTATTTTATTTAAAATATATATCATAGATTAAAAAATTTGTGAAGTCGCCCGCCAGAGTTCGCGCTTTCTTTTTATATAACTCGTTGTTGTTGTTGTTTCCCGATGGCCGGCTTAAACCTTGGTAATTATGTAAATAATATTTTTCTTTTCTTGTTCTACTCGCCTTAAGACAGGCTGACTTTTATCAAATATGTTTTTTTTTATATATTCCCTTAGCTCAATTAAAGCTATTTTTGATAACTATTTTTATTTAATTATTACCAAGACTGCAGAACAATTACACATATGCTCATGGATTTCAAGATCAAGCAAATGACCAATAACTCCTCTACAAACAATTAATCTCATAATAGCAGAAATCTTTCTATTCATAATATATTATAGGAATTATAGGAATGCCGGTGCAACCAGAGTGACGTCAGCACGTGTGGATCGGCGTATCCTTCGACAAGCAGTGGCGGCCCCACAAGCCACTTGTACCGCCATCATGCAACATGTGCAAGACACCCTAGATCATTCCATCTCGACCAGAACCATTTCCCGTCGATTGGTTGCTAATGGCTTGCACTCATGCCGTCCGCTATGAAGACTGCCATTGACCCCACCGAATAGGCGCCAACGTTTGGAATGGTGCCGGGCTAGATCGACGTGGATGACGGAATGGCACAGGGTCGTGTTCTCAGATGAGTCGCGTTTCTGCTTGTCCAGTGATAGTCGCCGTGTACGCGTGTGGCGTCGACGTGGAGAAAGGTCCAATCCGGCAGCAATTGTGGAACGCCCCACCGTGCGACAACGTGGAATCATGGTTTCCACGCTGACGAGCGCCAAAAAGCGCGAAACGCGTTCGTGGATGGCTTTTCTTGATTTATCAAGAAATTGGGTTGGCCAAATATCAGGGAACAGGCAAAATCAATGTTTAGTTGATTTCTGTTCCACCAGATGGCGCTCTGCCTTCTGTAAAGCACATGTGCTCCTGGTCAGGATATGCCATTTTTTATATTGATTTCAACACCTGATCTTTTTATCTTTTATTTTTTTATTTCGTTTTTTAATATATATATATGTATATTAAAAATGGCATATCCTGACCAGGAGCACATGTGCTTTACAGAAGGCAGAGCGCCATCTGGTGGAACAGAAATCAACTAAACATTGATTTAGCTTATTCCCTGATATTTGACCAACCCAATTTCTTGATAAATCAAGAAAAGCCATCCACGAACGCGTTTCGCGCTTTTTAAATAGAGAGCAATCCATAAATATATTTTTAATGAGTATAATTGAATAAATGAGTATTTTAATGAGTATAGCGAAAATATATTTTTAAACTTAATTCTATTGACGTTAGGTGGAGCTGAGTTTTTAGTTGACATAAATACATTGTTATAAAAGAGGCAAAAATTGTCATTAATGGAACAAATATAATCAGGTATATTCCATTATATTTTCCATCCCATTTACCTGATAATATATGAAAAGACAACCGCAAAAGCGCTTCGGACTGTTGACTTTTTTTAAGCGTGGTGCAAATTGTATTTCAAAAATGTATCAAAAAGGTGCCTAGAGAGGCTTCCTTAGAAATCACTAAAAGGGAACCTATGAAATAAAATGTAAAGTTTCGCTAAACATGTGAATTTCCCTTTATTCATATGTTTTAATATAAAACTAAGTATATTCATATATATTTGATAATAAAGAGACATTGGATTGAATAGAAGATTTAATTTGCCAATAATTCGGTTGGCTGAATGCCAAACTTTATCAAGGCATTACATTTTTTGTATAAACAAACTCAGCGCCGCATAGTGTTATATTATCATAGTTGAAATAATTAAAATATATATTGGGAAATTAAATATTTTATTAAATCTAATATATGCCTTTTTATTATCTAATTATTTCAGTATGTATTGCTCTATTTTCAGAACTATTAATCTATATACCTAGGTTTTCTATATTCAGGTGTTCACTAGGTGACAACAGGGTTGAAAATAAAGGCTCGAATGCTAATCAATATTGGAACACTTACTTCAAGAAAGCTAATATTATTCAAATTTTATATGGGTTAAACTAAATTTATTCAAAAATAAATTCCTTACCGAATAAATATTATTTAACTTTAAAGTTAATAAAGGAGGCTATATTATAAATATTCCATAATTTTTAGGTTCAAACTTCTAAACATTTCCCGTTCTTCATTTTTTTTTAAATATTGAATTTATATTAAAAATAGGTGAATAACAAGTAAAGCAATGGGTGCGCCCCTGTATATTTAAATATTTAAAATATAGTTTTGAATTTCTTAAAATTTGTGCTTAGTATGTATGTAATATAAGACAAAATATACATAAATATATGCACATATTTTTTTTTTTATTTGTTAGAATATTATCTTGCTATATAAACTGACACTATGATAACCAATAAAATTGAAATTATTTTGAAAATATTATTTGTATTAATCTATTTTATTATCTTATATATACAGTTAAATCTGTCTATAGCACCCCATCTAAATAGCGCCTTCCACTCTATAGCGCCCGATTTTAAATACGTAGTACAATGCGATTTACATTAAAAGTGACCTGTCTATAGCACCCCTCTCTATAGCACCCTATTTTAGTGAGTTCCAATAGGGAGCGCTATAGAGAGGTTTAATTCTATGGAGATTGTCATTCACCATGGATATGGGAATTCTATAAATCATTGAAA
Organism: Cordylochernes scorpioides; assembly: GCA_030710605.1. Lineage (NCBI taxonomy): Eukaryota > Metazoa > Arthropoda > Arachnida > Pseudoscorpiones > Chernetidae > Cordylochernes > Cordylochernes scorpioides. The sequence continues at coordinate 21,707,394 of CP092881.1, read as the reverse complement.
ATATACACTCATAAACAAAACTTAAATAGGTTGTACCTTTACCATGTATATCGGTATTCAGACAATAACTCTGAAAGATAATTGATACACAGTGACCTATATTGAAGACACACGAGATAACTAAAATAGACACTAAACTAAGCCCCATCTATTGACCGTCTCCTCAGACCTGCAGAATAAGGTCGGTAACAAAGCCACAACACCAGCATTGGAAAACCAGGAAGCCTCCACTTAGAGATCATGGTTTCGGGCTCTTCTCTCTTCACTCTAGGGCGGGTTTTATTTAATGAGTTACAAAAGGAATATATTGAATTATAATGTATTTACAAATTTACAAAGAGGTGATGAGCTGGTAGATTGGCTAGACCAAATTTATAGCAAAAATAAATGTTTATAAATGAATTTCCTTCCGTCAACATTTTCATCTATATATTTTTATATATTTGAACATAATTAAAATATATTATATCAGAGATATTTAGTAATATTTTAACATAAATTACAAATTATATTTATAATTATTGAACAAATTACGTATATGAAAAAGTAGAAAGAAATTTCTTAATTCCAGCACCAACTTGCTTGTGAACTACAATGTATTTATAATATAGCATCAAATATAAGAAATGAATGTCATATTATTTTTGTACCTTTTATTCTTACTTCACTATAAAACTATTTAAAAGACCTGACTTATATCAGTGATGAGGCATCCTTTCGGTTTCAGCTGTGTATTTCGTTTACCGCTCTATTATTGTATTTGGTCTTATCACCTTATGTATTGAAATACTCAACCTGCAACCCCAAACCACATCATTGAATGTATTGGCACATCCATTGTTGAGCTCTAATCAGCAGACACCCTCAATAGTCACAAGCTCCACAAGCTTGATACCCTAATTTGGTTGAGTAGAGATAAGAAAGAAGAAGATATATTTTTGGCATAATTCTCACACCTCCTTGTTAGGTTTATATTACGCTGAATATTTCAATATAAAACAAAGGTAATTTTGTACATACTTAGCTATATCTCGTCTGTCTTCTATAAAGGTTACTGTGGATCAAATATCTCTCAGAATTATTGTCTGAATACAGGCTAAATGTACAAATTGCTTAGATTTTGTCCATGAGGGTAGATGAAGAATTCGAGCAAAATTGCATGAATGCTATCCTATTCCATTCTGTTTGATACAATTCTTTACATATTTATGCAATTATGCACATATGGTATACATATAGTAGAAGAATATTAAGACCCTACCTTTCATATAATCGCGGACAGTTTCCTATAAGTGTGTATATCAGTTTTCGATAAGTGTAAAAATAACATATATACTTATTGAAAATAAAAATAAACATGTTTATTATACAAATAAATGCTGTTTGCAAATTTGAGAATCAAATTATAAAACTATTTTAGAGGCGTAATATTCCTTTTAAAATAAAACAATTTCTACTGTCCTTACTGCGATGGAAAAATTAGAGGGAGGGCCTGGCTCATCAGTGGTGAACCCTCCCAGCGGTTTCGCCAGTTTAATCTACCATACCGCTGTTATATTGCATTTTTGGAACTTCCTTTTATAGGTGACTGTTGTAAGACTCTTGGAATGGGTATTTTAGAAGAACTATGGAAATATTACGAAATTTAATAGGTTCTGCAGACTTCTTATTATAAATAGACAGCTTCATGCAGCTTGAGGAACTACACTACTATGCGACTTGATTTACATCAATGTAAATAATTAATAAGTTACTTTAGAATATAACTCATTGTAAATAGCTCAACTTGATCAACTTTCTCTCTCCACGATACTAATTATTACAGATAACTTTATTAAATCAACTTCCATCATTGCTTAACATACTGTAAATGACACCCTTGCGATTTATTCTATCTGCTTATGTTGTTGCTTATTTGTTTAATGTATATGTTTATTTAATGCTCTTTTTCTTAATTGTTTATTTTCTTTTTGGCAATTCTGTTACCTACTCTACTACAATATGAATTATTGTAAATAGTTTCACGCACAATTATCCAGATCGGATATAGCGTGTCTTATTTGCAACTGGTAATAAATAAATAAACATGTTTAATAAACAAATAAATGCTGTTTGCAAATTTGAAAATATTTTCAAAATGAAATGATAATAGAAAATATGTTTATACAGAGACACAACACAAAAATACATTCTTTAAAAAAGTTAATAAACTTTCTCTAAAGATAAATAGCTTTCAAATTTAATAAAGGAAGAAGTCAATTTAAAGAAAAAAAAATTGTATAAGATAACTTTACAAGGAAACTTAAAAATAGCAAAGTTTACAATTTGTTATTGAAACCTTATTTATACCTAGTAGTTTTTAAAATGATATATTAATTTAGATACAGAGAGAAAGCTAACAAAACAATTTTGAAGTTTTCCAAGGAAGGTTTAATGTAATGAAAGATTTCCAGTGGAAAACTAAGTCTCCCAGTTTTATGACACTGACCTAAGAAGATTAGGTTCCATACTAATCTTCTTACGATACAATAACAATTGCTTATCTTACCTCACTTTAATTGTATTAACACAACTTATATTGTGGTGTTTTCTTCGCTTCCAAACACAGCTCCCAAAAATTGAAAATAAAAATTAATATTGTATCATATTATAGATACCTTTATTAAAGTAATAGAGATATTTTCTCTTTTTTTCTATCTTATAATATAGAGTTATATATTTATACTATATTTTATATAGAATATATTTTATTATGTCAAGATATAAAGGTAAAAATAAAAGAAAAAATTGCAAAGTATATATTAAAAATAAAGAAGGCATCTCCTGACCACTAGCACATGTGCTTTTTAGATGGCAGCGCGCCATCTAGTGGAGCAAAAATAAACTAAACGTTTATTTAGCTTGCTCCGTGATATTTGGCCAACCCAATTTCTTGATAAATCAAGAAAAGCCACCCACGAACGCGTTTCGCGCTGTTGGCGCTCGTCAGCGTGGAGTAGGCTATAACCACTGCGACTAAAAATATTTTTGGTCCCAATGACTTTTGGAGAAATCAAGAAATGGGTATTTAAGGCCAAATTCAGGTAAAGATGCTTAAACATGAAAAAAAAAAAACAATAGAAAAAAAATAGATAAGTGGGTCAGGTGTTGATATTAAAAATAAAGAAGGCATCTCCTGACCACGAGCACATGTGCTTTTTAGATGGCAGAGCGCCATCTAGTGGAGCAAAAATAAACTAAACGTTCATTTAGCTTGCTCCGTGATATTTGGCCAACCCAATTTCTTGATAAATCAAGAAAAGCCATCCACGAATATATATAATATATTTTATTTTAAAAAAGATATGCTTTGAGGCTTGCTATTCTTTCGTTGTTGCCATTGTTATTGCTTATTTCTCAGGTTGTTTAAACGATCTCAATTAGGTCCTATTGTCTCAGTTTTTCTATTCTAGTCCTGGGGTTTTCCCAGAGGTTTTGCGCGTCGGACGATGCAGCATAAACTGGAGAAGGAAAATTATTTCAATGAAGAAATACACAATTCACAATTCGCCTTTTGATTATTACTTTTCAAATCGTAACGTTCAATAGTAACAGTATCTATAGATACACTAATATGTAATTTATATTTATTATATATATATGTAGTATATTTTAAGGTAGATAAGCACAATCTTCTTATAATTATTATAATAACCCCATATCTATATAAAATATGTATCAAACTTGTAATAATAGAAGTGACAATAAAATAAAGATGTAGAGGTAGACGACGCGACAAAAGCCAGACGACAAAGACCAGACGAACAGGTGTTTATGATAATGAGTTCAATCCCCCCGTCAGCAGGTGGCCAGACATAATTAATAACCCAGCGATTGACAGGTGGCGTGATTACGGGAACCAATCAGAACTCGCCGCCATCTGCGAGCGTCTCATATAAAAGCCCCCCAAGATTGGGACAAAGAGTTGTGTTTTAGTTGTTTCAGAGCGACGCTGTCATACGGTCAGTCAGACTTCTCACCCCTATCCGCGATGTAGACTTAGGGCATCCGTGACGTCCATGGTCCGACTACCTTCGTCCGTGGTCTACCTCTACCTCCTTGGAGTTACCACCTAGACCTGCCTCTGTCTCTTGCTGTCCCAGTGCGGGAATCCCATCACGCACCCACTACCACGACTGCCCAGCACATTCCACAACGGGATTACTACAGAATCCGTTAAAGTCGACAGGATGACTGAGGACAAGCAGAGGATGACGGAGGTCGAAGACGAACACGTCGCGGATGCCCTCACCAACATGCAACCCCACTGCGACGACCTCGTAGGCCGACTGGCAGACGCCATTCGAGGACTCGCCGTACCTCGTGCGGAGGAGGCCATTATCTCCTCTTTCGACGGATCACACGCAACAAGCAGCCTTCCTCCAAACAGCCATCTCCAGAGATCAACTCCAGCCAGCATCAGCCATTTCAAGGTACTTTATACTTTGTTTCTACCATTTCCCCCATAAATTTTATATTTTCACTTTAAGCATTTTAAAATCAATTATAACCTTTTTTATAGCATTTTTATTCAACTTTTAAAACTTTCACACTATCATTTATCATTTTTACTTTATTTTAATCAAATTATAAATGTTAATTCATCATTTTCAAGTTTATTATTAAAAATATTCAATCACGCATTTTTGCCAATTTACTAATCTTACATGCCTTTCTTAAATTCACCTAAAATGGCATTATCCAAATATGCAACTTTCAATTTTACATAAAAAATCATATTATATTTTAATTACTCGAATCATATTTTCTAAACTCATTTGTGTTATTTTTTTTTAATACCTTATTTGTGGCCATAGTATTAATAATTAAATTTATTACACTCTTTATTTTACTTGACCTATTACTATTCCAATTGATATTTCTCAATATTTAAAAGTTTTAAAAACTAGTCCTAGATTTGTATTTTTATAAATATCAATTTTAAATCATCTCATCTCAAAATGTGCCTCCCATTTTTCCCACAATTACAAATACAACTATAAATGTAATATGCAAAAACTTAATATCATACCATAAAATTTCCATACCCCATTACATTTCATTCCTGCCTGTGTTAAATTGTCATTTACGAAACTCTACCGAAATTTGTACCCATGCCCTAACCTTTTCTCAAAAAAAAAAATTTCGTAAATTCATTATTTTCTAATTTTTCTAAACCTAATCATCGCATATAATCTCCAATCTAACGATTTGTCTGAACATCTTGACGCAAAACTTACTGGGAAACTAAGGTTATTTCACCTAGAGAATCCCAGAACCTCCTGGACTAAGTTAATTAAGATAGTAACTAATAAATATAACGATACCCCCCATACGATAACTGGATTTCCCCCCGTATTTTTAATGTATAATATAATCCCCTCAGACTTAAATAATAACATAAACCCCTATCCCAATATAATAGAAAGTAGAAAACTAGCAATACAACGTACAAATGACAGGCATGACAAAGAAACAATTAAATCCCCAAAATGTCGTCCATCACCACGGCGGTATTCCAAGCTTCATCCCAATGACAAACAAACTCAAGGTCGCACTGATCTCCCCCCTAATTGTTTTTTTTCTTCTACTTCGTCTTCCCTTACCTACATCTAAAGGGTTGGAATGACCTTGTACTCACCATTAGCAGAGATAGCCCTACTTCAACACTCTTGTCTGACAATCAATCAATTATAGAGCCAAATTGCCTCCCCGTAGGCTAAATTAGAAGGACATCATTAATCTTGCATCTACACTGTCTCATTCTTGTCTTCCTCCCCATGTTAACTCCACACGGAGTGCTTGGGTAAGCAACGAATTATTTTTTTTCTCTAACGCTCGACTCAGGCCACCACCAGCACGATGCGCCCACTCATTTTTCGTTTAATTTTATTTTTCATCTTATCGAGCTCAATCACCGACAGCAGTGCAGCTTTTGAGACACCATCTCTTTTTAACCTCTCTCAGAAAAGATTTCTTCCCCATATTCTCCCATAATTCTCCTCTCCTTCGATCTTCACGCCTTTTGCCCATCTGATCTAATGCTACTTACAGAGCATCTTGAGATTGCTGAACCCTGAAAACAATACTTCGCTTCTAAGCTCGTATTGCAGGGCAGGACTCCTGAGATGTCCTTTGCAGAAACCAATTCAGACCTTCTTCCTCTATTTCCTCACTGCGTCACTACCTATCGCACACCTTTTGCTTAAGTCAATTTTCTTTTATATTTTATTTTACTTTTATTATCTCTACTTCTCCTCCTTCCTGTATTACATCCCTGAAACTATGTTGTAAATATTCAAGGCACCTTAAGTAACAAAAAACTGTAACTAGTATACCAACTTTCCCAAATATTTACTTTCGCTATTGTGTGTGTTTACTTTAAATTTATCCTTCCTATGCACTCCTCTTATATAATTTTTGTAGTTTTATAATATTATATCAATGTGTCACCACTACTCCCCTTTATCTTTATTTTTATTCTAGTAACTAATTTGTGCCCCAAATTATTTCCCATTTAATAGGTTTGCTAGCTTTTCTCTCATTTATTTGTAAATAGACTTACACTTTTACTAGTTTTGTGGTGTTGCACTTTGTTTTTTAACTTACCAATGTAGATAAAACATTTCACTATTCATCAATAATATCATTTTGTTTATTAACCATCAACATTAATGCCTTCAATTACCAATCAACCCTTTATATATTATTACCTTTAATATTTTTATTTTCTCTTTTTCTCATCATGTTCAGACTTAGCATTTTACAACTTCAACTATTTTAGGCACCGTCTTAAAAAACCTACACCTAACAATATTTATAATATTTCTTAAATAGATAAAACATTTATCATTTTATTTTTCTTAATAGATTTTCAAAATGTTATTTTTGACGCTTCCCTTACAACCTCTTAACTCTATCCCATGAACCTTTCCTCCCAACCTTTCCCTCCATCAAGAGTTTATTGTTCGTCAGCCATTTTCTTTTTTTTTTTAGTGATTAACCTAACTAGAAGACCCTTCCTCGCTGTACATCTCCCAACAGTGAGCTCAGGAGACCCAGTTAGATTTTTTTTTCTCTCATCGTCCGGCTCATCATTTTTTCATTTTTCAACTTTTTCTTTTCACCATACAAGCCGGACACAATCAAAATTGTCAGCAATAACTCTCTTACACCCACCTCTCCTTTTCCGCATCCTTCAAACCTCCAACCTTCCAAGGGATTCCAGTTCGCCGAACATTTTTGTTTTTTTTCATTGATTAATCCGACTGGAACAATCCTTCCTCGTTATACCATTCCCGATAATGAGTTCAGGATATCCAGCGCGATATTTTTATTTTTTTTCTCATCGCCCGACGCATCATATCAATTCATCATTTTTTCAACTTTTCAGTTTTTTTTTACAACTCAACCGCGCACAATCATTATGGACAACAGGGATCCCTCTTACCTCTACCTCTACCTTTTACATCCATCAATCTTCCCACCTCTTTTCACTGTCAGAGCTAATGATGCAGACGGAATATCTTAGGCCTTCTGTTAATGAAAACAATGCCTCACTTAAACAAGTTCGCATTGCATTGCAGGATGCTTGGGATACTACTTTTGCAGAAACATGCTCAGACACCCCCTTTCTTTTTCAACCTTAGCGTCACATTATAAGTTCAGTCAATAAACTAACTTCATTTTTTTCTCTCATCTTTAATACAATAAGATATTATTTTCCTTGTACGATTCATTTTACCATAGTTACCATTTTGTATTATATACCTTCTCTTAATCTTTTATCATTCATTTTGTACGTTTTCATTGATACACCACCATTACAACATCTTTCTCTTTTTAACTTGTAGCTTAATAATAATTTTAACTAATTTGTATACAAATTATTTCTTTTATTATTTATAATAGGTTTGTTAGGTTATCATTCATTACATGTCATTCCCCCAACCAAACCTTCATCACCGGGGACACATTCTGTAGTATATTTTAAGGTAGATAAGCACAATCTTCTTATAATTATTATAATAACCCCATATCTATATAAAATATGTATCAAACTTGTAATAATAGAAGTGACAATAAAATAAAGATGTAGAGGTAGACGACGCGACAAAAGCCAGACGACAAAGACCAGACGAACAGGTGTTTATGATAATGAGTTCAATCCCCCCGTCAGCAGGTGGCCAGACATAATTAATAACCCAGCGATTGACAGGTGGCGTGATTACGGGAACCAATCAGAACTCGCCGCCATCTGCGAGCGTCTCATATAAAAGCCCCCCAAGATTGGGACAAAGAGTTGTGTTTTAGTTGTTTCAGAGCGACGCTGTCATACGGTCAGTCAGACTTCTCACCCCTATCCGCGATGTAGACTTAGGGCATCCGTGACGTCCATGGTCCGACTACCTTCGTCCGTGGTCTACCTCTACCTCCTTGGAGTTACCACCTAGACCTGCCTCTGTCTCTTGCTGTCCCAGTGCGGGAATCCCATCACGCACCCACTACCACGACTGCCCAGCACATTCCACAACGGGATTACTACATATATATGTAAAGTGTGTATTTGAAGATTAAAATAAACTAATCATAAATAGGACTTTGAATTGTGAAATATAATTAGAATATAATATAGTTTAATGTAATTTTTGACTATATGATATTTGTGTGCGTTATATCAAATATTTAATATATCTATTATATGTAGAATATATATTTCAATTTGCTTATTTTGGTAATGGTGCCTATTTCCTTGAACGGAATAATTGGGTGCGTTGTTGATGGAACCATCTGAGATATATAAAGATAGGAATATATAGCATTTCGTTATAGTAAAAATACGATTTCTATATAAATTTCACATATTTGAAAGCATGAATGTTTACACAGGCCAGGCTGATGTTTTTAAAGTGTTAATCACATTGTTTCATGTCATTCTGTTTTTATATTTGTAGCTTTATTCCTTAAATAGTGCTAATATCTCTTTGACTAGGCCTTGCAGTATAGGGTTTGGAAAGTATGACTGAAATAAGATATTTAGTAAGGGAAAATATAAAGTAGATATTGATATAATAAACAGAGTGAATCCCTTTTTCAGAATATCTCTATATATATAAAAATGAATGTTTGTATGTTTGTATGTTTGTTTGTCTTTGTCTTTGTTTGTATGACTCCTATACAAATTCGCAGTAGATCACTAATTCAAACCAAAATTTCCATACATAGGTAAAAAATAACGGGGAAGACGATAGGCTATTTCAAAAAATATATAAATCAATTATTAAAACTATATATTCAAATTATTCAACTTAGCTCACAAACAGCGCCCTCTAGAACGCGTGGGCATCTGACGGCGGCGCGCGCCCATTGGCTGTTTTATACTCTTTACTTTTGTTTAGCTTTTAAATAACATATTTTCTTCTCTACTTTGCCTATTTTTATCACTATTTTATACTCTTTTCTTTTGTTTAGCCTTTAGAGATCTGAGATGCCTCCCAAGAAACGCAAACCTATTGGAAAAGTCCTACCAAAAGTGAGTAAAAAAATAAATGTGCGAAGTGCTGAGACTGCTGTGCAACGTGAGCATCGTCTTAGGATTAATCGAGAAAGGGCCAGTACTTCGAGAGCGGCGGAATCCGTGGGACAGCGTGAGAACAGGCTTCAACAAGAGAGAGACAGGGCCAGTACCTCAAGAGCGGCGGAATCCTTGGAACAGCGTGAGAACAGGCTTCAACAAGAGAGAGACAGGGCCAGTACCTCAAGAGCGGCGGAATCCGTGGGACAGCGTGAGAACAGGCTTCGGCAAAAAAGAAACAGGGCCAGTACCTCAAGAGCGGCGGAATCCGTGGGACAGCGCGAGAACAGGCTTCAACAAGATAGAGACAGGGCCAGTACCTCAAGAGCGGCGGAATCCTTGGGACAGCGTGAGAACAGGCTTCAACAAGAGAGAGACAGGGCCAGTACCTCAAGAGCGGCGGAATCCTTGGAACAGCGTGAGAACAGGCTTCAACAAGAGAGAGACAGGGCCAGTACCTCAAGAGCGGCGGAATCCGTGGGACAGCGTGAGAACAGGCTTCGGCAAAATAGAAACAGGGCCAGTACCTCAAGAGCGGCGGAATCCTTGGAACAGCGTGAGAACAGGCTTCAACAAGAGAGAGACAGGGCCAGTACCTCAAGAGCGGCGGAATCCGTGGGACAGCGTGAGAACAGGCTTCGGCAAAATAGAAACAGGGTCAGTACTTCGAGAGCGGCAGAAACCCCACAAGAACATACGGCCAGGATTCTGCATGTCAGGGAAAGAACTTTGGCCTCACGAAACTCGCGTGATAGACTTTCCAATTTACTTTTAGAAGGTTTTAATTATGATTCGTGCAAAAATTACGAACAACACCCAAGTATTACTATCGGCCAAATGTCTATAGTATGTAACTACTGTAAAGCAAAGAAATTTAAAGATGAGCCTCCTGGCTTCTGCTGTAAAAATGGAAAAGTTTATCTTTCACCTCCGCAATTACCACCAGATGAGCTTTTTTCTTTGATGTCTGGCAATTCATCCGAATCCAATCATTTTTTAAGGAATATAAGAAAATACAATTCATGTTTCCAAATGACTTCGTTTGGTGCCACATCATTTTCAGAAGAAAGTGTTTTTCCAACAACTTTCAGGGTTCAAGGTCAGGTGTACCATAGAGCAGGTTCATTATTACCCTCACTTGATCAGCCTCCCCAATTTTTACAAATATTCTTCGTGGAAGATGCTCAGCTAGAGGTGAACCAAAGATGCCATTTCAGTTCTGCCTTGCGACATGGTACAGTATTGTGCCTACAGCGTATGTTTCATCGATGCAATCAACTTATAAAAATATTTAAAACAGCATTGGAGAATATGCCATCAGATGAATACAAGTTAGTAATAAGGGCTGATAAAACACCATCAGGTGAACACGAACGCCGTTTCAATGCTCCTCAAAGTAATGACGTTGCTGTAGTTCTATCAGCGGATGAGTTTAATCAACGTGACATCATTATACAACGCCGCAGCAATGCACTGAAACGCATTTCTGAAACACATAGATCTTATGATCCACTTCAATATCCTATAATATTTTGGGACGGCGAGGATGGCTACCATTTTAACTATAGACAGATAGACCAAAATACAGGTGTACCAACTAATAGAAAAGTTTCAGCTATGAGCTTTTATTCATATAGAATAATGGCCAGGGATAATGTTTATAATCACATTGCAGGCAATTATTCAGTCAATATATTGTAGATATGTATGCAAAAATTGAGAGCGAGCGTCTTCTTTACATCCGTCTTAATCAAAAAGAGCTCAGAGTGGAAGAATACATTCACTTGAGGGATGCTGTTGCCAATGATGGGATGGTTGCTAATTTTGGAAAATTGGTGATACTGCCAGATACTTTCACAGGAAGTCCTCGACACATGCACGAGTACACACAAGATGCCATGGTCTTTGTTAGAACTTATGGACGCCCCGATCTTTTTATAACATTTACATGTAACCCTTCATGGCCTGAAATTAATGCCGAACACTTTAATGGACAGAAACCGATGGACCGCCATGACCTGACAGCCAGAGTGTTCAAATTAAAGTTGAATAAATTAATTGCTCTAATAACAAAGCAATGCATATTTGGGGAGACTCGATGTTGGATGTTCACAATTGAATGGCAAAAACGCGGACTACCACATTCACATATTTTAATCTGGCTTAAAGACAAAATTCATCCTATTCAAATTGATAATGTTATTTCCGCTGAGATACCAAACCCAGAGGAAGACCCCAATCTCTATGAAGTGGTGATAAAAAATATGATCCATGGACCATGTGGCACTTTTAATATAAATGCACCATGTATGAAAAATGGCAAGTGCAGCAAAAATTACCCAAGAGACCTGATTAGTGATACACAAACTGGGTTTGATGGTTATCCTCGCTATAGGAGACGAGCCCCAGAAAATGGAGGTTTCAAAGGCAAGCTGAAGGGCCGAGGAAACACTGAAATTGAAGTAGACAACAAATGGGTTGTTCCATACTCCCCACTTCTTTCTAGAATGTTCAAGGCCCACATAAATGTTGAATATTGCCATTCAGTTAAGTCTATCAAGTATATTTGCAAATATGTGAATAAGGGCAATGATATGGCCATTTTTGGACTTTCCAAAGAAAACACTAATGATGAAATATCTCAGTACCTGTTGGGTAGATATATCAGTAGCAATGAAGCAGTTTGGCGGATATTGAGTTTTCCTATTCATGAACGTCATCCAAACGTTGTTCACCTTAGTGTTCATTTGGAGAATGGCCAAAGGGTGTATTTCACCAATGCTAATGCCCGGACAGTTGCGGCAGCACCACCAAACACTACTTTAACGGCTTTCTTTCAATTGTGTCAACAGGACCCGTTCGCAAAATATTTGCTCTATCCTTAGGTTCCACGATATTACACTTGGAATGCTTCAAGAAAGAGTTTCTGCAGAAGGAAGCAAGGAACATCAGTTCACGAACATGAAGGCATATTTGCCAGTGAAGCTCTCGGTCGAGTATATACTGTTCACCCTAACAATGTGGAATGTTTTTTTCTCAGAATGCTGCTTCATACAGTCCGAGGACCAACTTCATTTTCATCTTTAAAATGTGTTAATGGTGAAGAATGTCGCACATTCAGAGAAGCTTGCCAAAAGCTTGGCTTACTTGAGGATGATCAACACTGGGATAATGTATTATCAGAAGCAGCAAGTCAGTCTTTTCCTGAACAAATCAGAGAACTCTTTGCCATTCTACTGACCACCTGCAACCCATCCAATCCTCAAAATTTGTGGGAGAAATATCGTGAGAGCATGAGTGAAGATGTACTTATCAAGGCCAGAAGAGCTAACCCTACTCTTGACATAAACTTCTCATCCGATATTTTCAATGAAGCTCTTTTATTGTTACAAAATAAGTGTCTGGCCATCAATGATAGGACATTATCACAGCTAGGCTTGCAATCCCCGGAGCGATGTCAGCCGACAATATTAAATAGAGAACTTATGAGAGAAAAGAACTACAATATTGAACAACTTCGCAGGTTTGTTGATTCCAAGAAGCCTCTCTTGGTTGAAGATCAAAGAGAGGCATATAATAGCATTATGGACTGCATAAATAAACAACAGGGTGGCATTATTTTCCTTGATGCACCCGGAGGAACTGGGAAAACATTTTTAATTAATTTATTACTTGCTGAAGTCCGATCAAAGAATGCAATTGCACTTGCTATTGCCTCATCAGGGATAGCTGCCACACTCATTGCTGGAGGCCGTACAGCGCATTCAATGCTTAAATTACCATTAAACATTGCTAACGAACAATATCCCACATGTAACATTAGCAGTACATCTGGTCAGGCCCAAGTACTCAAAAGTTGTATAATCATTGTATGGGATGAATGCACTATGGCTCATAAGCATTCTCTTGAAGCCCTCTATAGAACTTTGCGAGACTTAAAGGGAAATAATAAACTAATGGGAGGAATTCTACTACTTCTAGCCGGTGACTTTCGTCAAACTCTCCCAGTCATACCGAGGTCAACTCCTGCTGATGAAATCAATGCTTGCCTTAAAGCTTCAGTTCTTTGGAAGCACATTAAAAATATTACATTAAGAACCAATTTGAGAGTACAAGTTTTAGGGGAACACTCTGCACAGAATTTCGCTCGCAAGCTTTTACAGATTGGTGAAGGTACATTCCCAAATGGATCCCCAATGTGTGATGTATCTTTTCCTCTTGATTTTGGAAATATAGTTTCATCTGTTGGGGAACTTATAGATAAAGTTTTTCCAAATATAGCAGAAAATTTCAGAAATCACGGATGGTTGTGTGAGCGAACAATTCTTGCTCCTAGAAACGACGCTGTTGATGAAATAAACAACTGCATCCAGGATATGCTTCCTGGCTCCGTAACTGAATACAATTCAATTAATACAATGGTTGATGTTGATGACACTGTGAATTATCCGTCTGAGTTTCTCAACTCTCTCAACCCATCTGGATTGCCACCACATCATCTACGGCTTAAGATTGGCTCGCCCATCATGCTCCTCCGAAATCTTGACCCTCCTAAGCTTTGTAACGGTACAAGACTTTGCGTAAAAAGACTGTTGCCTAATGTCATTGAGGCAACAATTTTAACTGGGAAGGAGAATGGAAAAGATGTGTTGATTCCTCGCATTCCATTGATACCGAATGACTTTCCTTTTCTTTTTAAACGCTTGCAATTCCCTGTACGGTTGGCATTTGCCATCACCATCAACAAGGCCCAGGGGCAATCCCTCAAGTGTTGTGGTGTCAATCTTGAATCTCCATGTTTTTCCCATGGGCAGTTATATGTAGCATGCTCAAGAGTTGGCTCACCAAATCATTTGTACATATATTGTAAAGATGGAAAAACTAAAAATATTATTCATAGACAGGTTTTATAAAATTGCAGAAGCCATTGCTTAAATTTTAGCATGCGCAGTAATATATACCAAGTAATGCTTACATATAAATTTATAATGCTGATATATATCTTAATAAATATTGTTGCAATGTTCTGTCCGCTTTACCTTTTTTTCGGTGTTCGCTTTCCCCATATTATATACTAGCAGAGTGACCCAGGCAATGCCCGAGGAATGCTCTAACCAAATATATATTCACTAGGGCAGATAAGCACTCGGGTAAATCCCGGGCGTACCCCGGGTCACTCTGCTATTATGTCTAAAAGTGAATGTATGTCCGGTATACAAATTTGTAGGAGTTCACTAATTCGAACCAATATTTTAATACATATGTACAAAAAATACAAGGAAAACGATAGGCTAATTCAAATTATATAAAAGTGGATATTCTGATTTCAGTACAATTTTGATTAAATTATGCTGATGCAAACAAATAGATTATGCTAATAACAAACAATTATAAAAAAAATTCTTATCTAAATATATATCACTCGGGTAGATATGCACACGGGTAAACCCCGGGCGAAGCCGGGTACATCCGCTAGTAGTTCAATAAAAAAGAGTTACCTCAATTTAGGTGCGAAGAATTTTATATACAAAGAAGGTTATAGAATGCTTTCTAGACAAACAATAATTCCATAGTCAGTGGTAAAAATTAATGATAATGTGCCGCAGATATATTCTAACAGATATTATGCATAGCATTATTTCCATATTGCCCCTTTCCCATGTCATATGGCAGTTTGGACATATCCCAAGTAACTTACTTTGTCATGGAATATACTACTGTATTATAGCAAGCTGTAAAGTATCATATAGCTAATAGTGAGCATATAAAATATATTTTCCTTAATTTTGAAAACAAATTCATTTTTGTCACCGAATTTTCACATGCCTATATATATATATAAAGAAAAAAAAAGCATATCTTTATCGTGACACTGAAAGTTGTTTCAAAGTTTTCTCACATGCCTATATCAGTTTTAGAACTGTGATATTTGACTACATTATACGAAACAAACAAATACATGGTGAAAACGGACTTAAATCATTTTTATGAACAATAGTCGAAAGGGCATTATAATACAACCAATATATCGATAATTATGATATCATTGAACTCTCTGTGTAAAGGAAACGAATATCTCCTGAGACAATGGCACAGGTAAAGGTAGAGCGATACGGTATTGGTGAGTGAAGTGTAACTCTCGGTTTACTTCCAATAAAGCTGCAGTAACAGGTTCCTCTCCGCCGTAAACCGCCATTTATAGCCAGGAAGCACCAGGTTTCTACTGCCCTTGGAACTGGAACTGGGATAAACCAGTCAGAAGGATACCTCATTCCAACCAGAATATATTTAAACTACAAAATATTTTAGAGATCAAAATATATAATTACAGGATATCAATTTAATAAGTGCACTTGGTAGAAGCCATGATAAAGTACTGAGTAAGTAGGTATACAATAAAAGGAGAGAAACGTTTTATTATAAAAAATATTTATTGATACCCCATCTCTTTGGAATCACATCTTTGAATCATATCTCCTTGGAATCTCATATCCTTGGAATCCTATCTCATTGGAATCTCCTATCTCCTTTGAATACCATTTACTTGGAATCCCATTACCCTGGAATCCCATCTCCATGGAATCCTATCTCCTTGGAAGCCTATCTCCTTGGAATTCTATCTCATTGAAATCTTCTATCTCCTTGGAATACCATCTCTTTGGAATACCATTTCCTTGGAATACCATTTCCTTGGAATATCTTCTCCTTGGAATCCTCTATCTCCTTGGAATCATATCTCCTTCGAATACCATTTCCTAGGAATCTCTTATCTCCTTTGAATACCATTTCTAGGAATCTCCTATCTCCTTCGAATACCATTTCCTAGGAATCTCTTATCTCCTTTGAATACCATTTCTAGGAATCTCCTATCTCCTTTGAATACCATTTCCTTGGAATCCCCTATCTCCTGGAATCCTATTTCCTTGGAATACCAAATCCTAGGAATCTCCTATCTCTTTCGAATACCATTTCCTTGGAATCCCCTATCTCCTTGGAATCCCATCTCCTTGGAATCATATTCCCTTGGAATACCAAATCCTAGGAATTTCCTATCTCCTTTGAATACCCTTTCCTTGGAATCCCCTATCTTCTTGGAATCCTATCTCCTTGGAATCCCATCTCCTTCGAATACCATCTCCTTGGAATCCTATCTCCTTGGAATACCATTTCCTTGTAATCCCCCATCTCCTTGGATTCCCATCTCATTGGAATCCTATCTCCTTGGAATACTATTTCCTTTGAATCCCCTATCTCCTTCAAATACCATTTACTTTGAATTATATCTCCTTGAAGTCCTATCTCCTCAGAATCTATCTCCTATCTCCTTTGAATCCTATGAAATCCTATCTCCTTGGAATCCTATCACCTTGGAATCCCCTATCTTCTTGGAATCCCATCTCCTTGGAATCATATTCCCTTGGAATACCAAATCCTAGGAATTTCCTATCTCCTTTGAATACCCTTTCCTTGGAATCCCCTATCTTCTTGGAATCCTATCTCCTTGGAATCCCATCTCCTTCGAATACCATCTCCTTGGAATCCTATCTCCTTGGAATACCATTTCCTTGTAATCCCCCATCTCCTTGGATTCCCATCTCATTGGAATCCTATCTCCTTGGAATACTATTTCCTTTGAATCCCCTATCTCCTTCAAATACCATCTCCTTTGAATTATATCTCCTTGAAGTCCTATCTCCTCAGAATCTATCTCCTATCTCCTTTGAATCCTATGAAATCCTATCTCCTTGGAATCCTATCACCTTGGAATCCCCTATCTTCTTGGAATCCTATCTCCTTAGAATACCATTTCCTTGGAATCCCCTATCTCCTTCGAATATTATCTCTTTGGAATCCCTTATCTCTTTGGAATCCTATCTCCTTGGAATACCATTTCCTTGGAATCCCCTATCTCCTTCGAATACCATCTCCATGGAATCCTATCTCCTTGGAATACCATCTCCTTGGAATCCCCTATCTCCTTCGAATACCATCTCCATGGAATCCTATCTCCTTGGAATCCTATCTTCTTGGAATCCCTTATCTCATTGGAATCCTTTCTCCTTGGAATCCCATTTCCCTGGAATCTCCTATATCCTTCGATTATAATCTCCTTGGAATCCTATCTCCTTGGAATCCTATCTCCTTGGAAACCTATCTCCTTGGAATCCCATCTTCTTGGAATATTCACGGTGTCACGATGTGTCGGAAGATAGAAAACGTCCTAGAGAGGCTAGGCCAAGAGAAAATCGATTGTAGACCTTGATGATTCTTTTTTACTATCCTAATAAAGAGAATGACAGTCACTTGAATTTAAAGTTGAATTCATCTCTTGAAGGCGTAAGAAACTAATATTGAATCAATGACATATAATATATTAAGGGGTATTATACCTAATGTAGATTCAGTAGAAACATAAAGTTTTGTTTAATTCACTTACACATTAAATATAAATGGATATAGAATGCCCTTAAATATCTCTAAATATAGTGCCTACGGTATGTTCCGAAAGGACTGTATATAAGAAGGAAAAAAAGAAAATACATATATATGGAATATACTAATAGTAATGTGAATTAATAGATGAATCCATACATAATTACTTTATTAATTAACTTATACATATAGAAATACTTCAAATAAAAACACTAAATTTTTTTCTAAAAGAGTGACAACTTCTATTCATCTCTCTTTTTACTTTTGATCGATAAAAATTATAAATAAAAAAAACGATATACAAATAAATAAATAAACAAATAAATTTACTGGCAATGTGTTTCTTTTCATCAATATATGTTCATATATAAAAACAAATTATAAAGATATACTCTTAATAATGGCATATTTGATGGAAATTTTCACACTTAATATCATTATACAAAGTAGTTAGAATTAACCTAATTGTAACATTAGGAAGTAAAAATGTCTACATTTAAAGACATTAAACGTTAAAAAATGAAGTTGTAAACGCCAGAGCTTGTTTCATTAAGTGGAATTCTCCTCACAACTCCAAAGTACATGAAAACTCTTTTACCCGAGAGTTGTTGGAATTGAAAAACCTCCAGTTCAACACTAAACATCTAAATTATTTTAAATGTAACCATACCGAGTCATTTAATCTTTATAAAATAATCTTTAATTTCAATTAGCTACTTGAGAAATATCTGCAATTAACACAATTACATATGTCAATTTTATATAATAACATAATATAGTAATTATTGTTAAATATATTTTAGGATATATATATATGAAAAATAAAAAAAAGGGCCAGGTGTTCGTATTAAAATCAAAGAAGGCATATCCTGACCACAAGCACAAGTGCTTTTTAGATGGCAGAACACCATCTAGTGTAACAGAAATCAACTAAACATTGATTTAGCCTGTTCCCTGATATTTAGCCAACCCATTTTTCGTGTTAAATCAAGAAAATCCATCCATGTCAGGGGTCGGAATTGATATCAAAAAAGCATATCCTGACCACCGGCACGCCAGCTTTTTAGATGGTAGAGCGCCATCTAAAAACTCATGTGCTTGTGATCAGGATATGCCCCATATTTTTAATACCAACAAAAATTTTTATTATTCTGTTCACGTATATAAATATATATATTCTGACCAGGATCTGCCATCTAGAAATGTAAGCCTGGTCAGGATATGGCTCATTTGTTTTTAATATCAACACCTGACCTTTTTATATTTTTTATTGTTTTTTTCACACACACAATATATATATATATATAATACATTATAAAGGACTGCGGCGTATGATTATAAAACAACACTTTTCTTCAACAAGTTTCACCGCATTTCTTTTTTTGTGAAAAATCAATATTTAATTCAAAGAGAAATATTTACTATTTTTAACTTTTTTTGGATGAAGGATTCCCGCCCCTGGACACTTTTATTTTTTCGTTCGCCATTACTCTTCATATTTTCACCCTTTCATACTTCATCCAAAAAAGTTAGAAATAGTAAATATTTCTCTTTGAATTAAATATTGATTTTTCACAGAAAAGAAACTTATGCGGTGAAACTTTAAGTGTTGTTTTATATATATATATATATATATATATATATATATATATATATATATATATATATATATATATATATATATATATATATATATATAAATTGACCTTAGAGATTATAAAATATATATTTTAATTCTATAAATATTAATTATATTTTTCTATTCATAAATTATTTTAAGGATGATATCACAAAGGCTGGAATTTAATGAATAAAATGATATATAAAGTTATTTCTCTGATGGATATTTCACCTTCAGACACCGCGATAAATGAGATGGGGGTTCAATAGGTAGTTAATAAAATTTATTAGAGATGGGCAATTATAGAGATTTTCTAAACGTCGATATAGCTTGTGATTGATGGACACCACAATCGAACAGTGATAATATGAACCATAAATTGGCCACTAATAGTGCAAAAATATTGCTGACCTCTCCTCTGGCTCGAAGCCAAAACCCGGCCATGATTTCTTCTTTTCTCCAACCAACTGAAATCTGCTCCTTCCTTCCAACTTATTTGACCTCGTATACCATTACTATACTATTCTCATTGAAAACTACACTTTTTCAATTCAATAAAATTTCTATATAATGATGTGCAATTTTGTCATTATGATTCTTATTAGAGTTATTTATTGTATGGATATATTGTACATGAGTTTGGTTTAATTTAATATTTAAATCGTTATATTTTATTATTTTGTAAAAGTATATCAGGCCTCGAGAGAAAAGTATCTTCCCAAAAACATTTTATTCTCTGATTTTCGGGCACAAACACCTTTCTACAGTAGAAAACATGGTATTTTATTCTGTAGAAGGGCGTTCCTGACCGAAATCTAAAGAATAAATATATTTTTGAAAATATACATTTCCCTGGAGGCCTGTTATACTTTTACTTAATATTGACACAGGGAATTATTTTATTGGTGATGGTGGTGTCTTGTTCTTTTGTTGCTCCATGGAAAGGGGGGTGCCATTGGCCCGTTAGTCAGCCACATTTCAGAGTTCACTGTAGGCCTTCACGGTTACTGTAGCGGCTCGGGGCTCATGACACCATACTTCGCCCTACAGGGCAGTCCCTTACTTGTGCTGCTTCTCCCGCCCACCACGTAAAGGAGGACTTCTAGGAGGGAATTATTTTATTGAACATATTTATATGTTTCTTGAATATAAAGATACTTCGGCCAGTAAATCTTTTTATTACCTCGAGGTTTCGAAAAAAGCTTTTTATCGAAACGTCGAGGTAATAAAAAGATTTACTGGCCGAAGTATCTATATTTTCAAGAAAGTAGAATGCCGGCCAGGCAGCATCTATCTTTTCGATATATTTATATGTATGAATTGCTTTTTAACTAATTCGAACGATTTTATAGGTCCTCTCGAAAGATTCTGTGAAACCGATGTAGCCATTACACTGATCAGAGCCATAGACCAAAATGGGTATGCTATTTAGCTTTTGTCTGAATTTAACTAGTTTTATGACATTGATTTTCATAACTTTTATATTTCATCAACTGGTGGGATGAGGTAAAATGTGTTTTAAAGGGGACTGTACTTCATTTGGTATATTAATACCAATTTATTTGTCTACCATTTGATGTCAAATAGTTCTTTTAAATAGGTTTTTCTTTAATTTGGTTTTAGAAATTTTAGAAACAGAATATTCATATAAAATATCGAGCAAAATATATATTTTATTTGTAATACCATTAATAAGTATTGTAAAAATGTAGTAAAAATAAATTTTATAAATATCTATAAAATTATCAACAAAATATATCAAATTACCAAATTACTTTTAACAAAAACTTATTTTGTTTAATAATTTTAACACTAAATTAATAAATATTACATATGATGATGACGAATATAAAAGACCTGTGTAATTTGGTTTATTCTCAAAATTTGGATACATTGAATATATATTTTTCAAATTTAGATATATTTTTGATAACAATTCGTTAGGACCGTATTTTGTTTAGGAATAATTATCACATCAAATTAAATATAATGTTTTAAAATGTAAAAAGAAACTCATTGTGAGAAAATATTTTGTAATTTAAAAACTTTTTTCACAATTTTATCATGAATAGAGATTTATATAATGTTTTATAGATTTATTCTATTTTATATATATAAATGTAAACCTTCAAATAAAAATACTAACCATAATCTTTTGAATCTTAAATATTGTTATTATCATATATAATTGGCAAAAATATAACTATTTTATAGTAAGACATCAATATATTTAATTCAATTTATTTATTGAATTTATACTATTCAAAACCTAATATTTGAAATAATAAGTAAAGTTTTAAAATAGTTCTGATATTAAAGATGAAATTATTTATATAGCTGTGTGTGACGATACAAAGTGCTACAAAATATATAATTTTCATAAATAGATATCATATTTTTTTCATTTTGATCATTTTTGATTATATAATTCCCTATTTATATAGTAACTTGCTAAACTACAATTTAATTTCAAATATTTTGGTTAAAAGAAACATAAAAATGTAAAATATTCTATACTAAACTACAAACTGTCTAACAATATTGTTATGCTAACGAAATAGATTTCCAAATGATTTTAATAACTATGTAAATAAATCTAACACAATGCTAAAATGTTTAGTAACAAGATGTGGCAGTAAGTTTTTCAATCTATGCGGAGGCAGAACAATTTGCAAGATCCGCTGTTTAGGCTGGATTTTCGTCACCATTAGCATAAAAATGTTTTCCAAATTTCTGAAGATAAATTCAATTTTAGCATACACGTGAAATATATATTAAATTGGACATGTATAAGCACTATGTTCTTTTTTTTTGTACAACTTTAGATATTCATATAACATATTTATGTATCAAAATTCGAAACTATTTTAAACGCGTACGATTCTTTTTAAAATTAAACAATTTCTACTGCCCTTACTGCAATGGAAAAATTAATGGGAGGTAATTTTGATAACAGATGGCGCGCAAGTGCATCGTAATATTTATGTATCATAATATATTTTATTTATATTTAAATTGATGTAGCTCTATGTATATGTTTAATGTTAAATTGTCTTTTACACAGAGAGAATGTTTATTGTTTAATGTGCCATTTTCAAAGGAATAAAAATAATTATAGAGATTTCTCTGGAATGAAATTTAGAAATTAGTTTCAGAAGGCTTTTCTCATCAGTAATAAACCCTAATAGCGGTGAGATTGGTTAATATTTAATGCGGAATTTTGAAAAGAATATAAATAATACTATAGTAATAACTGTAATGAAATCAAAAGAATAGTTTAGATGGCTTGGCTTATCAGTGGTAAACACTTATAGTCGTTTCGTCATATTAATCTCCATTTCGCTATAATGCTTTATTAAACTTCAATATTTGTGAAATATTTAGTATAATTGGAGTATTTATTGACTTCAGAAGAATATTAAAGGTAAATAAAATATAAAAACGAACTTCCACAAAATATTTTAATTCATTTTAATTCAAATATGAATTGAATATAAGAATATTACGATATATGATTATGAAAAGATTAAAAAAAACTTTCACAATAAGTTTATTTACTTATAAAAACATATTTCGGAAGGAAATTTGATACCTTTATAATATTTTTGGTTTTACACAAAGTGTACGTTAAACAAAGTAACGCAATTCCATAATATAAATTAGAAATATTTATTGTCCCGTTTCAAAAATATAAATTAGTTGAATTATTCTCAAAATAATAAATATATATCCTTATTAAATAGTATATGTTATAGTGTTATAATATCACAGTTGATATAATTTAAAATATATGAGTTTGTGTATACAAAAATGTAATGCCTCGATAAAGGTTGGCGTTCAGCCAACTGAAATATTGACAAATAAATATTTTATTCAATTCAATATATGCCTTTTTATTAATTAATGATTTAAGTTTGATTGATCTTCTTTCAGAACAATATATCCATATTGTGTAAAGTAATATTGTGCTTATGTGAATTTATAAATATATATATATAGGTTTTTAAAATGTTATTCTTTGAAATATCGAATATCGCAATTATACTTTTCTAATATATTCTATAACAATTTTCCTCAATAAAAACTTCTATTTATTGTCCCAACTCTAGGTTTCATTAATAAATTATGAGCACAAGAATATATAACTAATTATCATTTTTATATTCAAACTCATCGTTTTAAAAATTATTTTATTTAAGAGCTCACATTGTTTCGAGTGTATCTGTTGTGTTGTGTTTGTGTGTGAATGGAATTATTTCTTAGAATATGAAGATATTTAATAACATTATCATAAATATATTTTATTATTTGAGAGACAAATTTTTGCACCCACTGAACATAGGATTAAATATATATTGGTACAGCTTGGCTGATTATTTTTTTATTCTTTAGTGTTGGGAAAAAAATAGTAATTTGAATCATAAAACGCAAAAATTGATTATTACTTTAATTATACATATATAGATGGAGATAATCGTTATTTTCAAATAATAATTCCTTGTTATTATCACAAACATTCGTTAAAGAAGAGGGTATAAGTTCTGAAACTGAATTTCGAAATAAAAATATTTTAAAAAGCGTTTATTACAATATCTTTTTTTTTCTTTATATTACTGATTAAAAGAACACACAAAAAAGTAAAATATCGTATATATATATTATAAAAAGAAAATAGATTTCTGTTAATTTTTGATTATCTTGAGGATTATGCTATGTTAATACAGTCGTGGTTAAAATCTTGAAAATATACACTAAAAATAGTTTTGATCAGTAATTGTTTTAATTGAACTGAAGGAATATATAAAAACATAATTTGATAAAAGTACTGCCTGGCTTAATGCGTAAAAATAAAGAAAATTAAAAACCTATTTACATAATATACAAAAGGTTTGAGCCGGCCATCGGGAAACAACAACCATGAGTTTTTTTATAGGGGAAGTGTGACCTCTGGCGCTCGATTCAACATAGTATTAGAATCTATGAAATATAATTTTAAATATAATAATATTTTAATATAACATATATATATACGATATTGTATCTATAAAATAAGGTGCTTACACCGTATAAAAAATAATAAAACTTTCAAAATAAAAAGCATTTTACAATCCCTATATTATTTATTTTTAGTCCTAATTAAAAAGAAAGAAAAATTATTTTATATATATAACGATATTGTATCTAGAAAAGAAGTCTGCTTACCGTAAAAAGAAAAATAATAAAACGTTCAAAACAAAAAGCATTTTACAATCCTTATATTATTTCTTTTTAGTCCTAATTATAAATACAGAAAAATTCTTTTATATATATAATGATATTGTATCTAGAAAAAAAAGTGATTACCGTATAAAGAAAAAATAATAAAACGTTCAAAATAAAAAGTGTTTTACAATCCTTATATTCTTTCTTTTTTTCTAATTTTAAAACAAGGAAGAAAATTCGTTTATAATAAATATAACGATATTGTATTTAGAAGAAAAGTGATTACCGTATGAAAAGATAAAACGTTCGATATAAAAAGTATTTTAAAATCCTTATATTCCTGCTTTTCTTAATTATGAAGCAAAAAAAATTCTTTCGATATATATAACGATATTATATTTAAAAAGATGCTTACTGTATAAATAATATGGAAAAAATCAGTTGATCGTTTAAATATGTAAATAGTGCTTCCCAAAACATCCTCTTTCTCTCTCAATTTATCAATTGAACATCTTTAACTTGGCTCGCGTTGAAAGAAATCGCTTCAGTTTCTCTGCTCTCAAGCAAATCCTGGTTACCATACACTTTATCTTTAGTTCTTTCTTTACCCCCCTTCATTTTCTTCCAGCCAGTTCATCAATCTAATTTGTATTTTCTTAATACTTTTTCCATTCATTTCTACCAGTCAGAACGCTCTTTTAAAATCCTAATTTTCTTAAAATATGCTTTATCGATTATTTTACCTTTTTTGCTGAGGACTTTCAAAAAGTCTCATACGTTAAGGGCTTTATATTTCTTCTCAGAATATTTTACCCTCACGAAGTGAATACATAGAAGATATGTTACCTTATATTATAATATATGACGTGTATAAATACATTATATATATTGTAGAAATCATTTGCGGTATATATATTAAATATAATCTAAGAATTCAAATATTTCTATATTTTACAAAATATATATTTTATTTTTATTCTTTGATAATTTAACTCTCTGTTTAGCATCGTTTTTAGAAATACTTTCTGTTTTGTTGTAAATATGCGTAGTTAACATATCTATCTTTTTAAATCAATAATATAGGATTAACTTTATAAATTCTATATAACGTGAAAATAACTAATGTGTAATATTTTATCAAGTAATTGAAAATAAAAGCTACTTGATGGTAAATAATTATCTTTTTTTTATCACGACTGCACCTTCAACCCTTTATCTTATCGATCCTTTGTCTTAGCAATCCTTTATCTAACAACAAACAAATTATTCCTAACATATATATAGAGTTGGTTTGAAAAAAGAATATTAATACATCAAATGTTTAGGGGAATGATGAGAGTAAGGTTCTAAACCATATCAAAATAAATAACTATCAAATATTGTTAGCATATCTATATTAAAAATATCAATAACAACAACAACAATAGCCTTTATTGGGCACACGTGCCATACAGGATTCTCCCGGTAGGAAAAAATAAATAAATAACAAATTAGCATCATAGTTATATACAAATATTGGGTATTGACCTCGACCAATTATCGAGTTGGATCCGGTGTCTGTGCTAAACATTTTGATTGAGCTGATTTCCAGTTATTAAAAATATCTGAAAAACCTTAGACAATACATTTCTTTATTACAAAACTATTTGTAATAAAAAACACTTTGCGTAAGGGTTTTAGCTATTTTTATTAAAGTATATCACAATATTCTTATATTGGCATATCTATATTATTTATAACGGTTTTTATTTTCTAATTTCCTACGCATATAAAGATTATAGAACAAATACCCTCGAAAATTCGATCGAAGAATTTTTATTCAAATCTTCAGTGTAAATTCTTTTTCACTCTTCACGAACGTTAGAATAATCCTTTACGTATACGCATTTATAGGCTGTTCTATTATTATTCTTCAAAATATCAATCGGATATTTCGAAGTTTATTTATTATCAGTTTCAAATAAAACACGCTATATCCGATCTGGATGATAGCGCGTGAAACTATTTACAATATTGTAGTAGAATAGGTAACAGAATTATCAAAAAGAAAATAAACAATTAAGAAAAAGAGAATTGAATAAACGTATACATTAAACAAAGAAGTTCAGGTACAAATTAATTCTATTTACAAGTAGCATTAGTGAATATCGTTCAAACCATATTCGACTAAGTCAGCAACCATCTAATCGACAATATGGATTTTTTTAGGGATTAGTACAGCTAAAAGAATAAAACGTTTAAAGAAAGGACCGAATATAGCGTTGCAACCTTTTTTTATCATTAAAAGGAAAACTAAATTTGAGTATATTTATATCGTTAAGCCCTTCTCTATCTATAAATATTAACGTACATACTTGGAAAGATACAGTTCATTTGTTGTTTTTTTAATAGTTATATATTATAATTTATTATTAACACGTTTCCATGATTAACTTTACATTCACGATACACTTTACCTTTCCTTTTATTCTTTAATCGAATAATTAACGCGGTATATAATTATTTATTAGTTATGAATATAGAATAATATATTTTCGATTCTTTAGATTATAAAAAGGCTTTATATTGGATTTATTCAATGCAAAATATGCATTTTTATTACATAAATGCTTATTTAGGTACCAAAGGAGGCACATCTCTTTTTTTTATGCATCAGGACGATGCACTGTTTATCACTCTAGTGAAATCTTCACTATTGATGATCTATAAACACCAGTTTTGACGAATTTAGATAAGAAGCCAATCTGTGTATATCATGGTTTCGGGATTTAGGCCTCATCAGAACATTCACAACAGTGTAATATCACTCTTGTCCGAATATGCGCTGAAATTAAGCACAACTCCCTTAGCACCGTCTATGGAAACTAGAGATTTCGGGTCGGTGACAAAGCCACAACATTAGCTTTGACAAACTGACAAGCGACTAGCAACTTTACTAGATAAACATATCTTTTGGGATTATATAAAAGGGCGTACCTGGATCTGTAAAGAAAAAAAAACATTTTTTTCTTTACAGATCCAGGTATGCCCTTTTATATAATCTTAATTAATGGATCGCCTTTTGACTCAAACATATCTTTGTCAAATTCTGAGCATTTATTCTGATCCCTTATGAGCGCTTCTCAATTTTCCGAAGTTGGTGTTGTGGCTTCGTTACTGACACAAGTCTGCTAGTTTTCAGAGACAGTCAATAGACAGGGCTTAGCTTTAGCTTGGATTTTGACCAAAGACGTGACCTTTTATATAGACTCTAAACCATATATATGATTACTAATCATATTCTATTATAAAAGGGAGATTACATTGTGTTAATATATTCATTTCAAGACTTGACAAAAGGTTATAAGTCCAGTAAAAATACTTCTAAATTATTAATATATT
This sequence comes from Cordylochernes scorpioides, assembly GCA_030710605.1. NCBI lineage: Eukaryota > Metazoa > Arthropoda > Arachnida > Pseudoscorpiones > Chernetidae > Cordylochernes > Cordylochernes scorpioides. The sequence goes on along the minus strand of CP092881.1, from coordinate 21,679,144 downwards.
CAGCTTTTACACACCAAAGAGATTTTAATATTAATTATCATTCTAATTAATTTAGTAAGTAACAAAGTGTATGTGCTTTAAGCTTCAGCATCGTAACCATCCACTAAATCAATTTTAATTAAATCACCTCAGAAGACATGAGAGGATTAAAAATCTTATTATTTCTTTATTTGAATTCTAATTAAAATATTTTTGAGTAAGGAAAAAAAAATCCTTTTTTTTCTACATTAGGTTATTTCCGGGTCTCCAAGAATATTTTCTGCGGACTAGTTAGGAAAGTTTTCAAACTAAAAATATTGCTCTTAAATTTTTCACTTTTTCCAAAGTTTTTCTTTCAAAGTGTTAATTTCATTCAAGAAGTGAATATGTTAAATACATTATTTATATAATTTACTTAACTACATGTTGTGTTGACATTTAATTATTACGTCTTTTTTTAAAACTTATATCTTCTCAGAAAAAATGTATATATTATTTTTCATTAATAATTAGGTATATTACACCTTTTAACAACAATTTTCACAATAAAAAGATGTAAACAGAGTGTTTGAAATTTATATGTTAAGTTTGTAATTATTCTTATTTTTTAATTGATAGAAGCATATTTCTGGCAGACATATTCACTTTTTTTTATCATCATTTTAATATTTTATTTTATTAGTTAGTTATCAAATCATTTGAAATTGTTATTTCTTTTTTGTTTTGTTGTGTTCTTTTTTAAGCAATAAAATATATAGGGGTAAGGTGTAATATTAAATTAAAGCATATGGAACCAACATCGATTCATTTTTAAAACAAAGAAAAATCATAAGCTTATACAACTTTCACTTTTTCATACGCATAGTAAAGTCCCTATATAGGGTAAATTAGGAATCAATGAATGAATTGATCCATTTCTATAAGAATATTTAAGTTAGAGGTTATCTGGCTGGCATTCATTTTCATTAAGAGACCCTTATGCTTGAAAATGTTTTATTTTATCGATGTTTCGACCAAATTCTTTGTCAGTAAGAACAAAAATAAAACCTTTGGCAAGGAGTTATAAATGTTTCTTTCAGTCAGAGAGAGAGAGAAAGTTTTACTTTCTCGAAATTTTGAAAGCATTTATAATGCATTGTCAAATACTTTATTTTATTTTCCTAACAAGGACATGTCAAGGAATCGTCAAGAAAATAAAATATTTTATATCGAAATATTGAGATATCGAAAGATTAATATAAAAACATGGCAACTGAATTTGAAACACCAAGGATTTGTTATAAGATTCTATGCCTGAATATATGAGCAAACTGTTGTGAAAATCTGCATAGGAGAGCATCAGTAACAAACATTATCACTGAGTGTATTTATTAATATATATAATATTGTTTATTAACTAATCAATTTCTAGTGAAAATAATTATGATTATTTATACACATATTAATATATATTTATATATATCAATTTACATATTATTTTATATATTTATATTATATAAATATATGTAATATTTATTCTCCAAATTAGAGATGAGGAAAATTTTATTCACTGATATTAAATTCGAATAAATAATCAGAAAAGGTTTGATTGTGTGAAATACATTTGGGAATAATTTAATCTATTCGAAGAGAGAAATGGTTAAATCACATTTTTTTGGCTGCCACAGAAAATTAGAGCGGGTTTCAGCAAAACCAAAAGTAATTTGTCTTTGGAGCCAACAGATCTCTCCATGTCCGTTGGAGCTACCACAGGACTCTTGTTTTAATGTCTTTTGACTTTTTAAACATCAAGTAATCATTGTTAATAGGTTATTGTATATCTATATCTGAATATTTTTATTATTATTTCAATTGAAGCTCTAAACTATAGAGTGTGACTTGTTATTTTGAAAATAGATCAATCCATTAATAAATCTTTAATCAAAAAGGCATATATTGGATCAATATATAATTTATTTTACCAATACTTCAGTTGACTGAACGTCAACCTTTATCAAGGTATTATAACATATTAATGTGTGTCAACAACAAATGTGCTGCTGAGTTTGTTGTTGACAAACATTAATATGTTATAATACCTTGATATAGGTTGGCGTTCAGCAAACTGAAATATTGGTAAAATAAATTATATTTTGATCCAATATATGCCTTTTTAATTAAATACAGATATATATTGTCAAGTGTGTGTAGGACTAATTTAAATTCTGTATTTAAGAATATAATTATAAAATTTTGAATTATAAGATAGAGAAAGAGTTGAGAGAATATATATAAATATTAAAAACTTTCAATATTATATATATTATAAATATATTTTTATTAAAAATATGCTTTTTATAATGCTTTTAAAGTTAAGTTAATTATGAGTTTATCGAATGTGATTTATTTTCTACCAATAACCAAATTGAATAAGTTATATCAAGTATTTTATGGAAATTCAAAAATATTAAGAATATATGATACCTCTCTCACTCTATACTATTCTTTTTTTTTCTGCGATGGAAAAATATTAGTGTTGAAATTCCCCTCATTTTGGTTTGGCCAGTTTAATCTATCAGAAATCGCTCAAATATTTATTCTTCTGATGAGTCAAGACCTCTCAGTTTTTATGATTTGTCATCATAAGAGTAGTTCGAAATTTTTAGCTTTTACACAAAGAAATGCTCTAACTAGTTGCAATTAACATTAAAATATGACCTGCTATTTCTTTATACAATAGAACCTCCCACGAGAGACAGTCTTAAAACAAATTCAATCCAGGTATCTCCTAGCTTCGTCTCCAAAGCTCTTTTTACGTTGAAAAAAAAAAAGCCCTCATCAGTTATCCATATATGTCAGAATCTCTGATAAATAGCCCATCCAGGAGAAAGCGAATTTACCCATTTTATAGATATTCTCTAATGAGAGATTCAAATATGGAATTCAAAAAAAAGTTTTATATTTTCCATAATTTAAGCTATGTTTGAATGACATAATATATATATATATTATCCTATAAAATATCTTGAGAAATACATTCATGGACAAAACTTGAGGATGTTGTACCTTTTAGTATGTATATCGAGATCATATATTTTTCTGAAAGATATTTGATACACAGTGACCTTTGTTGAAGAAACACGAGATAACTAAATGTGAAAAAAAAAAGCCTCTGTCTCCTAAAAAAAAAAAAAACAGACGATCATCAACAACAAAAAATAAACTTTTTAAGTGTTGTACATGAATCTATATAGTTTCTCAATTATGAAATCCAGTTCAGTAAATATCTGATTTATAATGAACGGGATTTCAAAGTGGATTCGAGACTTTCTAAAAACACATAACTTATCTATCTAATAAATAGAAATATGACTTTGGTATCAAAACTTTAGATAATAGATAAAATAGACCGTAATAATTCTATTCAAAATAGGTTTTATCCTAGTAGAAATTTGAATAGAAGTGTATTTGTAAATCGCAGATAGGAAAGAAAGCATCGTTCTTAGAGGTAGGAGAGCTTAGCAATGGCGCTGGATTTAAGGATTTCATTCGGGCTAATTATCTCCTTAGGTTAGTCAATAGACAACGTGGAATTTCCGGCTTCCTTTTTAGGTTTATTCATATTTGCATATTTTCGCATATAAAATCTATTTATATTCCATGATCTTGTTAAATATATTCCCACTCGAATATTATTACAGCATACATATATCCACAAATAGATTGGTAAACACAAATATCTTCAATAATTATTAATATAACTATTATTATAACCTAGTTTTCCCCCCTATTTTATCTTTATTTAAAAGTCCTTATTTTCAAATTAATTTAGGTATTCTACACACCTCATTAAATATTCTATATATAATATAACACTACAAGTTGATAAAAGGCATATATTACGAGATCTACCAAAATGTATTTTAAAAGGATTACCATAATATACTTTCTCAAATAATTTACATTCATATAATATAAACCCTAAATTCCCATATTTTGGTAATCAGTATAAAAATATTCATAAAATATAAATTTTAACGAAAATAACATTATTTTTGCCAGAATTAATTTTATACAAGAAAACTTCCCAGAGTAATTAAAATCCCTAAACAACGACCATTATTAATTAAAAATGACTAATACTGGTTTAACCCAACCTCTAATGAGAGAACACCTCCAAGAGCGACCTGATTTAACAATTCTCATTGGTTAATCTCTTATTAAGATTCTAATGTGCCATATATAAAACAGAAGATGACCTGCTTCATTATAAAAATTCACAAATGACAAATTCAATTTACTAAAACCGAGCAATATTTTTTCTTTCCCAAATTATATCTGACAAGTGTGTTGCGTATCTTTGCTAAACTTATTTTGAAGAAAAAAACTTCGCGAAATTTGTAATTTTTAATTCAATTTTGAAAATATAGAGAAACTTTGTAATTTTTCATAACATTACTGATATACAGATACCATATACAGTATATATATATATAACATATATTTTATTATTTAACAAACGTAACTAAATGATAGTAATTAAATTAATAAGTAAAATGCGATCTTGTTTAGAAAAACAATAAAATGTATTTAATACCTTTTCCCGAATATTTAGCATATTTACCTAAAATTTGACTTAGTATAAAATTATATTACCAAATGTATACATATATATTTTTAAAAGAGTGTCTTCAATAAATTTATTTATTTAGTTATATATATTTAGTCTTCAAATACAAAGAGAAAAAAATAATAAATAAATTATTCGTTTCGAATTCAAAATATTTATATTTATTTACGCGACTATATGGATTAATTATTTTATATGTAAGCCTCTTGTCACACAAACACATGTTTTTAATATAGAATAATATTTATATATAAAAATGAAAAGCATATATGATCCAATATATTCTTTTTTATATAAAGATGTATTTATGGATTGCTCTATTTTCAATATATGGTATATACATTCATAATATATTAATTTGACTTGTGATATTATATTCCAATTGTGTTTTCATTAGAATTATTGCGAATCACTATATTTTAATTTTGTTAACTTGTTGTTTTTGTGTTTTTATTATGTTGTTTGTTCAATTTAATATCATATATTTATAATTACATAAATTCTATCTGACAAATTCAAAAATAAAATTTCACATTCAGCCTGACAAAATCTTTCATATTTAAGAGGGGGACTCAAAATTCACTAAAATTTCTTTATGAATAGTACTTTATATTCTCCAAATACAACTTCATAGCTTTATAAAGTATTTTGTTTTAGCACTAAGACACTTGTCCATGTGTTTATATCAGTGCTGGAAGTACTCTTGAAATTAGTTATTTTTGGATACTTTCTAGAACAGTCGTGACATGAGGTTCTATATTCTCGATATACAAAAACTCTTTCAAGTCACTTTTCATCTTGGAGTTCAGGATAAAATCTGCGGCAACTAATTCTGGCGGAATAAACGCAAGGGTCAAGTTTTTCATGCTTGAAATCTATTTAATATCGTTTATTCACGACGAATATGGGGTAAAGACTTTACTGTGATTCTTTTTCATATCAAAACCAACAATCAAATACGCTGAATTGTACCTCAGAGGATCTGGAAAGGTACCCTAGTTCTTGGATTATCCTATATCGATCATTATTGATAATATTTTGAAATTTGTCGATTTTGATCTTGGTGCAAGCAGTTGATGGAAAACAGAAATAGGATAGAATTTCAACAGAGAATCAATTTCTAAACAGACAAGAAAAATTATCAACTTGAGGTTTACTAATAGCTTATTCTTTCTAAGCAAATTTCAACTTCAAAAAAAAAAAGGATTCCTTTACGTCTTTGTCGTGTAAAAAAAAAAAAAGAAACTCGCATTGTTAAAGAGAATCAGATAATTTTTCATGTCACGAATACGCTAAATATACCTATATAGAACTGTCACCAAAACCATGTTTGACGTTATCATGTGTCGAGGCTTGTCAAACTGACAGAAGTAACAGCTCAATAGCGTCACAACCTGCTAATAGAAGTACACGGTGCCCAGCATTACGATTACGGTTATTTTCCTTTCCCTTCTTTGTATTTTCATAAATATAAGCACTTTATCTCTCTCTCACTAGAGTATATTATTATATTTTACACATGTGATAGAGAAATATCTATGTGATACAATTAAATGATATAAATTAGAGATGCAGGTTTATCAATGGTGAACTATCCATGAGGTTTAAAATGATTGATTTGTACTTCTACAAGGATTAGATTATTCCTTTCATATATATAATCGCTAATTTGTTATTTGAAATATAATAGAAAATAGTCCATCAATAGATATATAACTATAAATATGTTATGTAAAACATATAATTAAAGTTATTAAGCGTTGGGGGAGGTGTTAAAATGTTCATATATTTTTGTCACAAAAGTTTGCATGTTGCATTTCAAATTTCGGCAGTCAGACTTATATTTGCGTTTAATGAAATATTTATTAAATTGAATTGCTCACACTCTATTTTATATTTAGATATTTCATTTATTAATATAGTTTATTTATAACACTAACTCTCTTTCCAAATTAAGGATGATTACAATCATCAATTTTTTCTCTAATTCCTAAAGTTTAGCCAACAACAAGAAAGAGATAGATACTCCATGATAGTAAATGAACATCTGTTATTGATTAAGAAAATACGAAGCACATTCTTTATCAACGGCTTAGATTCAAACGATTGTTCGCTATGAACAAAGAGAACATACACTATGAATTCCAACCCTTACATGGTTGTTAGTAGCTTTTTTAATGGCGGTACACCTTTTTTTATCTATTAATCCAGTAACATCATTGATTTTGTGTGGTCTTTATAGGTCTAGTCTCATCTCAGACTGGCCAAACACATTCTGTTTATGACTGAGGATGTTGCCTGGGAACGGCTTATTAAATATCCTCTGTTAACCCACATATCCGATAGCCCTACCTCTACCTGCCATTTGGGTAACTGCATGGAAGAATTTAGTCCTCCCTTTTTTGAAACCATCTTTGATTATATTCGCTTTCTTCTTTATAGTCAAGTAACGTATTCCACTTCATAACTTGATGTTACTGTTTAATGTCCTTCTTAGTCTAAATATACTCTTCTAAAACCTATATGTCAATAATTTGTTTGAATTCCATTTCTTAGATCCTACCCTTTAGTGTAAATATATGAACAGAATCGTCCAATACAGTATAAGAGTTCTAAAAAGTGGTCTGGTATATTTGAATAGCGAAACTGCTGGGAAGGTTAACCACTGATTCACCGCAGTAAGAACAAGAGAAGTTTTATTTTATTTGTAAAAAGAGATATTTGTGCTTCAATGCTTTCATTTCCCGTGTATAGATGACGCTTTATTGCTTTATATTAAATAAACTGTCACAATATCGTGGCACCATTTCCATTAAAGAATACATTGAAACATCGTATATTTTCTATTTTGAAGTCATAGATGTCTCTATTTGTAGATGATAAGCATTTTCCTGCAGTTTTAAATATTAATAAATCGTAATGTCAGCTTATCATATGATAATATTTTTTATTATTTTCAAATATTTCCGAATGACAACATGCCAAATCCACTCTTTAAGCGAATTTGCTTTGGCTTTCGTTATTTGGGATGGATCTTTTCAATTCACCTGAAGGTTATATGTATTTTATGAAATAAGAAAATAATATTGATTCCTAAACGGGTATGAGTAGGCTTCAACTTTTGCAATATCAAGGTTGGTATTTTACTTTTCAATCATATAAATACATGATCTGCTGTAATATCTATCTCACTTGTGCATATACAGTATATTATAAATAAAAAGAGTTTCTGCTGTTATGAGATTAATTGCTTGTAGAGGAATTATTGGTCATTTGCTTGATCCCGGAATCCTTGAGCATGTGATATTGTTCTGCAGTCGTGGCAATATTTAAATAGAATTAGTTATCAAAAATAGCTTTAATAGAACTAAAGGAATATATAAAAACATAAATTGATAAAATTAATACCTGGCTTAAGGTGTAAGAATCTAAAAAATGAAACACTTATTTACATAATGTACATAAGATTTGTGCCGGCCATCGGGAAACAACAACAACGAGTTTTTGTAGGGGAAGGGTGGCCTCCGGGCGGACGATTTAACAGAGTATTTGAATCTATGAAATATAATTTTTAATCAAATAATATTTTAATATAACATATATATATACAGAAGGTATAAAAATATAAACATATATATATATATATAAACATTTCGAATGAATAAATGATATATTGATTGATTATGTAAATAAAAATTGTTAAGATATATATATATATATATATATATATATATATATATAAATAATATGCAAATATATTTTCATTCTACTCAGTAGAAATGCTAAAATGGCTATAGAAAGTGGACACTCAGCATTTGGTCAAAATCTATAAAAAGTATGTCAACATCATTTTATGATTAATAAATATGTCTGGTCACAGAGAGTCACTGAGAGGTTATCCAAAGTTTGTTTCACTTTATGGCCAAATGGCAGTAAAACTGGAGAAAAACTTCAGTAAATAGAATAAATTGTGGGTATATTGAACCTTTATACAAATATAATTAATTCATAATCAAAGGTTTTTATATATTTCATACCATTTTCACATGTTGAAAACTTGTTAAAGAGAGAAGGTTTTACTATTTTGGTAAATATTTATACATATAACGATTTATCAGAATTGGAAACTATTATAGACGCGTATGATTCTTTTTTTTAAATAAGCAATTTCTACTGTCCTTACTCTTTTTAAAAATAATATATTTTCAAAAAAGAATCATACGCTTCCATAGTTCCTAATTTTTATAACAGATGGCGCTCTAATGCATCATAATATAACGATTTATATTTTAATAATATAAAAAAAGCATCCTGAGTTGAGTTTTTTTGCACAATTTCAAATCTCTAGCTATCGGGCTAACATGCCCTTCAACAGTAGCAACTAAAGGTTATACTTCTAGGCGCTTTATTGGAAGGCATGTTAGACCGAAAAATAAAGGAATAAAATTATGCAAGAAATTTAATTATAATGTATAGGCGCGCCATCTGTTATGAAAATTCGAAACTATTATAGACGCGTATGATTCTTTTAAACATTCTCTACTGTCCTTACTGCAATGGAAAATAAATGGGAGGTGCTGACTCATCAATGGTGAACCCTCCCAGCGGTTTCACCAGTTTAATCTACCATACCGCTATTATATTACATTTTTCGATCTTCCTTTTATAGTTAGACTGATGCTAGACTCTTGGAATGGGTATTTTAGATGGACTATGGACATAAGCTTTGAGGACAGCATAATTACACGTAATTATAAATACGAGTATTATCGTATATATAATATGCTTCGAGCAATCGCTCTTCCGCGAACATCAAATTGAGTCTTTTATTAGAACAATTATATTATGATGCATATATGAATAATAACCTGTTGTTCTTTATATGGGGATTAATTTCGTAGTATTGTAATGCTCCTACAAGAAAGTAAATGTCACTTTGAGTAGAATTCAAATTTTAACTGCTCTATTTCACTATATAGTCTAATAAAAGAATTTATGAATGGAAACTTTAGAGAAAGGTATTTGATATCACAAAAGAAAGATCTTGTCAAAATAGCCACCGAAGCTAAGCGCCAGCTATTCACAGTCTCTGCAAATTTAAGAAGCTTGTTGGTGACAAAGCCATAATACCAGCTTTGTCAAATTTAGAACGCCTACCGCTAGACTATAAGTTCGGACTAAGACCTTCTTCAAGTGTTCAAAGTTTTCTATTTCTTTCAAAAAAAGTAAAATCTATTTATACTAAGCGCCAGCTATTCACTGGCTTTGCAAATTATCAGAATCATGTTGGGGACAAAGCCATAATACCAACTTTGTCAAATTCAGAACGCCTACCGCTAGACTGAAAGTCGGGGCTAAAGCCTTCTTCAAGTGTTCAAGGTTTTTCTATTTCTTTCAAAAAAAGTAAAATCTCATTCTACGGTCGAAATGGACATCTGACTATGCGTCATCTATTGGAAATTTCTGCAAGCTAGAAGCACCCTCGGACTATAAAACATCCACAAAATTAGTAAATCTTCAAACTTAGAAATACGTTCTCAATTTGCTAAAGCTAAATTACAGAGACGGGAAATAGATTCCACATTGCCTCTGCTTCCATTTTTTTTAGAGGAGATACCATTTAAATATTATATACTAGACGGGTGACCCGGGCTTCGCCCCGGGATTGACCCGTGTGCATATCTACCAGAGTGATATATTTTTAGATAATATTTTTTTAAATAATTGTTTGTTATTAGCATTATCTATTCGTTTGCATCAGCATAATTTAATCTAATCTTTGATAGAGGGCGCTGTTCGTGAGCTAAGTAGAATAATTTGAATATTAAGTTTTAATAATTGATTTATATATTTTTTAAAATAGCCTATCGTCTTCCTCGTATTTTTTCACCTATGTATGGAAATTCTGGTTTGATTTGTGAACTACTGCGAATTTGTATACCGGACATACAAACAAACAATCATACAAACATTGATTTATATATATAGATATCATAAACAAAATAGAATTGAAAGAGTACACATTATTGTTTAAATTCAAAATTCGCATTTTTATTATAAGTTTAACGATATTATTTTTAATACAATATTTTAATATGATAGTACAAATATTATATTTATGTAGAATATATAAAGTTATTTTTAAACATATAATTAAATAATAAAATTAATTTAAGAGAGAGATATATAGCTATTTTAAATTTCTGATTAAAAATATTAGATATGTATTTTCTATATATCTTAAAAAATGAAGTAATAGATAAATGGGTTGAAGGAAATCTAAACAAAAGAAAATGATTTAATAAATTATCATATTTTAATCAGAAGATTAAAAAACTGGGTGGATGGGGGATCTGTGGCTTTATTAGGTGACCAATCCATCCATCAGAAATAAATAAGCCTAAAAAACAGCAGACGTAGAATCGATCTCTCCAATGAGAACACGCTATACGTGTCATGCGCAGCTTTCAGATTAATTAATTACCAGACGAATATTTTATATCTTTTGTATTATTCAATTTATAACGCTTTTTATATTGTTAAAAAGCTCATCTTCTGAATTTCTTTTACGACCAACTAATAGAGCCATTTTTAAAAAAATACTGATTATATTTTTTACATTATATTATTTATTATTTAATATATTAATAATAAACATTCAAAATATATCTTTTATATAATTTAAAATATAAATCGAATTAAGTACATTATTTTGTATTACATGCGATTTTTAATTTAATTGAAGTGTTTCGAATTTAATGATGGTATATTCAATTATAATGCCAATTTCTCTATATTCTGTTTGTTTTTAAATATATTTTGATTAAAATGTATTATAGTTACTTTCAGGTATAATTTTAGTTTTATATATTCTTATTATATTATTCTATTTGAATAATTTAAGTCCTTTTATTTTATATGTATAGATGGCGCGTTATTGCTTTGTGTTAATTTATGCCTAACTGGCCTTGTCTTTATTGTTTGCTAAAGAGCATTGCTCGAAGCAAATATTTGAATGTAATTCTACTGTCCTATAAGCTTATGTCCATAGTTTACTTGAAAACCATTTCTAAGATTCCATCCTTCAGTGTAGCATATAAAAGCAGAATGATCCAATACAGTATTAGAGCTCTGAGAAGCGGTCTGGTGGATTAAATTGGCGAAACCGCTGGGAGGGTTCACCACTGATGAGCCAAGCCCTCCCAATATATTTTTTCATCGCAGTAAGGACAGTAGAAATTTGTATTATGTTTAAAAGAAACATTCGCGCTTTTAAGTCCTTTTATTTTATATATATAGATGGCGCGTTATTGCTTTGTGTTAAGGAAAATATTACCTGATATTTGTTAAAATCGCGTGAGAACGCCCTTGCAACCTGAGAAATATTTTTAACGCCTTGCCAAATTCCCTATTTTTACTTATTTCTCCTGACGAAAACAAATAATTTTGTCGAAACATTGAGAAAATAAAACTTTAACAGGCCGAAGTGTCTATTTTTAATGAAATATGAATGCCGGCCAAGCAACCTCTATCTTTAGGATAGTAATTCCATTTGGTAAGTGTAGCAACCTAAAGAAATTCCAATTATTTATGGAAAATATTCATGTAATTTATAAAATTCATATATAGATACAGAAACATTATATTTTAAATATGAACAATACACCTATCCCCCGATTTACACGGTACTTGTTTTACACGTTTTCGCTTTTACACGGTTTTCCAAATAAGTTTTTTTTTGTTTTTATCGCACTATACTAAATGCTACTGTGATTGAACACATGCGCTGTGTACACATCTCACGAGGAATCCCGAGCTTATGTGCTGACTACATATTTTAACCTGTCAATCCATTTTATTTTTATTTCTGTGTACACCTATCCCCCGATTTACACGTTTTTCTCAGGAACGTATCTACCGTGTAAATCGGGGGATAGGTGTATTTAACAAATTTTAGCTCAAAATGTTTGGAACATAAAAAAAAAAGAGTGATATCAATAAAGGATTCATTTTACTATACTTTCATATACTGATTTATTATTTCATTTTACCATTACATTTATAATATATGGCATTAACACAAAATATTGTCACTGAATAATCATTTTTGAATTCTCTGTTGTTGAACACTCTGTGAACACTCTGACTGTTCAATTGATAATTACAGCGGGAATCTGTCCATCTAGGAAGGGGGCAATGTCACTGAATTATTATTTTTGAATTCTCTGTTGTTCAGCATCACATAAATATTTGCATAGCCATCACTCCTTACCATTATTGTAAATTACCACTTGAAAAATCAATTTGACACATTTTGCAATATAAAAGTTTAATTAATAAATTATTTTTAATCAAGCTTTTGAAATACTAGTCTTCTCTAAGGTGACAGTACAATTAGTATTAACTAAAAACAAATAAACAAGAAAAAACTAAGGAATAATTATAAAATATGAATTATTGTTCTATATATAAAAATAACTGAAAAGGGAACTCCCAAGATAGAGGACATTGCTGCTTCTGTGATAGAGATGCATGGAGACATCTGAGTCTCTTCATTGGACACGACAACAACAACAACTTAAAAGAGAAGGTAAAAATATAATGATTGATTTTTAAGTAGCTTAAAAAAAGATTATTCAATAAAATTAAATGGAATAACAATGTTTCAACACAAAATATTAATACTATTAACTAAAAACAAATATACAAGAAAAAAAAACTAATAAATAATTATAAAACTTGATTTATGAATTCTATATAAAAATAACTTAAAAGTGAAGGTAAAATATAAGTATTGATTTAAGTAGCTTAAAAGAAGATTTTTCTATAAAATTAAATGGAATAACAATGTTTTCATCCTAAGTTGTAATAAATTACATTAAAGTAGCATCATGTTTAGGATCTCCAGAGATTCGGAAGCTTTTATACTAATTGAGGTTTGCTGAAAAGAGGGAATGTATAATCCTGGTTAGCTTAATTGCTGCAAGTTAGTTTTTAACCATTAGAGATTTTTTTCTAAATGATATTAATTCATTTTATGCAGGCTTAATCCTTTAATATAACAATTGATTTAATCTAAAAATATCTTTATTTAAAGATTATTGTATTTATTTATTCACAAAGGCAATTAAGAGATTTGTGCTCCATCGAAGTTCTACATAAATCTCATCTAAATGTATATATATAATTTAAAGTCAAAGTTAAAGTTAAGCATAAATAGTAAAAATATAACTTTTAAACAACAATCTAATTACTATTCACACTATATACATTCAAGATATATATACAATCGATATAGCAATTATATTATATAATATATTTTAGAATTTTATTAATTAAAAAGGAATATATTGGATCAAAAACTAATTTATTTTACCAATATTTCTTTGGCTGAACGCCAACCTTTATCAAAGTGTTATAATATATTTAATGTATGTCAACAACAAACTCAGAGCCACATAACGTCAACAGAATTAAGTTTTAAAAATATTTTGTTAAATTCAATGGGGGGGGGGGGATTTTTGATATATATATTTATATTTTGAACAAAATTAATTTTGTAGAATATGGGTGTGAATATTTAGAGTTTATATTTAAAATAAAATTTTGTAGTTTAATTAATAGCCGGCTATCCTTCATAAAATTATTTAGCTCAAATGGCCATTTCATTATTTCAGATTCCAGACCGCCATCTAGTGGAACAAAAATCAAATAAACGTTGATATAACTTGTTCCATGATTTTTGTTAGTTCTATATATATATTTATTTCTTAATACTATTTTATTTCTTAACACATTTTTAATTATAAATGCGTTAGTTTTATGATTAGGCATGGGAATTGTATTTAAGTAGCGATGGTAAAGATATATTTGACCTCTTATATATACATTTATATCGAATTATATATTTTCAGACACAATATATATCACCTCACAATTTAATTCACTTATACAGACTCATCTTTTAAAATTGATATTTGAATGCTAATATATTGATACATCTTCTATTTAAAAAATAAATTGAAAAATAAATTAAAAAAAAAAATATATATATATATATATATATATGTGACAATATAATAATAATGTGGGGAAAGAGAAATAATCACACCACAAGTTGGTAGAGGAATCCAGGCAACCAGAGAGAGATAGACGGGAGAGGCCCGCGACCGGCCACAGCCGGGCGGCCGTTTGTATCGCACACAATCCCTAACTGTCTAATAGTCTCGAGGTTCCAAGTAACGCCCCTGTGGTCGCCCCCTGGAATGTCGCTGGTGTCTCAAATGACCGGACTTTAGCTGCTGTCTCTCTCTGGGCTGACTCTAGGTTTGCTTTATTATTCCTGGAAGAGTATATATTATGACATATATACCATAAAGTACAAATCTTAAAAAAGGCGTATATATTAGATTAAAAAAAAAAAAATTATTTACCAATATTTCAGATGGTTGAACTTCAACCTTTTACAAAGTATTACAATATATATGCGTGATCATTATTTACACAATAAACATTAAAAAATCAAGGTAATTATTTGGATGAAAATGTATGTTTTATTCTTATTTATTATTAATTGTTAATTATTGTATAAATTGTTGTTAAATATTATTAATTGATGTTATTCTATTCTTTATTGTTAATTTATATAATTCAATGTATTACATAATTAATTCTTTATTGTTTATTTTAATCTGTATATATTTTCATTGATTAATTTATTTTTTTTATTGATTCGGCAACAGTGTGTTGTCTATATATTTTGTGTTTTGTTTAGTTTACTCGCTAATCTAGTTAAATCGAGCCATCAAGTCATGTTAGGCTAATCAAATTATTTCATGTAGCTTTTTATTCTAGAATCATTAAATCGAAATTCTTTGTTCAATTACGTAGAGTTCAAGTTTACAGAACTCAATCAAGTGGATCATCGCTATAAACTGCAGCTCATAGCATTTGAGCTAGGTAGTTATCGCGAACACAGTAATATATATAGATGATGTGTGTGAATTTATCAGCATACAAATACTGATTATATACAAATTTAATTAATACTAGAAAATTCATAGTAAGTTGGGCATAACAAAAGAGAGATATACATCCATACACTACATACAATTCGTAGAATCCTTTCCCAAAAAACCCACCAAGAGTCAATATGACGCATATTGAACTCGTTAACTACTGTTTGAAAAAGAAAGAAGTATTGCGTTTATCTTTGTTTCAAAATAAAGTTTTTGGATCAATCCTAAATACGCCTCGTTATTGGTCATTCCTATATTCCTCAGCATATATAAATGAAGAAAAAAAATGATACAAAAAATAAAAAAGATCAGGTGTTGATTTTAAAAATAAAAGACATATCCTGATCAGGGGCACATATGATTTTAAAGGTAACAATAGAATCTGCTTCACATGCAAATCAGGGAACAGGCTAAATCAATGTTTAGTTGATTTCTGTTCCACTAGATGGCGCTCTGCCATCTGTAAAGCACATGTGCTCCTGGTCAGAATATGCCTTTTTTATTTTTAATATATATATTATAAAGGGAGTTCTATTGCATTTTGAATTATATTTTCTAGAACAAATAACTCTGTAAAGTTGACCACCAGATATCGCGGTTTTCCCTATATAAACTCATTGTTTTTGTTTTACTTTAGCCGGCTCAAATCTCATTGTAGATATGTAAATACATGGTCTTAAGTTAGGTAACACTTTCTCAAATAATGTTTACAATATTTCATGAGCTCGATGAAAACAATTTAAAAAAAAAAAACTACTTTAATTATTTTCTACGACTTCGATACCATAGGCATAATACTTTAGTATTCTGATATCAATAAATAATTCTATCTTATTCTCAGCTAATAATTAATCTCTCTTCATCTCTAAAATTTATTATAATACTAGCCGAATGACCCGGGCAACGCCCGGGTTTTATTCGATTAAATGCTTTTATTCAAATACTATTCGTTACAATTATAAATGGGCGCCGTGGATGTCATTCTTGTATAATATATAAATGAGTTTTAAATATTGTAAAAAAAAAATGCATCGGCCGAGCCCGCGTGGCAGGCGAGCATTTTAACACTGAACCATCGATGCTTATGAGAAATGGCCATATTTGGGTATTTATTCCATTCACAAAAGCAAACGGTGACAGAATAAAGAATTGATTGATGACTCTGATACTTGTGTATTTTAATATATATTATAAAAATTATTCTGCTGATTTCGGAATTAGAGTTATAAAATTATTACTTACTGATTAATTGTTGGATACATGATTATTTTATGATATTGTAGTCGTGATAATATTAATAAATATAGTTTAGATTAGAAATTAGACTAGCTTTAATTGAGCTAATAGACATAATTGAGGAAACAATACCTGATTTGAAGGGTGCAAAAATAAAATAAAATATTACATATTTACATATAAATAATCCCGCATGAGTTTCTTTTCAATGAAAAATCAAAATTTATTTTGAGGAGAAATAACGATTAATTCTAACCTTAAGGATACCTCATCCTTATCGTTATTTCTCCTTAAAATAAAATTTGATTTTCCATTGAAAAGAAACACATGCGGGATAATTTTAAAATGTTGTTTTACAATCACAAGCCGCATTATATTATATTGTATAAAAAATTACATTATGTATTATTTACGAACGGAAAAATATGTCCAGGGTAGCCTAGTGGACATGGCATCTGCCCGGTAAGCGGAACACTGTGGGTTCGATTACCATCCCTGGACACTTTTATTTTTCCGTCTATCATTACTCTTGACAGTTCATACTTTCATATCTCATCCTTAAGGTTAGAAATAATCATTATTTCTCTTTAAAATAAATTTTGATTTTTCGTTGAAAAGAAACTCATGCGGGATAATTTTCAAATGTCGTTTTACAATATTATACAATAATATATCATATTTACATATGTACAAAAGGATTTGAGCCGGCCAACGGAAAAAACAACAATGGGTTTCTACAGGGAAAACTACGACATATTACGGTGGACTTTACAGAGTAATTTGATCTGGGAATTATATATAATTTAAAAATAAAATAACATTTTATATAATACTAGCGGATGTGTACCCGGCTTCGCCTGGGGGGGGGGGGGGTTTATCCGAGTGAAAGTTTGCCTAACGAATATTATATATTATGAAGTATAATAAACAATGTTAAAGATTAGTTTTAATTATTAATCAAGATTGTGTGTGAATATTTGAGAAAGATGTAATATCGTTGTTGTTTTCTTGGCCGACTCTTTTACATATGGTGTTATTTTAAAATTGCTTGTTTTGAATATTTTTTTAGATTGAGTTGAATGAATTGCTGAATTTTTTTTTGTATTTATATATAAATAAAATTAACTCTGTTGATTTTTTTTGTATTTAATCGATAACAGCGAAGTTACGCATGTTAAAGTTAGGAAAATATTTTGATGTTAAGCAAAACCTGCTCCATTACGTTTTACATAAATGTTGAAAATTTGGTCGAAATTGATGCATTGTAACGAAAGTTTTTAGTGAACAACACTTATGAAATTTGCATTTTATTAATATAGATATATATATGATCCTGAATATACTCATTTATAAATCAGAATCTGTATTTACATATTATTTTATGTTGCTGTTCGAATAACGTTCATTAAAGTAGTATTAGCAAAAAAATATATTTATACTTTCCTTTTTTACATAATAGGGGCATTTCGAAATGCCAAAAAGCAATGATAAAATTATGAATAAATTCTGAACT
This sequence comes from Cordylochernes scorpioides, assembly GCA_030710605.1. Taxonomy (NCBI): domain Eukaryota; kingdom Metazoa; phylum Arthropoda; class Arachnida; order Pseudoscorpiones; family Chernetidae; genus Cordylochernes; species Cordylochernes scorpioides. The sequence continues at coordinate 21,660,789 of CP092881.1, read as the reverse complement.
TATCAGTGGTAAACTCCCACAGTCTTTTTTTCTTCTCTTCAAACACTTTTTCAATGGTATTAATTTGGTTGTTTATAAAAAAAGCGAGCAAACACAATTCTATTGAAATTAAAACTATGACTAATATAAAAAAAATCGTATATTATATATAAGTCAATTATTATTTCTCTAAATAAAAAAAAATATATATAATAACTATTTATTATCTAAACAAAAAGCGTATTTGAATAAAGAATTATTCATAATTTTCTTCAATAAAAACATTGAGATCAAATAATATTTAAAACAAATAATAAAATTCAATTAGAAATGCTTTTGTGTATTTGTTGTGTGTTTTAATCAAGAACTTTTTTGTCCGATATATATCTTCGTATTTATATCTATAATGTAATTTCATTAAAACAGATTTACTCGCTTGGATAGAAACACCAATTGATAAGAGTACTAATTTAAAAACGAGATAAAAATTTGGAAAAATCTGTTTTCTTAAGAGGGAATGTAATTATCAGGAAATTCTTTAGTGAAAAAATGGATATGTTTTCATATTTATTCAATAAAGACAATGTCATATATCTGTTGGAATATTACACAGAGTAACAATGACTATAGATGAGCTCTTGTTTGAAAAGGAACTTGTATATATATAATGTTTATTGTTTTTGTTGTTTTCTTGTAGATATATATACCAAGATTTGTTTTGTATAATTGCTATTAATAATAAATAATATGCAAGGTTTAATTGGTTACGGATTCAAACTTCTCACTTACTTTAATTACATAACAATATCATCCCTATTTCATTTATGAAATATTAAGAAGGCATAGATCAAATGTCTTTAAACCAATCATCACTTTTTCTAGTTTAATCTATCAAAAATATACTATAATATTTAGATGGTATATGCCATTCTCATTCAGTAAGGGCAGTAGGTATTGTTTAATTTCAAAAAGAATCTTACGCGTCTAAAATAGTTTCGAATTTTGATAACAGATGGCTTGCTAGTGCATCGTAATATAATTGTTCAAATAAAAGAAACAATTTGATATTTGCGGAAGAGCGATTGCTCGAAGCATATTATATATTTATAATTATATGTAATTATGGTGTCCTCAAAGTATATGTCCATAGTTCATCTAAAATACCCATTCCAAGAGTCTAGCAACAGTATCACTATAAAAGGAAGATCGAAAAAATGAAATATAACAGCGGTATGGTAGATTAAACTGGCGAAACCGCTGGGAGGGTTCACCACTGATAAGCCAGGCCTTCCCATTAATTTTTTCCATTGCAGTAAGGGCAGTAGGTATTGTTCAATTTCAAAATGAATTTTACACGTCTAAAATAGTTTTGAATTTTGATAACAGATGGCGCGCCAGTGCATCGTAATATGCCATTCTAAGCTTTATATATTGATATAGGCGCGCAAAATTGGTCAAAGGTATACACTCATGGACAAAAGCTTAAGGAAGTGTAATGTCTTTGATTTCGCCAGTCGACCAATTGTTCTTTGAGGAGACAGAGGCAATTTTGTTCACACTTGGTTATCTCCTGTCTTCAATAAAGGTCGCTGTGTATTAAATATCTTTCAGAGTTATTGTCTTAATCCTGATATACATGTAGATTTACAGTAGGCGCATGTCTGTTAGCAAAGGAGCTTTTGAAAAAAATATTTAAATATATTTTCTATTTGAAGATAAATTTTTAAACTTTTCATCGCTTCATTTGTTTTACTCTCAGAATGTTTTCTTCTAAATTCAGGTCCGTGGACAATGTTAAATATTTGTGACACATTCATCAACCTTTCCGCCAAGTAAGTTTTGCACTTGTCTATTTCCCTTATCACTCAACATATTCCCTGGGGATCAAACGGCAGCGCGTGATATGTGGCCTAAACTGGGGATCCAATCACGTCTTTACGTGGAAAATGATAAACCAGAATATTTAATCACCTAATTCAATTAATATTACATGATAGGCGTGCCTGCTGTTATTGGGAAGGATTGAAGGATATAAATTAGTTTTTTATTAAAGTTTGATAGTTTTTTGACGTCATTTATTTCTTCAAAATGAGGATTCTCTTGAATATGCTGAAATATATAGAAGAGTAATTACTTCATCGAGGCATTAGCTTACAAAAAAGAATGTTGAATGGCACGCGGTGAAGGTGTTAAGTAAAGATGGATTTGTATTTTGCCCACTTAAGCCTGATGAATTCACAAGTATTTATATACCGTAAATAATTCAATATATTTTCATTTATTCATATGAAACTACATATATTGGATAAAATATTGTTTGCCAATATTCAGTTGGCTAAACGCCAATTTTATCTCAAGGTACAAAAAGGAATTTATTTTGTTAAAACAAGCTCAGCACCACATAGGGTCAATAACTTATAGTTGAAAATTATGTTTAAATAGATATAATAGGTTAACCTTTTTTTTGCCTATCCCTAGTACACGTTCTACAGGCCATGATAATCATGGTGGGTAGAGTAGGTGACTGCTTTTACTGTAAGTGCACCACATGTCTACAAATGTGAAAAGCAGTTCGACTTTGCACTTACAAATGTGCCAGAGCCCCGTTTGGTTACTTGCACTCGCTGGTAGTGTTGGAAATTTGCAAGAATCGGGGGAGGGGGGGGGGGGGGGGGGCATTGGAGCATTTTCTAATCAGAAAAAATTGCCTAATGCGGGAATTGAACCCGGGTCGTAGTGGTCGGAAACCAACGGTTTAGACCATCCTTCCACCGACCCCTGAACTTTATCAATAAGAAGCAATAATGTATAAATATAGAAAATATCCCTCTATGTAGAAGCAACCTTTGGAATCACAAAGGTTAGACTATAGTTTAGCTCAATTTATTAATATGACAGCTGTAGGTGATATTGGCACCTCCTCATTGTAACAAAGAAGTCTGCACGTAATTAATATTATAGCCTAGATAATTTATTGTACAAGTCAGCACTCAATAAATTATTATGAATTATATTTTTTTACAAAGTTCAAACAATTTTGGTGCATATTTTTCTTTACAAATAGATATACTTCACTTATTGCAAGGTTGAAATAAAGGAAGAGCCTGGATTATCAGTAGTTGATCATCCCAGCGGCTTTGCAAGTTTTATTTACCATACCGCTATTATATTGTATAATTGGGCAGTTTTGATTTCATTCCGCTATTAAGGCTAAACTCATGGAGATGTCATTTTGATTTACCTATGGACACACACATGAATTTTGAAGACAGCAAAAAATACGTATATTTATAATTATATAAGCATTCTTTGAGAATTTCTCTCCCGCAAAAAAGTTCAGACGCTTATGTGTTACCATAGTTCATTTAAAATACTCTTCCAAAGGTTTTTATTTAGTATCGGTTTAAAAGATAAACAGCCCAATGAAGTGGTATGGTTGATTAAAATGGCCAAACCCTGCGAGAGTTCACAATTGATAAGCCAATCACTCTCATTGTTTGAACATTGAAGTAATGGAAGTATAAAATAGTTTTAATTTCAAAAGAAACATACGTGTCAAAAGATTTTGAATATTTATTATATAAAGAAATGACGTGCTAGTGCATCTATCCTAAAGCCATAGGTAATTTTCTAAGGCTGAGGAAACATGGGATGTCATTGAACATGTGCAAATCACCGAGGTAGAAATGCCAGTACAAAGTTATAAACATTAACAATAAAAGTATTTTACTGTTCATACTTACCCTTTGATATATTAGTTGATGTTTTTTTTTATTTTGATTGTGTGTGTGTGATATTGATATAATAGTTAAATATCACATAAAATAATATTCTAGATATTTCTCTTCAAGGAATATAGGCATTTTTATTGAGGTTGTGAAGTACAGCTTTTTCATTCTTTCTTTCTCCATTTATAATTTTTCACTATTTTTAATATACACTAAATATTCTTCTTGATAAAAAAAAAACAAGTTAACAATCTATTATATTAACGCGCTATCTATACATATAAAATGAAAGGATTCAAAAGCACGAATGTTTTTTTATACATAATACAAACTTCTACTGCCCTTACTGCGATGAAAAAATATATTGGGAGGGCTTGACTCATCAGTGGTGAACCCTTCCAGCGGGTTCGCCAATTTATTCCACCAGACCGCTTCTCAGAGTTCTAATACTGTATTGGACGATTCTGCTTATATACGCAGCACTGAAGATATAATCTTAGAAATGTTTTTTTTTCCTGAAACGTTTCCTTGAAAGACATTTCTGAGATTATATCCTTCAGTGCTGCGTATATAAGCAGAATGGTCCAATACAGTATTAGAAGTCTGAGAAGCGGTCTGGTGGATTAAATTGGCGAAACCGCTGGGAGGGTTCACCACTGATTAGCCAAGCCATCCCAATATAATGTTTCATCGCAGTAAGGGCAGTAGAATTTGTATTATGTATAAAAGAAACATTCGTGCCTTTAAATCCTTTAAATCTATTATATAAACGCAAACACAGTATATACAGAAACTATTAAACTTCAAAACATATATAGCAACATTTTTCCAGACACGATTGACTATATGAAAAAGGATACTCTCTCATCCAATGTATATCTACCTGAAGTTAATAAAATAACCTTATTGAATTTTCCCATAACACAACAATAAGATAAATTCAGCCTTCGAATAACTTTAATATTTAAGAGCTTCTGTAAACATTCCCTACGGCGTTCGCTTATTCGGGAAAACTCTCTCACGGTATTTTTATTTCACAGACCTTCTCTGTGTTTTTATAAAATATATAATTCTATTTTTGACCCCCACAATAACAGACGTTTACTCCTTTTTGAAGAAATAAAATATTCGAATAATTGAATTTGACTTGGTGCTTTTTTGATTCAGAATCAGATAGGAGAAGTTGTATCCAGAAATATACACAATACACACAAACTTTGAAATAATTTCTCTGAACGATAATGGTAAGTTATTTTATGTTCTAAACCTGAATATACATTATAAAACATATTATAAATTTGTAGATATTAATATAAAACGAAATTAAATACATATAAAATCGAGTATCAATTAATAAAAAATAAATCAATTTTAAAAGGTAAATAAATGCAATAAACGTTTAGAACCTGATATATTGATACTGAATAATTTTATTGACACGAGCAAAATGTCAAAATATAGAAATGCAAATACATTTGTTGTTGTTGTTGTCGTGTCCAATGAAGAGCCTCAGATGTCTCCATGCATCTATATCACAGCAGCAGCAATGTCCACTATCTTGGGTGTAAAAAGCTGCTGCTCTGGGTCTATGTAAATTTTCTGCAAGTCTGTGGCCATTACTGGGCATTAGAATATGTGGGTAGGTGTTAGTTCCACACCATGACAGTTGTTACATGTCCTATAGGTTCTTGTGCCATCTGGATGTATTGTCATTCCTTAATAGTGTTTTGTTCTAAGTCTTGTTATAGTTTTTGTCAGTTTTCTCTCAGTGTTTATTTCACATATTTGATCTTTTCGCAAATATATTTGATAGATAAATATTGAAAATTAGTAAGTAAACCCTCAAGATGGATAGATACGTATTTCAAAATATATTCTTTAATCTATTTAAATAAATAGCATTAAAATATATATTTAAGATTTATAGACATTTATAATTGAATTATATTATTTAACTAGCGGATGTGCCCGGCTTCGCCCGGGTTTTACACGAGTGAATGTTTGTCTAACGAACATTTGTTAAAACAATTCTCTATAAACTTATAAAACGTACTCGGCTTCGCCCGGGGTTTTACCCGAGTAAAGGTTTGTCTAGCGAACATTTGTTAAAACAATTCTCTAAAAACTTATTTTAAAAAAAAAGATATATTTTGATAATTTGAAACTCGTAAATTTGAATCTCTCGATATATTGTTATCATCGTCACAATGGGGGCGCTGCTTGCGAGTTAAATCTACAAATCTGCAAATAACTCTAAGGATATTCAAGATATTCAGGAAATTATTTTTCAAAAACCTTCCCGGTGATATACCTAATAATATCCCAAAATTTCACGGCGATTGGATGTATGGTTTTTGAATCTATAGAGTACAGACAAACAGACAGACATTCAATTTCATATATATAGATAGATTCACTCTTCATTGTTGGCTTTTTATCTTACATTCATTCTTCATTGTTGGCTTTTTATATTACATTCACTCTTCATTGTTGGCTTTTTATCTTACATTCACTCTTCATTGTTGGCTTTTTATATTACATTTACTCTTCATTGTTGGCTTTTTATCTTACATTCACTCTTCATTGTTGGCTTTTTATATTATATTTACTCTTCATTGTTGGCTTTTCATCTTACATTCATTCTTCATTGTTGGCTTTTTATATTATATTTACTCTTCATTGTTGGCTTTTTATCTTACATTCATTCTTTATTGTTGGCTTTTTATATTACATTTACTATTCATTGTTGGCTTTTTATCTTACATTCACTCTTCATTGTTGGCTTTTAATCTTTCATTCATTCTTCATTGTTGGCTTTTTATATTACATTCACTCTTCATTGTTGGCTTTTTATCTTATATCATTCTTCATTGTTGGCTTTTTATATTACATTCACTCTTCATTGTTGGCTTTTTATCTTACATTCACTCTGTTGGCTTTTTATATTACATTTACTCTTCATTGTTGGCTTTTTATCTTACATTCACTCTTCATTGTTGGCTTTTTATATTATATTTACTCTTCATTGTTGGCTTTTTATCTTATATTCATTCTTCATTGTTGGCTTTTTATATTATATTTACCCTTCATTGTTGGCTTTTTATCTTACATTCATTCTTCATTGTTGGCTTTTTATATTACATTTATCCGAGTGAAAGTTTGCCCAACGAATATTATATATAATGAAGTATAATAAACAATGTTAAAGATTAGTTTTAATTATTAATCAAGATTGTGTGTGAATATGTGAGAAAGATGTAATATCGTTGTTGTTTTCTTGGCCGACTGTTTTACATATGGTGTTATCTTAAAATTGCTTGTTTTGAATATTTTTTTAGATTGAGTTGAATGAATTGCTGAATTTTTTTTTTGTATTTATATATAAATAAAATTAACTGTGTTGATTTTTTTGTATTTAATCGATAACAGCTAAGTTACGCATGTTAATGTTAGGGAAAAATATTTTGATGTTAAGCAAAACCTGCTCCATCTCGTTTTACATAAATGTTGAAAATTTGGTTGAAATTGATGCATTGTAACGAAAGTTTTTAGTGATGTCCTCTTATGAAATTTGCATTTTATTAATATAGATATATAAATTACTATTACCTGTTATTATATATATATATATATATTTTAACGATTTTCTTTCTCTTAGTTAAATTCAAATCTCAATAGAGAATAATTACATTAATTAAAATTTTAAAATGTATTTATATATATATATTTGATTATATCTGTTTTATAAATATCAGAAATATGTGCTCTATATGTATTCTTGTTTGAATTGATGGACATTCTTATTAAAATATTCGACATCGCTTTTTACAAATATAATATAAATTCTGACCACTAACCCATGGGTTGGAAGATATAGGTATATAGGAAGGATATTGCGTAGTATATTTTCCAGAAGGTTAGCTTTGCAAAAAAAAGCTAGGTACATCGAGAAGTCACTTCTACCATTGGGAATGGATAGATATAATTCAGATAAGAGCTTCTTGAAGAAAATGGGCGGTCAATTTCGCCGAAATTTCGGTGAAAATTAATAAAATATTTCAGTCAAATATAAATATACTAGTTATCAATATTAATGAATGTTATGTGTATTTCTCTATATTTCTCATTGACGAATATATGTGGAATTTCATCGCCTATTTTAATAACTACAGACTGATTTATAGAATTTGAAAAAAGATATCTTCGATGCACACATGACTAATGGAACTACATTTGCGATATTGAATTCAATATCAAATTATCAATTTCACAATTCTGAGTGCTAACTCCATTTAACTCTATTATCGCCCCTTTTGTTAAAAGATTTAATTAACAACTGCATCATAATTCATTTAGGCAGGCAACTTTTAAACCAACTCTAGTTTGATTAATAGGGACATTGTAACTAATTCAATTACACAGTTGACATAGACCCATATTCATAGGTGTTCCACGAATTTATTTATAAAGGGCTTTATTTAGAAACAGCGTATAGCTGAGAATAATTAATATTATATATTTTAGTATTTTCAACAGTAGTCTTATTCTTTTTATTTCTTATATACACTCAATCATATTAGGATATCAAGTTGTGACCCTTGATAGTCTCTGTTTGACAACCATCATGACTGGGTGAAGTAGAATGCGTCTGTCTTTGTAATTAAGACTGGGAGCAAAGCAGCTGTCAACAATTAAGTGAACATTCAAAATGGCCGAGCTTGTCGGCATAAGTGAGAGAGATGTGTACCAACATAAAGCCACAAAAAGATCGAAATTCGAATATACGTAACCCGCGAAAATTCAAAAGTCGCGATTATTTTTGAACACACCTCGTATATTTTTATTGAGAAATATTGAAGAAATCCTACATTAATTTAATATCAGGGACATTTTTATATTTACAAATAAATGAGAAGAGAATATGTATAAAATAGTTATATATTAACTCTATATATATTATATTTGGCTAAATATTATGTATATATAGATAAAAATAAAAGGATATATTTACTTACATTTTCTCTTATGGCAAACCTGAAATTATTCTCAATATATCAGTTAACCATGGCAATTATTAACCAAAGCTTTAATCCCGTTGGGATTTGCTTCAGCAAGGTTTTATCGTATATAAATGCAATTCTAATATAAATGGTATTATAAATATGAATGAATAAGAGCCGATTAGAACATTCTTATATTAATAAAATCTAAATAAAACATTAAATATTTTTAACAAAACTCCAAACAATTCCTCCAAAACATCAAGAGCTACAATTAAATCCTATTAAACAGTACAATCAAAAAGTTGCAGTAAACAGCAATGTTTGAATTGAAATTTCTCTATTCAGTAAGGAGAAAACAAGATAAAAATGGGGTAGGAGAGATTAAAGAGTTGTTGAAGTTTGAAATGTTTTTATGGCGGTAAAAATGGAGGAAGAGTTGCCTGCAGGGAGAGAGGTTTTGAATGAAAGTTATCAGGAGAACCGCAGTCTAAATTTCCTGCTAAACCCAGCTACCAGATAGGTGGTATCTGTCTAGATGGTGAATACATCCTTCCAAATACATTCGGGAATAACTTCCTTGTTTACTCCTATTTCCCTCTATTTACATAGTGGTATTTCCTAGTTACATATATCTATATATTTATTCGTTTTGAAGAGGAATGTTCTATATATATTTATATATTTTGATTCCATTGATTTATATCCATTTGAATATCAGATTCTCAAACTTCCGTTATTCCCAAAAGATTTCTTGGAAAGGTTTCTTGCAAATCTCATTTTTATTCACATATTTCTCGATTTCCTATTGTATATATATATCTGATACGCTTTAAGTTTGTGTATATATTATAGTTTATATACGTATATATTAAAATCAAAAAGGCATATCCTGACCAAAAGCAACTGAGCTTTTTTAAAGATATGTCTTTTTGATTTTAATACCAACACCTGACCTTTTCTATTACTTTATTTTTATTATTTTTTACACACACATACATATATATATATATATATATATATATATATATATATATATATATATAGCGCTCTGCCATCTAAAAAGCACATGTGCTTTTGTTTAGGATATGCTTTCTTTATTTTTAATATATATATGTGACATTTTGGTATCGATTTTCAAAAGTGTATCCGATGATTGATATAGATATTTTGATATTCATTTGAAATCCTACAGAAACAGATTTCAAAATCTTATAGTCAAAACCGAAATTTTCATAATCCATCTGAAAAATTTAATTATGAACGATATATTTGTAACCGAGCGCTATAAGGACCTTCAAAAACCTTATAGATGGAATTTGTTTTATAAAATGTTTGAAACCGAAAAATAAAATAACATTTTCGCAACCGAATAATTATCAAACGATTCAGTAATTGATATTTAGTTCAGGTTGGGGGTGTCGTGATTATTACAACTAATAAACTAGTTAGGTTTTATTATAAATTAATCATAATAATATACACGATGGCGACTGCGCGCGCATGAGTTTACCCCAATGGTTTCTAGAACTTATTAATTTGTAGGTATATATATATAAGGAAGAAATTGCGGAGAGAACTAGGCAGAGATGGGAAGAGCTCTTGGTTAATGAGGAGGAAAGGGTAATGGTCCTGAAGATGCAACTAGAGGCACTGATAAGTGAGAGGCTTTGTCACAGATTATTAGATATATATTCTGGGAATATCATCATCATAAATTATATTATTCTTGTTTCACCACGCTGTAAATAATAATATGATCTATGAAGTATCAGAAACTTATTCTATATTGTATTTAGCATTACTTATTAATTGTATAAATCCATTCGTATAGATACATTACCCAACAAGAAGAAAAAGGCTTTTATTAGAGCCCATAGCCCTGTATGGATTCGCTATACAACAACAAAATAATACAGTAATTTTTCCTCCCTTACCCCATGTGCACGTGAGTCTTTGTTTGAAAAGGTATTTATTTACACATCTGTTCTAAAACTTTCCTCACTACCTATTTTGTGTATAAATCTATTTACAATTGATCTGTAGAAATTATAGAGTTCTATTGCTATATTTTTATTTTCTGAAATAGTTCTCAACGTCTTCAGTGGGTTGCTAAATCTCCAGAAGGTGTTTATAAGAGTTCTTTTCTCTTTCTTCATCTAAGTATTTGCATTCTATAGATATATTACTCTTGTCTCATTAGGTTTATAGCCATAATATACTTAAATAAATCCACAGGTTTTACATTCTAATGTTGTAAATATGTAAAATAGTTGTATACAATTGAGAATGATGAGCCAAGTCCTCCCAATATTTTTTTTTTCATCGCAGTAAGGACAGTAGAAATTTGATTGATTTGTGAAAAGAAATATTCGCGGCATAATATTTTCATCTGTTGTATAATAGAGAATTGTTGGTAAATAACACCGTCAACTCTCCCGTCAAGTAGACGCTAAAACTCAGCGCCATCTATTTCATTATATATTATTACTATTATATTTTATATTGGTATTAATTTTAGGAGAATCATAATTGTAGTAACGAAAGAACATTAATAAAATAATACTCAATATAATAAAAAGCTTCTTATAATATGCATATAATAATTAAACTTGAGTTTGATACTAAAATATCCAAGCCATGCTCGGATCACAATATATTTCAAAGGTATATTCCTTTGATTATTAGGACAATATCAGTCAATCGATACAAGAAGACCAATCAAGAATAAGAATTTCAAAACTTTATCCACATTATAAAAATTTCCATACCTCAATAGAAACAGAATGCTACCTAACCGATTATTTCCCTTTACCAGTCAAACGATGTATAGCTCAATCGAGAATACTATTTACAGTCTTAAAAAATAAAACACGTTCTGACGTTTGAGGCCAAAAACTTAATATGTACACTGTGTGACAAGGAAATTACTAAAGAACTCCCCCATTACCTGCTTAACTGTACAGCCCTTGATGCAGAGGGGAAGGCCCTATATCAACAAATTAAATGTATCAACTCTTCACCCTACGTATTGTTTTCAAAAATATCAGCAAACAAATCTAAGGCAATAGCTTACTATAAATTTTTCAGATCATCATTATGTAAGGACTAGGCAACTAGTGGATGACTCTGAGACGAAGAGTAAAGCCAGTTCAATTTCTATGTAAATAACACAATTATTACCTTACCCAATTGGGAGAATCTCTATGGGATAAGTCCCTAATAAAGGCTTTTGTGTGTGTGTGTGTGATACTAACATATCTTAATAAAAACACAATATAAGGATAGTAAACTTTCATTAACACAATACTAAATCCTTAAACTAAGGATGTTGTTTTCCTGATGTAACATTGTATCAACCACAATATATGCTCATCTTTATCAATTTTTACAGTGGTATTATGGCTACTATTAGACATTAGTAAGGATATAATAAAAAAATAAAGCATACGGTAGTTAATAAAGCTTCTTATAAAATATATAGAGTGGTAAAACTTAAAACCTCTTGATTAATAAACAAAAGGATAATGGTAATGATAAGCTCCTTAAAACATAATATCATCCATTAATTAAAAAATAGATTAATCTAATAAGAACATTTTTCATAAGAGATTTACATATTATTTTGTAAATTATATATTACATAATTTTAACATTTGACAAAGTATTATATCTTTAAAACATGCTTACAACTTCTTTTTACACTGTTATACTGAGTTTTACAGACATTTCTGCTGGAAATTACGCTAAAGAAACGGCCCCGAGTATTTTTATACGTCTTTGAAAGATTAACAAATTTGGAAAAACTCAGTTTATTTGCATATTGTCAATTAATGATTATTACAATAAATATCTCTATACCTATTTATTTATTGTGACCAAATTCCATCCCGATATTTCAAACTATAATTAAAATATACGGGAAACAAACGCATTTACAAACACACATTTCATCTTTCCTTTAGATTAAGTCACCTTGCATTCCCTCTCAATGTTATAAAAGTGGAAATTTTGATATCTTTAGCTTCAATCCGCTGTATATGATTTCATCAATAGATGAGCATATAACGTCAATGTTGTGATTGAGGATTTCAGGTTGTGTATGTGAGAGTTAGAATTATATAAGAGAGGTTGTTGCTCATATATTGGCTCTCATGATAAATTAAATTTTACTTCAATATTTATACATTATATAAATTGAAGTATTTTCACATCATTACTTTCAACTTTCCAAACTACTTCATCCATATGATTTCGGAAATTGCTTTTTGGAATAAATTCTGACATTTGAAAAATCTATCATAATAATTTTTTAAATATCAGAATGAATTGAGATTATAAGATTCAAAAACTTGTTTGTATATCATTTCGTTTACTATTATGCTAGAGGCGATGTTATAAAATTAGATTGGGGAATATAAAGATTTTATTTTCGAATATATATACAAAGCTATGTATAGGTTAGCGCAAAATACAGGAACGTTGGAAGAACAGGACCTACATCAAACAGATCTCCAGAGAATTGTAGAATCGTAAAAAAACCTTATTATACAAATATTTATGATATAAATGATTATTCCAATTTTACTAATTTACATAATAGAAGAAATATATGAATACATTTACGCTTCTTGATTAAAAAATATATGAAAACTAATATATAAATTTTCGAAACTAATAAATTCTTTTTTTTTGTAATAACTCTATTGACCGAAATTTGAATAGTTTGTTTATGATACTCTTAAGAGAAAACACACACACAAAGCTCTATTAAAACCAGCGGTCTTATACAGATTCATCACAGGAAGAAATAATAGATGGAGCTCCTATACTCCAGGCAGCGCAGCACCCAACAACAGCCTCCTGGTCCGACGCATGTCCAATGGCCACACGTTCCTTTGTGCATACGTCATGGTTAGCGAGCGAATCACTGAACAGGCGAGTGTGGACTTAAGAGAAAACTATTATACAAAATTTGCATATTACTTCGTATGCATATTAGTATGCTATTTTATGTGTGATATCATATAATTATACTGAGATAGGTCGAATTTTTAATTTCCAATATATAGCCACAACTATCTATGGGTTTGTGCAAGATAAAGAAAGTTGGAAGAACATGTTCCATACGTCAAATAAGTATTGTGAAAAGAATCATATTTTACTTAGATTTGTAAGATAATTTATGATGATGATTCCAAAACGTACTACAGTAATCCCTCGTTAAGACGAACTCAACGGGAGAACGAAATACCCTTTTCGTCTTAAAAGAATATATACCGAATTCGTATAAACCGAATTCGTATTAGACGAATTAAATTCGTGGTATCCGGGGGTTGTACTTATGTACTACTGATGAGTAAGAAAACTACATTTCTGAGAAATAACGAATAAATTTATTTGAAAACAATATTAATGAAAATATTTTATAATTTTAAGGAACAACAATTTTGTATATGTATGTACATAAAGTATTTTATTTTAAAAGGCAATATGGATAATATAATCACAATGTAAGGCAATAACATGAGAATATAAGTTTATTTTAAAACACAAATAAAAAAGAACAACAAAAGAAACAACTTACATAATATACTTTATACATACAATGTTTATGTGTATGCAGCATATGCAGTATGCATAGAGTATCCTATATCTGGGTTTTCTCTGCAGGCTCCAGAAAGTCTGTTATAGTTTTTTGGTGGTATTTGATTGGGCACTGTTTCAGACACTCCCTTCTTATTTTATCCAGGTCATCTTCAAAATGAACATCAATATCCGCAGAGGTTTTGGACAGCTTCTGGAGGGTTTCGAGGGCCGCGATTACTTCCCCTCTAGTAGGCATCATTATATCTTCTTTCACCTCATCGTCTTCTGTTTCTTCTTCTTCTTTCTTCTTTTCTTCAAATTCGGGTGAACCGCAAATTTCCAACCCTTCATCCAGGGCAACATACTCCAGGAAAGTCAAAGTCTCAGCTGGGTTTGTAGCTGAAAGGAGTTTGGTCCATTCTTCAGGCTCATCAAGCATTGTTTCTGGAAGTGAAAACGAATCAGCTGTTTTTTCCACACCCAATGAGACACTTATTTCTTTAGCCTTTTCTTTGACAAGTTTATTATTCACAGAATATATTTTTATTATTTATATTATATTTAATATTTTTAAATATATGTTTTGTATAAAAATAAGAATAATATAATATTCTGTGAAATTCCGTGAAAGCGTGCGCTCCTTGGCTGCTGGCTGGCAGGGGTCACCATGGCCCCTACATTTATCAGTCGAGAAAAACAGCAATACTAGCACAATAGAGTCGAAATTTTCCACTGATTGAGTACATGGAACGACCCCAAGGGGATGGTTTCATAGAAAATGAGTCATCATAACAAACAAAGGACGAATGTTTACACAAAAGACAAAGAGAGCCAATACTTGATATCAACGGCGTTTTTGTTGTTTTAATAGTTTATTGTTTTACTTATAACTCGCCTTTAAAAACATATTAGAATTCGTTTTAACCGATTGATTAGTTCTGCTGGGGGCTAAATTTAATTCGTATTTCGTCATAACCGAATATTTCGTCTTAACCGGCAAAATCTCTTTGGAAAGCATTGAAATTTAACGGGGGAAAAGAAACGGTTCGCGCAAACCGAGAGTTCGTATAATCCGAGTTCGTGATAACGAGGGATTACTGTAATTTGCATATTAGAAAGGATATAAATATCTTTACACTTCTATCTGAAATTAGAAAATATTCCCTTAAAATTTCCAACCCCGTTGTTTAAAGTACTACTGACCAAAAATTGCATATATTTTCGTTCTAAATTTTATTATTATGTTATATTTATAATATGGGATATATTATTAAATTAAGATATTGAGTATATTTACCTAAAACTATCTATATATTTGTGCAGTATAAAGAATGTTGTAAAAACATGTAAACGTCAAACAGGTCTCTTGAGCATTGTGGAATAATAAAAGAATACAATTTTGCAACTGAAAGTTGCACGATAAGGAGATGCCTTTTTCTTCATTTATGCACCTTATCCCAGTACAATATTACATTTGTACTATTTTTTCATAATTTTACATATGTTTGTAGAATAAATGAGTATCAAAAAGAGTCAAACATGTTTTCAGAACATTGTAGAATGATAATAGAATACAATTTTACATATATTTTCAGGATGAATGAGTACGAAGATGAGTAAAAAATGTCTCTGAAGTATTTTAGAATGATAAAAAGAATACAATTTCACATATGTTTGTAAGGTAAATGAGCATGAAAATGAGTGTACATGTCTCCGGAGCATTGTAGAATGATAAAAAGAATACAATTTTACATATGTTTGTAGGATAAATGAGTACGAAGATGAGTAAAACATTTCTCTGAATTATTGAATAATGATAAAAAAATAAAATTTTACATATGTGTTGTAGGATAAATGAGTACGAAGATGAGTGAAACATATCTCTGAAGTATTATAGAATGATAAAATAATATAATTTTACATATGTTTGTAAGGATAAATAAGCATGAGGATGAGTAAAACATATCTCTGGAGTATTATAGAATGATAAAATAATACAATTTTAGATATGTTTGTAGGATAAATGAGTACGAAGATGAGTAAAACATTTCTCTGAATTAATGAAGAATTATAAAAATAATACAATTTTACATATGTTTTTAGGTTAGATGAGATAAACATATTCCTTGAACATTGTAGAATGATAAAAATAATACAATTTTACATAATTCTTTAGAATAAATGAGTTTGAAGATGAGTTGGACATGTCTCTGAAGTATTGTAGAATGATGAAAAGAATATAAATCTACATATGTTTTTATGATAGATGAGTCAAACATGTTTCTGGAACATTGTAGAATGATAAAAATAATATAATTTTTAATATGATGCACTAGCGCGCCATCTGTTATCAAAATTCAAAATTATTTTAAAGGCGTAAGATTCTTTTTGAAATTAAATACAAAATCGAAAATAATCTTTCACCTTTAAAATAATTTCGAATTTTGTTAATACGTTTTTAGAAGGAATGAGTTTGAAGATGAGTAGAACCTGTCTCTGAAGTATTGTAGAATGATAAAAAGAATACCATTTTATCTTTGTAGAATAAATGAAGATGAGTTAAACATGTTCCTATGCATTGTAGAAGGATAAAAACAATACCATTTCCCATATGTTTGTAGGATAAATGAAGATAAGTGATGGTCAGTGGTCGACTTAGATGCAGTAATGGAGCGAGATGTGTGGACAAGGTAGCCGCTTGGCGTGATCCAATCTATTCCAGGTTTACTTCGCAGATTCCAGAGAAAACGACCAAACACGCACACCAGCAATTATGGGGGTTTTCACAATACCATAGAATATCCTGTGTTTTAAAACACTCTCCCCTTCCCACTTTAAGTTGAGTGAAAATATTATCATGGGTATATTTAGTTTAGTATTTTATTCAATAATGTTTTTTTTTTGCATACTAGTGATATTTCATCTCAATTTAAATTTATAGTGATTCCTTTTTAGAAATTCAAGAAAATTTCTTACTAAATCAATTCTATAGTCAAAAATATTATTAATAATATTTTTAATAGTTTTGAATCTTCTTTGCAGATTCAATATGTTTATATTTATTTGTTGAATTAATAGTAAAATTGTAAAACGACATTTGAAAATTATCCCTCATGTTTTTCTTTTAAACGAAAAATCAAAATTTATTTCAAGGAGAAACAACGATCATTTCTTACCTTAGGGATGAGGTATGAAAGGATGAATTGTGAAGAGTAATAATAAACGGAAAATAAAAGTGTCCAGGGATGGGAATCGAACCCACAGTGTTCCGATTACCGGGCAGATGCCATGTCCACTAGGCTACCCTGGACATATTTTTCCCCTCGTAAAAGGTTTAATAATTTGAAAAATTTCATTTATTGTCATGAAAAATGAACATGTATACGAAGATATCAAAGTTTTAGTGTCCGTCCATTTAAACGAATTCCAATATTGTTATCATATTCCTATTTATATTCACATATTTGAAAATCAAATCTATAATTATCGTAATTTAGGTTTTATTATTCATATTTGATATGAATATTTCAAGTCTATAATTTCTCTGAATATTTTAGCTAATTTAACTTGGAATATATTCTGGCAGGTATATATTGTAATTATATTAATACATCATGTAAATGGTATTATAACCGTTATTGATTTGCGATTCTCTAATGATTTATATTCACCTTTTCAAGATCTACCTACATTGATAATGGTGATGCTTTTCCCAAGTACAAGCGATGTTTATCATGATGATAAAGAACAACTGCTATTACTGTAAGAGCACTACATGTCTACCCATGTAGAAGCAACTCGACCTTTGAACTTACACTGTGCCAGAAGTTGTATCCGGTGATGGTATTGGACATTTGCAAAATTCGAGGAGCATTGAAACATTTTTTAAAGTGTCAAATGTGGGATTTGATCACGGGTTTTTGATTACAAATTTCGACAGTGTTTACAACTACCTACAAACCCGCTTTGCACTTATAATGATAATTATAACAAATATCGTTAAATGATCAGCACACACTTATAATCAACATTTGAAATGACTTGAGTTTTGACACACAATTCAATAAATTATTATTAATATTAATGATTTGTGTTGAAAGTTACAATTCCGGAATATTTATACGAATAAATACTCTTGTGATTTGCATAGAGTTTCAGTATTGTCTATGTTAATTGACATCTGTCTATATAGCGAAGCCTTGTTGGATTGTTATTAGGCTAGCGGTTAAGTGAATAGGGCAGGCTGGCGTGAGCTGCTTATGTATATATAATTTGTTTTTTTTTTGTCCTTCTTTTATAGTTTTATACCCTTAGGTATTAAAGGATCTTTTTATCCCTCAACGAATATAAAAATTATTTTCAACAAAATGACTAAACATTTTACAATGAATTTTGAATCCAAAATAAAAAAAGAAAAACTGTCTAAATAGTGAAAATTGAAGTTATAGCCAACTTTGCAACACATAAACAAATATTTAAAATAAAAAGGCATATATTGGATCAAAATATCAATCATTTTACCAATATATTTATTCAATATATGCCTTTTTAATTAAAGATTTATTTAGGGATTGCTCTATTTACAAAATAAACAAATTTCATTTGAATAAATATCTTTTTAATTTTAATTAAATGCTCAATAATCCAGTAAAATATCTGAGTATAAAAATATAAAGTAAATATTAAAATAAATTGATAAACCCATTGAAAATTGTATCTTTACAAAAAAATAACTGTTAATTCTTTAAATTTTGAAAATCCAACTTAAAAAAAAACTTTCAATAAAACCACGACGAAATTTATTTTAAATGAAAATATTAATAACTGCTTCGGACTTGATATTTTGATGGAACTGTGAGATTCTTGCAAAGATAAATATTTCAATTTGATATATTCCCTCCTCATAAAATCCAGCCAAATATAGTAAAGTAAATATTTTTTATTAATACTTTTTTAATATTGTTTCATAACTTGACAACGATTGTACATTTACTTTTTCCCCTTATCTATAAATGAATTTATTATTGAAATATTTTGATTTTTATCGTTTTCATCTTTGATTAATAAAATAGCAAATGATATTGCCACGTGGAATATTAGGGAAGACAAAAACTTCAGGAGGAAACAAAATTTATTTCAGGGAAGGACAAACTATCAAAGGTGAACAAAAGATAAGCCACGAGGAAAATTTACAGAGTCGCAAGATATAAAACTTAAAAATGACCACTCTGTTAAATAAAAAATAATAAAATTAAGAAATACTATGTTACATAAATAAAATTAATAAATACTATGTTACAATATTATATATAAAATAGTATATTTTGAACATTTTAATAAACAAACAAATGTATATATTTAAAATATTTTGTAAAAGGTTGTTTAATTGAATTTATTAAAATACATTTTTATTAAACTTCAAATAAATATATTTATATAAACATATATTTTATAGAATATGTTAATCAACACATAAATATAATTTTATAATATTTTGCGAAAAAATGGAAATATATTTGAATATATTTTAATCAAGCTTTTAGAGAAAAAGTTATTTACAGACATATTATTTTACATAGAATATTTCAATAAACACACATAAATATATTTGAAAATATTTTGTAAAAAGAGGTTTAATTAAATTTAGTTAAATATATATTCAAATCAAGCTTTTAAAGAAAAATTTATATGACATATATTACATAGAGAATATTTTAATAAACACAAAAAAATATAATTTTATAATATTTCGCAAAAAGGGGTTTAATTGAATTTTTATTTTAATATATTTTAATCAAGCTTTTGAAGAAAAAGTTATTTCCATAATCCCTCTCTTATAAGAAATAATCATGTTTATAAATCAATATGTATATTCCCCTATTCCCATAGTAGTACCAATATAGCCAGAATTTTAAGCAAACACGGTATAAGAACATACTATGAGAGCAACCCGAGTATAGCAACCATAATAAGAAACCCAATTACAAGAAACAGTATTCCTATAACAAAACTATACAATAGCAAAGCAGTATATTCCATACCATGCAACCAATGTAATAATGTATATGTAGGTGAAACAGGCAGACATATAAAAGATAGAATAGACGAACATAGAAGAAATATTAAAAACAAAGACCCCAAATCTCTAATAGTACAACATATTAGAAACACAGATCACGATTTCAACCTAGCAAACCCTAATATTCATTATACAAACATAAATAGTAAATACAAAAGATTAATACTGGAAGCACTGATTTCATCAAAATATAATAGTATAAATAGACACATAGATATCCCAGAGACATATGATAGGCTGGTCCAAATACTAAAATAGAATTATCCGTTTTCTCTTCATTACACCACTTAACAATTTTGCATATAATAATATAAACCAATTAAAAAATTTACATAGCAATAATTTTTCTTAAATAATAAAATATAAAACTACATAAATAATCCTAGATATACAAAAAATAGCTTATATATATATATATATAAATAAATGTAGGGCATATACTGGATATAAATTATTGGTCAAATAGTATTTCTAAGGGCAACACGCCTCTCTTTATCAAGGCTTTTCTTTGATTTAAACTAAATCACGTGGGTACGCGATCCACTCACGCTATGCAAGACCAAAGCGAGAAACCATTTAAAGAAAATATTTATAACTGTAAATACATGACTACTTAGAATTGTATTCATTATTCCTGTAGAAGGGCAGCTTACACCCGTAAGCTCGAATTTATTTTTCAAATAAAGAAACTTATCCTTTTTGAATCTTTTCGTTATTATATATGTATTATAATCAACAAAATAAAAGAAGACGAGTTTCATAAACAATTTTAAATAAACGCAAGCTTTCGGGTGAAAACCCTTCGACAGGCAGTATAAAGCAAACGCGACGATACAAACTTTTGTATCGTCGCGTTTGCTTTATACTGCCTGTCGAAGGGTTTTCACCCGAAAGCTTGCGTTTATTTAAAATTGTTTATGAAACTCGTCTTCTTTTATTTTGTTGATTATAATATACCTTGCTGAGTAGAATCTCTTATATTTCTTATATATATATGTAATATTGTTGCAAATGATCCTGTCGACTTATGGATAAACTGGCAGTCGTGTACGTGAGGCGAGTGTTGATGTTTTTCTCACATTTGGAAAACAAAAAGCAGAGGCAGGGCTAGATGTTAGCACAGAGACTGATCGCAGACAGCCCACGGGACAGAGGTAGAGGCCATGACACAAACTTGGATGCCTATCACCGAGACATGGAGAGAGAGACCGAGAGAAACAGAAGCCGTCTGCCGATGGACACACTGCGAACATCTGCTGCTGACCCCTTGCCAAAACCTGTTGACAGAGGTCGTCTATAAAAAGCCTCTGGAGGGTTCCCACCTGGGGTGGGCGTTAGCTTTTTCCTCCCCTCTGGCCCGCATCTGACCGCTCTTTGGATCTTTATTTTGACGTCACCATTTATAGTTTAAATACATATAGTGGTGTACAGGTTATATTAATAAAAAGATATAGTATATATACAAAATATGGGGCTGGTAGCAAACAGGAACAGTGTACATTTTAATAGATGGGTATGATCTTATAAAGTATCGGCTCTAACTAATTGGGAGATATGTGAAATATACTAAAAGTGTCATTATTATACAGTTTAAAATATACTATATATATGTGATAACCGAGGGTCAAGCCAGTAGTAACCGAGAGGGACAGTCAGGGCGTGGAGAGTTTTCCAGTACCTCTCTGCACCTTGGAAGACCTTTAAAAGTTCTCACAGAGTACAGGCAGTCGTAGTCCAGGCAGAGTGGAAACCTTGGGAATGTCCACACACAAATAACGAAGAGACACAGTTGTAGTAGGAAAGTTCCGTGAACAGATAGGAGTCGAGCTGAGTGAAAGATGGAGATAGAAGGGTTCTTACTGTTCTACATGGCGATGAGGTGGTCCTGGCTACAACCGACAAGGGCTCACACTGATGGTGAAGTCTCTAAGTAACATTTCGGCTAGGGCAGATGTTTTATATCTTTGATGAGGGGGCGGGGGGGGGGGGGACAGTGTAGAATTTGGACTTTGAACGGGTGCAAAGTGCGTGGGGTGGCTGCGGCATCCTCCACACCCTTTAGACCTGATGGCAACGGGCTGCCAAATTCCTTTTTAGGGTTGTTGGATTTCTATCTCGATCTCTTTCTTAGCTCAGCTCTTAATCTATTACATAGTTTTATTTATTCATCCTCAATTTGTACAAAGTACATTACATATGGTGATGCAATGACACAAGTCAATCATGCGTATAATTATATATAGATGTGTTTCTATATACAACATGACAATCTTGTTATAAGTATTATATATATAATCTTCCAAGAAAATCTTCCAAGAAAAAAAATCTTCATGGCGCCACCTCATGGATTGAACTTCCACAGACATTGTAAATAAACCAAGAAGACTTAAATGTCAGAAATACAGTTCAGGTAGTTGGTGACTTCTGTACGTGGCTCCAGGAACCTGCTGGGTTAGCTAAATAAATAATAAATTTTAATTTGTGTTGCATTTTACCTGAATATGGCTACGTAATGAAAAAAAAACAAGTTTTTAATCTCAAGTAGTTTTTGTTTTATGGACTGTCAAAGTTAGTCCCAATTTACCTGGTACACCCTGTATAATATAGGGTTGTTGGTTTAAATTACCATATATACAGTATATACGTAAATATAATTATAATTACAATTACAATTATAATTATAATTACAAAATATTGCGAAAAAAGGATTTAATTAAATATAATTAAATATATTTTTTATTATGTTCTTTAAAAAAAATGTATCAACGCATTTTAAAAATTGGTGAGAAAGAAATAAATTGAATTAAAAGAAAATATTTATGTAAAATATATTTATTATAAATCGTAAATAAATATTTTTGAATAAATATTTTCATATTGTTATTTTTAATTTATAAAATATATTTTCGATTCACTATTAGAAATGAAAAATTTAATTTCTATATGAATTTTATGGTTGTTATTTAGTCAAGAGGTTTTATAACACACTAGTTCACTTTTAATTTTTTGATACTAAGTAAGTTAAAATTTAACACAAATAAATTTACTGGCAATGCGTTTCTTTTTTTAAATCTCAACAGACCTTACTGCAATGATATGATTTAATGAATGAGTGCTAGTAAATTTATTTGTGTAAAATTTTAGACAAGCCCTCTCATTCATTAAATCATATCATTGCAGTAAGGTCTGTAGAGATTTAAAAAAAAAGAAACGCATTGCCAGTAAATTTATTTGTGTAAAATTTTAACGATAGAGGGCAAAAAATATAATTTACTAATACTAAGTAAGTGTTTTTATAATTCTCTTTAAAATATATATATAATCTAAAAACTCAAATATTTATATATTTTAAAAAATATATTTTTTATTTTTATTCATTGATATTTATACTTTCTCGTTATCATCGTTTTTAGAACGACTTTAGTTTTGTTGTAAATATGCGTAGTTAACATATCTGTCTTTCTGAAACACTAATATAGGATTAACTTTATAAATTCTATATATTATGAAATAACTAATGTGTAATATTTCTTCAAGTAATTGAAAATAAAAGCTACTTGATGGTAATTTTTTTTTTTTTAAATCACGAATGCACCTTCAACTCTTTATCTTATCGATCCTTTGTCTATATCAATCCTTTATCTAACAACAAATAAAATATTCATAACATACATATATATATAATAAAAGTAATATATCAAAAGAAAATATTCTTATTCTACAACAAAATTTGATATTTTGTAAGCTCCATTTATTGAAATAATAATCAACAAAATGTAGATATGCTTTATTTAATCGACAACCTGATCTACACTAACGAAAGGCCAAACAGTCTAAATCGCGTTTATTGTTGAATTTTCTTATTAAATCAAGAAAGGCTACTTTGTCCAAATTCGGATAAAAATTAAAATTTTAGTTTTGATACATAAACCTTTTATTTCAACACACCAAACGCGATATCCCGGCTAGAGATAATTGCGTCAATTTACACTTTTTTACGGGGGGTCGGTGGAAGGCTGGTTAAACCGTTTGGTTTTCGACCACTAGGACCCGGGTTCGATTCCCGCATTGGACACTTTTTTTCTGTTTAAAAATTAAAAAAAATTCTCCAATGGCCCCCGATTCTTGCAAAAGTCCAACCCCCACCAGCGAGTGCAAGTAACCAAACGGGGCTCTGGCATTTGTAAGTGCAAAGTAGAACTGTTTTTCACATGTGTAGACATGTGGTGCGCTTACAGTAAAAAGCAGTAGCTAACTACCCACCATGATTATCATGGCCTGTACCACGTGTACTAGGGATAAGCATTTTTACAATAAACAGTTATAAACCTATTATACATAAAATAAATATTGATAGGTGACATACTGCCAACAACATCGTTTATTTCCATATGATCAAGCTACAAATAGATTTAAATAGTTATTTTCTTCATCTGTAAGAGAAAGGTTTGAAGATTATATATGTTATAAATTATTCTGTTTAAGGAATATAAAATACATAATTAAATAGGCAATATATTTGGTTGAGGTAGGTTATGTTTGATTAAAGTAGGATAATTGTTTGTGATAAAGAGTGAGAAATAAAAAGGTGGAATTCCATTATCATATTGACTTATTGTTTACCAATATTTTAGAAAAGAAATAAGAAAATAATATATGATTATAAAATGAGAAACAATAGAGAAAGTAGTATCTCACTTAAGCCGTGAAGAATGAAGAAAACAAAATACCTTTTTACATAATTACAAAAGGATTGAGCCAGCCAACGGGAAACAACAATATATTTATATAGGGAAAACTGTGACATTTCGTGGTATACTTAAAAGAGTAATTTGATATGGGAATTATAATTTTAAAATAAATAAAATTTCATATAACATATATAAATATTAATTTTAGCCTAAATACTTTTACCTATCAATATTCGACTTTAAATATTTTTATTTTTGTAATTGATCGTTCTTGTGCATTTCTAAATATGATAATAATATGATTAAAATTGTCTTTGACCAGTGACTTGTTATTCTGTTTTGTGTTACTCTGTATATAAATATAAACATACATTTATGTTGTTAGGTTGTGCTCTCTTCCTTTTAGTGTGAGGTTGATTACCGTACGTTGATTACCGTTTGAATGTAAAGTCTTTGTTAAGTAAAATTTCCAAAGAGATCAATTCCTTCTCCTTTCTTCCTTTTTTTTCAACATATGGATATCTTGAGATATTCCAAAATAGGAAAGTGTTATAAGGACATATAATCATATAGGGAAATAAATTTTAAGATATTTTAAAGAAGAAGAGTTAAATCTCACACTCTATCCACTATAATATCATAAAAACTTAAAAGCAGAATACCTGTGAATAAATATTTATGAAATTTTACAATTTATCAATGAGAATTTGTCACAAAAGGCATTAAGCATTTCTAGTAAAGTTTTAGATCTACACTAATCGATATATATATATATAATTTGAAATATATATTTCATACATTATAAGAATATTTCTAAATTCATATTATAAATAGGGGCTATTTTGTAATTCTAAGTATATATAAATTTATCTTCCGATATTTCAGTGGACTAATATTTCAACTCTTTTTCAAGGTTTTTGTTTTCATTTTAAGTAGAAATTTTAGAAGCACTTCTAGTGAGCTAAGAGAGCGTCTTAAAGACTTTTAGAAGAAGAAACAATCCTAATAAAATAGGAAATATTTGTAAAATTGTTTCTTAGTGAATTAATATAAATATTTAATGAAATATTTTGATCGTACAACGCGGGGAAATCAGACAACGCATGCACTGTGCCCTTTTCAATAAATAGGAACTATATTAAGGCGATTCTTTAAAGCAATTGCCTTAATATTTTGTTTTATATATTATTTAATTTTAAATATATAATATCATAACAATTTTTCCCAAAATTGTGCCCTTATTGAAATTCACATATAATACACCCGTTTGTAAATATTATTTTTACTCCTTTTCTTTACCACTTTGAAGGATAATAAATACTTGTATCTCGTGAAATTTCATCTTTGATTGTTAGGTATTCATAAAGTAGTCAACAAATAACGATAATATCTCCACGATAAAATCAAACATATATTCTTTCTTATCATATAGTGAAACTATATGGAAACCTTGCCCTGGATTGCCTATTGATTTTGTTAAATTGTAAAGGCAGAGATAAATATGTATTATAATAAAACCACATGAAAATACGACCTAATTCATTGAATTCGGTCTTATTTTCTTGTATCTATAATCTATAATCCAAATCGCACTTTATCAAAATTCCACATCTATTTGATGCAAATCAGACTCTTAATTATTCATTAATTAGCTTTATACTTCACCAAGACAGTTCCAATATTTATACACTTGAGATCGCCTATCCCCTGTTGTTTTTCAATTAGATCGATGTAATTTTGTTAAACATGGTTATCTCGTGTGTCTTCAATAACGGTCAGTGTATCAAATATCATTCAGAGTTATTTTCTGAATCCCTATATACATACTGAAAGGTACAGCTTCCTTAATTTCTTTTAATGGATCATTTTGATTCCATGTTAATTATATTTAATTTTTAGATTGCGGAATAATTGCAATGACGATTAAAAAAGGTATACACCGATCAAATTAATTGCAAAATGTTTCTTTATTATAAAAATATAAAACGGCTAACTTTCAAGCGTTAGCTTATCATCAGGCCATATTTAATTTTGATTAATATAAAACTAGTAAAATCTGAAAATATTCTAAACAGAATTTGAAGCTATACGCCTCAGAAGTGGGATGTATAAAATAACAGGAGAATGTAGATATATATAACGGCTGGTGTATCTAAATACGGCAAGAGTCATTTATAAAGAGGAGTTAGAAAAGGAGATCTACCAGCTTATTTCACCATTTGTCACTACCCCACCTTATCTACCCACCTACATTCAACTCTTCTACTTCCACAATTAAACTTTAACATGGTTTTTTATTATAATCTCAATACATATCTGTTACATGACAACTTTCAATATATAACTAACAATATATTTCTTTTTAATTTGATAAAAAAAGTAAGATCTTTTAAAAATAACAGTATCTCTGTAGATATCTTTAAAGATATAGGAAGAAAGATAAATTTTGAATAGGAAATAAATATTTGTTAAGGGGGGAGGGGGGTACACACAAGTATACTTGATCACCATTTGAAATCCATATATGAAACTTGGAAATATATTTTGAATGATATATATTTATAATTATTCTGGGTATTTATAAATTAGAATTTATAAATAAATAATTATCAATCATTTTATTTTTACTTTAATATTCTATTGAATTTTCGAATTAAACTTCGAAACATTTTTTACATAATATTTATGATGTGTTATAAATTTATCTTTACATCTATTTGATGCATATCTGACTCTCAATTATTCATTTAAAAGCTTTATACTTCTCCAAGATAATTCCGAAATCCATATTTTCAATATTCATTTAACATTCATGGATAAAACTTAAAGAAGTGGAAAGTGTTTGAAGTCGACGATTGTATTGTTGTTTTGAAGAAGACAAAGGCAATATTGTTCACACTTGGTTATCTCGTGTATCTTCAATAATTGTCATTGTGTATCAAATATATTTCAGAGTTATTGTTTGAAAACCGGTAAACATTATATTATATATTATAAAGGACTGCGGCGTATGATTATAAAACAACACTTAAAGTTTCACCGCATAAGTTTCTTTTCTGGGAAAAATCAATATTTATTTCAAAGAGAAATATTTACTATTTCTAACTTTTTTTGGGTGAAGTATGAAAGGGTGAAAATATGAAGAGTAATGGCGAACGGAAAAATAAAAGTGTCCAGGGGCGGGAATCGAACCCACAACCTTCCGCTTATCCAAAAAAGTTAGAAATAGTGAATATTTCTCTTTGAAATAAATATTGATTTTTCACAGAAAAGAAACTTATGCGGTGAAACTTTAAGTGTTGTTTTATTATATTATATGCTAAAAGGTAAAAATTTCTCAAGTTTTATTTATCAATGTATTTTGATTTCACGTTAATTATATTTAATGATAATACAGTGTATACGCAATATGGATAAGATTGTACCATTTATATGAAAGTATCCATGAAATCTCTTCATAATTTGCCAAAGAGATGTTTCAAAATAGCTAGGCTTATTTTATGACCAAAAGATGGATAGGGTTTTACCAGGAGAGAGAGAGAGAGAGAGAGAGGAATTTAATGAGGTATAGGTTTAGTGTCTATTTTGGCGGAAATATTTTCCTTTATTTTTAAAAAACCATTTATTTCCATCAAAAATTCACATCAAATATGTTTATATTTTTGCCTCCCACATTAACTATTTTTATTATATATCTGATATAAAAAATACCAAAATTTAAGTCATTCTAAATAAGTCAGTTTCTCTTAATAAATTAAGGTATAAAAATAATTTATGAGAATTCACAGATTCTTTATTCATTTTTCTATGAAAATTTATTATTAAAATATAAATAGAAACGGACGTGAAATTTAAGAACAATCGATTTATTTATGAAAAATCTATTTTTATTTAATTTTTAAATATTTAAAATATTTTAGAGAGCTCAATAATTTCTGCGAGCCAAAAATATATAAAATGCTTTTTCTGGAAATTTCGATTTAAATATTTGTATCAGCAGCCGATGTAATTGCCCATAAAAATATTTCCCCAAAAGTAGGGTGAGTTCCTGGAGGCTTTTTATTTGATATTCAGAATATAATAAATCATCACAGATATATATCACATACCATATATATAGCAGAAGATAAAATATCCCTATATTGATTTTTATAAAAACACATTACGCTTCAATGATTGTTATACCGCGTTTATTTTTTTATAAAAGAGAAACATATATAAAAAGGTGTATTTCAGGAACTTCATATCAATGAAAAGGTGAATTATAGATAGAAATTTCTATTAAGAGTGTTTGTTGATTTGATAATAAATAATGGGTAGATATATAATTTATCTTAAAAGAATATTAGAGTGTTATTAATATTGTAATAAATATTTATTTTATAAACATATTATTAATTAAATAATCAAATAAAGTATAGCACGAAGGAAGATGAGTTTTATACTTCGTGCTATACTTTATTTGATTATCTAAACAGGAAGAGTTCTACCGCTTATATTATTAATTGATAATATTAAGGTAAAAGGTTTCTTTTAAATTTGATTTTCGCAAGCTTACGAACATAATTTCTGCTCTTTAATGGGCATATACTTCTATATACAATATCAAGATGAACTTTGTAAAGTAATAATTGAAAATGTTTTATTGGCATGTGTGGGCATGCATCAAATTGTTTTTAAAAGAAAGCCTTTACCTTAATACTATTTATTTTTTCTTTTCCGAATAATTTCTAGATAACTCTTACTCACATAATATTATTAATTACTATATATTTATATTTTATTACTCTTTATATTTCCTTCATTGCTCTTCTCTTGTATTTTATTTATCTTGTATCAGTTTATGCTTTTACCTTAGATGAATTGCCGTGTCATTCTGAAGTTTGTCTTTCCTAATTTTCTATATGTGATAATATTGAGATTATAATAATACTTTATTATCATAAGATTTACATATTTTCTATTATATATATATATGTCATAATATATACTCTTCCAGGAATAATAAAACAAGCCTAGAGCTATCCCAGAGAGAGATGGGATGTAAAGTCCGGTCAATTGAGACAGCAGCGACATTCCAAAGAGGCGGCAAATGGGGGCCGCCCGTCAACACCTGGAGACTATTTTTGGATAGTCGGGGGGTGGTACACACGACAAACGGTCGTTCAGCGGATAGAACCTCGCTCCCTCTCTCTCTCGGCTGGCTGCCTGGGTTATTGCTCTACCAACTCGTCGTGTGATTATTTCTCTCCTCACCACATTATTACCACTATATTGCCACATATATATATATATATATATATATATATATATATATATATATATAATAAAGGCATATTTTGAATCTATAAATTTTATTAAAATTCAATTTTTATACCACCAGATGTCGCACCTTTCCCTATATAAATTTATTGTTGTTGTTTCCCGTTGGCCGGCTCAAACCTTTTGTAATTATGTAAATAAGTCTTTTGTTTACTTCATTATTCACTCCTTAAGTAAGGTACACTTTTTCTATTCTTCCTCATTTTATAATCATATATTATTTTCTCATCTCTTTTCCAATCGTTTGTTTCACAATAAGCGAATATATATATATATTGTTATTTGACAAAACAGCAATTTTAATATTTGTTAAACCTTTCTTTATATGAAAAGTAAAATACGAGCATTTGATTAATCATCAGGTGTTTCTGATGTTGATATAAAAACATCTAATTAAGAGTCTGTCCTCGAAATATTACTGTTTATTTGAAGAAAGGTTTAATAAAAAATTAGATTGCTCTTTGGCTTAATATTGATATAAATAATATCGTTACTCAAGTTCCAGCCCCTCACCATAACATTGATCGCATTAGCTCATTCCCAGAAAACATTATCAAAGCTTAAGATTCCCAGATTTGACATATTTATGAATGAATGGAAATACACTCAATATAAAGAATAAAACAAAGAAGTGGAAAGTCTTTGATGTGCTTAGTTGTCTTTTTTTTTTTTGAAGAGAAATAGAGAATTTTGTTAAAACTTGGGGTTCCCGTGTATCTTCAATAAAGCTCACTGTGTATCAAATATCTTTCAGGGTTATTATGTGGATCCCGATATAAAGGCTAAAAGGTACTACCTATTTATGTTTTGTCAATGAGTGTATATTGGAAGATGAGAAGATATAATTTTAAAATACGAGCGAGAGATGTTTTCAAAATTAATAATCAATTTATAATCATCAATCATATAGGGAATAATCCTCATCATAGAAATGTCACTTTCCTCATAAAAAATATTCTTTAATCGTCTTATATATTTCTTTTCCACCCTATGCTTCGCATTATTTGAACAATTATACGAAATAATTTAGTCATATATTCGAATATAAACTCATAGACAAAACTTAATAAAGTTGTAAATTATAGTATGTATATCGGGTTGTAGACAATAACTCTGAAAGATATATAATACACAGTGACCTTTATTGGATCCGCACGAGATAACTGAGTGTGAAATAAATTGCCTCTGTCTCTTGAATAAATATACAACTTGCGCCATCAAAAACGTTCAACTTTCTTATTATTTGTCCATGGGTGTATATAAATGCTAATTTTTCTCAATTAGTAAACAATAAAAAACTCAGCGTTTATATATTTTAGTATTTTGTATGTTATAGAGTACCAACAATAAAATTAACTTTAATTTAGAATTAAAAATACAATTAAACACAAACATGGATATTTTTCTTCGAATTTATATATAAATATATACGAGGTTAGAGAAATAAAAATTAAAATAGTAATATATTCTTAAAGTTCAACGTTATAAACTGAATTATAAATAAGCAGCGTATAATGTTTTATTGAATGTCATTCTTGTTAAAATTATTGGATTAAATGAAAAGAGACAGAGATAAAAAAGCTAAAAATTTATAAATAAGTGTTTTATGTTCTTGTTTTAATTATATTATATAGTGGTGTATATATTATAAGCATGTTTTAAATGTCTTCTGTTTAATTATCCTATAGTGTTATTTCTAATTTAATTTCCTCACCATGTACTTTAAAACTACCAGAGCGTATATATATAAACTTAGTATGTTAAAAAAAATAGTACAAATATAATATTGTACTGGGATAAGGTGCATAAATTAAGAAAAAGGCATCTACTTATCGTGTAACTGAATGTTGCCGATGGCTTGCGCCATCTATCGGAATAAATATCAATTCTTCTCGTTGATTTTTAATTAGTTCAGAATTAACCAAAAGCCAAAAGGCCCGAAATGCGTCCGTGGTTAGCTTTTCTTGATTAATCAAGAATGGGTATTTGGCCAATTCTGGAATAATTAAAAATCAACGAGGAAAGTTTATATTTATTCCGATAGATGGCGCAAGCCATCAGCAACTTTCAGTTGCACGATAAGGAGATGCCTCTTTTTCTTAAACTTAGTATATACTTGCTTTATATTCCTTGTTGTAATTATTGGGTAATGTGTTTTACTTTACATAAAAACAACATTCGCGTTGAAATAGTAATATTTCGAATAACATATGACGTGCTCTCATTTACCATGTTTTCCGCATAATCTAAAATTTGATGAAAGATTTAAGGTTTTTGGAGTCGCCGGTCTTCTGTTTATTTTAAGGAAACATAGGCAATTTTGTTCAAACTTATTATCTTTTTTTGTCTTCAATAAAGGTAACTGTGTATCAAATATATCTCAGAGTTATTAACTCAATCCCGATATACATACTTAAAGGTACAACTTTCTCAAGTTTTGTCTATGAGTGTATATATTTATAAATGTGTAGCGTTCTCACGAATTCTGGCCTTAACTACCCGTTTCATGATTTTTCAGGATGCCTAAATGACCAATTTTTTGGTCGTTGAGGTACAGCTTGCACCACGCTGATGAGGGCCAACAGCCCGAAACGCGTCCGTGGTTAGCTTTTCTTGATTAATCAAGAATGGGTATTTGGCTAATTCTGGAATAATTAAAAATCAACGAGAATAGTTGATATTTATTCCGATAGATGGCGCAAGCCATCAGCAACTTTCAGTTGCACGATAAGGAGATGCCTTTTTCTTAAATATATTTATATGTAAAGGTATGTGGTTAAATATAGAACAATACATTCATGATATTTAAAATAAAAGCATATTTTGGATCAATAAATTTATTAAAATTCAATATTTCGACGAGGCTGTTTGCCTATCTTCTTCTCGGAAAAATTTTGAATGAAAGAAGGTTTTTGAATTTTTCCGAGAAGAAGATAGGCGAACAGCCTCGTCAGAAATATTAAATTTTAATAATTTTATTGATCCAAAATATGCTTTTATTTTAAATAAAGGTATGTATTGGATTGTATAAATAAATGTATATATATATAATAAATATACATATATATATATATATATATTATAATCAATACATATAGTTATTGGAATTTATATATTTGAATGATCTATAGAAATTACAATAGCATAAATATAAACCAAAAATAAAACTGATGGAAACACAAATTTATATAAATGTATTTAATTAAGAATAATATCATTTATTTTACTAATATTTCAGTTGGCTGAACGCCAACCTTTATCAAGGTGTTATAACATATTTAACGTTTGTCAAAAGTTATGAAAACACCAACTTATATAAATTTTTATGGACTTCTTTTATATTTCATTTTCAAATCGATATATATTATAGTTTTAATAGCATACTAAAATAGTTTTAATAAAGTGGCTAAATTCGAATTTAAGTTCGTAATTTTTATTATAGAATATATAGAAAAGGATAAATATAATAATATTAAAGGTTTCTTATATTGGTTAAACTAGTTACAGTATTGTATAAAAACTTACAATATAAGTTAACCATATGTTTTTTTATTGTGAAGTTTCTACAGTAAGTAGAGTAAATAACTACAATATTTTATTGTATTTCTTTTATTTAGGTTACGATATATCTAAAATGGCTGTCTAAAAAGTGTAAGAAAGGATTAGGTGCCAATCACTTCTTGTTTAAACCTGTATCGATTTCCCGAATATTTATTTTTATTCAATATTGCTACCTCTTTATTCATTTAGAATACACCCTTTGTATCTCCACAATATAAGGTTAACGAATATATTCACCAATACTTTCTAAAGCATACAATATGCGTAGATAAAAATATGTCAATTAAGGAGGATCAGAAGATGAGTTTCTTTTATTGTAAGAATGCTACGAGCTTTCGGGCAAAAGCCCTTCGACAGGCTAAAATAAAAGAAACTCATCTTCTGATCCTCCTTAATTGATATAACTTACTAGAAGAGTCTTTACCTTTAATAAAAATATGTATTTATAATATATGGCATGATATTGTCATAGATTTATCAATACACCTATAACATGAATTTCTAATTAACCATACACTAAATATGGATAACAATATAATATAAAATAAAGTCGTTTGGTCGTTAAAATTGGAAACTTTGAGTGCTTCAAATGAATAGAGAATTCTTCCATGCCAATTATTTACATTTCAATTGATCCATGTGATTGATGAAGCTATTCGTTATTTTGAATTCATGTTAAATAATATTATAATTTGTATCAGAATAAAATATTGAAACAATTGAAATATTACGTATTCATAATATATGCCTTTATTACATATTTTGATAATTGAAAGGCATATAATGTATTAAATGAAAATTGTATTTGCCGATTATCCGTTTGTCAGAAGATAAACAATGTATTTATTTAGAATGTTTATTAAATACTAGACAATTTAAACAATTTTATTGATTCTTTTAATCCAATTTTACAAAGGTGGAAAAATAAAAGAGTAAAAGGGCATATAAAGTGTAGAGGAATATATATACAAATGCCTTCAGCAAGGAAGGCTTCCCCACCTTGAGAGAGTTCTCCTCCAGACAAGGTCTTATTGAACACTCCTTAGTTCCACACCAAGGAAGTACCTATAGATGCGCGTCTTGGCAGACGCCAGGATGGCCAGGGTGTCTTCGTCTAGACCATGCCCGAGGTATTAAATACTAGATAAAGACACGATTTTGTCTAGGTTCTTCTCTAATGAATGCTCATTAAACGAATAATGTATTAACAATGGTGTTCATGTTAGCAAGTCATCAATACTCATCTTATTTATTTATATATAGAAATCTATATATATATAGTTATGAGGTATGAAAATTTATTTTATTTTAAAATTATAAATTATAGAATAAAATACCCTGTTAAATCAACCGCCAGAGGTCGCGCTTTCCCTATATAGACCTATTGTTGTTTCCCGTTGGCCGGCTCAAAGCTTTTGTAAATTATGTAAATAATATTTTGTTTTCCTTATTCTACTCGCCTTAGGTCAGGCAGTACTTTTCTCAATTTATGTTTAAATATTTTCAATAAGCAAATTAAAGCAATATTGATCTAAAGATTTTGTTATTATACCACGACTGCAATCCCAATCATGAATTCCAAACCTTCAACACCTCAGTAAATTAAATTCTCTATATCAAAATATTTTATCATTATAATATTTATATATTTTAGGTAAACGACAGCCAGCTTACCCCAGTGCAAAGTAGTTTATTCTTCGCGATATCAAGTCGAATGGTAATGGTAAAAACATATCCCCCAAAATATTCATGTTTGCTCTTATAACTTATAATAATTGGCCAACTTTTATGGCCATGCTGCAGGTTTAAATATACTTTCAGATTTCAAAACAGGCTTGTGGCAACAATATTGGCCTAATGCTTGGAGAATTGTTTTTTGCAAAAAAAAAAGGTATTTGACGTATATTAAGATTTTTTTATTTGAAGCGATAATTCGAAAATTAACAATGAATGAACAATTTTTATTAGAGCAATATTTGAACATTTAGGTTTGTCGTTCCTGGCGATGGTAGCGGATCGCTATAGATAGTATACCCCCGATAATTGACTGCTTCCATATGTTCAGTCAGGGGAAATTCCTAAAATGAAAAACTATCAACATAAGAAATAAGTGCACAATAGTTAACAACTTTATCATCTACAATTCAGTGGTTTGAATAAAATTTACAAATACACTCATGGACCAAACTTAATGAAATTGTACCTTTCAGCATGTATATCGGGATTCAGATAATAATTCTGTAAGATATCTGATACACAATGACCTTCATTAAAGACCTACAATATAAACAAGTGTGAACAAAATTTCCTCTACAAAAAGACTTTCCACTTCTTAAGTTTTGTCCATGAATGTAAATAAAAATGTTTATTTAAATGTACAAAATATAAAAAGGAAAACATAGTATTTTAAAAAATATGATGTATATATTTCCTCTCTATATGTATTATAGGTTTGTTTGATACTAAATTAATAACATTTTGACTTAAAAAGATTTATAATTTTCTCTTTCTCGAAACTATGGCAATAGTTTCCTATAATACTTTCATTTCTCGAACGAAATTTATTATACAAATTATTATCTTATTAAAATCAAAATATTTATCTAATTAGAGATATATATATAAGGAAAATTTAAATTAAATACAAATATTTAATGAAGTAAATTAAAATATCTAATTAGATATTGTCAAAAATAAATGTTTGGATTAACTAATATAATCCAAGGATTAATTTACACGCTAATTAGCATACAGAAATAAACTTAATAGGAGAAAATATTTAATCCTCTTTCTCTTTATAAAGTTAATCTATATTTAACATACACGCATTCTTAAAACTTATTTTATTAATTGAATTATAACAATACAATATGAAAAAGTTAATTTATAATACAATATAATGCGGCTTATGATTTTAAAAGACGTTTGATAAGTTTTACCGTAAATGTTTCTTTTGAACGAAAAATCGTAATTTTATTTTAAGGAGAAATAACGATTATTTCTATCCTTAGGGATGAAGTATTAAAGAATGAATTGTGAAGAGTAATGATGAACGGAAAAATGAGAGTGTCAAGGAACACTTCCCATCCCTGGACACTTTTATTTTTCCGTTTATCATTACTCTTCACAATTCATCCCTTCATACTTTATCCCTAAGGATAGAAATAATCCTTATTTCTCCTGAAAATAAATTACAATTTTTCGTAAAATTCCTCTGTGTTACCAAATTGACAAATAAATACGATATTTGTGGGAATAATATAAAAACTAAAATATTTTTCCTAATAAAACCCACATTTTTAAATTTGAAAAAACTTTCTACTGAATATAAAATAGAATATAATTGTAATCATTGAGATAAATGAATTAGTTTATATTGTACACATTGAGTATTAACATGAACAAATTTTAATCGTAGAAAAATTATAACGGAATATATTAGACGAATATATTTATAAAGAGAATAATTAAATAATTTTTAAATAGGAAAATCAGTTATTGGTTCATCGGTGTTGCCAAATCCATTAAGGAAATACGACCTTTGTGGGAATAATGGTGAGAGGAAGTTATCTTTCCAAATTAGGCCTAGGACTTTCCTCTCTAATTCCCTCAGCAATCATCATTAGATATTTAGAGCAGACGAGTTTGGTTTAGATTTGATCGTTTTGGCGCGTAAAACAGACAAATATAACATTTCTGTTAATAATATCACTTTAAAAATTATAGTTAATAATATATTTAGATTAGAAATTTTTAGATATTACAAAGTGTTAAAAATAAAAATAATTAAAGATAGTAGTTACTCTGTTTATATAGTTATAAAAAACAAGAATGATTAATATACAATAAATAATGAAATATAATACAAATTTCAATTTGAGAATATACTAAATTAGATATCCTACACCAAAGGAAAAAAGTTGGTATTTACAATTTGGAATCATAAAATAAAATAATAAAATCGTAAAATCTAAAAAGTAATAATAAAACATATCTGGTTTCCTCAACCAAAAATGAAAATCATAACTACATCTACAAAATATTTTGTATTTTGAAAATGCATCCCTACTATTGCTAAACATTAATAGTTACTTTATTTAAATATCTTTCTGTGGTCCTGGAAGATGGGACATTCTTCTTGTATTAGTTTTACTTATCTTGTATTAATATGTGACTAGAACCCTGTTTCCTCTTTACACACCTTAGATCGATGAGTGCTTCTATGCCGTACAGAAAGTTTCCGCGGTTTGTAACAAATTGAACATTGAAAAGTCAGGGCGAATATATTTAAGGATGCCTGAAGATAAAACTTACGAAATATATATTAGTATATTTAAATATATTGTTCTCTTATGTCTTTAAGAAATAAATTATAATTGTTGGCGAATGTCTTCTAAATATTTGCTTATCTTCCTCAGATTAATTGATCCAAGTCATATTTGAATAATCTTGTTCACAGAAGAAAACCAAATATTGATAGTATATTTTAATCAAACAAAAACAAATTAAGTTTAACCAGAAATTCATACTACTGATTATATTTCTTTAATTTCATATACAAATTACTATGTTTTATGAACGCCTATAGCATTATAAATTGAAATATTTAATAACGAAAATATATTTTATACAGTGACAATTTTCGATATGAAAAAAAAACGCACATTGATATTATTAAAATAAAGTAAAAAGGAAATGAGGTAGAAACTATTTTGAAGAATTATATTCTAAAACAGAGCATATTTATATGGGATTAGAAAGAATAAAAATGAAGGATAAAATGAGAGTGAGTTCTAATGGAAATTCAGGCTCGTATGACCATTAGGCCTGGAGTTTATACCACAGAGTGTTGTTCTACGAATATCTATCGGAAATCGTTCAAGGTTTAAAAGCTGTTTCTTTCCGGTTTCAACTTTCCACTGCCGAAATGTTTGCTTTAGTTATGTTCCATCCACCTTGATCTCTCCATTTTATTTTTTATCTTTTGGTTCCCTTTTTTTATTTGGTTTAGATAAAGGCAGAGAAAGTTTTTATTTCAAATTGCCTTCGTGATTTCAAAATAATAATATATATTTTCGTAATTATCTCTCTCTCTCTCTCTCTCAAAAATGAATTTAATATTTATATATAATTGAATGAATTATAATATAGAGTTTAATCTCTTTATAATAAAAATGCTTATTTTAGCCCGAAATGAAATAAGAATTTTATGATTATTTAGTATTACTTATTCATATTTAGTTACGATTAGGTTTATTAGGGTGTATCTTTACTTTGAAAGTAAAATATATATTCATATATTGGTATTCAAGTTGTGAAGTTGGCACCTCATCCTTTAATAATGCATTGAAAATGCAATTTTTATTACCCCAATATAAGGTGTAATAATGTTGATGCCCATATGCAACCTCAACGTTATCAGAGAATTAACAACAACAATTTAAAGAATCAGAACAAGACATTTTGAAGGAATGTAAATAAAACCCAGACATGACTAGATACTAAAAGAAACTGCAAAACTGTTACAACACCCAACTCACTCCAGAACATATATACAGTTGCCCGGTCATCCTTGAAGTCCTCTATATGGCAGACATCAATCCAAAAGAGGACATCCATACGGATAAGACACCTCAGTTGGCGGGTATTGCGATCAGGGTGCACGGACCGATCTATCTGCTCCATGAACAAGACACCACCACTACCTCAGTTGGCCGGTATTGTGATCAGGGTGCACGGACCGATCTATATACTCCATGAACAAGACACCACCACTACCTCAGTTGGCCGGTATTGTGATCAGGGTGCACGGACCGATCTATATACTCCATGAACAAGACAACACCACTACCTCAGTTGGCCGGTATTGTGATCAGGGTGCACGGACCGATCTATATACTCCATGAACAAGACACCACCACTACCTCAGTTGGCCGGTATTGTGATCAGGGTGCACGGACCGATCTGATATGCTCCATGGACAAGACACCACCACCAATATTTTAGCAGGAAAAAAAAGGTTTGTATTAGATTAATAGACAAAATGTTTTGCTTTAATGCATTTTTAAAGAAAGAGGTGTCACTATTACTATTAAATATATTTATCTAAAGGGTCTGTCTATCTGTATCATATTTCCTACTCAATGTATATATATATGGAGTTGTTTACATTCAAAAATCTTAGTAGCGTAGTTATACCTGTCAAAGGGCTGTTGAATCCGAAAACCTATATTGTCGTTATATATAAAAATAACTCTTCCCCCTCAGCGAGTTGTCTTTTATATATAATTGATCGAAGGGATTATAATATTGACAAGTTCATATTTATTAATAAATAAATAAAACCCAAAACGAACGTGTTTCGGACTCTTATCCTTTATCAGTGTGGTACAGACTGTACTTCAATGACCAAATATCTGTCTGAGAGACTTCTTGAGAAATCAATAAATGGATGAAAAATAAGATGCAATATTTGTAGCTATCTAGTAGATTGAGTTGGCTTATATACCTTGGAAATTTTATCATTGATGTAGTCTTCCTAACACCTTTTTGTCATATCATCAATTGACTATTTGTTGATATATATATTCTTCATATTTGAAAATATTTTCTAATACACCTATCCCCCTATTTACACGGTACTTGTTTTATACGTTTTCGCTTTTACACGGTTTTTCAAATAAGTTTTTTTTTTTGTTTTTATCGCACTATACTAACGAAATACTATACGAAAAAAATTGTAGAGCAATTGCCATCTTCTTCAACTGAAAATAAGCCAAATTTTTCGGCAAGTCATGACTGGTTTGAAAGATATAAAATAAGACATTCTTTTTTTTTCGATTTGCACGTTTTTCTCAGGAACGTATCTACCGTGTAAATCGGGGGATAGGTGTAGTTCCTTCCCTAGCAAACAGAGTTAGTTTTGTGTATTGTTTACGAATGCATATTGATTCTAAGCATCATATTCATTTTCTCTATAATATAAACTATTGAGGTTCATAAAATATAATAACTAAATAATAATGTGTTATATATAAATCACAAACCCCAATATAGAATTTTATCAGTGTAAATTGTTATTTATTTATAAACAAGATAAACCTCTTTAGTCAAATTCAAGGCAAAAGGTGCCCCAATAAATATAAATATAAAATATATAACTTGTAAATAGATATTTATTTAAATTAAAAAATTGATATTTTATAAAATTGATAAACACTCTCTCTCTCTCTCTTCTTATATATGTAATATTTTCTTATTTTTCAAATGGAGTGGTTATACAAGTTTAAGAAAGCCATTACTCTAATGAATATTACGTAAAACCTTTATATAGATTGAAATGTAATATTTGGTTGATGTATCTCAAATTACTCGAATAGTTATTTGGTATTTGGTCAATTTGGTTAATGACATTTTAATTTATACTTATTATTTGAAATTATAGAAATTAATGAATTATATACTCGAGAAAGATGAAATTCTATTTATATATACTGAAATATTCACTGATTAAAAGATACTTTTAAAAGATATATTTACTAATAAAGCGATATGGAATATTTATATAGATTTATATTATTAAATTGATGTGCTTTGCGAATTATATATATTTTCTTTCTCTCTGTGGCGAAGGCTACCATCAACAAGTACCATCTTGGTCTTGAGGTGGGTAACACCAGCCATCACATCGACCTGCCCACTCTGTGGGAAAGAACTCTCGCAGTCCATCGGTGGTGGAGTCTTTCCCGCGGTGGGTGCCACCAATGAAGACCTTGTATAAATATATTTATATATATGAATATTCATCAATTATTCATATTTATATCTATTTTCTCATATATTTATCATTGTGTTCGCGAAAACTACCGAGCTCAAATTCTATGAGCTAAGGTACTGCGATGAATAATTTGAATTGTTTCTGTAGAATTGAGTAAAGGTAACTCCACGCAAATTGATCAAGGAACCTTTGAATTTAATGGTCTTTGAATAAGCTACATGAACTTTATGGCTGATTTAAACTAGACTGATTGACAAGTAAACTAATCATATATTTATCATTATATAATCTTATTTATTCATATTTATATTTATTCTGTATTTAACTTTATATAATCTTATATAGACATTGTAATAAATCAGTTTCAATCTCAATCTCTAATGGTAGAATATATTTTAAATAATTAATTATTTTCTATGACAGAATTTATATTTAATTTCACTTCAAAGAACATTCAAAAAATAAATATTACCAAAAGAAAATTTTAAAAGTACAAATAGAGATAAAACGAACAAAATTATTTACACAGGTGTTTATACACTTTAAAATATTCTACGGAATGAATATTAAATATTCCATTTTAAAACATTTTAGATGAATAATTTATGAGAAAGAAATGTCTTTTTTAAAAATATATATAACTATTATTTTCATCAAATATTTCTAGTACAAACAAATGTCTAAAATTTTGGATTATACAGTTAGAAAGATTTAAACCCGCAATTTTAGGGTTGGGATTGAAAACAAAGAAAAGACAAGTCAAATATTTAATAAACTTTCTAAAAATTTATGGACCATAACTTAGCGAAATAAAACGTATCACCGGACACTTTATGGGCCCATACATATCTTTGTCGGGTTACACTTTTAAATTGTTTTTCTTTCTCTTGTTAAATGCTCTCTGCTTGTATCGTCTGAGAAATATTACCTAGCATTGTATTTAATAAATTACAACTTCAGCGCTTTATTTTACTTTCAACACATTTTTATCTTTTCTTTCAAATGTTATGATTTTTATAACAATTATATACTTTTTTAGAACTATTTTTTAAAATGATTTTAGGTTTTTAGTGTCAAATATATTCATAAAAGTGATAAATGGGATATATGATGCTGATATTTTTATGTGTATGGTTTAAATAAATAACACTATAACATTTTTTTAACTATCGTCATAATCGTTTTCAAAAATTATACCTGACAAATTTATTAATATATATTTGAATGATATTTTAAAAATATTTTTAAATCTCTCTTAAAGTTGACACATAATTTAGAAATTTTGAATGCCAATTCTTTTCAGTTTTTAATTTTTTCCATATTTTGAATACATCTATTTTTAAAACTGTTACATTTGAAAAATTAAAATCGCGCAATATAAACTCATGAACAAAACTTGAGGAAGTGAAAATCTTTATGTGACCGGTCAAACTATCTAGTTATTTATATTTTTGTAGGAGACAGAGACAAATTTGTTCACACTTGGTTATCTCGTGTGTCTTCAATATAGGTAACTGTGTATTAAATATATTTTAGTGCTATTGTCTGAATCCCAATATATATATATCTCTATATATATAAAAGTCAATTCCTGTCTGTCTGTCTGTTTCGCGATAAACTCAAAAACTACTGAACCAATTGGTACCAAATTTTGCATGTCGCTTTTTATAAACCTGAGGAAAATTTTTGGATACAATTTGCTTAGTATTTTTGGCTATTTCTTTTTTTCATTTGAAGAACTTTTTTT
The DNA here is from genome assembly GCA_030710605.1 of Cordylochernes scorpioides. Lineage (NCBI taxonomy): Eukaryota > Metazoa > Arthropoda > Arachnida > Pseudoscorpiones > Chernetidae > Cordylochernes > Cordylochernes scorpioides. Next base: position 21,617,316 of record CP092881.1, on the reverse strand, counting down.
TTACGCGGAGTAAATACGAGGCTTACGCGGAGTAAATACGACGGAAAGTAACAACACGAGGCCAATTAAGCGACCAATGAGCGTTCTGCATTTCTTTTCAAGTTGCTTGCTTACTTTTTTTAAAATATCTTTTTATACGAGTGTCACTTTTTTTTTAAAAAGTATTGAGAGCGAAATTTATATTACTAAGTTAAGGTAAGTTTCACACAATTAAAAAAAAGAAAACTTTACAAAATTAGCGTTACTGTATGTAAACAATGGCTTTCTTATTTTTTATCCATTTTTGTTCTGGCCTTTGTGGTTTTTTTTTTTACAGTCAATGTGATAATTCTTAAAATTAAACAAACAATAGTCAATATGCGAAAAATACAGTAGTGAAAATTTAATATGATTAGTGTCTCATTTAACAGCCAAAACATGTGTTTGTCTAAAATTTATATTGCTAATCCTTAAAATTAAACAAACAATAGTCTATAAGCAAAAAATACAGTAGTGAAAATTTAATATTATTTACTGTCTCATTTAACAGCCAAAACATGTGTTTTTCTAAAATTTATATTGCTAAGTTAAGGTTTGTTCTGGCCTTTGTTTTTTTTATTTACAGTCAATATGATAATTCTTAAAATTAAACAAACAATAGTCAATATGCAGAAAATACAGTAGTGAAAATTTACTATTAATTACTGTCTCATTTAACAGCCAAAACATGTGTTTGTCTATAATCCATATACCCATTGGTTTTTATCAGCCTAAAATATTAACATGGCTTCATTTAACAGCCAAAACATGTGTTTGTCTAAAATTTATATTGCTAAGTTAAGGTTTGTTCTGGCCTTTGTTTTTTTTATTTACAGTCAATATGATAATTCTTAAAATTAAACAAACAATAGTCAATATGCAGAAAATACAGTAGTGAAAATTTACTATTAATTACTGTCTCATTTAACAGCCAAAACATGTGTTTGTCTATAATCCATATACCCATTGGTTTTTATCAGCCTAAAATATTAACATGGCTATTTTGGCATTAGTTTTTTTTTAGTATTATTATTTTTTTTCTGACATGTTGATAGGGCACTACATTATTATGCTACATTATATTGCTAAGTTAAGGTTTGTTCTGGCCTTTGTTTTTTTTATTTACAGTCAATATGATAATTCTTAAAATTAAACAAACAATAGTCAATATGCAGAAAATACAGTAGTGAAAATTTACTATTAATTACTGTCTCATTTAACAGCCAAAACATGTGTTTGTCTATAATCCATATACCCATTGGTTTTTATCAGCCTAAAATATTAACATGGCTATTTTGGCATTAGTTTTTTTTTAGTATTATTATTTTTTTTCTGACATGTTGATAGGGCACTACATTTTACAAAGTTACGGTTAGTAACCAATGCAGATTTGACACTATTTACAAACTTTTATTACTGTATATAAACAATGGGCTTATGTTTTTTAATTGTTGTAATGGCCTTTGTTTTGTTATTCTTTTGAAAAAATCATGTTTTGGGTCTGCACTGTTTTCCTTATAAGCTTTTTTTTTATATATATACAAATATATTTTTGGTACTGATTGTGCTATTTCTGTTTTTTTTAGGACATATTTTCAAATTGAATCATCCCATTTGATATGCCTCGCAAAAGATCTGCAATTGGAGTAAGTACACCTGCAGCTCGACGCATGGCTGCCCGAGCTGCTAGAGGCCAAAGTAGCCGCACATTGGAGAATCCCCAACAGTCTCAAGCCCGCCTCCAAAGTGACCGGCTGCGCCACAGAGTTCAACGCGCATCAGAGGATCCCCAACAGTCTCAAGCCCGCCTCCAAAGTGACCGGCTGCGCCACAGAGTTCAACGCGCATCAGAGAATCCCCAACAGTCCCAAGCCCGTCTCCAAAGTGACCGGCTGCGCCACAGAGTTCAACGCGCATCAGAGACTCCCCAGCAGTCCCAAACACGACAGGAGGCTGACCAGTTGCGGTATTTCAGGCAACGAGCTAGCACTTGGGCTGACATGCTCAATGCTGCTTTCCATTACAATCCGGCCCTGAATTATGAACAATTTACTTTTTTTCAGATTGGCCATATGGAAAAACAATGTCAACATTGTACTGCCTTTAAGTACAATGGTGAGCGGCCTGGAATGTGCTGTTCTGCAGGTAAGGTCAGAATTCCTGTTTTACCTGAACCCCCAGAAGCTCTCAGAACTCTGCTCGATGGGTCTTCTCCTCACTCGGCTGAGTTCATGCGACATATCCGTCACTATAACAATGCCTTCCAAATGACATCTTTTGGGTGTGGTAGTCGTGTTGTGTCGCCAGGTTACATGCCAACGTTTAAGGTCCAAGGCCAGGTCTATCATAGAATTGGCTCTGTTTTGCCACCACTCGACTCTGATAGCCGCCAACTACAGCCAGCATTCCTTCAGGTTTTCTTCATCGGAGATAGTAGTGCAGAGGTTGCCACCCGCCATAGAAACTTTCCTATCACTAAGCCCCACATTGTTAGCATTTTGCAAGATATGTTGCATCAACATAATCCTTATGTCCATTTGTTCAAAGCTTCCATTGAAAAAATGCCTTCTCCTGATTACAAGTTGGTCATTAAGGCTGACAAAGCACCGCCTGGACACCATCCTCGCACATTCAATGCTCCAACCATTAATGAGGTTGCCATTGTTATTGTGCAGGAAAACTGTGACAGACGTGACATTGTTCTTTCCAAAAGAGGCAGTGGTGTGCAGAGGATTAACGAGTTTCACAGGTCTTATGACGCCCTGCAATACCCATTGGTTTTTTGGAATGGTCAAGATGGTTATCATTTCCATATCCCTCAGCTGATTAATGCCAAAAGAAATATCCACGGCTACTCTTGGCTGAAACGCAGACAGATAGGGATGGCTACCCATTGTACAGACGTCGCAGGCCTGAGGAAGGTGGCTTTTCTTTTGTTAAAAGAGTGAGAGTTTTCACCATTGAGAATGGTGTTCAGGTTGTGCGCATGACTGATGTTACCATTGATAATAGGTATGTTGTGCCATATTCGCCTCTTCTATGCAGACTATTTGATGCTCACATCAATGTGGAGTCCTGTGCTTCAATCTCTGCTATAAAATATATCTGCAAATACATATACAAGGGTTCAGACCAATCAATTTTTGCAGTTAGTGGTGCTCAAACAGAGTCTAATGAAGTGCTAGAGTATTCGCCTCTTCTATGCAGACTATTTGATGCTCACATCAATGTGGAGTCCTGTGCTTCAATCTCTGCTATAAAATATATCTGCAAATACATATACAAGGGTTCAGACCAATCAATTTTTGCAGTTAGTGGTGCTCAAACAGAGTCTAATGAAGTGCTAGAGTACCAACATGGTCGATATATTAGTAGCAATGAAGCTGTTTGGCGCATTCTGGGATTCCCTATTCACAGACGCCATCCAATGGTTCAACATCTCTCTGTACACTTGGAAAATGTGCAGCGTGTATATTTTACTTCTGCTAATGCTGCACTACAGGCTCACCGTCCACCTAAGACCACGTTGACAGAATATTTTGCCCTTTGCCAGCGCGATAACTTTGCAAAAACACTTCTCTATGTTGAAGTTCCTGTTTACTACATTTGGTCTGCTACTAAATCATGGCAGCCTCGAAAACAAGGCACTCGCATTGCTGACCAAGTTGCTTTTGCTTCTGATGCTATTGGCAGAGTCTACACCGTTCATCCAAATTTTGAGGAATGTTTTTATCTTCGCATGCTGCTTCATAGTGTTCGTGGTCCGACTTCTTTTGCAGCCCTCAGAACAATCAATGGTGTGCTCTGTCAAACATATAAAGAGGCATGTCTGCATTTGGGGTTGCTTGAGAATGACCAGCAATGGCATCATTGTATTCAGGAAGCAGTGCTAAGTGAGTCTCCTTTAAAAATCCGGGAACTTTTTGCTATTATTCTTACCTGCTGCCACCCTACCAACCCTCAAGATATCTGGGCACAATTTAAAGAACCAATGTCTGCAGATATTCTGAATCTTGCCAGACAGCAAGCCAATGACGGTCTTTTACAGCTGACATCCGAAATGTCAAATCAGGCTTTAATACTTTTAGAACAAAAAGTTCTGCAAATGACTGGTTTCCATTTGACAAAGTTTGGCATGATGTCCCCACAGCGCAATGTTACTCACCGAACCAGTCATGAACTTTTAAGAGAAACATCGTATGATCTCAGCAGGTTACTACAATTTGTGGCTTCGAATGAACCGAAACTTGCCAATGTCCCTGAACAAAAGGAGGCTTACGATAGGATCCTTTCTAAAATTGATTCCAATGCTGGCGGATTGTACTTTCTTGATGCTCCGGGGGGCACAGGAAAAACTTTTCTGATCAATCTTCTTCTTACAAAGGTACGAAGTACTGGGGACATTGCTCTTTCTACAGCTTCTTCTGGTATTGCGGCCACTCTGTTGCATGGTGGCAGAACTGCTCATTCCACTTTCAAATTACCCTTAGATTTGACCAGGGATGAGGTACCAGTTTGTAATTTGAATGCTGATTCCGCAATGGGTGAAGTTCTTAGACAATGCAAATTTATTGTCTGGGATGAATGTACTATGGCACACAGGCATGCTTTAGAGGCAGTTGACATAACACTTAAAGATTGTAGGCAGGATCAGAGACCAATGGGAGGTGTAGTGTTGTTGTTGGCCGGTGACTTCAGGCAGATATTGCCCATTATCCCTAGAGGTACAATAGCAGATGAGTTGCATGCTTGCTTAAAGGCATCCCCACTTTGGTCATTTGTTGAAAGACTTACTCTTTCAACAAATATGCGGGCTGTCAATTCAGGAGATCCCAACTCACTGTTATTTTCACAATTTTTGCTTCAACTTGGAAGTGGCCAACTTAATGATACGGATGTTAATGTTAATTTTTCAAATGAATTGGTTAACACTGTTGACTCCCTCTCTGGCCTAAAGAATAGTGTTTTTCCTAACATTGGGGAGATGTTTAACCGGGGAAGGGCGAATTACTATCCTTGGCTTTGTGAGCGGGCAATTTTGGCTCCAAGGAATTGTGTAGTTGATGCCATAAATGCTCAGCTTTTGAAAGAAATACCAGGGCAAAGCATTTTATATACTTCTGTGGATTCCACAATTGATGCTGAGGATTGCGTGGAATATACAACAGAGTTTTTAAATTATTTAGAACCTTCTGGGATGCCACCACATCACTTAGAACTTCGAGTTGGTGTTCCCATTATTTTATTGAGAAATATTGATGCACCCCGCCTTTGCAATGGTACCCGTCTCTGTGTTAAAAGATTGTGGCCTCATGTGGTAGAGGCAACCATTTTAACTGGTTGTTTTCAAAATGAAGAGGTTTTTATTCCCCGGATTCCTCTGATTCATGATGATAAACATTCTCCTTTGCATTTTAAAAGATTGCAGTTCCCCATTCGCGTTTCTTTTGCCATGTCGATTAACAAGGCTCAAGGTCAGTCCCTCAAAATTGCTGGCATTGACTTGGAGCAACCCTGTTTCTCGCATGGGCAATTGTATGTTGCCTGCTCCAGAGTTGGCTCAGGAAGAAATCTTTATGTTTTGTCTCCACAAAATAAGACTTCAAATTTTGTGTATTCTTCTGTGTTGTCATGAATAAATTTTTTTTTTTAATGCTATTTTAGTCTTTTTTTTTTGTTGTTTGAGTGGTATATTATTTTCATAATTCTTTCTATATACGTATATATTTAATGACAAAATATTGATGCACCCCGCCTTTGCAATGGTACCCGTCTCTGTGTTAAAAGATTGTGGCCTCATGTGGTAGAGGCAACCATTTTAACTGGTTGTTTTCAAAATGAAGAGGTTTTTATTCCCCGGATTCCTCTGATTCATGATGATAAACATTCTCCTTTGCATTTTAAAAGATTGCAGTTCCCCATTCAAGTTTCTTTTACCATGTCGATTAACAAGGCTCAAGGTCACTCCCTCAAAATTGCTGGCATTGACTTGGGGCAACCCTGTTTCTCGCATGGGCAATTGTATGTTGCCTGCTCTAGAGTTGGCTCAGGAAGAAATATTTATTTTTTGGCTCCAGAAAATAAAACTTCAAATTTTGTGTATTCTTCTGTGTTGTCATGAATAATTTTTTTTTTTAATGCTATTTTAGTCTCTTTTTTTTTGTTGTTTTTGAGTGGTATCTTATTTTCATAATTCTCTCTATAAAAGTATATATTTGAAAGGTAAAATCTCTAGAATTAGAATATTCAAGGACAGTTGCAGATTATTATGATTCATATTAATATTAGTTTTTTTTTTTAATTATTTTTCAGAAAAACATCTACGAATGTTTGACTGGGGTCTGAAAACATTAGATTACAGGCTGCTGGCTAGGCTTGGTCAATCACGGTCACTCTTCTCAAGCAATTTCAATCCTTATCCCTTTTTTACCCAAAGAGTGTAATAGACCTACAGAGGATGCACCACTATATATAAGAGTTAACACGCTGGGGCGGGTACCTCGGAGGTTGGGTGGAAAATCTGCCAACTATTTGAACTATGTATTACTTCGGTGTTGCTATTCTATGGCTCTAATACTATTTATTAGCAATGTTCTTTCAGTATGAAGGAAATTGCACTCGGGGGAATTCCCGGGCGAAGCCGGGTCATTCGTCTATAAATGATAATTTCCACCAGATGTGCACAAATGTATATACTGTGCTTAGGAATAATTTTATTTAACCTTTCTTGAAATGCTACTTCTAATAAATTAAAATATACCTATTTCAATTTCAAGCCACTATCTATACTTAATTAGGGTAAACCCGGGGCGTTGCCCGGGTCACTCGGCTATATATATAAATGAATGTTTGTATGTTTGTTTGTTTGTATGTCCGGTATACAAATTCGCAGTAGTTCACTAATTCAAACCAAAATTTTTATACATAGGTAAAAAAATACGGGGAAGACGATAGGCTATTTTAAAAAATATATAAATCAATTATTAAAACTATATTTTAAAATTATTCTACTTAGCTCACGAACAGCGCCCTCTATCAAAGATTAGATTAAATTATGCTGATGCAAACAAATAGATAATGCTAATAACAAACAATTATTTAAAAAATCTTATCTAAATTTATATCACTCGGGTAGATATGCACACTCGTCAATCCCGGGGCGAAGCCCGGGTCACCCGTCTAGTATATATATATATATATATATGCTAGAAGATACTACTACCCTAAATTTTGTCCATGAGTGTATTTTTTACTTATAAATATAATAAAATGATTCATATATTTGGAAGTTTTTGCTTATTTTATCAACATGGAGTAGAGAATTTAACTAGAGGTTAAGATAAGGAATTATCTGTAATGGTTAGAAAAGGAAATAGTTGAAAGATCCTATTGAAAAATATATAATTTTCTTGTAAATCTCCTTGCGGTAAAGAAGTAATTAAATTTATATATATTGCTACGTGGAGAAAATCTGGAAACACACCCTTCGAGATGACACAGAAAATTATTTAAGGCTATAAACAAAATCAACATTTATAAGAAACAAATTAAGCAATGAAAAAAGATTCCGGAGAGAGAGAGAATAGCAAAATATAAATAATATAAATATAAAAAAATTAATAATCCTTACATAAAATATAATAAATATTTTGATACAATTTTATATTTATAATTAGAATTTAATGTTGTTTTTTTTTTAATTTGGAGAATGGATATAAGGTTATGAAAGAAATAATTGTACCATTTTAAAAATGCACAATTATATTTAAAACTTATTTTAAAAAACTTTCTACAAAAGCAACAAGTTATTCTTTCAAAATATTGTTCGTAAATAGAATATATTTTACGAGAACAATAAATTTTTAAACTAAAAATAAGACTAATATTCTGTGAGATTTAACAAAATATATATTTAAAATGAGAGAATATTCTCGAAATATAGAACTGAGCTCCCGTATAAAAAAGGAATAGCAGTGGTATCTGTATTTGACAAAAAAAAATATTTTGATACCGAGACTTTTGCAGGGTTGTCAGGTTTTATTTTTTAGATTTAACTTCACTCTAGAAGTTTTTTATTTTGGTATTTTATTTTAAGTGGTAGCAGATGTGTTGGAATGGTTTATATACAATACCACAAACAATATATTTATAAACTGAAGATCAACTTTTAAAAATAAACTAAAAAATATTTAAACCGAATCGTTAAGAATATTTTAAATGATTAAAAGAATTATTATTTTATACCAATAATATGTACACACAAAGGAATTTGTATATATATAACATTCATAGAATTATTCAAACAATGGAAAAAAATGTTTATTAAAATTTTATGTTAAAATAAAAACATATATTGATTCAAGGAGTTATTTTATCGAATATTTTAGGTGCTTAAATATATATATAATAAATCAAATATTCAAATTATTATATAGTAAAATATATTTCATTATATTTTTAATTTTCATAACTATAATATATTTATAAATAGAATAATTCATATTTAAACCTTTAAATAATAAAAATGCATATTTTGGATATAAAAAAAGATGTATTTTTCGGAAAAACTTCATAAAAAATCTCCTAAATATAGATTAAATTAATACAACAGGTTTATATGGAGACGGGTTTCTTCTTATTAATGTAATATCTAAAGCTTTAGGGCATCTTGCCCTTCTACAGGAGTACGTAAACAAACGACGTTTATTATTATTCGTTTTTTGTACACCTGTTGTGAAGAAAAGGTTGTCCACGTTTCACAAAACAAAGATGCGAAGTTCGGTATAGAAACTTCGCAGTGATGATTCATTGTAGGTTGATGTAAGGATTTTAGTCAGTTCACTCAATAGCAGAAAATAGAGGGTAAAAATCTCCTTCTAAATAAAGATAAATAATTTTATTCGCGATCGTACGTTGTGGCCCACTGTACGTATTACATCCCAAACACGATGGGACACCAGCCATCACTGTCTTCAGCTCGATATACCATCTCGGCGACCGTTAAGCCAGTGAGTTCCTTTAATTGGTCCACGAAGCTTGTCTCGGCGGAGCGTCCAGGTATGTGTCGCCCAGACGTCTTTCCAGTCAGTATGGTGTACTCCATTCCCCTGTGTTGCGCGATGTGACCGAAGAATCTCAAACAATTCCATTGTACCCGCCGCAGAAGTCGGTCTTCTTCCGAAATAGATAGTTGTGATAGTTTCAGTGCATTCGTATTATTCGCTGTCCAAGATCCTTTAAAATTACTTTATTCAAAAATATCACGAGGACGGAAATATCTTTATTTACGGGGCTATTAACCAAAATGAATGCTTTTTGAGCCCCGATGGACGCATAAAACGAAATATATATAAAGCACTGTTAGAGAGGCCTGGGAATAAGTGGCCAGGGGATCATCGCCAGGTGAGGCCAGGAGAGCCGGGATGTAGAGGAGGATCAGGGGGACCAAAAAACTTCCCGGCGGGGAATCGAACCCCGGTCGCCCGCGTGACAGGCGGGAATACTGACCACTACACTACCGAAGAACCAAGGAAAATTATCACGAGGACAGAGGAAAAAAGAGACTACTGGTCAGCAGACCACGTTTCACACTAATCCCTGCAGATTGGCGCCGTGGCGTAAGGGCGGCCTTTGTTTGTTTGTTTGCTGTACCTCGATCCGTCGTCTTGCCGACATTCCGAAGTGGTTCTCCATTATTCCACATCTGTAAAGAAACAGAGATGCCCGGAGGTTTGATATTACAATAATAAAATAACCTCATCTTTTCAGAAACCTGATGTATTATTTAACAAATTATTTTTGTTTTGGGGATAATTCGCGTTAAAAGTTCCTATTTATGAGGTGACGCATTTATATCCTATGACTAATATACTTAAATTGTAATGGTGAAATATGATGCTTTTCTTAATGAATTAATAAAATTTATTAAACGCCTTAAAATATAATTAATTTAATAGGCGATAATAATTAAATAGGCTATAACATTTTTTTGATAAATAAATCATAACCTTAAACTATAGTAAAGGTCAAAGACTCTTCCAGTAAGATATGTCAAGTAAGAAGTTTCAGAAGATGAGTTTCTTTTAATTGTAAAACATTACAAGCTTTCGGGCAATGCCCTTCTACAGGTAAAATAAAAATAAAAACAAAAACAAAAATTAAAGGTAAATTAAGGCAACTAAGTAACTGAGAATTAAACAATGTAAATATATATCAGCTAACCATAGTAAACAAAAACAAAAATAAGATATATATACAAACTCGCGTGAGACTACTCGCGCGTCTGGATTTGAATGAATTAAAATTGTGTTAATATTTTTTAACACAATTTTAATTCATTCAAATCCAGACGCGCGAGTAGTCTCACGCGAGTTTGTATATATATCTTATTTTTGTTTTTGTTTACTATGGTTAGCTGATATATATTTACATTGTTTAATTCTCAGTTACTTAGTTGCCTTAATTTACCTTTAATTTTTGTTTTTGTTTTTATTTTACCTGTAGAAGGGCATTGCCCGAAAGCTTGTAATGTTTTACAATTAAAAGAAACTCATCTTCTGAAACTTCTTACTTGACTTAAACTATAGTATCTAGATTTATGTTGTAGCATATATATAGCTTATAGCAATAATACATATTGAGGCGCTTTACGGACAAAATACTTGAATTATTCTGCTACATGTTTGATATAAATACATTTTAAATAGTTTATTAAAAAGGCAAATGTGACTCTCTCTCTCCCTTCTTATTTTATAGTTAAATTTAACTTGTTTTGCCTCTTTCTATATGGGATATAGCGTGACATCGAAATATAAATACAAATATGAACCAAGTTAATGTATTTTCCAAATATTATTTATGGGAGGGCCTGGCTCATCAGTGGTAAGCTTTCCCAGGGGTTTCGCCAGTTTAATCTACCATACCGCTGTTATATTGCATTTTTCGGTTTTCGTTTTATAGTGGTATTATTTATAATTACCACTTATCTTTATATTGAAATATAACATATCTCGAGAAGAAATATAATGGGTCTACTTATGTTTATCGTATATATTTATATATATTTGACCTAAATATATAATTCAATATGTAAATGTATTACCTTTCTAAATTGAGAGTTTAATAAATGCTCTTTTGTGATAACCCGATTCTATATAATTAGTAATAATTATCTCTATGGGAGATTCACTTCTCTAATGGTTAATAAATCAGTTAACCAGTTTACCCTAAGGTAAATTTAATCTACTAAACTATATCATTGTTGTCCTATTCAATTTGTTTCAGAGTGAAGATGAACAAAAGATGACGAAATTACCATAGTGTCTAGGGATAATTTGTTAGCCATTTCTACAGACTTACCATTCATTATACGAAAGGTAAAATAAGCAGCAGGTTTTCCAAGTAGAGCAATTAAATGGTGAAGAATCCATTGGTAAAGTGATTGCAGTCGAATTCCTGCGACCCTTTGTTTGTCAGGTCAACGTCTTCTGAAGAATGTCTTTCCAGATCAATCAGACTTCAGTTAAAATCCTAGCAGAATATAGATGTCTATACAATTGAAGACGCCATTTTGTTTTCAAGTTATCTTATTTATTTTTATTCATGTTGTAATCGTATATATATATATAATCGTATATTAAATATATTATGCTGTGTTAAAATATATTATTTTCAAATTTATTATGCCGTGTTTTAATATTTTACTTACATTTTTCAGATATCAGTTAAAATAGTGGGGGAAAATGTCGTCTGATTAAAAATTGACGACGCCATTTTGTTTACAAATGTGTTATTCATTTTTATTATTATTATAGTATATTTGACGACATATCTCTCTCTTTTTTTAATATATATTTTGGCTTCATTTTTAAAATAAATACGCAATTTTACTTTCAGTCATCGGTTATAATACTTGAAATATGTCTTCTGTTTTTTATTGAATTAAAGAAACGATTTTTCCCAATGTATTATTCATCCTCTATTTATTTTTTTATTATTTACTATTAATAATCCTATCAACACTTTTCAATTGATTTCATATTTTTATTATTACTTTAAATATATTATTTTATTTTTTATATTACCTGTATTTACTCTCAGATGTAAGAAAAATCCACAAAATTCATCGTTTGTGTATATAATCGACGAAGTCATTTTCTTTCTAAATTATCCATTCTTCACACAAATTGATCGTATATAACTAGATATTTTATTATATATATATTGTGCGTGTTGTGTGTTAATATTTTACTTTGTATGTATTAACATTTTGAACATATTTATATTAAAAAAAAAAAACATTTATATGATCAATGAATGAACGATGAAAAATATTTAAAGTACCTAGCAAATCAATGATGGTAAAGCCTCTGTTTTATATGACACAATAATCTTGTTTGTTGGATTGATCAATAAACATTTTATATTTTTAAATAAATTAAAGAGATATATTGATCTAATTTCCTCAACATCTCATCAAATATGAATGAAGTCTTTATGAATTGTAATATATGAAAATTATATATATACTAAAATCTAATATTTTCAAAATATGATCATAAAATATCAGACAAATCACAAAACATAAATTAAATAAATAGATTCGCACCTTTTGAATATATATGTATATGTATATATTATTATGCATTTGCGCGCCATCTATTATTCAAATACGAAACTATTTTAGACGCGATCATTCCAAGAGTCTAGCATCAGTATCACTATAAAAGGAAGTTCCAAAAATGCAATATAACAGCGGTATGGTAGATTAAACTGGCGAAACTGCTGGGAGGATTCACCACTGATGAGCCAGGCCCTCCCATTAATTTTTCAATTGTAGTAAGGGCAGTAGAAATTGTTTTATTTTTAAAAGAACCATACGCGTCTAAAATAGAGTCGTATATATGTATATGAAAAGTTGTCCAAAATAGAAGAGATTCTAATAAAATTCACAAGACTGTGAAAATAGTTTCTTTCAATTATAAACGTTTGTACAAGTTTTCAGGTAAACGCCCTACTATGAGGTATTCCCATCCCTGGACGCTTTTATTTTTCCCGTAATCATTACTTTTCATAATTCATCCTTTCATACCTCATCCAAAAAGATTAGAAATAGTCGATATTTCACCTTGAAAAAAAAAAAAAATTTCTTTGAAAAGAAACTTATGCGGTGTAACTTCAAGTGTCGTTTTACAATCACAGGCCGCAGTGTATTAAATTGTACTATGAGGTATGTATGTATTATATCTATAGAAAGACGTTTTTACGAAAATTTGTACAACTGTTATACAGTACATCAAAGAAATTCTTCTCTTCCTGTCTTTCGATTTTTCTTCTATTAATGATAGAGTGATTACTATAGTCTTAGTGAAGATTTGGTTGATTGGATTGGCAAAACCACTTCAAGTCTTCACCTCTTCACATTGATGGTCCTGAATTCATCTTTGATATCAAATTGTAGTTCAACTAGTATATATTTTTAAAAGTTTCTTTATTGACCATATTAAGATAGGTATCACTCTTTAAATACCTATAAGATCCATTATCTCAAACATTTGGCTTGCATTAGATGTACTAAACAGGACCTTTGGGAGAGGCCGCTGCTTATCATAAAACAGCTCGAGGAGCATGAACTCATGGAATTCGTGTAATCTTTACACAAGGGGATAAGTAACAACAACAACATTACCTCAAATTAATATCCTAAATAGCTATTAATAAATTGGCTGCAAATATCAATTTACCTTTCTGAAAATATCAAATAGCAAGCTGATACACTTTTTAATCAGTGGCCATTAAATAAATCAATTTGTTTGATGGAAAAAGTGATAAAGTAATACGAAGATTATTAATTAGGCTTAGATGAAAATGTATCACAGTAATTGTTATGTTATTAAATACAATGCTTCATTATAGGAAATTCTTGTTTCCATTAGCGATATAAGTAAATTTTACAAAGGGAGCATTACCACTCTTCTTTACCGCTAGACAACAGACAATAAATAATGTTGTAGATCTATATCAATTTGTAAATAGCAGAGAGAATCATCATAGATTTAACTATTTTTTAAAATATATTTATGATTATCTTTCTAACCTGAAAGGTTCAGGTTCCTAATATATATTATTGTTTCTCTTTTTTATTTTTAATTACTTTTTCTTGTATAATGTGTTTATAACTATTTACTGTTTAAAAAAATGTAAATCGACGCTATTATCCCTAGCCGAGATATCGCGTTTTGTGTGTTGAAATAAAGAAAGGGAGCATTCTTTATGTAAGGATACGATTATTCAAAGATATTTTATTTATTCGTATACGACCAATTTATACAGTTTTTGAACCGAAGGTGGAAAGGAAATGCCAACTCTTGGCTCATCCACGGTGAAACCTTCCAGTAATTTTGCCAATTTAATCTACTAGATCATTACAACCATTGTAATTGATTGTTGTTATATAGTCTGCACTTAGAGTCCTATTCTTGGTGATCGTGTTCAACGATACTCTCTTTAAATGCATCTGAAATTGTAGAAAATATGGATTTTATAGCTATATATAAACAGACATTGTAGTTTTTATAATATAATTTGAGGAAGAATATTTAATCTATTTAGTTCTTATTATCATCATATCTCTTTATATGAAATGTTTTTGCATCAACCATTTCAAAATATTATTGATAATATTTTTGAATGCTATTTAAATATTGCAACAGGCGCTACTGTAGATGAGTTTATTTTGACTTTTTACTGCATTCTCAAGGTTTCAAGAATGTATGCCCTTCTACCCGAGTACAAATCAATACGCAATAAAAATTCAAAAAAAAAAAAATTCATTCTCATAAATTATCTCCAGAAACCTGTTGCTTTATATAATTATAATCATCCACATCAATTAAAAACATTTATTTCGATTGGTTGATTGAATCAGTTCTAGATGATATTTCCCGCTTAACCTTTAAACAGAAAAATCTACGGATTATTGTATCCACACACATAGCGACAAACATACACTAATTAACTAACCTTAAGGAAGTTTTACCATCTAGTATTATAGTAACCTGTGTTTTATAGTTAATTTATATAGATCATATACAAATATTTATGCTGTTTTGATTTTGTGTTTCGAATGTAGACTCATGGACAATACTTAAGAAAGGTTTAAATTCTATCGTTAAATTTATATAGTTATATATAAACCTTCTTTTTACCATCGATAATAGCATTTTGTAACCTGTATATATTCTAATAAAATTATATATAATGTATCTTTATAATATGCTAAAAGTTATGCCGCCCCCCTTTGAGTTTGTATTTCTCAGGAATATTAAGAACTGCGATAGAGCAAACAATACAAAACGACTTAACAACAATACCCAATCAAAGTTATATTCCCACTATAGAGATATATATACAACGTTTACCACCGAAGAATATTTCTTAAGTGAACTCCCTTTTCCTGTCATCAGATTAATCGCACAATTTAGAACCCTTTCAATTTTTTTTCAGAGAACATCATCTGATTTTATTGAGGCGTGAAGACCTTAAATGCATTTTCTGTGGATCAGGAATAACAACGGAGATGTTGCACTACTTATTTGACTGTGCTGCTCTGTCTGAGGAAAGACGAAAACTAAATGATAAAACGGCGCAACTTTGTCCTTCATTTCCGGCACTAATTAATGAAATATCAATAAATAGGTATATAGCGATGGCGATATTTGGATTCCACAGGATTATATCCCGGAAAAAGGCCACACAGTGTTCTCCCCATCCCTTGTGAACTGGCTAATCCTCTATAGGGCGAGAGGCCCTAAATAAAGGCTTTGTTGTTGTTGTTGTTAAGTTTGTATTTCTAACGTACATTCATGGTAAAAAAAAACTTGTTATTCTAATAGAATTATAAATAATGGATCTAGAATATGCTAAGATTTATGTTGTTTTGATTTTGTGATTCTAACATACATTTATTGACAAGAATTAAGAAAGCTGTACCTTTTAGCATGCATATCGGGATTCACACAAAAACTCTAAAGATATTTGAAACACGGTGACCTTTATTGAAGACACATGAGATAATCATGAGTGAACTGAATTGACTCCATCTCCTTAAAAGAATAGATGACAGGCATCATCAAAGTTTCCATTTCTTTAAGTTTGGTCTATGAGGGTAAATAATTTATGTAATTGAGAATAAGATTTCTGTGTTTAATAAAGTATATATAGAATTGTGTTATCCTATTTACATATAATATATTTTCTTTGTTTTACAGGGACTCCTGAACGTGATGGGATACCCCTCGCCTTAGAAACAAATAAGACAGGTTGGTGAATAATTTATTTTTCTTTTGTAATATCTGTTCGTCTTGAAAATAAATCTCCGAATATTTGCACGAAAAGCTTTAATATTTCATTTCCTCTGTGGAATATTTAATATATTTATCCTGTGTGCAGAGTTGTATTTCTCTTCTGAAAAATATTTTTCTCTGTCTAAAACTCAATTCAAAACTATATCCTCTAAGATTAAATTTAGAAAACATAAACTTTTTTTTTTCATTTTGGAGAATTCATTTATAATATTAAAATAATAATTATCACAATATAAATAATAAAAATAAATATGTATTTAATATAAGTTATCTATAGGAAAATTTTCTGAATATATTTAATTTTAATTAATAATTTAATTCACATATCAAAAAAAGTTTAAATAAAATTTATATTAGTCTAAATTTTAACTCTGAGTTTGTTTTTCTATTAAAATCATAAACTCTAACATGAATTTAATACTTTCAATTTGAAATTTCTTCAAAATTCTGTGAGTAAAAAAATAAATTTTGACTTTAAACTTTGATTAGAAAACTTTGAATCTCTGTTAAAGAGAATTTGAAACCCTTATTAAAGTAGCATAAATTTTAATATCGATGATAAAATAATTTCATAATTATTTAAAGACATAATTGGAATATAACTTATTATTAATTTTCAAATTTAAAAAATAAACTTATAAATATAGATAGAATCAAAAGAAATGACAGAGTTTGATATAATCTTAATTAAAATAAATTGATTAAAGAATTTCACAGTTTGAATTTTTTTACAAATTAAGATCGGAATTTTCGATCGTTAAATATTATAAGCTCATTAGAAGTTTAATTAATCACTTTAAAATGATAGAACAAAAGGAAACTCTAAATGTATATAAATATAATATTTGATTATTATAGAAAGAATTATAAAATTTCTATCTGAATTTATTGGAAGTGATATATTGATTAGGGAATATTTATATATAGCTTAACGCAATTATTGTATTTGAGTAGATCATTTTGATAGTTGGGGGGTATATCCACACACACACACACACATACATATATATATATATATATGTTATGAATAATTTGTTGTTGTTGTTAGATAAGGCTTGATAAGGCAAAGGATTGAGGTGCAGTCGTGATAAAAAAAAAAGATAATTATTTACCGTCAAGTAGCTTTTATTTTCAATTACTTGAGGAAAGATTACACATTAGTTATTTTTACATTATATAGAATTTATAAGGTTAATCCTATATTAGTGATTTAAAGGGATAGATATATTAACTACGCATATTTACAACAAAACTATACAACAAAACTGAAAGTCTTTCTTAAAATGATGATAACAAAAGTAAAATGCACATATAATATATATATTATACGTGCATATATATAAACTGGCCCCTCTCCCGTTAACATACCCTATTGGAACAAATACATTAGCTAAGAAATTTCAATGAACACAATAATATAAAATAGTCAATGATGAAAATTATAAAAGTTGAACGACTACTTATAATCTTAAACATATTCCTCAATGAATTAATCACAAATTATCTAAGATTATAAGATAATGATGAACGTTTAAGGGAATAGTAATGAGAGTAAAAGCCAACTATGCAAATATATAAGTTGCATACTAAAAGAGACACCTCTCTCCCATTGAATATGCATTAAAACATATGCATATATTTATAAAATCCGAGTATAATTGGTAAAGGTAATGATACCGTTTGAGCCAAACAATTCTGATTGATATATTATATGTGGTTGTTTCCTTTCCTCTTGTATAAATATTACACAAAAATTCATGAATACATCTTCTTCGAGCTGTTTTATGATAGGTAGAAGCTTCTCCTAAATTCCTGTTTAGCACATTTAATGCCAATCTGTTTTGTCTCTTTTGGCATCTAACACCAAAATGTGTTATGGAGCTGAAGGTTCCAAGCTACCTTTTAAGCAAGTGGAATAGTTTTTTTATATGTTAAATGCTGTTATATGATATATGAAAGCATATCTAGACCATATATATGGATCTATGAGGCAACCGCTTAACGCCCGTAGCGTGTCCCATCCATCACCCTCCTAACCTCCCCGAGCCACAAATTGGAGAGCCACGCTTCTCAAATTGATGATGTCGATGTATAAAGTCACTTAGCTTCCATGTGAAATTTCACATTCGCTATATTTTATGTTAAAAATTGTAAAAGGAACAATACGTTCCATTTGTATACTTTATTTTCAGAAACATAGTAAAAACTATTAAGATCTCAAATATTGATTGAGTGTTGAAATTTAAAGTTCAATTATTATATTAATTCCTGGATGATACATCCCCTGATAAAGAGTAAGATAAGCGTGGTGAAGCACGAGAGCGTATTTTGAAAGTGTTTGTTGGAGATAAAAAGTTCTTTACGATTTTCAATGTTCTGATAAGTGCTTATTTATCAAATATATTTATATTATAAAATGAATAAAGCTTCTAGGGTTAAGTTTCTTGTTCAAATTTTATTTTCAAGCTTGCGGACTTGTCAGTCCTTCAACAGAAGTATCACGATAATAAATTGATGATATATACTATTTTATACAGGGTCCATTATGAAAGTAATGAGCATGTACTGGCAAAATACATTTATTGATAGTAATTTGTGCGAATGTTCAATTTTCTTCAAAATACATTCCTCCTGCATCAATACACTTGCGGAGACGAGTTTGCCACGCCTGAAAGGCACCCTTAAACTCCTCGAAAGGAATGCTTCTCAAGAACGTTGTAACATGGTGTTGGATGTTTTCCACGGTTTCCCAATGTTTTCCTTTCATCTCTCCCTTGAGTTGCGGAAACAAAAAGAAGTCACATGGAGCTAAGTCGGGACTGTAAGGGGGGTGAGGGATCACCGGGGTGTTGCTCCGGGCCAGGAAGTTGGTAATGATGAAGGCTGTGTGACTGGTGGCATTGTCATGGTGGAGCTTGACCGTGTCTTTAATGTCAGTCCTCACGCGTGCGATCCGGCGTTTCAATCTCCTGAGCACCTCCAGGTATAAGGCTGAGTTTACAGTTTGTCCCTGCGGTACAAACTCACAATGGACTATTCCTCGGATGTCAAAGAAGACAATGATAATCGTTGATGCGCGACTTGCTCATTAGCGCTTTCTTGGGGCGTGGGGATGATTTTGTGTGCCATGCACATCTCTGCCTTTTCGACTCTGGGTCGTATTCAAACATACAGGATTCGTCTCCACTTACTACAGAGTTTAGAAAGCCCGGTTCATTTTAAATCAAATCCAACAATTCTTGACAGCGCAAAACTCTAAGTTCTTTCTGGTCTTGCGTCAACACTTTCGGCACAAGCTTCGCACAGACCTTACGCATTTGCAGATCCTCGGTCACTATCCCATGTACCACAAATGTGGACATGTGTAATGTGTCAGCAATTTGCTGGATGCTTAATCGACGGTCGGTACGCAAAACTTCGAGCACAAGATCCACGTTCTCGTCAATTCTGGCCGTTGTTGGGCGTCCTGAACGGGGTTCGTCGGCGACCTCCTCCCGGCCCTCCTTGAACGCCTTGAGCCACTTCCCAGACTGTGATCTTGAAATGCAATCGTCCTTGAAGGCTTTTTGCAGCATCTGGAATGTTTCGGTTGAATTTTTTCCAAGCCTCACGCAAAACTTTATGGCGTATCGTTGTTCTAGCGAACGCTTCATCGCGCCATGTTACAAAAGTTGAAAACGCACTTTAAGCGGAGGCATGTATCTCCCCTCACACTGCTCGAACTCAACTGACGACCGCATGGATTGAAAGGGCATATCCCTCCAGCACATTTCCCACGGTTTTACCGTGCTGCTATCTATCGTCGCGTCACAATAACATTATGCTCATTTTTTATAATGGACCCTGTATACAAATTAATATTTACATATTTAAATATTAATGATATTAAAAGGTGGAGAAAATATATATTACCTTCTTTGTGTGTTATTTATTTAAAACACATCATATATTTTGAAGATATAACGGTTCCTGAAGTCTTTATTGTAATGGTAAATATTGGGTAGATGTGTTCCATAAATGGTGAATCTACTTTTCCAATGCTGTAAGGACAATGTGTGAATATTTTTATGAAGCAAATTTGTGTGGTATGAATAGTTATATTTCTTATAAATAGATGGCGCGAAAATATCTTATTTTTAAATAATGTTCAATTGGCCGTTTGTAAATTATTTACGAAATAGCATTCCTATATGTAGGTATTTATGTATATTTCCTTTTTCTTTTTAAGATACTAGAGTCTTCTAAGTCTTCAAATAGCAAAATTTAGTTACTGTAGCATATGATATTATTTACTTCTTTAAACCTTTCAATACTTGACCTATCTATTTTTGAGTTTTATCATTCAGTTCTTCCTTTGCCGGTCCCAAGCCCGAATAAAAAAGGAGGAGGGGGAGCAGTAACAAGCTTACTAAAAAACCTGGGCTCAGCTGGCCCGGCTGATAGTACCCTGTAAGGGCTCCTAATCCAAGGATATAGGATGAGCAGCGTTTGTACTCCATGTTAGGAGCGGCTGTACATGGTGTCTGTTCCTCATGTCAGAGGCGGCCATTTCTTTTGGAGCTAAATCGGCCTGCCACTGAGTAGTGCACCCAGTCTTAATGACAAAGGCAGACGCATTCTACTTCACCCAGTGTGGAGATAAGAAAGAAATAGATCATTCAGTTCGAATTGTAAAAATTATTATATATACATAAATATTGAAAGATCAATATACGTCATTATAAATGCATTCAGAGTGTAATAATATTTATTTAATATATGAATTGGTAAAGGTTATAAACAAGATTACGTAGTGTTACATATCTTAGTTAATCTGCTTAACAATAATTTTACATGCCTCACATTTTCTTCAACACGCAAAAATTTATATTTTACAAAAAGTTAATGATGATCACAAAAATTATAAAATTTAAAGGAGAATCTACTAGATAAACTAGAACAGTAACAAAATATCAAAATTAATATTTAATAGATAAGTTAATGATTATTATATTTCTATATAAAATGTTAAATAAAAATAATTGTTCTCTCTCTTTTAAAAAAAACTGATTATTTCACCAATATTTAGATTGGCAAAATATGTTCTCTTGCCAAGAGGTATAAAATGGGTTTCATATTCTTGTATCGATTTCTCACAGCTTTAACTATTGCTAAAATTAGAGTTAAGCCAATCTAAATGTTGATAAAATGAGCGATTCATCAATATAGTTTGAATAAATTCTTTAATCAAAATGAACATTTGATTAGAAAATTCTCTATTTACAAGAGAAATGATTACAATTTAGAAATGAATTTATAGAAGTAAATAAGAAAGATATCACACACACATAAATATATCTATTATTTATTATATATTATTTATATATCTTCAAAAAGAAGGATATGAATTAGATAGATAAATACATTAATCCACACAAGATAAACATTTCTTAGAATAAAATAAGAAAAATTACGACATAATGATCCCATCGTCAAAAACTTTGATAAACTATGAAAGAAAGTTTGTGGGAAATATTTATCGGAAAGAGAATTTGAATCCAATTTTCCCATCAGAAAGTTTTCCCATCGTCAAGATTTCAATTAATTGGAGGCATATTCCACTTGACAAGAAAATAAAGGCTGTCAAACTGGACAGACTGACGCATCGTGACCATCTCAATTTTGGGACGTCCTGAGAAAATCACTTCGGACATGGCTGATGGAACGGAGAGGGAACTGTGAGGCCGCTATTAAATTTACTTTATCACACAACATATATAGATCATATGAGGCCCTCTTGTTTTTTATATACCATATATACGTCTTGTAAAAGGTAATTGACATTGATAGGTGTCTATGTTGGAGTTCAAATTTTATATAAATATTAGTTTTAACACAATATATTTATTGCTTATGTATGTGTGTGTGCAAATTTGACGTATATTCTCTCTAATATATGTTAATTATTTATATTCCTGTATATTCTAATTAAAATATTTTAATAATATATTAGTTTATCTTGTGTGGATTAGTATATTTATATATCTAATTCATATCCTTTTTTTGAAGATATATAAATAATATATAATAAATAATAGATATATTTATGTGTGTGTGATATCTTTCTTATTTACTTCTATAAATTCATTTCTAAATTGTAATCGTTTCTCTTGTAAATAGAAAATTTCCTAATCAAATGTTCATATTAATATAATTATATAGAAGAGAAAAAATAAGTTTCATATATTTTTTAATGATTATTAGGAGGCTTTTTTTGAACTAAATTCTGAATGCCATTTTAAAAATTTCGTCGTGTAGATGTTTTACGAATAATTTGTTAGAATTATATATTGAATTAATTAGTAAATCAGGTTTGAATCAATAATAGAATAAATTGATACGACCTTTATACCGATACGCGCGAACACACAAGCACACACGAACAGACACACACGCATAAAAGAACAAGACCTATTATTCTATGAGGCTGAAAAAACATTTTCTCTGAGTTTACACAATATTGACCAATATTTTTTATTATAATTTAATAAAACGACTAAAACCTATAATTAGAAATCAAGATCTATCAATTTATCTACGAATCATCTATGAACAAAAGAAAAATAATTAATATTTGAACAGTAATCATATCCTAAATCATCTATGTTAAGATAATGTATACAAATCAAGTTTTCAAGTTTTTTTTCTCTTTTCATTGTCATAAAGTAAATAGACGAATGTTGCCAGTTTGTTCCATTTATTTCAATGAATAGGAGTCAAAATATATATAGTATAATGGTCAACAGGTAATGAAATCGTAAATTATAATACAGAGATATCAAAACATTTTAAAACGTTCACTTTTGTCAAACTATAAGATTAAAAATAAATAGCGAAATATGAAATTAAAAGAAACTCATTTCTTGATGACTTGCGAAATGGAAATAATTACTAATATGATTTCAAAATCAAAATGTATTTTTATTTTACGCAAATATATACGGTACTGTAGGGTGTCTGTATAATATTTAAATATATTATAAATTATATAATATATAACTGACCAGATTTAGAGAGATATAAGAAGGAAATATTCACTAGGCGACTATATGTAAAAAATGATAATAAAGAAAATCAGTGAACCAAATTTTTTTCGATAAATGTATGTAAACCGAAATTTATTTGAATAAACATCGTAACAATATAATTACATGTTTAAATTATTACCAATAAAGACAGATTTTTGTATGTTGAATCTGTATGGATCACATACGAAACATCATAAGAATACGAAAAAATAAATGTAAGGATTGGGTCATGTAAATCTATATAGCATCCTAATTTACTTATATATATATATATATATATATATGACATAATAAAAATATGATTTTTAGTATTCATTAATATAATTATAATTTAAATAATCATAGAATTAAACACAGAGTTAATTTTTTTAAAATCCTTAACAAAAGGAATACAACCCAATATTTTTTTTGTTCATACTTAGATAATATTTTTTTTAAATTGTATGTATGCAAACTGTTTGTTTTAAAAAGCAATCAAAAAAATAAATACAATTTTGGAAAATCAAAGTTATCATTCATTTCAATCCACGACTGCATGAATGAATTGGTAACGTACCTAAAATACATCTTTTTTTATGACATATATATAAATATATATATATTATCTATCTATATATAATATGGAAATAAAAATATCCTCTATTATTATAACTTGCTTGTAATTACAAAGTTAAAAAAAGGCTGATGTCTCAAAGATAACTGTGACAAAACCTGGCGCCATAGAATATAACAACAGGAAAACAGGGAACAGGAAAAGTCTGAACTTTGGACTCGGTAGAAGGGACCTCTAGAGCCGGGGCTGTTAGAAGACAGTAGGGAGGAAAGGTTCAAAGGAGATGGCGGCTGTACTGGACAGTCTCATTGCTGGATTCACGTCAAAACACCAGGAAGTCTTCTTGTCTCACTAATCTCTGGAGCGTTCATTTACATATATATCTACATCACTACATATATATGTTATATAAAAGTATTATTTTATTTTAATTATAATTTCATAGATTCAAATACTCTGCTAAATCGACCGCCAGAGGTCACTCTTCCCCTATAAAAACTAATTGTTGTTGTTTTATCCCAATAGCCGGCTCAAAACTTTTGTACATTATGTAAATAATCTTTTGTTTTCCTTATACTACTCGCCTTAAGCAAGGCATTACATTTACCAAATTATGTTTTTCGTATATATTCCTTAGCTCAAATAAAGAAATCCCTGATCAAAACTATTATTATTCTTTCAAGATTTTTAACCACGATTGCATTACCATTACCATAATCCTCAACATGATCAAGATACAACAAGAAATCTTACTTTTTTATAATATATATAAATAAATATAATATATATGCGCAAAGTGCGCATTCCTACCGCCTTCCAATTACGGGACAGAAACGGCTCTGCCTTATTTAATAGGCTTGAAAGGAAATATGTAAATAAGCATAGTACAGGATAAATTTCAGATCTTCGTTATATTACCTAAATTATGTTACTTTTTTCAATACTGCCAATATAGAGGAAACATTTTTGATAATAACGATAAGATATCCAGGAATTTCTAAACAATAAACAAAATTTAATTTATTCTCTTTATTATAATTTTTCCATATAAAATACTTCTTCTGACAGTTTAATAGAATAGATTAGGCAAAATATATTAAATGAGATAAATTGTACAGAAATATACGAGCTTCAATTAAGAGCATGGATTAACTTGAACAAAAACACCCTTTTTTATTATAAGAGATTAAATTGGGGCAGCATTAATTGTGAAAAAAAAAAATTCAATCGAAAGAAATACCAATTTGATTAAAAGTTTTATTAATATGGTAAATTGAAAATGTAAAGTATTAGAGCATATACATTTTTTATTCTTATTTTATACTTTAATTATTTAAAATAAAATATTATTTTTAGAATTAGAAGATAGATTTATATATTATAACTTGCAAAAATAACCTTTTATAAAAATATAATTTAGAAAAATATTTTGTTTAGTAGACATTCATTTGAATTGACATATATTTATATGACACGTCAAAAAAACTCAATATATATAATTTATTTGTAACAAAAATTGCGTGAAATTTTGAATTTTATTAAATATAAAGGGAATTTCTCAAATATCCGATTTTAAAATTGAAATATTGATTAAAATATACATTTCTCTTTTTGAATATACTCGTATATATGTGTGGGATTATAATAAATACATACTTCATAAAGTGTGATATAAAAGAGAATTTTAATATAAATTTGTTTAAAGGTTTTTAATAAATACAACCTAGCTTGATTTAAAAATGAAAATAAACTCATTGTTATACAAATATTTATTATGATATATGCCAGTACTAATCTTTTCCATCTATATTATAATGTTCTTGCCGCTCAAATCTTCCCAGTTTCACAGGTTCATAAAAACCTTAATATAATCGTCAATCATTTTGGTTATTTTCCTCAAAGACTTTCGATCATTGTCTAAATTTGAATAAGGCTTTACAAACGCAATTGCCTGAAATATATTTTGAAAATTTATTAATATTTTATTACATTTTTAAAGATATGTAGATGGGTAACATAGGTTTCAAAGTAAAAGTACTTGTAGAATGAATACGATTTCTATATAAAATTATCTGAACACAGACTTACAAGGAGCGCTGGAAACCTAGTCCTCCTCAGTATTCTTTTTGGGACTCAACATACTTCTCAAACGGTGTAACCATTGTTGGGAATATTCCGAGAAACCCTCTTTCGGAATGATGTTTATCTCGGCTATCTTTGCAGTCTCAATGTCCTCTCTTGTGTGAAATCGCTTTCCTTTCAATGGCCTCTTGAGTTTGGGGTACAGCCAAAGGTTGCAGGGAGCCATATCAGGTGGGTAAGGAGCCTGGCTAAACCAAATGAGCCTAGTGTTTCGCCAGAAAAGTCTAAGGAATGTGTTGAAGCGTTTTCGTGATTGAGGCGCCAATTGCCTGTCGATCACAACTCCGGTCTCTTTCGCCGCACAGCATCACGTAGAAGGACATCCGTGTAGTATTCTTTGATGATTGTTTGACCCTGTGGTGTCGTGGTGTACCACACTTCGGGGGTCAAAGAAAGCAATCAGCATCACGTTGACGTTGCTGCGTACTTAGCGGGCCTTCTTTGGTCTTGGTGAAGTGGATTGCTTCCATTGTGACGGCTGGGATTTGATTTCCGGGTCATACCCGTACACCTAGAACTTGTCATCAATAATTATGAATTTCATTAAGTTGGGGTCACTGTGGATTCAGCATGCCCTGTGAGATTTCAGTACGAAGTTGCTCCGCCGTCAGAAATTTCGGCACAAATATCGCCACCACTATCTTCATGGCCAAATTGGCCAAATTTAAAATGATAGAAGTTATTTAGAATAAATTGACCTACGTATAAAACATAATGTGCAACAATATATAGAGCATATATATACAGTACATATATATCATGCATATACATGTATACATACAGTATATACTTGTATTTACAAATCCTATAATATATTTTCTTAATTCAGAAAACAGATTATTTACATAAGTTCTATAATAATAAAATAACAGGTACACTAGGTATATATTAAAAATTAATTACATAAGATATCTTAACTCTATTACAGGTAAATATGCAAATAAAATAGAATTTTAATATTTTTTACAGAGGTTAATATTTATCTTTATCAATACACATAACCGATTAAAATAATAACATAGAATAAAAATAAAAATACGACCTCTTATTATTATTATTTGGATTAAAATTTCAAAACTCAATTTTTTTCAAATGTATATATTTCTAAAAATATATTATCCAGAATGAATTAATGACGAAAATATTTCAGAAGGCGGTAATTTTTTTCACCAAAGAGCCATAAATATTTTTTCCTTTGTGGAACCAAAGGAAGAATAGATGTGCATTAAGCCACAAATAGGCCGAGCAAATTTGTTTTAACTCTTTCAGAAAATTTCACAAATATTTGATTTTATGGGAGCAATTTATCTCTGAGATATTTCCGCTGCAGAAGACATATCTATGTGCTCAGAAAAATATGGCTGAAAATGTCGTTTGTTGGGAAAATATTGAGCTATTAAAATTACATATGGAGTTTGAGGTAAGTTTATCTTCTGTTCTTATGAGAAGGTGGAATTTCTATAAATTAGATTTATTTATATTATAATATTCACTTTAGCGCCCTATATCTTTACATTTTATTATGAATTTTATCGCTAATGTTATATATATATTATATGTTATGATATTTGTAAAAAATAATTGATTTCAATAATTGTTTCTTTCTCTAAGTACAGTCGTTAGGTGAATAATTGAAAATATGTATTATCACGTAGTTTATTTTTAACTTGAATAAAATACAAAATAAAATTCACAGTTAATATTGAATTTGTTTAGTTAATTCTATATTATTGTAAATAATGAAAATATAATAGGCAATTATATACATTATTTACATTGTTTTTAAGAACTAAATAAAAGTAACTAATATAAAAAATATCTAAAAAATGGTCATAATTATTATAAAAATATAATAAATTAAATAATAAATATATTTTAATAATATATATATATGTATAGAAGGAAATTTTTCCGGGAGGATAGATGGCGTCTAGTTTTGACGTATATTTTGACGGGAGAAGCGACCTTTGTCTCTTTAGATCATTATCCTCCACGGAAAAATTTTCCATCTATATTCTAGCCATAGATTTGACTCAGCCACATTGCCAGCTGAACACCTCTTTGGTAGATTGTGAAGATTCCATTAGATCCCGTGTGGATCTCATGGAATAAAGTCCGCCCTAGACTGACGAGAGACATTAGCCCGAAACCATGGTCTCTAGGTGGACGCTTTTTCAGTTTGCCAAAGCTGGTGTTGTGGCTTTGTCACCGACCTGAGGCCGCTAGTTTGCGGCGACGGTCAATAGATGGCGTCAGATTTTGAAGGGAGAGGCGACCCTTGTCTCTTTAGATATTCTATATACAGTTACGAGCGTCATTCTTCATCTCCTAATCAATCAACTCTGTCACCGTTTGCTTTTTTTTTGGAATGGCGCCCTCCTATTGGTTGGCTATACCGTCACGCCACCTTTGCCCCCCCCCCTCCCCATCATGCCTTCCCCACTCGCTTTTTCGTTTTTGTAACTATTGTGTTGGAGCGGGTCGCTCCTTAAATAAATGCATATATTAGTTAATAACTAAATGGAATCCTCTCTTTCTTTTTCTCAGTAAGAGACGCCTACGGAAGCCAACAGTACATAGACAGATAATGCACATAGGCTATAGTTATTAACTAATATATGCATTTATTTAAGGCGCCAATTTATAATTGTAACAAATAGTATTTGAATAAAAACATTCAATCGGGTAAAACACGGGCGTTGCCCGGGTCATTCGGCTAGTATATATATATGTACCAAGTACTCTCTTTTAAATGTACATTCGAACGATGACACTATTCATCATTTAAGTAAAAACCTTCATCATGGTGAAAAAAAATTAGTGTTTTGAATAATTATATATTATCACCAGTAAAGGTTGCTACTAGGGTGATGCATAGTGCCATCGTCCTGACGCACATTTAAAGGGAGAGGTTCATATTTTGGTACATGAATATCATCCTGGCGTAATTTATGTTTTAATATTAAAATTATTCATAAAACCTTCATACAAAAAATTAAATAATTGAAATTAGAACGGTATTGTACATCAATGGTGACTCCTCCGAGCAGTTCAGCCAGTTCAATCATTCTACTTAGATTCTTATCTTTTTTAAATTTGGTCTAACTCTAAAGTTTAATTTTAATATTATTTACCATCAAATATTATCTCTACAGACCTTACTGCAATGGTATGAGTTATTGAATGAGAGGGCTTGGCTCATCAGTAGTGAACCCTCTCAACGGTTTCGCCAAATTAATCTCTAGACCGCTCTACTATTGTATTGGCTTGGTTTGGAATTGGAGCGGTCTAGAGATTAATTTGGCGAAATCGCTGAAAGAGTTCACTACTGATGAGCCAAAGCCCTCTCATTCAATAACTCATATCATTGCAGTAAGGTCTGTAGAGATAATATTTGATGATATTTAAAAGAAACGCATTTCCAGTAAATTTATTTGTGTAAAATTTCAACGATAGATGGCAATTAAATTCAATTTACTAATAAATATTATTTACGTGAATGGCTTGTGTCATTTCAATTTCGATGATCATATATATATATAATTATAAAAAGCATATATTGGATCAAAATATTTTTTATTTCACCAAATATCAGTAGGTTGAACGCCAACCTTTATCAAGGTGTTATAACATTTTAAAGTGTGTCAAAAACAAACTCAGCCGCACATAACGTCAACAGAATTAAGTTTTAAAATATATTTGCTTATTTGATATATAAATTTATATAAAGGTTAGCGTTCAGTGTCAACTGATATATTGGTAAAATAAATAATATTTTGATCCAATATATGTATTTTTATTTAAAGATTTATTTATGGATTGATCTATTTTCAAAAAAAAAATATATATATATAAATATATTAGATAATAAAAAGTCATATATCGGTTTAATAAAATATTTATTTGCCAATATTTTGGTTGGCTGAACGCCAAACCTTTATCAAGGCATTACATTTTTGTATACACAAACTCAGTGCCGCATAGTGTTACCCACCAAAAATTGTTATACACTGTTAACACTATGCGGCGCTAAGTTTGTGTATACAAAAATGTAATGCCTTGATAAAGGTTTGCCGTTCAGCCAACCGAAATATTGGCAAATAAATATTTTATTAAATACAATATATGACTTTTTATTATCTAATATATATATATATATGATAATTTAGTTATTGAACATATACAAATTGAACAATTATCCCACACAGAGCATCAGCCCAACAACATAAGTTGTCATATATTCCAATCTATGAACTAAAGAAATATTGTGCGCTGATTGGCTGATGAAATCAACACTAAGTCATGTGACTTTAAGCAGCCAATAATAAATATCGATTTATGTTTCCGATGTTATAATTAAGTTTTGCTTTCTCTTTGAAAATAGTATTGTTTATTTTACTGAATAATTTCATATATGTATTAACATATTATTTTGGTTTTTATTCAAAACATTTGAAAATTATTAATTATCTTTAATAGTGATTTAAAAATTATTTCTTCCAAAAACGTGTTCATAATAATATTGACTATTAGATAATAAAAAGGCACATATTGGATTTAATAAAATATTTATCTTGCCAGTATTTCGGCTGGCTGAACGCCAACCTTTTTCGAGGCATTACATTTTTGTATACACAAACTCAGCGCCGCATATGCCTCGTAATGCCTCGATAAAGGTTGCCGTTCAGCCATCCGAAATATTGGCAAAATAAATATTTTATTAAATACAATATATGCCTTTTATCATCTAATGAATTAAATATGGATTAATCTATTTTCAAAATATTTCGACTATATACTGTATATATATATATATATATATATATATATATATATATATATATATATATATATCTAGAAACATATAAATACTTTGATTAAAGCTAACCAATAATCTAGAATCCAATATACGAACCCATCTCGATCACGGGTTATGTCATAAACATATCTTCATCATTCACCACAATGATATCATCATAGGTTATTTATATGAACTCAACATAATAACTTCACATGGTGAAATGTGTTTCTTCATCCTAAAAGCTATAATCAGAAAGAAGCTTACAAAAGAGAAATCTTTTATAAATATATCCCATAAATCTGCTCAGCTTTGTTGAGGCCGAAGCAATCTACGAACAAACCCCCAAGGAATTGGGGAATTATTTTCCAGATAGCCTCAAACTTGGTCAAATAACATTTTTTTCTACTTAAATTTATCCTCCTCATTGAATATCCTTCTGCTCAATTTGATGCTAACACGGAACACATCGATGCTTTTAAATTTACTTTTAAATGTCTATTCTTTCTATAAGTAGAAGAATGGACATATTGATTATAATAGTTTGTTATAAATTGATTTTTGTATAATTATATTAAATTATATATTCGATGATATGTTTATATATATATTATGCGTCCTCCATTTATTCAAAATATCCTCTGATATTTTGAATATATTCAAAATTAGTAGTAGCAGATTATGTGTATTATAGTATATCATTCCATTAATAAAATTATTATTGTTTATATCTTGAGTATTTATTTTGGATAGAGAGGACGTACGCGAGGACTTAAGATCACCAATTATGAGGAAGATAACGAATAAATGAATTATGGAAACCCGCTAGGCAAACGAAAAAAAGAGGAAATCAAGGAAGATGACCTTACAAAGTTGTAACACAGTATAACACAATATATATATATATATATATATATATATATATGTTATATAAAAATATTATTTTATTTTAAATTATAATTTCATAGATTCAAAAATTATTAAATCGACCGCCATAGTTCCCCTATAAAAACTCGTTGTTGTTTTATCCCGTTGGCCGGCTCAAAACTTTTGTACATTATGTAAATAATCTTTTGTTTTCCTTATTCTACTCGCCTTAAGCCAGGCATTACTTTTATCAAATTATGTTCTTTTATATATTACTTTAGTTCAATAAAATTACTGATTAAAATTATTTTCATTATCATACTTTAAGGATTTCAACCACGACTGCATTTCCATTACCATAATCCTCAACATGATCTATATACAACAGGAAATATCATTCATTTCTATTTATATAACATATATATATTATTTTGTTTTTGAATGAATAAAAAAATAAAGCGTGAAAATGTTACGAATCACTGAAGAAGTTCAAAAAGAAAACTCGAAGTGTAAATTTCCAATTTAAAAGATATTTGCCAGAGAGTTTGAATATTCCATTCACAGATATCGAGGAATTCCCAAAGTCCTATTTGGAAGATTTGCGAAGTGGCTTTTCGACATTCCTCTGCCAAGATCAATACATTCCTGAGCAACGCCTTCACAACACAATTTCTATTTATTCTTCTATCTAGATATACAGGTTTATAAACAAATAAGAACAGAAATGGGTAAATACCGTAAATAAGATAAATATATAGATGATATATATAATATTTAACCTTTATATAACACACACATCAATTTAAAAGCCATTATATCTTGACATCATGATTTTGAAAACAGCTATTTGAAATTTATTACAACATTTGTATAACACGTAAAGCACAACTCGAGAGAGATTCTTTATATTATATAATGTTCTCTCTTAAATAAAGAATCAAGTTGTGTTCTACATATTTCGTCAAATATCTAGATTTAAACACTTTTTGTTTAAACATAAAATTAAAATTTATAATAAAAATTTTTAGCGATGTTTCCCATTTTATATTTATTATTAAATATTATCTCTCTACAGATCTTACTGCATTGATAAAAATGCTAGATGATATGGTTTAGTTCATCAGTAGTGAATCATCTTAGCAGTTTCACGAAAATAATTTACAAACCGCTCTACTATTGTATTGGATTATTTTTCTTGTATACCCTGGATATAATATGGAAGGGATAGTTACTGTGTAGGATAGGTTTAGGGAACCTAGAGGCATAAGCTCACCACTAACGAGCCAAGCTTTTTCATTTAACAATCTTTATAAAGGAAGTAAGCTCTGTAGATATAATATTCAATAATAAATATTAAAAAAAAAACACATATTGTCAAAAACGTATTATTATTAATTTTATCGATAAATGATAATTGAAATAATAATTTTAATTTGCTAATAATTGTTTTAATATTAAATAGAATTACAGAAGAGCAGTGCGCGATGTATTACTTGTAATTCTATGTATGCACCTCTGGAGACCTATAAGCTTATATTCATAGGCTCCCTAAATGCCTATAAGGCGTTGATATATAAGATAAACAATCCAATACAAGAATAGAGCCGTCTAGAAATTAATTCAGCAAAATCGTTTGAGGATTTATCACTGATGAGCCATGCCCTCTCACATAGCACTTTTTATCTTTGAAGTAAGGTCATTAGTGATATGATTATATAAAATATATTAAAATAAGCACATTGCTAAAATATTTTATAGATAAAATTGACAAAACCTTTTATAGAGAAGGCCCGACCACTGTTTAGCGGTGTCCACCTAATACTCATTTCATTTTCAGTTTAGTTGTTATAAATAAATGTGAAATATGAATTCATAATATATATATATTCAATATATGATATACATATTTGTTTCCTTTACCGAGTTTATCTTCTAATATATATAACTTTTAATTTGAAAAGTATAAAATTCCCGGAATGTCTGAAGAAGTCCCAGATTCAAATCCCGTAAGTCATAATTGTTTATTGCCTAGATCATAAAGCTTAATAAAATCACTAAAGTTGATTAACTCGCAACACTTTACAAGATTTTATTGGATTGTTTTGTCCTTTTCTCTCTTTCAATAACATTTCTATATTATCAAAGTTAAAATTGTGATATTTTGATAGTTATTTTCCATTGAATAGAGTAAAATCATAAAATAAATTCCAAATTTACAAGTAAGCTTAAGTATAAATTCGTTATAAGTATGATTTGATATGCCATTGAGTTGTAAATTATCTTTGAACGGATTATAAATAATTTGATAGTTGTGAAAATCTATATTGAAATATATATAAAGAATTAAGAGACCTGTATATTCAAAGCATAAAAGATCATAAGCTGAAATTTATAGTTCAATCTTTGAGCATATGAATATACTTTAAAACAAAGACATTCTGAATTTCTGTCTGAAGGCAAATGATTTTTAGGCTATTTTGAGTACAAACATAGAATGAAACTTTATACATTGAACATTAACCATTCTCACGTCATATATACTGAAGTTCAAGACTAAAATAATATACAAGAACGAAACTTAAGGAAGTTTAACCTTTTAGCATGTATATCGGGATTCAGACAATAACTATGAAAGATATCTGATACACGGTGACCTTAATTGAAAACACACGAGACAACCAAGTGTGAACAAAAATGCCTCTCTTACCTTAAAAAAAAAAGACAGAAAACCGTATATATCAAAGACTTTCCACTTCCTAAAGTTTTCTCTATGAGTGTTTATACCTATGAAAGATATGAGAGAAATACCCCGAGCGCTCAATTGAGCATTATAACACATAGAGAATGTAATATATATTTTCTCCCCTTTCAATATCATTAATATTTATAACATGTAAAAATTGATTTGTATATAAAAATAGTATATATAATCAATTTATTATCGTGATACTCCTGTTGAAGGACTGACTAGTCGAAAGCTTGAAAATAAAAATTTGAACAAGAAAATTACCCCTGGAAGCTTTATTTTTTTATAATTTTAGGCCTTTGTCCAAAATATTTTTTTGAAATTTTAAATAAGGCTTAGAGACCAGTCAGTTATTTTGACCGTTACGGAATAGACTTCCCCAGGCTGACGAGTGCTGAAAGTCCAAAGTGATTGAAAAATTTTGAATTCTCAAGAAATTGAGTTGGCAAAATTCCTGAATTTACCTTGAATCAAAGTTTAATTGATATTCATTCCGTTAAATGGTACTTTGTTAGTTATATAAAAATGTCTAATATCGGGGTATACTAGTTTTAATTTCCTTGTGGCTGACCTTTCCTATTTTTCTTACTTCTCAATCGCATCTATTCAAAAGAGATGCATATATTGGATTTATAATTATTTTATTGTTCCAATATTTCGAGGGGCAACTCGTCTCTCTTTATCGAGGATGTTTGTGTTTTTCACTAAAACATGCGATCACGCCTACACCACTCTCGTTCTACAAGGCCAATAAAAGAATTGTATCTTTGATTTAAATATTACATTCAGTATATATAAAGCTAACAATTATATATAATATTACAGATCAATACTATTATTATATTATTTTGTCCACACATTATGCGTGAAAGAGAGAGAGAGAGATTTATATACAACAGTGTAATTGTAATCGCATCTAAGTCTATATATTTTATTTTGACATGGATCCAGAACAACCAATTTACACACCGAAGATAATGGACATTGCGACTGCTGTGATAGAGATGTATGGAGACATCTGAGGATCTTCATTGAACACAGAAAAATGTCTATCTTTATACTTCGGCAATTTTTCAGAAATGAGAATAGTATAGAAGTTATATAGTGTTCTGAGTCAATTATTTATTTTTTAATTTCATAAGATAAAATTGTAATTATTTATTGAATATATAAGAATTTGTAATTTGAATAAAAAGGCAAGGCTTTGATCATCTTTCAAAGTATTCTGTGAATACAGAAAGGATTTTGCCCATATGCATATATGTTATAAAAATATATTATTTAAAATGTTATATTTTATTTTAAATATATATTTCACAGATTCAAATATTTTGTTATGTCCAGCGCCAGAGGTCGCGCTTTCTGTTTATATAACCATTTGTTGTTGTTTCCCGATGGCCAGCTCAAACCTTTTTGTAAATTATGTAAATAAGTTTTTCATTTTTTTATTCTTACGCCTTAAGACAGGCAGTACTTTTATCAAATTATGTTTTTATATATTCCATTAGCTCAATTAAAGCAATTTCTGATCAAAATATTTATTAATATTATTCTTTTACCACGACTGCATTGAATTTTTATATCCAAAATAAGGCTTTTAATAAAAAGATATTATGTATATTCGATATTTTTCTATAATGATTCACTTAAAATAATTTCCTAATATCTATTATATCTCTCAAATATGATGTAAGGATATAAATAATATACCATAGCATTAATATCTATTATAATGGTATTGACAAAATATATAGGAATATATGATAAATTCGTTTTCATTATCTGATGATATTGATCAAATATTTCTATTGATATTGTATACTTTATTTATATTCTTTTGTATCTAATTACATTGTTGAATCCATTTTACAATTAGTTAACAATTAGTAAAAACAGTTTAATTGGAAAACAGCCTGTTTGTGTTAAATAGTTTTAAAAAATTATATTTTACAAAGTTCTTAAAAAATAGCTTCTGATTAATTGGTTTAATTAAAACGTTTCTTAATTTAAGGAAAAGAATAAAGAGTAACTCGATTTAAAAATTTAAGCTGGAGTGTGGATTCATTAAACATTGGGGTTTGGTAAAAAATTCCAATTATTCTGCTATTAATTAGCAACGTATTGGAGAGACCTTTTTAACTGTTATAATTGCAATTATAATTCCATTGTTTCAATTATATTTTTAGGTATAATATAATATATAGAGATTTACAATAATTATGATGTTTTATAGATAATGATCTTTTGAAAATAGAGAAATCCATAAATAGATCTTTAATTAAAAATGCATATATTAGATCAAAAGGTTTTTGACATATATATGTTTTAATACCTTGAAAAGGTTGGCGTTAGATAACTGAAATATTAGTAAACAAATTATTTTGATGCAATACATACCAATAAAGATAATAATTTGTTATTATAATATTGTTGCATCAATTTTAATGTGCTCTACATTTATTCAAAATATTCTATGATATTTAATATTTATTTAAAACAGATTATATACAAGGGTACCATTATTTTTTATAGTTTCATTCATTTTATAATATTTGTATTGTACATATATCTTGATTGGTTATTGGAGCGAAAGAGGACCGAGAAAAAAGGCTTAGGATTACGACCTACGAGGAAGGCAACGAATAAATAAACACAATAACTTTAAAATGTAATTTACTTTTATTTACCTTTCTTAATTCGATTTAAGTATGGAAACCCGCTCTGGAAACGTGTATAACACCAAGAAAAAGGAAACCAAGGTCGATGAGGCTGAAAAGCTGTAACTTGGTGCAACAATATTGGGTTTTTGTTACATATTCATAAAATATGTTATGGTGGAATATACATATTAGTGATTCCTCAGGTATTGGATGGAACGCTTCACGATTTTGCGTGTCATCCTTGCGCAGGGGCCATGCTAATCTTCTCTGTATTGTTCCAATTTTAGTATATGTACCGCCGAACAAGCGTGTACAGGTATTGAATACATTTTCTTAGATTGCCTCTGAAGGTTTTGTGTGGCATGGAGACCATAAATTAAGCATTGATAGCTGACACTCACAAAGTAAGAGTTTGTTGAAGTTAGGTATTATATAAATATAAATGGTAATGGTAAACCCGGTTTTATAGATTATCATAAATTTTCTTTGGAAATTATGCGGAGGGGATATTGATCTAAAAAAGTTAAAGGTCGCCTCTCCCGTTAAAACAGATGTCGAAGCTAGATGCCATCTAGTGACCGTCGCCGCAGACTAGCAGCCTCGGGTCGGTGATCACAATTAACTATACTTCGCTCTTTTTCTTGATAGAGGATACCCAATATTTTCAGTAATTCAGAAATCAAGAAGGAATTGAGATCAAATAATTATGTAGTTTGGTTTATTAATGAATAATTGTATAATATTAAAATGTATGTATAATATGTTTAATTTTTCAAATTAATTTTATAATATTCTTTTATCAGAATTAAAATTTTAATTCCATGTGAGTTTGTGAATGTTGTAACTGATTTAATGTAAATTTTCAATGCGAGAATATCCACTGTTATGTAAAATATAAAAATATTAATTGGTAAAGAGTAGTTTCAATTTCGTTTATCCATTATTGGAAGTGTGCCATGAACCTTGTCCAACTCAGATAGCTTTC
The DNA here is from genome assembly GCA_030710605.1 of Cordylochernes scorpioides. Taxonomy (NCBI): domain Eukaryota; kingdom Metazoa; phylum Arthropoda; class Arachnida; order Pseudoscorpiones; family Chernetidae; genus Cordylochernes; species Cordylochernes scorpioides. The sequence goes on along the minus strand of CP092881.1, from coordinate 21,579,116 downwards.
TTGTTCAGGGTCAATCCTCTGATTTATCTAATTAGGTTTTTTCATCTTCACCTAGTTTTCCTTCTTTCTCAACAATTATTTCTTTCTCAATCATAATTTTCTAAATTAAATTTATAAATTTATTTACCATATATCGTTAAAGTTTTGTACAAATAAATTTACTGGCAATGTGTTTCTTTTTAATATCATCAAATATTATCTCTACAGACATTACTTTTAGACCTCTCTACTATAGTATTGGATTGTTTTTGGATATAACTTGTATTTTATATGGAAGGCAGCTTAGAGGTGTTTAGTGAACTATGGACATAAGCTTCTAGGTCTGTAGAGGTACATACATATAATTTTCAAATTTTCTTAATAACTCATATCATTGCAGTAAGGTCTGTAGAGATAATATTTGATGATATTTAAAAGAAACACATTGCCAGTAAATATATTTGTACATTATTCTCTAAATATTTATCAGTTTCTATTTTGCCGATAATATAACCCATATATATCTGAATTAAAGTTAAGCAAAGAAGTATTTTCTGAAATTTTAATACATTTTGGATGTACGCGTTAGTTCTTCTTGAGTTTCAAGATACTCTGTGCATTCAACGTACTCTCAGAAATGCATTGATTCCTTTATTTATCGCCTAGGTAAGAAGAAAAAGTTATTTCTATGTGTAACTTTCTAGGGTTTGCTAGTATATTCACAAGTCTCTTTTGATAGCGCTGGTATTAATTTTTTCTCTCTTAGATATTTATATAGACCTTTTGATATTATCAAGTAAATGACAATTTATTTGTAATATATTATATACAATCTTCATTTTCGTTGTTAACCTTCTCCAATGAACAATATATTTAACGGTATATTCCTTTAACATTATTTCACACATACGAGCTACATATTATAAGGGAAATTCTAATTTTATATTATTTATATTGTATAATAAATGTTTTTTCAACGTGTTAAAATTAACTAGATGTAAAATATATATGCAATTTTGAATGTAGATACTGGAATTCAATACGTCAACCTACCAAAAAGGCAAGAAACGGAGGAAGACTGATATTTCAATACTGGGAGTCTATACCCATATGTATCTCTCACACAAGATATCTTACATTTCTATTCATGATGAAATTATGAAAAACTTTTAAAATAGATAGGCAAATATAATTTATATCAAGATATAATTTTAATATCAACTTTAATATATAATCACTGTGTATAAAAACGAGAAAAGTTTATATTCTGTGTTATTTTTCTGTGTTATTAAAACATCATTGAACAAGGTCTACCACAACTTAGATATTTAAAGCTAGTGTTGAAGAGCGATTATCACTTGAAAGCTAGCATTATAAAATAAAAAAGAAACTCATTGCGAGGAACAATTTGGTAATTTCGAAAATTTCTTACATTTAAAAATCCCAATGTTTATATACTTATCTATAATAGTTGGAAAGATATCAGAATTCCAACTAATTCTCTAAGTATTCGTCAAATTGTATGTAACTTTACCAATTTCCTATATTTCAGGGTGATAAATGGTGAATATAATATATCAATGGGCATCTTTGATTTGTTCACTATATACAGCAATTATATAATATAGCCAGTGCTCTGGCACATTTGTAAGTGCAAAATTCGAACTACTTTTCACATGTTTAGACATGTGGTGTACTTACAGTAAAAGCAGTCGCCTACTTCTACCCACAATGGTTATCATTGCCTGTCCCACTTGTACTAGGGATAAGCAATATATATATGTCTTATCTGTCGTGGTCGAATGGGAGGGTTCAACCGTTGTATATGCAAGCTTCGAAAAATAACTTTTTCCACACTCGTGAGCGCGCGCACGCGGCGGCGTGCCGTAGCATTCGCTAGCGCTGGCTCCCACGTTTATTTTGTACAGTGTATTTATAGATGGATAAATTTGTATTTCCAATCAACCTACTAATTATGGCGAAAATAAATTATACCTCTTTAGCATTAGGCAAAGTATGACATATATATAATATAGCCTTCAAATTGAATTTGATATGAACAAGAGTATTAGAAATGCAAAGAAGCAAAAGTATGCATATATTGTAAAATTGCGGAGAATCTTGGATATTCAGGAATATAGACTGCGTCACCTTTTACTTTATAAATACATTAAAACAATGCATTTTTTAATCACTACCATGCGAAGAGGTGATAATACAAGTATACAGATTGGCTTTTTGTTTGAATTTGCCAATACTGGTTTCATGCCACATTCTTTATCATCGCCTTTGCGTTCTGCATTAGAGGGATAAAAATAATATATGGTTTTATTGCATTCATAAAAAAGATGTGTTCATGGGAATAAATAATACTTATATATAACATAATATTGTATTCTAAATTTACATTATCTTTTATAATAAGTTAAAAGCTAAAATATCTATGTGATTGTATAATTTTACTAATTAAAATTATTTCGAACATTTCCAATTTATAAAATCATGTAAAATATTCCTATTATATATATACTTAGAATATAGGCGTTTCTTTTCATTAAAATATTCTCTATACAATGAATAAAATTCAGGTAAGTGAGTGAATGTCAAAAAAATATGTTAACAAATATATTTATACACAAAATTATTATTATACTAAAAATATTTAAATTTAAAGTTTCTAAAATTATAAATGGAAATACTAGTTAAGCTCTTAACTTGGAATATTTCATAAATATTTATATACCACTTATGTAAATTTATTGAACCGTGTGAAAAAAAAAAGAAGATATCTTAAAATAGCTAAGTTGTGTTAGACCTTGTTTAATGATGTTTAAAAAAATAACACAGAATATAAACATTTTTCTTTTTTTATACACAGTGCTTATAAATTCAAGTTGATATTAAAATTATATTTTGATATAAATTACTTCACCTGTATATTTTTAATCAAAGGTTGAAACATATACATATAATGTGTATATTCTCTATTTAACGGTAAAATAGTATTATTTCTTAAGGCGTATTCTATACCTTAATGATTATTTTATTTCCTTTCGATATTTCGACAAGCGGAACGTCTGTTCTTTCAAGATACTTCTACTATTACAAGTGACTGTTGGATATATATATATATATATATATGCAATTTTTCCGAGAGTAAATTTATCTAAAAAAGCATAAGGCTGTTCTCCCGTAATATTGAATTTTGAAACTAAACGCCATCTATTGACCGTCGCCGCAAACTAGCGGCCTCGGGCCGGTGACAAAGCCCAACAGTGGCTTTGGCGAACTGAAAAGCGTCCACTTAGAGACCATAGTTTTGGGATAATGGCCCTTGTCAGTCTAAGGCAGACTTTATTCCTTGAGAACCACACGGGATCCAATGCAATCTTCACAATCTGCCAAAGAGCTGTTCAGCTCGAAAAGTATCTGGGGCAAATTCATGGCAAATGTATAGATGGAAAATTTACCAGAAGGAAATGGATCTGAAGATGCATAGGGCTCCTTTCCCGTCAAATTAAACGTGGCTTTGTCACCGACCCGAGACCGCTAGTTTAGACTAACCGCCATATACAAGGTATGTCCCATAAGTTCCCGGACTGGGTCCATAAAAAAATAAATAAATGAAAAATGTAAATGAATTTGACTGTTTATTATAGAAAAGATATCTGGTTACACGGTGGTACCAATATCGAGGCGGTACTTGCGCGCGCGCCAAGGTTATTCTAATTTATTTAAAGGTCACACCTAGCGCTGCGGCGATTTTACGATGGAACAAAAATTGAAGCAGAGGATTTGCATAGAATTTTGTGTGAAACTTCAAATATCAGCAACCGAAACTTTTGAAATGCTTAATAAAGCATTCCCCAATGACGCCCCAAAGAGAACAACTGTTTTTGAATGGCATTCTAGATTTAAAGCTGGCAGAATTTCCATTGAAGATGATCCTCGTCAAGGACGCCCAAAATTTCAAAGGACTGATGAAAATGTGCAAAAAATCACCGATTTGATAAAAGAAAATCCTCGAACCACTTTGCTGGAGCTAGAGCAAGACACAGGCATCTCTAAAACAACGATTGGAAGGATCGTAACCGAAGATTTGAAGCTCAAAAAGACTCCTGCAAAATTCATCCCAAGATTCCTCACCAATGAGCAAAAACTGTGTCGGCTTGCAACCTGTGAGGACATGATGGAAATGACAAGAACGGATCCAGAATGGAAAGACAAGATAATCACAGGCGACGAGACATGGGTCTATGGCTATGACCCTGAAACCAAACCTCAACTGCCGAGTGGAGAGGTTAGGGTGAGCCTAGACCCAAAAAATCCAGAAACAAGGTGTTGCTGGTCGCTTTTTCGGATAACAAGGGCATTGTTCATCACGAGTATCTTCCTGCAGGCCAAACAGTTATTAAGGAAATGTATTTGGGCATTCTTCGCCGTCTAAGGGAAGCGATTCGAAAAAAAGGCCAGAAAAATGGACTAATGGTGGCTGGATCCTACACCATGACAATGCTCGCCCTCACACAGCGCACTTGATGACTAGCTTTTTGGCGAAAAACGGGACATAAATCCTACTTCAACCACCCTATTTCTCAGACATCGCACCAAATGACTTTTTCCTGTTCCCCAAACTTAAAGCAGTTCTAAAAGGAAGACATTTTGACACAAGGGATGACATAATAGAAAAATCGCCGTTAGCATTGAAGAGCATTCCAAAAGAGGCTTATAAAAACTGTTTCGACAATTGGGAGAAACGATGGCGCTGGTGCGTTGAAGCAAGGGGGGATTACTTTGAAAAGTTTTAATAAAAAAAAATTTAAAAAATCTTACCTTTTTTTTATGGACCCAGTCCGGGAACTTATGGGACATACCTTGTATATATATATATATAAATAAATAAAATGGTGAACGTGATATTTTTAGATAAAATATATAAACTTTCTTATTTAGTTCTTATCGCCGGATTCACTATCGCAGGTATCATAGGCCCAAGTTGCCAACATTCTTTTTTAAAACAGCTTTTCCCTATTAAATAGAAACTTGTATATGCAAATAATATCAATACGCCCTTATTTACAGATAAAACCTTTACTTTATTTAATGCCATCAAAAAAAAAATTAAAAACAATGTAGATATTATAATCCAGATAATTAAATCTTTATTCTTAAATCACGCGTCAGCTTGGTATAGGTCCCTGAAGAAAGCTTCATATTCACACTCAGGCGTGTAGTCGGCAACGAAATGGCTGAGCGATATACAAGAAGTTTTCGAGAATGGTGTTATCCATCAGCTAATTTTGAGAACGTGTTCATTGAATATTTGGTGAGCGCAAAAAATAAAAAGAGAGCTAGAACCAAATTAAATCATATGTCGCAAAGTATGTATTTTATTTTATTAAAAGAGTATCATTTTTGATGTTTATACTTCGCTACACTATAAACTTCCCCCTTTGCCTATCTTTTGTTTTATCATTCTTTGTTTGTTCTTGCCTGAAATAAATTGTTGTCTCATTCCGAAGTTGGTCTTCCCTAATTTTCCACGTGGCAATATTATATAAATATATACTCTGGTTCATATAAAATATAAAATGAATAAAAGGAATTTATATTGGAATATATGATTTTTTCAAATATTTAAAAAAAATGTTACCTTGAAGGTATTGTTAAAGATGCATTTCAAAGTGCTAAATATATGTGAATTTGAAAAAATGTGAGCGTCATGAAATCTCAATTTTGTTTTAATGGGTGTAATTATTATTTATACAAGTATGATGCATTAGCTCGCCTTCCATCTGTTATAATATTATAGTCTGTAATCATTATATTCTATAATCGAAATCAACAATGCTATACTACCCTTACTGTAATGATAAAATATTGGTTCTGGATTTATATTTATTACTATCAAAGTGTTTTTAGAGAATTCCATTCATGACGTGCGGTAGACATCTCCATATAATAATTAACTAGTTAGTGGTAAAATGTATGGCAGTAAGTTATAGTTAGTTAGTTAGTGTGGTAGTAAAGCACTTGAGAATTAAGGTCCCTGATTAAATTCAATTGTGTGGGGCATTATTTCACACGACACTTTTAATTAAACAGAGCGAATTAAGTTGTGGTTTCTTTTTATCTCTGTTTGTCTATTGCATTAATCCTCTATTTTATTAACTACAATAAAATTTGCATAACAAAGTCCTCTCTTGAGGTGAATTGTTAGAGAATATCATAGGAGAACTGTTTTCACGCGCCCCTGCATTTATTCATAATGAGGTACGCTGTGAGAATTGTTGGGATGTTTAGCAAGCCTCTCTAATTGTTATTAATTTATTGTGCCTTTATCTCTATTCATATGTATGAATATATATTACATAATATATACTCATATATATTGTTTCTAGAAATATTCAACGTTAACACAGTACGCTAATGTATATATTATATACATATATTATAGATTATATTAATACATATTTAGCCGATTCTGGAATAACAAAAAATCAAAGAATAGTTGATTTTCATTCTGAAAGATTTATACAAACATCAGAAACTTAGAGTTTTACGATCAGTAGATACCTTTTTCTTAATATACATATATTTGTCAACATTTGTCAAGCCAATACATTTTGTATAAACAAACTAAGCGCCGCAAAGCGTCATTATATTACAGTTAAAATAATTTTAAAAAACCACCTCCTCCTTTGTTTTTTTTATTTATTATTTTAACTGTGATATAATGACGCTTTGCTGCGCTGAGTTGATTTATACAAATGTAATGCCTTGACAAAGGTTGGCGTTCAGCCATCCGAAATATTGACAAATAAATATTTTATTCAATCCAATATATGCTATATATTATCTAAATATGTGAATATGGATTGCTCTATATTCATAATGATATATATAAATATATATAAATATATAACAAAGTTTCGGGAGGATGAGATTCGTGTACCATAAGAGGCCTTTATCCCTTTATGCATCAGAACGATGCATTTGTTCATCACCCTAGTAAATAACCTTACTAGTGATAATGAGGTATTAGCAACAACCCCAGTTTTGAATATTCAGACAAAATTCCAACCTTTATTTTTATGTATTGACAACAGAGTATTGTTGTCATTGACTTGTTGTATTGTTATTTATCATCATCATACATCTTATATACAAGTATCAGAGTCATCAATTCTGTCATCATTTGCTTTTGTGAATGGAATAAATACCGAAATAGGGTCATTTCTTATAAGCATCGGTGGTTCAGTGGTAGAATGCTCGCCTGCCACGCGGGCGGCCGGGGTTCGATTCCCGGCCGATGCATTTTTTTTTTCTTTTTTACAATTTTTAAAACTCATTTATATTATTATCCCAATATATATAAAAGTCAGCGTATATATGTATGTTTGTCAACTATACACGTCCACAATACGTAACTAATCTGACTGATATTTTAACAGTATATAAAGTAGAATCTGGAAAAACTCTTAGTGAAAATTTCAGGTCTCTATCCCGAATCTCCGTCGTGTTATTTGAAAATTTGCTCTTTCGCTCACGCCACTAGCGGTGAAAATGAGGGGTAATACCAGCTGACCTAATGTACATGTAAAGTTTGGAGCGGGACGTTTCACAAGAGTGACATCTACGGCTCCAATTTATAATTGTAACGAATAGTATTTAAATAAAAACATTTAATCGGGTAAAACCGGGCGTTGCCCGGGTCATTTGGCTAGTGTGTATATAAGCGAGACATAATAAAGAACTATCATCTTGTGTCACCTGCTTGCCTCTCCTAGATCCTACATGCCATCGAGGATATAACATTTATATCATTGTTTAGAGCTATGGCCCTCATCAGTAGAGCCAATTTTATATGTATTTTCAATGTCCTTTAATTTTATGTACCTGGTTCAAATCACATTAATAGGTACCGCTCAGCAAGAGCAACCTAGTTCATGATAATTGAAACAGTGAATAATATGTGAAGGTTATTCACATATTAAACAAATTTTAACGCGGGATACAATCCCGGTTCATGACTGTCGGGAATCGAGGGAGTTACCCACTCATCCACCGACTTTTTGTCGGGAATCGAGCGTGTTACCCTCTCATCCATTGACTTTAATGTACCGCTCTCTAATGTGTGAAATTACCATAACTAAGATTTCATTCTTTAGTAGTGCATATATTATCAGAATCGTTCAATAAATTACTAGAGCTAAAAGATACTGCATCAATAAAATGCGAAACCGCTGAAATAGTTCACTACTGATGATTTAAAATTTAAGAAAAAATATATAATGCAGCCTTTCTAAACAATAACTTCAAAAATCTGAATTTAATAATTATGATAATGATTTTTTTTTAATTCATAAAATTTTTATAAGTCTCCCCGACATATATGTAACCCCATTGTCGTTACGAAGATGTATAAAGTTGATTGAATTTATTCATATTGCATTGCAATGTATACTCTCTCTTCTTTTTCTCTCACACACAAATTTCAAAAATAGATATTCTCTCTATATATTATATCATATTATAAACATTATAATTTAATATATTTATAAATAAATATATATATGTTATATAATATTGAAAAACGAGAAGATTTGTGTTGATTTTTGATCATGTTGAGGATTATGGTAATGCAGTCGTGGCAAGAGTCTTGAAACTATAATAATAAAATAGTTTAGATCAGAGATTTCTTTTTTTGAGCTGAGGAATGTAAAAAATAACATAATTTGATAAAGGTAATGCCTGGCTTAATGCGAGTAGAATGAAGAAAACAAAAGATTATTTACATAATGTACAAATGTTTTGAGCCGGCCATCGGGATAAAACAACAACAATGGGTTTTTATAGGGGAAGAGTGACCTCTGGCGGTCGATTTAGCAGACTATTTGAATCTATGAAATTATAATTTAAAATGAAATAATATTTTTATATAACATATATATATTATTAAAATATTATTCTGTTGTTGATTTTGGGGTTACAATTTGCTTTAATTATGCTAATAAAGTGTATATAATACATAATTTTGATAAAGTAGTATCTTACTTAAGGCGTGAAGAATGAAGAAAACAAAAGACTTATTTACATATCTTCTAAAGATTGATCTGGCCAACGGGAAACAACAACAATAGATTTATATAAGGAAAATCGCGACATCTGGTGGTAGACTTATCAGAGTAATTTGATACAGTATAAATGTTTAAATAGATAGTATTATATATTTATTACTATTTAAATCCATCTATTTATTGAAATATAGAAATATTTTAGTTTTTATTAATTAAGAGATATTGAATGTGCGCGCTGACAAGATTAATAATTTTAATTATTGTAAATTGATATGTTTAATTAATATTAATTAATTCTAATATAAAAAATAACAGTATTCGTATTTTTATCCAATTTCCAGGTAAATGTCGTACGAAAACGCTTTCTAACTGTTTTCAAAAAGATACTGCTTCATTTTGCTGGATCAAAGAACCAATTAGAGGATTCAACCATATTAATAACATCTATGATAAGATATGTATAATGTCAAATGTTCTGTAAATTAATTATCTTTATTAAAAGCACTTTGTTGCGCTTATTTATTATATTTAATATTAAACTGAAGCGCCTCGGTAGGGAATGATTTGGTGATGGATTTTATAAACGCTGTATAAAATATATAGGAAAAGAATATTGATTGAGAACCTATGATTTCGTGGACTGGAGTAAAGTGAGCTACATGATGATTAAGATAATGATCTAAAATTCGATGAGAAAAGAACTCAATGACTGTTATGAAAGCTACTGGAAAGAAAATTCTTATACGATGAAAGCCAAAATATTCTCTAAAAATTGAGGAACAAAATGCCCTTTCGAATTAAACGACTCTGAAGATACCTGTTTACAAATTTCATAAATTTAATTCGTGCTTTGGGAAAGCAAATACAAATACAGTAGAACTTGGATAATTCGAACTTCTTTAATTCGAAAACCTCTTTAATTCGAACATTTTCTTGGTCCCTAGAAGCCTTAAGCCTTTATTCAAAACATCTTTTATTCGAATTTTTGGATAATTCGAATTTTTTTATGGTCCCTTGGGGTTCGAATTATCCAAGTTCGACTGTATTGTTATTTCTTAGAGGAAAGATAGTATTGAATACAATATAAATTCAAAAACCTGTATAGGTTTTCGAAATTGATATAGGATAAAAACATTAAAGGAAGAAGCGAAATTTCTATCGAAATAAAAGATCAAGCGTGTCTGAAGACAATGTTAAAGACCATAGATATAATTTCTATTAAAATAAAATAATAAAAATAAAATATTCAGTTAATATTGTTCATGAGACATTGTGGAATAATCTAATATTGAAATATAGCAGATATAAATCTAATCTAGCTCTTTATCAAAGCTAGATTGTTACGGCAAATTGAAATTTAGTCAATTGATGCGCAAATTTGAAGATTGTCAAATCATCGAATATGACCATTTTATTCAACAGTTACTATGAATATTGTATCTTCGACCTTTCTCTACTCATTCTGACGACAAATTCATCCAGTAACAAGCCGAAGATGAAGGTCCGGTGTGGATCGTGATCAAATTACATACGTCATCTATTCCGAACGATATTCATCAACAATATTTTAAAACCAGATTGATAACGTACATCATTCAGAAGTATAAAAATGGTAGTTAGGTATTTCAATCAATCCGAACAAGATACCATTACGGTAAGATTACTACATAATATCTTGAGGCTAAAAAACACAGAACATTTGCGAAGAATGATAACGAAAACAATATTCTGGGAGTTCATTGCATCGAGAGGTTTAATCATATCTTAAGTCTATATAAAATACGAAGGATATGAAAGTCAAAATTGTATCATCTCATCAACCAGGTTCAGTTTTGCTTGATGAATTAATTGATGTCATTGTAAATAAGTTTGATATGTCTATCATAAGTAGACTCAACATTGTTTGAAAACGAAGAAAATTAGAAGATGAATAAACTCATCATAATCAGTATCTATTCCATATTTCAAAATAACCATTTCATTAATTTATTCATTGTTAGAACTAAAAGTCATTTCACACTCAAAATAGATGTTTTTTGAAGGTCCATTAATCTGAAGTAGTATTTGATGCTATTGTAAAAATATATTAGCTATAGCGCTTTAAAGGAAGCTCAACATTTTAAAATAACGAATCACATTTGAAGATGAATAAACTCATCTTATTCATTATTTATTACATTTCATAATGAACATTTCATTTATTCATTGAAAGAACTAAAAGTCACTTTACACTGAAAATATACTTTTTTTCAAAGGTCTATTAATTTGAAGTAGTATTTGATACTATTGTAAAAATATATAAGCTATAACTTCAGAGGAAGCTCAACATTTTTAAATAACGAATCACATTTGAAGATGAATAAATTAATCATATTCAGTATCTATTACATTTCAAAATAAACATTTCATTTAATTATTGTTAGGAGAAGAAAATTACTTTACAGTGAAAATAGACTTTTTTCAAAGGTCCATTAATTTGAAGTAGGGCAAGTAAACCACATGGTACTACACGGTCATATTAGTAGGATTAGTTCTAAGTAAGAGTGTGGAAGATTAGAGCTATGATACATCACAAGTGGGGCTTAAAGTTTGGCACGGACCGATGCCAATTTAACCGCCCCAGCGGACATCGCAATTAGTTCTCAGAAATATCGCTCTACTTTCTCCATTTAAAATCTCTTTATCTTTACTATTAATCTAGGTAGGAACATCAAACATATACCCATACATATCATTATGGTATATACAAGTATTTGACGCACGCAATATTATATAAATATAATGCAATATTATTATTATATTTTATATTTATATATGGTACTAGAATTAAGAGTATCCTCAAGTATAAATACTCTATTTAATTTAAAATACAATATAACGCGGCTGATGATTGTAAAACGAAAATTAAAATTATACCGCGAATGTTTCTTTTAAAAATCGAAATTTATTTTCAAAGAGAAATAGCGACATTTCTAACTTTGAGGATGAGGTATGGAAAGGTGAAACATGAAGAGTAATGGAGAACGGAAAAATAAAAAGTGTCCAGGGGCGGGAATCGAACCCACACCCTTCTGCTTACCGGGCAGGTGCCTTGTCCACTCGGCTACCCTGGACGTATTTTTCCGTTCATAACTTATATTTAAAGTAACATTTAAAATACAATATAACGCGGCTGATGATTGTAAAACGAAAATTAAAATTATACCGCGAATGTTTCTTTTAAAAATCGAAATTTATTTTCAAAGAGAAATAGCGACATTTCTAACTTTGAGGATGAGGTATGGAAAGGTGAAACATGAAGAGTAATGGAGAACGGAAAAATAAAAAGTGTCCAGGGGCGGGAATCGAACCCACACCCTTCTGCTTACCGGGCAGGTGCCTTGTCCACTCGGCTACCCTGGACGTATTTTTCCGTTCATAACTTATATTTAAAGTAACATTTAAAATACAATATAACGCGGCTGATGATTGTAAAACGAAAATTAAAATTATACCGCGAATGTTTCTTTTAAAAATCGAAATTTATTTTCAAAGAGAAATAGCGACATTTCTAACTTTGAGGATGAGGTATGGAAAGGTGAAACATGAAGAGTAATGGAGAACGGAAAAATAAAAAGTGTCCAGGGGCGGGAATCGAACCCACACCCTTCTGCTTACCGGGCAGGTGCCTTGTCCACTCGGCTACCCTGGACGTATTTTTCCGTTCATAACTTATATTTAAAGTAGCATTTAAAATACAATATAACGCGGCTGATGATTGTAAAACGAAAATTAAAATTATACCTTTCCATACCTCATCCTCAAAGTTAGAAATGTCGCTATTTCTCTTTGAAAATAAATTTCGATTTTTAAAAGAAACATTCGCGGTATAATTTTAATTTTCGTTTTACTCTATTTAATATTTTATTTGATACGTTTTAAGGCAACATAAATCTTAATGCAGATTAAAATGATTACATTTATCGTTAGAATTTTATTCTGGAATTCTTATTAGCCCTTAGAATATCACAAATATAAAATATATACATCTGTAGATTAGAGATTATAAATATATATGAAATGTATTTATAAACCTTATTTCAAAAATGATAAAGAACAATTTGGATTATAGATTATAATAAAAGAAAATAAGATCTAATTCAAATAATTTGGATAATATATCTCTCTTATTTTATTTTATTAAACCTTATTTCAGTTCAATAACCTTTTGAATATAATATACGCTTTTATACATACACATGTACTATAATAGTGCTATATTTCTTTAAAAGATCATAGCTTTGAAATTAAAAGCTAAAATCCCATTAATAGTATTCAAAGTTAGATTAAATATTAAACATAAATAAATATTAACAGTTCTATAACCCGAGAGTAACCTATATAGACAAAATGTTATAAATTGTGCATTGAATATGGATGTTTTCTCTATATATATGTATGTATGTTATAATAAAATATTATTTTATTTGAAATTATATTTCATAGATTCAAATTATCTGTTAAATCGACCGCCAGAGGTCGCGCTTCCTCTATAAAAACTCGTTGTTGTTGTTTCTCGATGGCCGGCTCAAATCTTTTGTACATTATGTAAATAAGTTTTTCTTTTTTTTTATTCTCACGCCTTAAGACAGGCAGTACTTTTATCAAATTATGTTTATATATATTCCTTAAGCTCGATTAAAGCTATTTTTGATCTTTACTATATTATTATTATATTTTCAAGATTTTATCCACGACTGCATTACCATAGCATAATCTCAAGATAATCAGAATCACGCAGAATATCTCATTTAGTTTATATAACATGTATATACGTTAATGTTTAGGAACACTTAAGTAATTGCTTATATAGATATATCCTCGATAATTCACGCTTGAGTAAACGTATACGCCCAACCTCAGAACGTAGAACGAGAAATCCACTTGATGTGGCGGAAAGGCGTATTAATATACATGTAGGTTGGGATTGGTATTTATCTTGTTGGATGCCTCTGTGTTAGCTATAGTGGGCCTAATCCATCAAAGCTTTAATGAGAATTCCTTGCCTTGCTTCTATACACATCACCTGATTATTTTCTCCTTCCACACAGATAAAGTTTAGTTGTTATATTGACCTTTAACAATGAACTTTGTATTCTTCTTTGATAATAATCATTTGTATTTATATAGGACAAATTTATATAGCTACCGAAGAGAAAATATAAACAATATTATCAAATTATATCACAAATATAACAAGTAGGAGAGGATAGAAAATATCAAAGATTGAATCCTATATGAAGTGATAAGTTTATTGATATTAACTTATTGATAGAAAATTACAACTATTGTAATGGTCAGACTTCTCATATAGTTTACATTTGTATATTCATTCCTATTGAATATTTTTTAAAGACATTTAATAATTTTAAATGTCACATATAATATTGCCACGTTGAAAATTAGGAAATTCAAACCTCAGAGTGGCACAGCAATTTATTTGAGGAAAGAACAAACTATGAATGATAAAAAAGATAAACGATGACGGAATTTTACAGAGCAGCAAAGAATAAACATAAAAAATAATAAATACTTTACTACAATATAATGTGAAAATAAATTAAAATGCCTATACTAACCGCTCCCATTTCAGATGGCTTAACGTCATCTATTTGAAAAAAAAAACTAGATGAACAAGAAACTAGATTTAGGTTTGTTCCATAATATTTGCCCAACCCATCATCTTTATAATCAAGAAAAGCGAACTTATATGTGATATTAATATCTTTTTTAATTATTATATTTGTCTATATTTCTTCCTCTATTTCATTCCATAGAAAACAATTATAAAAACCTAAGATGAAATTAAACCAATGAGATTTAGTTGATCGAAATCATTCAAGCCTTGAGCAATATAATTATTGTTTTTCGAAGATTGCTAGATAGAGCTATAGAAGAGCCATTTTACACCCACACATGATAGCTTATTTTTTATAATAAATATGACTATTGGTATTTTTCAATATAAAGTTTATAATTTTAAAATAGTTTATTTGTAATCTTTAAAATATCAACATACAAATATACGAAATTTATTTATTATAAATTTCCACATTAAAGGTCTTACATTAGGGTTTTTCAAATGTAATAGGTTAGGTGAATTCTCCTCTACTCTCTCTATTTTTTCTTTGCTATTACAAATTGAGAAGTTATATATATAAATAAAGTATTTTTATATTATGTGGGTTTTTTGTTCATATATGTTTTCAGGTATATTCATTATATATATTTATAATACGCATGCTCTTACGAAAAATTGTAATTTTAAATAAGGAATAAAACTAACAAGCTATGGTTTGTTTTAGGAATACCTTTTTTAAAAGCGAAAATAATTATTTTAACAAGAACAATATCAGAATCACTTATGAATATCAATATAAAAATATCTATATTTGATTATTCAGAATATATATATTAAAATTTATTAAAGATTTAACACTTGATTATCATAAAATATTTTGAAATTATGATATAAAGTAACAACATTGGAAGTTTGCCTTATGATTTTTATGTGTTAGAATTTTTATAACTTCATATTGATTGAAAAAGAACATTCTTTAAATAATAACAAACAATTCTTCACCAGTAAGTATCCAGAAAAAAAAGTCTGATGGAGAGTTTTTGAGAAATGATGCTATGGATTTCCGAGGGTATTTTTATTTGAAACTTGAAATATCAATTCCAAACTTTAGAAGCGCATTGACAAATACATATTTAATTAATGACACAAACCTTTTATATTTATATTTTGAAATTCACAACGATATTATTTGAAGAGAAATAAATTTCTATTATTATATTATTCAAATATTTATTAGAGAATATTGTTAAAGGGTAGTTAATATGTATAGAAACTCAGAATGGCGACATACTGAAAGAGAATCTTCTTCGAAAATAACATTTCATTGTGTGTCATAAACTATAAGTATTTTTGAGTACTTAATTAATAAACAGAAAGTATTCTAAAAAAGTGTTTTTTTATATTAATATACCGAAACTATAGACTTCCATACGGCCAATTTAGAGTGCCAGAGAATACAGACTTGACATCGTAATTTAATTATACACGCGGACAGTACCAACTGCCAGATATTGTAGCCCTGTTTCTTCAGATAATAATGTGGCTAATTTCAATGGCTAAATGTAGCAGCCTAACGCCATTCGTTAAATTTCCATGAGCCTATACTAGGGGTCGGCAACCTTTTTAGTCGGAAGAGTCAAATATTACAATTTACAGAATTTCAAAGTTTTTAAAGAGCCACAAAATATTATCTTGCCAACAATATATATAATACACAAATATAGTAACAAACATACACGAAAAAGAGAGGCGTGTTGCCCCCCGATATATCGGAATAATAAAGATGTTTATAAATCCAATATATGCATATTTTCTTAATATATATCTATTAAAGTATAACATTCCAAGGATGGGTATCAACATAATAAATCAGAATTTTATTAAATAAAAAAATAAAATATAAATAAATAAATATAGTACTCGCATAAATAAAGTGTTTTGGTTTTTGCAAGTACTACACGCAGATTCACATCCAAATAACTGCATGTAACTCGCGAGCCGCATATTGCCGACCCCTGGCCTATACCAAGGGCCATGTGTTGCACTCGATTGTCACCCATTGAGTTATCAAATGGCCTATTTCATAAGACATATGTATAAGCTACATTACCCTTCGTTAAATTTCCTAAATATTATAATATTGTAGCGTAGAAATCAAGCCTTGAAATATCCTAAGATGTAAAAGTATTTATTGATGACGTCACGGCGACTAGTCTACCAGTATTAACAACTCATTCCCACTATCTACAGCTAGAGAATCTTGAGCAAGCAAGCAAAGAGATATTTTGATAATTATTTTACATAAAAGAATAATATATATTTATATAATCTGTTGAGTAGTTTCATTGAATAATTTAATTTAATTAATAAATTATTTCTTCGTCACATAGCCTCCTCCTATAGAGAGCATCGACCCGATGCTCAGCAGGAGACTTACGTCGTCAGTCTTAAGAACTAGTACTATGGCCAGGGATATTTTCAGGTGACTGCGGTGGATGTCTTCTTTCAGTTGAGATATCTTCTTCATGAGGACTTGGTAGGTCTATGTTTACGTCAAGGTAGCTTTTTCTAATTTCTACTGTGGTCGGCATGGGGAGATTTTATAACTTTACGGCCTCACCTCCAATGTGGTCTATCATCTAGTTTTAATGGCGGGGCGTCCAGCTAGATCTTCTAGCAGGTGATAAATGTTGTCTGTTTCGACCGCGATATGAAGAAGGGCTTTGGTAGCGAGTGAAAGTTTTCCTCGATGATTCGTCATTGAGGTCCTGAGATTCAGCTCGAGAGTTGTAGGATACCATTGCGTCTTGCTTTCTTTGGAAATAGTCATTTCTCCTTTCCTCATTGTGTCTCTTCCTGTCACGGCAATAGCGGACGACGTGACCTGGGCGTCCGCAGTAGAAACAGATTGGCCTTCCCTCAGTTGTACGCCAATCATTGATGTCGCGTCTTCCTCCTTGTTTTGGGTATCGAGGTTCAGGGTGCGGTCTTATCGTTTCGGCCTCATATCTGGTATTTAAAAACTGTCGGGGTTTTTTCTTCTGAGGGGGACTTCTCCTAGACTTTGAGATTGGCGCCAGGGTTCTTCCAATCTCCTCCTTTACAATTTCTTCGATTGTAGCATTTTTTGGTTCCTCCCGAGGAGAGCCTAATGCCCGCTGTACCTCCTCACGAACAATTTGCCTAATCAAAGATGACAGATCTTCTCCGTCATCCTGGTCACAGAGAGAGGCTACATTTGGTAGGCGCTCGTACCTGGTTGGGGTAACTCGCCTACAACGGAGCGCTTCGACACGGCGACATTCTGTAATGAATTGCTCGGTGCTCTGTACATCCCTCGGTAGGATTGCTTGATAAAGCTCCTCAGCTATCCCCTTCATGAGGTGGAAGATTTTATCTTCCTCGCTCATTTGAGGATCAACCTCTTTGCACAAGCACAGGAGATCCTGGATGTAACATTCGGTACTTTCACCTTTTAATTGTGCCCGTGTTCTAAGTTTCTTCTCCGCTTGCAATTTTGAATTTTCTTTTTTTCCGAACACATTCTCTAATTGAGATGTGAATTCCTTCCAAGTCTGTATGCTTTCTTCGTTGTTCTCAAACCATTTGAGAGCAGTTCCAGACAGATAAAAGTAAACTTTAGTAAGACAAAGGGTTTCGTCCCAATGGTTGTACCTTGCCACACGTGCATACCCTTTTAACCATTTTTGGAGATCTTCACCATCCTCCCCGGAGAAAATGGAAGGGTTCCTTGGCAGATGTTGAACAACGTAGTTGCTTACCTGAGTATCTTCCTTCTTTACATTCATAGAAGTTTCTTCTGGTTCAACCGAATCAATTTTTCTTTTATTTCTTAATGGGTATCGGTCCAGTCTCTCCACCAGTTGTAGCGTAGAAATCAAGCCTTGAAATATCCTAAGATGTAAAAGTATTTATTGATGACGTCACGGCGACTAGTCTACCAGTATTAACAACTCATTCCCACTATCTACAGCTAGAGAATCTTGAGCAAGCAAGCAAAGAGATATTTTGATAATTATTTTACATAAAAGAATAATATATATTTATATAATCTGTTGAGTAGTTTCATTGAATAATTTAATTTAATTAATTAATTATTTCTTCGTCACAATATAATAATAAACTGGAACCAGCTAATATTATCTTTATTTATATATTTAAAAATAGAGGAGCTTTCGAACATATAAAATATCTTTGTTAGGCTTTTAATCGCTCACATAATACCAATAATATTCGCGATTAAAACCCCAGTCTAAGATTTGTTTATTTACTTTAAATCTCCTTTCGCCTTTTAGCTTTTAATAAATATATTACTTGTAAGTTCTAGTTGGAATATATTGGTCAATTAATATTATATATTTATACATGATTGTTTTATGTTCTGTGGTTGATATTTATTTATCCATAGTTTTATTAGAATAGCCAGCATGTTGATTTGTAAGATATTAAATAAAGAGGGATATCAACTCTTTCTTAGATATACCTTCAGTTTTCCAAACCGTTGCAAATATAAAATTTGCAAAAGCATCCATTCACAATATTTGAGCATTAATCTTATTGTGATCTTTCTAGAAAACTTCAAAATTCCCCACATTAATCAGAAGATAACTAAAAAAACGATTTTTAGAATCATTTGCTTATAAGTTCTTTTCAAAGAAATATTTTCAATTGTTGTTTTCCTATGATTCATGTTTTTCAAAATTTATATAAATATATTTCAATTTTTACCAATTTAAAAACAAAAAGTTATAAATAATTCAAATAATATTAATATTTAATATATATAATATCTATAGAGAGATGTAAAAAAAACTGATAAAAATAATTGGGTATATATATTATTTGAAGAGGAAATATGCATTTTTATTTTTATATAATTAAAGAAAATAACTCGCTAATAATGTCAGAAAATTTTTATATAAAAATATAATATTCATATAATATGAATAAATATAATGAAAAATATATATGATTAGTAGTATGATAAAATAAATATTTAAAGAAGAAAATAAAATTGGCATATCGCTTTATGAGAATAAAAACCTTAAAAATATAAATATTTTGAAAGAAGATTCTTATATCAACATATAAATGGAATACATTTTGTATTTTATTTAGGTAAAACGAAATTCAAGTAGCAAAAAAAAAAATTACTTACAAGTTATTTGATATTCTAGAATACCTCAATATTGGGATGTTGATTAAAATTAATTTATTATTTTCATTCACTCTTTCTTCCTTATATATATATGTTTGATATTCTTTTATTAAGGATTGAATATGTCCTTAATTCTTTTTTTTTTACTAGTTAAAGAGACTATAACCTATCACAATCCTTTAAACCACCTTCTGACACGTTCACAGAGTAGAGGTGTCCTTTCAACCACAAGAATTATTTTGCGAAAATCAGAAGTTGAAATATTACTCCAAATAGATAATAAATCTTTAGAAATATAAACTAAAAAATTTCATCGTCGTAAATGCGATGGAACCTTTCTATTTTATTAAACCTATAGATGAGTCGATTGATGTTAAAAATAAATATTAGGAGTAAATATGAGTGGACTAATTATTTGATACTTAGTAACATAAATCCACTTGAAAGAGGATGGTATTCTTGCCTGAGAATCAGCTCTTGCCACTTCTGTGAGAGCAACTAACTGAACTAATCAAAATGTCACTAAAATATTTCATCAAATTTTATAAGAAAGGTATATCATAAAAATGGGTCTCTTTTAGAGACCATTATAGGAAAAAGCCTTATAACCATTATAAACAAACTTTCATTGTTCAAAAATATATATTTATCCATATATATTGATTGAAAGTTTGTATACTATAATATATATTTATCCGTTTTGTTATTCTAGGTTCTAAATTGCTTATATAAATTCATATTTTACTTCTTACGAATCAAATTTACGGACTATATGTTATATGTAGATATTAGTTAGCCAATAAACTAATTTTAATTAGAATTAGTCATAATAAAAGTGGGAAAATATTAAAGAGTATCCAATATTTCCAAGTGATGAAATACAAGAGTATGTATAAGGTTTGTTACATTTAAGCATACAAATGACAATATCAAAACGCGAATGTTTCTTTTCACAAATAAATCAAACTTTTACTGTTCTTACTGATATGAGAAAAATACAGTCTATTCTCCGTCTATAACGCCACCATCCGGATTTTACAAAAAAAGGCGTAAGGCGAGGGTGGCGTTGTATCGAACACATTTAAAATGTGAAATTTAAAGATACAATAAATTATTTATAACAATTACTAATACAAATTTATACTCTAAGTCAATATATAGAATGCAAAACCGGCATTAATTAATTAATATGATAAATAGAAAGCAATAATTTATAATTTATTCATAAAAAAAGTAATTACATCTTCTTGAAGAAGTCTGTATATATATTGAGAGGGCTTTGCTCATCAGGTGGTTTCGCCAATTTAATCTACCAGACCGCTTCTTTAGAGCTCTGATACTGTATTGGATCATTCTGCTTTTATATGCCACACTGAAGGGTGAAATCTTAGAAATGGTATTTTAGCAAACTTTGGAAATAAGCTTTTAGGACAGTAGAATTCAGGGAGAGTCCACATTCACCCTTGTTATGAAGCACAGTTCCATGAAAGAGACAATATATATAAACTGTTTTGCTATCTATATATATTTTTTCTTATCCCTAGTAGACGTGGTACAGGCCATGATAATCATGGTGGGTAGAAATAGGCGACTGCTTTTACTGTAAGTGCACCATATACCTACATATGTAAAAAGCAGTTCGACTTTGCACTTACAAATGCGCCAGAGCCCCGTTTGAATACTTGCACTCCCAGATGGGGTTGGACTTTTGCAAGTATCAGGGGCTATTGGAGCATTTTTTTTACAGAAAAAAGTGCCCAATGCGGGAATCGAACCCGGGTCGTAGCGATCGAAAACTAACGGTTTAGACCATCCTTCCACCGACCCCCATGCTATCTATGTATAAAATATATATCTATAATATATCTCTTCTTTGTTTAATTTATATTAATGATTTATGACGCATTTATTCTGCATAAACATTCATTTTAAAGGATTGGTATTGAATCCATACTATATGTAATACATATCAAACAATTATATATAAAAATATTAAGAGGTCTCAAAAATATAAATATCCTGATTTTTTCTGTTTTTTCAAATTACTCTCAATCTCTTTAAAGAGTTTTAATTTTTTAAATCCATTAATATTAATTATTAAACTACCAAGTGAAGAATAAATTTCAAAAATCAATACCACACATTCTCCACTTCAAAATAAAACAATGAGAAATAACACGCATATTAATATCAATTATTACATTATTATAATATTCTTTAGAGAATTAACTTATAAGAGTATCAACTTCTATTGTTTCCTTTAGATTTTAATAAATAAAAGTTTTAAAGAATTTCAATAATATGGAATTCCTGATGTATATTTTAAAATATTGAGATTTTTCCAAAGTTTTGTAATTTTGGCAAACAAAAGCGTCTAAGCTAGAGAATATATTGAGACAAATATTTTCAATTATTGAAATTTTTGAGATATATCTTTCCATAAGCTTAGCCCCTAATATATTTCATGAAATAGAAAACTAATATATAGCCTTTTCCATTATTCCCAAAATATAACTCTTTTCTGATATTTTTATTGATATAGAATATATATGAACACACACACACACAAGAATATATATATATATTAAATAATATATCAATTTATTATTAAATAGATTATTTTGTGATTTCACGTTTTATACATAATTGATCTAGGGTATGAGATAGAATTTGTAATTTGGAGGAATTATTTGTAATGTTTTTTAATTCGTTGAGCATATATAATATTTTCTGATTATAATATTTATTTATATTTTTAACATATGGAATTTTTAATATTTTATTTTATTTATTAGAGAGTGTCATATTTAAAAGTAAATTCTAATTGGAAGATTATTCAAATGCTTATTTTTTAAATTGAAAATTAGAAAATAAAAATATATTTTTGTTAACATATTACACGACCAATATACTTTTTTTGTGGTGGAATTTATAAAACCGTAATAATATTTTGTGGAAAAAGTTTATAATTTCTATACCATAAATAATTTCAAATAGTATTAAGTTAGGCATTTTAAATTAAATTTTCACATCTTAAAAACGTATACACCCATACCTCGTTTTGCGTTGGGGTTACGTTCCAAAAAAACACGAGGCAAATTGAAACGACGCAGAGTGAAAATAAAATTTTGATGGCATGGCGCAATCAAAAACAAAGGTGTTGTCATATTTTAGGAAAAGAAATTTAAAAAAAAATTAAAGACTCGAATCCAAAACAACGCAACTTCGAAAATCACAAGACGCACAGTGAAAATCAGTAAAAATTAAGCAGCGACGCAACTTCGAAAAAAACGCAAAACGAAACGACGCAAAGCGAGGTATTGATATATATTATCTTATAAAATATTCTAAATGATATACTTTTCCTCTCTCTTAATTGTATAATAATTTATTTGCATTTTGTCTTTTGAGATTCAAACTAGTTAGTAAATTTAACATCACGCTTTTATTAAATATTTGATTTCAGGTAATAAATTAATTTTATTTTTTAACTAAATAATTTTTTTTGTGGCGATTGATTACATTTAACTTCAAAAGGGAGCGAAAACTATTCTATGTGTCATAAATAAATCAAACATGATAATATACTTTCAAATTTGTATGCAAAGACCCGATCATTTAGAAAAAAAGGAGGAGGTGGGCGGCTTACGAGAAGATAATTTCAATGATTTTTTTGTATGAAAATAAAATAATAATCCTCATATTAAAATGAATTATTTATTGGAGACCATAGTATTCGAAATTAAGTATTCAAAATAAATGAAGGTGTTACAGTAAAAACGTAATCTAAAGTTAATCAAAATTCGTCTATTGACACTACTGAAGGGATATTATATCTTGAAGAACGAAAAAGAGAGAGAATGAAAAAACCAAGTAATTATTGGATTGATAATATAAAAAATGGTCAATTTTAGAAGATAGAAAAAGACGTATAATGTAAAGAACAAGGTGAAGTCATATTCTCTGATGGCCAAGCTTCATATTGTAAAAGAAACTACATGATAATTAGAAATGTCTGACATATTGATCAGAAGCAAAATCTAAAACCTAAAGAACAATATAAAGTACCTTCTTACCTTATAGGCGAAAGTAAAAGCGAAATAATCGCCTAAAGATAAAGAATTAGATAATACATAAAGGTGACAATATTGAGGTGTCGTAATGATTGGCGTTCTCATAATCGACTTTAATTAAACACCAGACGATGCTTTTTATTGTGGGAATGTCAGTGACCAGGAGTGACAACCAATATTGTCGCAATATCTTACAATGGCTAGATAATTCCTTTAAAATTCTAAGCTGTAATATTCTCCCACTGTATCATAACATAGTCCACCTTTTGGAAAGATATATTGCCTTGGCAATAATAAATAATTAGAACTCTATATATTTATTTAACAACCAGGCGCGATATTAAAATATTTGCGACCAATACAGAGGAAACAACAAACTAATTTTGAATTAAATATTTACAAATTTACATGTATTTTTCTACAGAGTTCAAATAGACAAAGTGGCTAAAAGAGTTAGATTATTCATAATCAATAACTCATATACTCGTTATTACAAGGTAAATTTTGAAATATTAATGGCTGTTTTTTCGGAAAATTTAAGATTAATAAAAATAAAGATGAGAGAGAGATGACATCTCAGCATTATTATTCCTGTAAATATTAACGAAAACCTTATTCAAAATCATATGCTTCTTTGATAAGGCACAATTGGGACAATAACAATAAGGCACAATTTGGATTATAGATTATAAACACAAGGTAATAAGACCAAATCCAAATAAATAAATATAGATGTGAGAAAAAGAACTCACCCTTTTATTTATATATTTATTTATTTGGATTTGGTCTTATTACCTTGTGTTCATATGCTTCTTGTTAGAACAATCAGCATATATATAGTTATCCTGTTTGTTGATATATATGATCAATTCATTTGCATATAATATCATTATAATTTTTGTTTAATTTTCTTTTATACTTGTTTATCGCCAGTGACTAATTATCAATAAAAAAAATTAAAATGTGATATATAATATATATATCTTATAAGAAACGTGGAACTAGGTTATATAAATATCGCTTGATTTTCTTGAAATAATAACTAAAATAGTCATTTATAAAGCACTAACGCGTTATCTACTTATATATTTGCCTTATTCTGTCTGTCTGTCTGTCTGAAGCTCACGGATAGAATGCGCGCCCATTGGCCGCCAGCAAACACGTGACCTCCCTGCCCGCCCCCCTCTAGACAACCCTGTTATCAGCTGTGTGTTACATCCACCTGTCTATACAGACCACCCTGTCTATAGCGTTCACCCTAGACAACCCTGTTATCAGCTGTGTGATACATCCACCTGTCTATACAGACCACCCTGTCTATAGCGACCACCCTAGACAACCCTGTTATCAGCTGTGTGATACATCCACCTGTCTATACAGACCACCCTGTCTATAGCGGTCACTTTCGGCAACCCTGTTATCATCAGTGTGATACATCCACCTGTCTATACAGACCACCCTGTCTATAGCGGTCACTTTCGGCAACCCTGTTATTAGCTGTGTGATACATCCACCTGTCTAAACAGACCACCCTGTCTATAGCGACCACTCTAGACAACCCTGTTATCAGCTGTGTGATACATCCACCTGTCTATACAGACCACCCTGTCTATAGCGACCACCCTAGACAACCCTGTTATCAGCTGTGTGATACATCCACCTGTCTAAACAGACCACACTGTCTATAGCGACCACTCTAGACAACCCTGTTATCAGCTGTGTGATACATCCACCTGTCTATACAGACCACCCTGTCTATAGCGACCACCCTAGACAACCCTGTTATCATCAGTGTGATACATCCACCTGTCTATACAGACCACCCTGTCTATAGCGACCACTATTGACAACCCTGTTATCAGCTGTGTAATACATCCACCTGTCTAAACAGACCACCCTGTCTATAGCGACCACTCTAGACAACCCTATTATCAGCTGTGTGATACATCCACCTGTCTCTACAGACCACCCTGTCTATAGCGACCACTCTAGACAACCCTGTTATCAGCTGTGTGATACATCCACCTGTCTATACAGACCACCCTGTCTATAGCGACCACCCTAGACAACCCTGTTATCATCAGTGTGATACATCCACCTGTCTATACAGACCACCCTGTCTATAGCGACCACTCTAGACAACCCTGTTATCAGCTGTGTGATACATCCACCTGTCTAAACAGACCACCCTGTCTATAGCGTCCACTCTAGACAACCCTGTTATCAGCTGTGTGATACATCCACCTGTCTATACAGACCATCCTGTCTATAGCGACCACCCTAGACAACCCTGTTATCAGCTGTGTGATACATCCACCTGTCTATACAGACCACCCTGTCTATAGCGACCACCCTAGACAACCCTGTTATCAGCTGTGTGATGCATACACCTGTCTATACAGACCACCCTGTCTATAGCGACCACTCTAGACAACCCTGTTATCAGCTGTGTGATACATCCACCTGTCTATACAGACCACCCTGTCTATAGCGACCACCCTGGACAACCCTGTTATCAGCTGTGTGATACATCCACCTGTCTATACAGACCACCCTGTCTATAGCGACCACCCTAGACAACCCTGTTAACAGCTGCGTGATGCATACACCTGTCTATACAGACCACCCTGTCTATAGCGACCACCCTAGACAACCCTGTTATCAGCTGTGTGATACATCCACCTGTCTATACAGACCACCCTGTCTATAGCGGTCACCCTAGACAACCCTGTTATCAGCTGTGTGATACATCCACCTGTCTATAGCGGCCACCCAAGACAACGTTTTTGTAATATATTCACACTCGGGTAAACCCCGGGCGTTGCCCGGGCCTTTCGTCTAGTCTATATATAAAACATTAAAATATTAAAGCATGAATGTTTTACTACACATAAAACTAACCTCTACCTTTCTTAATGCAATGAAAATATTTTGGGAGGGCTCTTGGCTCATCAGTGTCTCATCGTTATATGCATTCACATGTTTCAGGTATCCTGGGTTATATGGATAAAGAAGTAGAGAATAAGAAATTCAAGGTAATATGAGCTGTTCAAAGAACATCTCCTGATAGTGTGATGGTAGCAGACACCATCTTTTTGTGTAAATGTCTTGAAATTATAAATAAATGTGATAAAATAACCATGATGAGTTATTAACATAGAGTTAGCGCTACGCTGAAGAGGACTAATACCCCATGAGCGTACTAAGTTAGCGAGCAGCGGCTTTTCGAAGTGAGCAAAGTGTCGAAACTTTTCGATCAGAGTAGTATTTCAAAATGCTCGTTTATTAGTAAAAACTAGTTTTTATATACACATTTTATACATTTATACGAATATTGCGTTCAATTATCTCATATATATTTTTCCTGCATATTCAATATACTTCTCTTTATTAGATGTAGCTTGTCCTTAGTATCTTTACGTACCTTTTCTTGCGGAATGAAAAGGGGCTTTTTTGTTGTAACGTCAATAGGGACATTGTCTCCTTGGAATGAAGTGTAGGTGGTAGAATTCTGGAGGTAGTCGTGGATATTATAGTTCCCAGCACCTGTATCCTTAATGTTTACTGGTGATTTTATGTTTGTATTCCCTAATCTACCCAGCATCTCCAACGAAATGTCATGTTGAAAATTAGGAATTGAAAACTTCAGGATAATAAGGACTTCATTCAAGTCAAGAATTCTCTACACTTTTAATATATCAGAGAAAGGGCGAGTAAAAAATATAAATATCGATATTAAAGAGAGATATATATAAATATTTTTCTACAATTAATTCTGATTTAAATAAAATCAATATTTGTTAAATGCATACTTTAACATTATTATATAATATAATTGCATTACAATTTATATCTTTATAATAACGTATAATAACTACTGGTATTTTTTAAATATAGATGTGATAACATTTCATATATGAGTTATTTAAAAATAATTTAAAATTTTACATTATTTTTCAAGCAGAAATAATTAAATGTTCTACATAACAAAGTAATTAGAAAGATTGAATGCATAATTGAAATATTTATAATTAAAAGTAAAATATTAATTATATAAAACTAGATTTAATTAAAATATAGATGTTTTAATTAATTAGAAAGAAAAAGAAAATAGGTTTCTAACAATTATTTAGTTATTTAAAATATTTGTGAGTGGGAGAAAATAGAATAAAACTGGTCTCTATTATAAAGGTGTTTTTTTTTATATTACCTTTCTGTAAAAAGTCTATTGGCCTTTAAACGACATCTCCAATTACTTTATAGAGATGTACTCTGTATAGAGATGAGATTTGATTGTGTATATTAAAAAGAAGCATTATAGAAATATATTTATGATTTTCAACAATGGAGAGCTCTAAGCTAATGATATTAAAAAAACATTGAAGAATTAAAATAATGTTGGAAAAGAAGGAGTTCGAAGCAGCCAATTGGAAGGCCGACGGAGGGGACTACGGGGATGCAGCGGCTGGAATGAGGTAAACAAAAACAGAAGAAATTGTAAACAAATTTCGAACGGGTAGATTCGCCCTGATCCTCGATTTTTTAGTGTAAATACATTAAAATATAAAAATAATTAAACAATCCTTTACTATTTTCTTAATTGATAGTAAATATAATTTTCCCTCCTGTTTTCGTCTTATATTTTAACAGTGGTACAAGCAGCGACACCACAATTTTGAACCTTCAACCCCGCCGACCAAGAATAGAGGTGAGCGACTCCCTCTATAGAACTGTCGTCACAACACAGAGTGGCGGTGAAATCGCAATAAACTCTATGACAAAAATATCGACGTAACAAGAAACTGTCCGATTTGAACAAAATTTAGTATTTGAAAAAATAAAAATAAAAATCAGGTTGAATTTTTCTTTTCATTTTGGTTTTGCAAGCTTTCAAGCAAATATACTGCTCTTCAACTAACAAATACTTTATGTACAATCTCTATACATATAATATAAATATATATATTCATATTTCTATAAAAAAATATCTTTGAAATATGAAAAATAAAATCAGATAAAAAGTTTCTTATTATTTTGAAGTTGCAAGCTTTCTAGCAAATATACTGCTCTTCAACGGGCTAATACTCTCTATGTACAATCTCTAAAATAATCTTTATATAAAATTAAGAGATTGTACACAGAGTATCAGCCCATTGAATAACAGTATATTTGCTGGAAAGCTTGCAACTTCAAAATTAAAATGAACTTTTTACCTGATTTCATTTTACATATTTCACACACATAAATAAACTTTATACAAAATAACTGAAGAAATTGTTATTAGGAATGTTTCAATTATTTTGTATAAAGATCATTTAGAGATTGTACATAAAGTATTTGTTCGTAAAGAGCAGCGCATATTTGCTCGGAAGCTTGCAAAACCAAAATTAAAATAATTTTTTTCCCTGATTTTTATTTTTCCTTTTTCAAATAATATCTGGGTAACTATTGGTTACATAAAAATATAGAATTTGTGAAGGAGTTTTTGAAGGTATTAGTGAAGAATATATAGCCTCATAGAAAAGTTCTAATAAAATAAAGGACTTTTGCCAGATTTAGAGTATCGGAGGATCATCAATTGACTATACTGGAGGAATACAGTTTGAATAATGATAGAAAGAAAGGTAAAAAAAAAATTGCATATTTGTGTAATGTATATGTTTATTCGATGTTCTTTTTCTTTTTTGTTTATTTTCTTTTTGACAATTCTCTTACCTACTCTACTACAATATGAATTATTGTAAATAGTTTCACGCGCAATTATTCAGATCAGATATAGCGTGTCTTATTTGCAACTGGTAATAAATAAATAAGAAATAAGAGGAATAATTAAGATGATCTAATAGAATGGTTTGGAAGAAGAATATATTAAGGGATGAATAATTGCTAAGAATAGGGTGAAATGACGTTCCATGATGGTCTACCTACTTATCGTAGGTGACACTACATACTAATAAGCTTATTCCATTCTTGAGTGTCATCAGTCCAGATTATATTGGTCAGTACTTGGTCTTCTACTCTAGTATACAGTCTTCCTTATACTTTGTCTTATTCTCGTATATCATATTTCTCTCGAAGGACAGAAACAATTAATTTCCCAAAATACTCTCAGATTATGGAGCCTGTGTGTATCCTTTTTCAATCAGATACACTTTAGTAAAAATAGTGAAGAATTGAAATTTTTCTTCTGAGTTGAATTCTGAGGATATATTCAACGAAATGGAGATGATATTGGCGATATTACTTGGAGGATTCATCATTGATGAACTCTGTTAGGATAAAAAAAATTCGGTCAAATTGGCCATAAAGGTGATTAAACTGGTAAAATGGCAGGGTTAATTTTCAGGCTAGAATTCAACATAAAGTTGCGAGAAGATGGTATTATTGTACCAAAAGTTTCATATCTCTCTTCTAAAACGCATTATGCCGGCCAGGCAACCTCTACCTTTGTTATCTTATATTATATTGAATGAGATATTTACCAATTTATCTATAAATATATAAATTGTAAAATTCACTTGATAGTTAGAGAGAGAAAGTGAAATAATTATCGTAGCAAAGTATTTATTATTTTATTAACAGAGTATCATTTTTTTTTTAAGTTTATATTTTGCTACCCTGTAAACTTCACTGATTGCCTATCTTTTGTTTATTATTCATAGTTTATTAACACAAAGCAATAACGCGCCATCTATACATATAAAATAAAAGGATTTAAAAGCGCGAATGTTTCTTTTATGCCTAACTGGCCTTGTCTTTATAGTTTGCTGAAGAGCATTGCTCGAAGCAAATATTTGAATGTAATGCTACTGTCCTATAAGCTTATGTCCATAGTTTGCTTGAAAACCATTTCTAAGATTCCATCCTTCAGTGTAGCATATAAAAGCAGAATGATCCAATACAGTATTAGAGCTCTGAGAAGCGGTCTGGTGGATTAAATTGGCGAAACCGCTGGGAAGGTTCACCACTGATGAGCCAAGCCCTCCCAATATATTTTTTCATCGCAGTAAGGACAGTAGAGGTTTGTTTTGTGTATAAAGGAAGCATTCGCGCTTTTAAATCCTTTTATTTTATTCATAGTTTATGCTTGCCTTTAATGATTGCCGTGTTATCCCTGAAGTTTGTCTTTCCTAATTTTCCACTTGGCAATATAGTTATAACGGACATAATATTCCGAGAATGTTTGTTATTTGAAATACACGTAATGCAGATATGAGCATCTAGATAGGGTATATATTCCATTAATACGATATTTCTCCAAATTCAAAGGAAAAAAAAAAGATTAGCAGCTTCACATGTCTATATCCCTAGAACAAGTTAAATATTGACAATAATCTATCTGTGGCGTGATCTGACAAGGAATTTTTCTAGTTAAACTACTAGTTCTACAGTTCAGAAAAAGCTGATAATAGAAAAGGAAGAA
This sequence comes from Cordylochernes scorpioides, assembly GCA_030710605.1. NCBI lineage: Eukaryota > Metazoa > Arthropoda > Arachnida > Pseudoscorpiones > Chernetidae > Cordylochernes > Cordylochernes scorpioides. Next base: position 21,547,762 of record CP092881.1, on the reverse strand, counting down.
GATATTGACAAAAATACACAATTACCTTTCCACCAAGACTGTACAAGTACTGTACTTGTATTTTTCGCCATCTACATATTGATATTTTTTAACAATGCTTTTTCTTTTAATTCTGGGCCTATATTCCTTGTAAGATGAAGTGTATTAATAAAATGCTTTTTTGTGTTTTTTATAGTGAAAATTCTCTTGAAATTAGATGAAATACAACTTTGATTACATACACGAAAATACTAAAAGGAATTTGAGAGTTAAAAAAATTTAAAACCAAATAAAATTGTGTAAAAAAATATTGAATTATTTTATATATGATTATGTTTATATATTTTTTCACTCCTTATATATAATTTAAATTGATTTCTTTTTTCATTATACCATCATTATATTTTATATAAACATAAATATATAAAGGTTTTATAATATAATTTATAATAGAGGATTTTGAAAATGAAAGTAGAAATTCCTATATATTTCATCCTGTTAATTATAACAAGTATTAATCTTGTTTAGGAAAAATAAAGGAAGACATGAGGTTTTCCTAATATACCTATTTAAATATTGGCATGCATAAATTTTCCATTATTGCCTTATTTTCAAAATGGAAGTATTATGCAGAAGCATTTGACTCTAAAGATATAATCGCCAAGACTATATTATACATATATTAAAATGCATTTATTCTTCGCATAACTATTAATACCATTAATCAATTAGCATTTATAATGATATAGTTAATACCTTTATACGACATCTTTATAATCCAATATAATATAATGCGGCTTGTGATTGTAAAACGACATTCGAAAATTATCCAGCATGAGTTTCTTTTCAACGAAAAATCAAAATTTATTCAAGGAGAAATAACAATTATTTCTAACCTTAGGTATGAGGTATGAATGGATGAATTGTGAAGAGTAATGATAAACTGAAAAATAAAAGTGTCCAGGGATAGGAATTTCTCCTTGGAATAAATTTTGATTTTTCGTTGAAAAGAAACTCATGCGGGATAATTTTTAAATGTCATCTTTATAATCGTTTTCACAAATATGTGTTGAACTAGCCGAATGACCCGGGCAACGCCCGGGATTTTACCCGATTAAATGCTTTTATTCAAATACTATTCGTTACAATTATAAATTGGCGCCGTGGATGTCATTCTTGTATAATATATAAATGAGTTTTAAAAATTGTAAAAAAAAAAATGCATCGCCCGGGAATCGAACCCGGGCCGCCCGCGTGGCAGGCGAGCATTCTACCACTGAACCACCGATGGTTATGAGAAATGGCCATATTTGGGAATTTATTCCATTCACAAAGCAAACGGTGACAGAATTGATTAAGAATTGTTGCTTGATTATGACGCTGATAACTATATATTAATAGCTGTATTATATGTAATTCTATAAATAGATAACACTGGGTTTGGTATAATTTCTTTTTTTCCAACTGGATTCTGGCACACTTGTAAGTATAATGATCGAACTGCATTCTGCCCCCTGTAGACATGTAGTTCACTTACAACTACCCACCATGATTATCTGGACCTCAACCATGTGTAATTGTCATAAGTAACAACAACAAAATGAAGTCGATATAACCCAAGTGCTGTTATTAAATATTACCACAAGTTATTCCACTACCTAAGAGCATACCTCGATGCATATATTTAAATGTAATTCTACTGTCCTAAACGCTTATGTCCATAGTTTGATTAAATACCATTTCTAAAATTCTACCTTTCAGTGTTACATTTGAAAGCATAATGATCTAATACAATATTAGAGTTCTAAAGAAGCGTTCTGGTAGATTAAAAAAAAAAAAAATTGTCGAAACCTCTGGGAAGGGTTCACCATTGAAGAGCCAAGCCCTCCTAATATTTTTTCATCGCAGTAATGACAGTAGAAGTTTGATTTATTTGTAAAAAAAACTTTATATTTGAAAAGTTCATGGTTTGCATACAAATGTGTAACAATGTTTTCTTTCTTTGAAGACATTACTTATGACCACTTAAGTTTAAAGGCATTGTTGTTTTCACCAAAATAAAAAGTGTTGGAAATTTCATTCACACGGGTGCTCGTGATAATCAACTTAGTTTTGGCTAAAAAAATCACACATTGGCATGTGATAAGTTCCTGAAGAATTTCTCAATGTATCACCTACAGGCTTGTGTTCGCCAGCGAAACTGTTTAATTTATTTTGTAATTTTACTATTTTTTAAAACTAATTATATTACAGTTATATTAATATCACTTTTAATAATTTGTTTTATAACAACCTGACGCTTTTATTGAAGTTGTTGTTGTTGTCGTGTCCAAAAAAGAGTCTCAGATGTCTCCATGCATCTCCATCACAGCAGCAGCAATATTCACTATCTTGTTTTAATGAAGTGTTATTCAATATTAGTAAATTTTAGCTGCATAAGAACAACTCGATTTAATTACACCAATATTTTTGGGAGATTTATAGACGAATAAATATGAATATTTTTATATATTTTTATTTTTCGAATACAAGAAGGTTACTATTTTATAATTTACCTATTCATATAAGGTTTTCATAGCACTATATTTGTATATATGTTCTAATATATTATATTTTATTGATTATCATAATCAAGATAGAGTTTAATATTCGATCCCAACTATAATTGCAAGTGTTTAATACACTAATTAGGTAGGAATTTAAACACTCTAGTTATCCTGTTGACACTGTAATTAAGGACCTTATTAATTATTGTGATGATTGTTTAGTTTGATATGGACAACTGATAGTTAGAATATAGATTTATAAACTACTGTTAACTATTTCATTTAGCAATCATAGAGACATAATGATATACAACTTGAATTCTTTCCAAAATTGTTATAATAGAGGCATAATCTTTTTTTTTGAAGATTTATGGAATAAAGATTTTCGGTATTCAATATAAAGTAAGTATTTTGTTTATGCAAATAATTACATAAAATTTATTTATTTATTTATTACCAGTTGCAAATAAGACAATATATATCCAATCTGGATGATTGCGCGTTAAACTATTTATAATAATTCTTATTGTAGTAGATTAGGCAACCGAATTGTCAAAAAGAAACTAAACAATTAAGAAAAAGAGCATTGAATAAACATATACATTAAACAAATAAGCAACAACATAATGAGACAGAAGAAATCGCAAGGTATATTGAAATGAAAGTAATCATTGATTAAATATTTTGATAAAAAAGGCATATATGTGGAAATCATATATCTGATCATGATCCAATAGAGTTTTTAATTATTTGAAAACATAAATAAATTTGAAAAAATATATTTCATTTTTATACATTGATAATTCTACTTTTCTTATCATCGTTTTTAGAATGACTTTCAGTTTTGTTGTAAATATGCGTAGTTAACATATATATATATTTTTTGAAGTTACTAATATAGAATTAATTTCATAAATAATATATAATTTTGAGAATAATTAATGTGTAATATTTCTTCAAGTAATTGAAAATAAAAACTACTTGATAGTAAATGATATTTTTTTTTATAACGACTGCATCTTCAAACATTTAGCATCTCATCAATCATTTATCTAACAATAAACATATTATTTATAATATATATATATATAGGTAGTATCTCAAATATTTAAAAATATCATTGAAAAATTTAATATTTATATATTTTGTCAAATAAATGTTTTACAGCCAAGTAAGGACGGCTCAGTTGGAAGAAGTTAACAATTGATTTGACGATTAAGTTAGTAGAAAAAATTATCAGAAAAAGTAGGAAAGTTTAGATAAAAATATCTCTTCTTTTTTACTCATCAATCTTCCCCTAACTATTATAAATATTGGGATCGATTAAGGTCAGTATGTTACAATCTTTTTGGCTTAACATTTATCTATGCTTCCACTTAGTAATTATTCTAATTTTATTGTATTTCTCTTTCTAAACACATATATTACATTGTATCATTCGAAGTTTTTGCAATTATTTCGATTGATATATATCGTTTAAACCCTTTGCAATTATTTCAAAATCGGACCATATTACATTGTTCTGAATATAGAGTAATCCATATTTTTGTCTTTAGATAATAAAATTTACATATATTGGATTAAATGAAATATTTATTTATCAATATTTCTGTTGGCTGAACGCCAACCTTCGTCAAGACATTGCACCTTTTATATCTTTTATTCAATCCAATATATTTTATTTTTTAGTTGCAAACAAGACACGCTATATCCGATCTGGATAATTGCATGTAAAACTATCTACAATAATTTATATTGTAGTAGAGTAGGTAACATAATTATCAAAAATAAAATAAACAATTAAGAAAAAGAGCATTGAATAAACATATCCATTAAATGAATAAGCAACAACATAAGCAGATAGAAGAAATCGCAAGGTAGTTTTTTACAGCATGTTAAGCAATGATGGAAGTTGATTTAATGAAGTTATCTGTAATAATTAGTATTGTGGAGAGAGAAATTTGATCAAGTTGAGCTGTATTCTTAATTAACTTATTAATTATATCCATTATAGGCTTTTTATTATATAAATATATTACATTATTATGATATATTTATTCATATATCATATTTTAAAGATATCCTCATTTGTACTGTCAGATTTATGAAATTATTAGTTTAAAATAAAAGAGGTAAATTGGCGCAAATATAATATTTTATAAAAAAGGATTTAAAAGCACGAATGTTTCTTTTTATACATAATACAAACTTCTACTGTCCTTACTGCGATTAAAAAATATATTGGGAGGGCAGTAAGGGTAGTAGAAGTTTGTATTATGTATAAAACAACCATTCGTGCTTTTAAATCCTTTCATTTTATATGTATAGGTGGTGCGTTATTGCTTTGTGATAATATTTTATTCACAAGAGAGAGAAATTCTTTAATTATTAAGGCAGTTTATTTATATTATTAGTATTTTTCTCTATTGCTAATTTCTTGTTCAGTGTATTGTTTAATTTATAGAGAATTAACATTTTATGCTGTGAACATGAACTCGGAAGTACATAGAGTCATGAAATTGTATATATTTATTCCTACCTACTAAGTAGTAATAGAAGCCGGTTGACTGTCTTTTTTAAAGGAGACAAAGACAATTTTGTTCACACTTTCTCGTCTGGCTTCAATAGAGGTCACCGAGCATCAAATATCTTTCAAAGTTATTGTCTGAATCTCGATATATATACGTATTGTATATGTATATATGTTATATATACAAATATTATTTTATTTTAAATTATAATTTCATAGATTCAAATACTCTGCTAAATCGACCGCCAGAGGTCACTCTTCCCCTATAAAAACTCGTTGTATTATCCCAATGGCCGGCTCAAACCTTTCTAACATTATGTAAATAAGTTATTCATTTTTTTTTATTCTTAAGCCTTAAATTAGGCAGTACTTTTCACCAAATTATGTTCTTTTATATATTCCTCTTTAGTTCAATTAAATTACTTATCAAAATTAATTTTATTATCATACTTTCAAGATTGTAACCAGGACTGCATTACCAATACCATTTAGTCCTAAAAGGAACCAGCAAATAATTCCATAGCATAGCAGAAATCTCATTAATCTTTATTTATAACATATATCTTTATAATGTTTTAATCCAATATATGCCTTTATAATTAAATATATATAATGTACAACTTCCTTATGTTTTGTCCATTAGTGTTTAGGCGAACTAACTTGAATTTTCTAAGGCAACGCTTTGAAATTTTCTTGAAATAGAGACCATAATGTATATTGATGTTGATTGAGATTCTTCCAATTAAAATATTGATGAAATTTACCATTTTTGTGCTATGGTATAATATAAGGTAATTAAAGAATCCTTATGGGCAATACAAAGAAAGTGCGCATATGATGAATAAAGGCAATAATATATACGAAATGATAACATACCAAATATGGAAAGTGCTATTAGGTAATGCCTATATGCTAAAAAAGAGACTGATTATATATGTTATGCAAATATATTCCTAATTAAGACAAGATATATGCAGACTGCTAGCTTAATAAATAAAGGATAGAGTACATGTGGTATATGTATAACATGAATGAAATGAAGAGTGTATAAACAATGCTTATGTGCTTCATTAAAAGAAGAGTGAATAGATATTAGATAGAAAGAATGTGAAAATAAGTTTTACCCATTAGAGAGAGATTGAAGCTTCCTTATTATAGAGTGGTTATATAAGGTTATATGAGATTAAATATGCAATAAATATAAATATGAATAAATAATATTAAATAGGGATAAATTATTATAAAATTGATATATATATATATAAGGTCTTCATTGGTGACGCCCACAGCGGGAAAGAGATAGAGAGTAAGAAACATAAAAAAAAAAAATTATTGACATCTTATCAATTATGAGCTTTTAGAAAAAATGAAGGAAAATAATGAGAATGTACAAAATATATGAGCTAGGAAGGTTCCACCATCTTGATAGGGCCCTCCTCCGGACCAGGAGGGATCTTCTTGACGCCCTGCAACTCCAGGGTCAGGAAGTGCCTATATATCCGCGCCTTTATAGACGCGAGGATGGCCAGGGGGTCGTCCTCCAGGCCATGCCCGAAGATCCAGCAAGAGAGATAGAGAGAGAGAGAGATTAAGATTAAAACCTCTTTATTACATCGCTCATATATGGTTATATAAGGTTAAATATATAAATATGAGTAAATAAGATCATGTAATTATAAATATATATGAATAAATAAAATAAATATATAAAATAATTGACAAATATACATATATACAAAAATATACACAAGGTATTTATTGGTGTCGCCAACCGCGGGGGGATAAAATGTGAAATGAGGGATGTGTGTTAGATGCGGTCCTGCCCCCCGCCCTGGTGGTAGCCCCCGAAGAGGAGGTCCCCCAAGAGTACCTGACCCCCAGCCACACCAAGACTGTCACAGTGCCACGAGGACAAACGGTCTATCTACACTGCCATGTCCAGAAGATGGCCGAAAAAAACGGTAGGAAACACTAAATACACCCTACATAACTATCTGAACAATCTATAAGGAAACATATTCAGCCAATAAAATACTTTATAACAAATATTTTATTTAAATCCATTAAAAATTGGCAATAATATGTTACAGTTATTACCATTGTGCAATTAGATTTATATGATTAGAATTTGAAATATTGGGGAGATAATCATCGTATATTGAGAAAAAGGGTAAATTATTTTGTAAAACATAAAAAGAATTCTGATATGTTGCTTCGTAATGATTCACATTATGTTCTAAATGAGTGATGATAGTCTATCTCCGCTTCGAAATTTATTAAATAGAAGTAAATAAATATTATAGCTATCATCATTGTGCAATTAGATTTATATGATTAGAATTTAAAGTATTGGGGATAATCATCGTATATTGAGAGAAGAGGTAAAATCACATATAATAAAGCGTTTGTTCGTTGAAGCCGAATAGGATTGGTCCATTCTGTGTCACGTGTTCAAGTTACGTAGTCTTATTATTAAAGCGCAAAAAATGTCTGGATGTTTGTTTGTTCCCTAACTCCTCTCTTAATATTTTTATTTTTTTTACGACAATATTCCGTATACATATTACATTTAGTCCCGGAATTATTCAGGTAACTTCAAAATTATATTTAAACTTTTAAAAATAACGCAGTTAGCAAAAATACGCATTTAGCTCGACGTTAAGCCCGACGTTAGCGACACGCTCGGCCATTGAAATAAAACGAAATAATTTGATATATAAATATTCGTAATTTACACTAGCCACATCAGCCACATATTTGATAATATTCATAATTTACACTTTAAATACTTTTCATACTTGCCTTCTCTTTTCTAATTTTTATAGTCTAAATATTTAAATGCGTACTTTTAACGACGACATTATTCATTTTAGTAAATCTTAGTAATCTTTAGTAAATTTTACACTTTAATAACATTTTTCATTTTTAATTTTTAATTCTTCATTTTAGCACCGTTTTTATTTTGTTAAGATCATTTTTCATAAAATGTCTGTTTGTCTGTATGTATGTTTGTTCCCTAACTATTCTCTTAATATTCTATTTTATACGCCAATATTTAATTACGCCAGAAATTGGCTATTTTAATATTGCTTATATTAAATATGCCCATGCGTATTTTTTATTTTATTGAATATTTATATTCTTTATTCGATATTTAGTTAATATTCATTTCGATATTTAGTGAATATTCAAAATAGACGCTCAAAATTAAATAGAATAAAATTTCAATATATATCGAAAATTGATCTATGTCACATTGTTATATTATATAGTGTTATTTCATAGTGTAACGTTTTTTTTTTTTTGCATTTTCACACTATACATTTTTACACTATACTATAAAATGTTGATATTATGCCGTGAGAGTACAACTGAGAGTACACACTAAATAAAATAGTAAGAATAATGTTATTTCCAATTAAGGTTTTTCAATAACGAAAACATATTGATGTTAGAGTTTCAAAGAAAATCTAAAAATGAAAATGTTGTTAAAGTAAAAAATTAAATTGTGCTGTCTTATATTATTGTTTTTTATTGTTGTCACATATAATAAAGCGTTTGTTCGTTGAACTCGAATAGGATTGGTCCATTCTGTGTCACGTGTTCAAGTTACGTAGTTAAGTGACGTGTCCGGCTGTAGGTCTGTTTGGTTTTTGTTTTCATCCTTTATTTTATTCTATTCTGACCTTATTAGTCATTTTTTTGCTTTCGGCAATTTATTCGGTCAATAATTTATATATATGTCATAATTTGTATATAATTAAATGCAACCCCGACCCACTATGTATGTATCATGTATGATTTTCAAAGATTTAATAAAAGAATAAGGTAACTGGAGGAAAGAAAGTAACAAAAGACATAGGAAGTAAATCTAGAGGAGAACATATTTATTAATAACGTCGCAGTTAACCTTCTGACCCCGGGTCCCTGCGAGCTAAGTTTAAACCAACACTTCCTGGAAAAACAGGACGTATCTAGTGACCGCAGAAGTTATATTCGTCAAGATGCACACAATACTTCCTGACAAAGCAGGACGTATTTTGATAACGCGGGAGTAAATAACACTCGACACTTCCTGTCAGGCAGACCATATCTTTCATCAAGGAGAGCCGCGGGCCAATCAGAAGACAGCACCTTAAGTAGGTCAACCAATAGGAAAAGATCATGTGACATCTCTCGACCAATCAGAAGACAACACCTTAAGTAGGTCAACCAATAAGAAAAGATCATGTGACATCTCTCGACCAATCAGAGAGAAACTGAGTCTTGGTGTTAAATCGAAAAGCAAGAATGGTCAGTTACGTTTTCGCTCTCATAGGAACAACACCTACAGTTGTTCAGTGGCTCTCGCCGAGTTCGGACAGTTGCTCCTTCGCTTCCAACAAGGTAACATCTACTCTAGAGATCTCTCTCTCTCCGCTCATTTCATCTAAATCCCATCATCGCCATGTGATCAACTAATTAATAAGTCAAATCGCTCAGCTCTTCTCAAGCTTTCTTCCCTCCAACCCAGTTGCCTTTTATTTTCAAAATCAATCATGTGTCCTGATTATTCCTAACTGTGTGCTTCACTTACCACTCAACGACTGCGCTTCAACCAAATCTCACCATTCGCATCCAACAACAAGAAACCCCGCAACGATATTGCCACAGAACGGTTAAGTCGACAGGATTCTACAACAGTGTAATACATCAAATATTATAGTGTAATAACAATTGCATCATATTACATATATAAATAAAATAATTTAAATAATTTTATTTTTTTAATTTAGCTTGATTATTTTATTTTTATAAACAATGTCTCCTAAAAGAGCCCTTTCTATTGTCGAGGCCATCGAAGCAAAGCAACGTCGTATTGAACAGCAGCGACAAAGACGTTTAAATTCACCCGTAAGAGAACGGCATAATGAACAACAACGGCAATACCGAATGAATATGAGCGAAAATCAAAGAGTCCTTCAAAGGGAAAACAGTAGGCTGAGGATGCAAAGAATTCGACAGGGAGATAATCTACCTTTGCCAACAGGGACATGTTTCGAGGAAGATCAAATTCCCCTGCACTTTTGTGGCCAACTTGATCAAGTTTGCCCAAAATGTAGAGCAAAGTATTTCGAATTGGAACAAACGACATACAGTAAAACTTTTCATAAATGCTGTTCCAAAGGAAAAGTCGAACTTGAACCGATTCAAACCTCTGAACTACTTGAAAGTTTAATGACTGGAAAGCATCAACTTTCAAAGAACTTCATGGAAAACATCCGTTCCGTCAACAGTGCCCTAGCATTCGCTTCAATGGGAGCAAACCTTGCACCTCCTTCTGGATATGGGCCCTATTGTTTCCGATTACATATTATTAAGTATCAAAAAGGAATGTGAGAAATAAAATTAGGAATCCACCTGCTCTAGCCGATTCCGTCCTTGGACGGGCTTTTCTACTAGTATTTTATAAAACATAAATACTTACTAATCAGATACTTCATATTGAATCTCACAAAGTTCGAATTGAGTGATTATTGTCTATCTCAGCTTTTGACACGTAGAAATTTGATTGTTTAATGGCCGTAGCTGAAATTTATATTTTATCCTTTTCAGTGTATATTAAACCCATTGTTGACTGTATTGGCTCATCCATTGATGAGTTCTACTCTTCCCCGGCAGACACCATCAAAGGTCTCAAGCTTTACAGTCTTGAAACCTTAATATGATTGAGTGGAGAGAAGAAAGAAGAAGAAAGTATATTAATAAAATATTTAAAATATATATATGTATTTAATAACTATTTTTTTATCAAAAAAGTTCAGCAATAATTTATAAATTAATAAATTTGTTATAGTCAAAAGAATATCAACTTTACAAAACACCACAATCAATAGTTAAAATATGATATAGAAAATCTAAACAAAAAATATATATAAATATACATCAATAATTAAATTTAAAAACTTTCACGTACTATGTTTTTACTATGTTAAAGATATTTAAAAATATTGATATTTCTGTCAAAAAACATACTTAGAATTATCTATAGCTCTAGGTTTATACTGAACTTCTTGATTGAATACTCGGCGCTCATCACGTCACCGAAATAGCTACTCTTTTTTTTTTCTCCATTTTAAAGGAAATATGCAAATTCTATTCAATAATCTATTCCTGGTCACCAAGACAACTCTAGGAAAATAGTAGATTATGTAAACTTGCAATGTTAGTAGGATTAACTAGTTTATAAATACCAGATTTCTATGTGGTCTTAAAGTATATTAAAAATTGATGACACTTGTAGGAAAATATAGAAATTATTTAATCCTCGATTCCTCCCAAATGACATCTACCAGAAGTCGTAAAGTTTTTTAACTTGCATCGACATCTGGATTGAGTGAGTGTGAAACATTTAAAACTCTTCTAAAACCTGAGGGTATATGTAAATTATTAATCACAAAAATTAAATGTAAATATAGAAATAAGTCCATTTCTGAATGCCTAGATATCTGCATTTTTTTAATAGTCCATAAAACTTTAACTTTGCTTAATACATTATTTACTCAAAATATATAAATTGTTCAACTTATTTTCTTTACCTACCGAATATAATATATACTCTGAATGTTATAAGGCTGAAATTTAAGGCGAAAGTGTTGACTGTACATATTTCAAGCTACTATTTATATTTACTATATGCAAAATTTGACATAAAATGTGTAATTTGCGTGCTTCCCAATGTTCAATTAGTTTAATTTTACAATGATTTGATTTGTATATAATTTCAGATTTACACGCGATTATCCTAATTGTGGATATGGTGTGTCTTTGCAACTGTTAAATAAATAAATAAATCGATATCTTATATATATTAAAATTGACCTTCTTAGCAATGCATTCGATTTTTGCTACTAATAAGACATATGATATAAGGATACACTTTCGTAAAGCTCGCGTCCAAGAACAATTAGAAATATTTTTAGAAATCCTTTTAAAAAAACAACCAAATAAATGTGAAGCTCCCATTGTAGAAAAATATTCCAAATATTTGATATCATGTAATTAAAGATATAAGATTACTCACATAAAGCATATTGAAAATACCGACCACGGTATCAATCTGGATATCCCTACCTGCCATTACAGTAATATATCTACCATGTCAGAGAGATGGATCCTCGAATCCGTCATATCAAAGAATCAGAACAATATCAACAATAAAATATATATTTCAGAACAATTCCGTCATAACCCACATATATATAACATTGTGGTAAATTTATTTAATATATATAAAGATGAGATTCACAAGAGATCAAATTAAATCTTCGCAATCTGTCAAAGATGTGTTTGAATGATAGAGTGGCTAGGTAAAATCTATTTTCAAAATATAAAGAGAAGTTTTTCTAAGATGAATTTAATCTATTTAAAAAATCGTTCTCCTGTCAAAATAGACGCTAAAATTACTATCCATCTTTCTTAATTAAGACAAGATATAGGCAGAATGTTAGCGTAATAAATAAAGGATAGAGTAGATGTGGAATAGGCATAACATAAATTAAATAAATAGTGTATATAAACAATGTTCATGTGCCCATTTAAAAGAAGAGTAAATAACCGTCTCCGAAAACTAGCATAATCAGATAGGAGACACAGACACAACACCAACTTTGGCAAACTGAGAAGCGTCCACATGGAGACAATATTTTGACTAATGGCCCTCGTCAGTTTAGGGCGGAATTTATTTCATAGAGATCCATAAACGATCAAATGAAATGTTAACAATCTGACAAAGAGGTGTTTTTTGCTGGTAGAGTAACTAGATCAAATGTATGGCTAAAATATAGATGGAAATTTTGCCTAAGGAAATATATCTATAAAAATTAATGATCGCCTTTTTCGTAAATGGCGCTTTGCTATTTAAAAGGCTGATGTGGTTGGTCAGGTTATGCCTTTTTGTTTCTAATATGAACACCTGTCCAATTTTTCTATATTCTCAGATAAATATAGGGAATATTTACCCTGCACATATTTATAGCATTGGTATATTTGCTGCAAATAATGTATATATTTGTTTATTCACTTCATATATATAGTTTCGGTATATTTACTTCATATATATGTTCCATCGCAGAAATATTTAGAATAAGAATAGGTTCACAACACACATAGAGAATATTTAAAATTCTACAAGGCAACACGGTTTAACCCACTTCCTTTCTCCAACTCCCAAACTTGTTTGGCATTCACCCATTGTGCCTTAGTCTCTCATGATTAAAGGGTTCACTTGAAATTCACCAAATCCCAAAATTATAATATAAATGAAATCCTTAACAATTCTATTTATATAATATACTGGGTCCGGAGGGGGGAGGGGGTACACGAGGAAGCCATATAAGAATACACTGGAACGATATATTCTAGATATGTTTTCTAAATATATATATAAATATTACGACACACACATATATATATATTCTAGACATAAATATGTCTATATTCTATAAATATTTAAATTGAAAGACAATTTTGACAATTAAAATAATTTTATTGACATCTTGTCAATACATGCAAAAGTGCAAAGTCGGAACTATTTAAAAACGATAATTATATATATAAATATATGCATCATATTATGTACAATGAACATGGCGACTCTTTCAGCGCGGCAGAGTTTGGTGGAGAATCACCAGCGGGTCTCCAGCGACACCACATAATTGATAGATCTGTCAATTATCAGAATTTCGTTTCATTATTTATACTACACGTGGTAAAAGAAATGAAATTCATGGTTGGTAGCTAGTACATTTACAGCAAGTAAACCTCATGTCTAAACATGTGAAAATATGTTCGACTTTTTCACGTACACGTGTTCAAGAGCCGCATTTGGCTACTTGCACTAACTGATGCAGTTGGACTTTTACAAGATTCTTTATAAAATATTGCCGAATGCGGGAATCGATCTCAGGTCGTATATAATTCGAAACTACGTGCACAACTATGAGTATATGATTCAAAATAGACTTTTTTATTTATTTTTTATTTTGTTAATTTTGGTTCATATAATGGGTCATAACAGGATCTAATTTTATTTTTGAAAATAGGATCATAAATACAATTTAACATATTAAAATAATATAGCAGATTTCTGGAGATTAGGTTTTACAATTTTATTTATGTATTGTCAAGCTTTCGGGAATTTTCACCCTTCTATATGAATACTAAACAAATATTAATAATATTGTGGCGAAATTTGTTGATTGATCAGAAAACCAATTTCCTATGCATCCCAAACTCTATCTAAAGCAGAGAAAAACTATACTACAACGGAAAAAAGAGTGTTTGGAGGTAATTTGGTCATTAAAAAATTCCGAGACAATATTCTTATATATATAGCTATAGGAATTGGTTTTTCAAGTGGGAGTCGGTGGAAGGATGGTCTAAACCGTTGGTTTTCGACCACTACGACCCGGGTTCAATTCCCACATTGGGAACTTTTTCTGATAAAGAAAATGCTCCAATGGCTCACAATTCTTGCAAAGGTACAATCCCAAAAGCGAGTGCAAGTAACCAAACGGGACTTTGACACATTTATAAGTGCAAAGTCGAACTACTTTTTACACGTGTAGACATGTGGTGCACTTACAGTAAAAGCAGTCGCCAACTTCTACCCACCATGATTATCATGGCGTATAACATATGTAAGAGATAGAGATATATAAGGGATAAGCCAAAAAAAAGTTTTTTAAGTCCATATTTTTCAAACCAACCAACTATTTTAATCAAAGTTTGATACAAATTTACTTAACTTTCAAATTAAATAAAAATGTAAGTCTTTTTGATTGATTAAAGAAGAAAAAAATTCTCCAGGTCTCGCATAAAAAGAATTAGTTTCAAAGAGGATTAAAAAGCATATTTAATTTATTAGGTTGGATTTATAAATGAAATATTTTATTTAGACTTCCTCATCAATACTTGAAGACTTAATGCAATCATAGGAGCAACAAATGTATCTCAATATTAGATTAAATAAACTACATTTTTAATAAATGAGAGAAAAGCTTTAATTCTATTTATTTAGAAATGTAGACATGGTATTTTAGGGTTATAGAACAGGTTGAGATATTTGTTATAATTATGAGGTATATCTTATTTCTTAAATATATATTTTAATAATATATTTTCAGTTTTATATGTTTCATCTTTGAGATATTATTTGTTATAATTTTTTCAAGTGTTTTTGTAAGTAAATATTATTCTTACATGTATATCTCATGAATATAATAAGTTTCATTTGACTGAGGTATTTTTTAAATTTATTTATTTATTACAAAACACACTATATATCCTATGTGTATAATTGCATGTAAATGTTTAATCTATTTTATGTACTTTGTTTTTAAATATATATATACAAATTATTTCTAGTTTTAGAGAGAGAGAGAGTGAGAGTTATTTAAATTTACATTTTAGAGCAATTAATTATACAAGAAATAGAGGTTACTTACACACATATTATCAAAAGTCCAATATATCTTTAGAATTACAACCACTAACCCAGTGGCACAAATATAGAAGATATAATATAGAATAAATATAGAACGTATAATTATACGTATAACAAAGATATATCCTTTTTAGCAAATCCAAATACACTTGTAGGGTGTAGGACCATATATTCGTTGTTCTTAATTTAGTAAATATATCATACAATTTCCCTTTTCTCTATACCTTAAAGTAATTCAGATATCTTTATTTATATATATATGTGGCATAATAATAAGGTGGGGAAAGAGAAATAATCACACCACAAGTTGGAAGAGGAACCCCAGACAACCCGAGAGAGAGGGAGAGAGAGCCAGGCCCGGCAACAGCCGGGCGGCCGTTCGTGTCGCACACAATCCCCAACTGTCTTAATAGTCCCGAGAACTCACGGGCCCCTTTGGTCGCCCCTTGGAATGTCGCTGGTGTCTTAAGTAACCGGACTTTACCCGCCCGTCTCTCTCTGGGTTTACTGTAGGTTTGCTTTATTATTCCTGGAAGAGTATATATTATGACATATATATGTTAAATCTTTGTATTAAGTAATATTCCTATAAAATATATTAGTATGTGTATATCAGATAATTAGAGTTATACACATATTTTGATAGAGAAAGTAAAACTGAATATACTCAATGAATTGGTTTGAATATGATAGTTACGTTTGCATGTTTAATAGCGTGGAACACACATAAGATATACTAAATCTTGCTTTTTTATGCACCATCAGTCAAATTTCTCTATGGAAACGGATGTCTTCAAATATCGTTTTCTATTACATTACTGATACTTAATGGTCCCTCATAAGAGAACCTTCATAATTACATGGATAAGACATAGTCAGACGAAGTCTTTCAACCAAACCAGAGTCTCTGATGAAATACTCCCTCAAAGAGAGATTGGTTTCAACCATTTATATGCGGTCTCTCATCGAAGACTCTAGTGTAACCATTTAAGAACCTTTCGCCTTTCTAAAAAGAGGTTTTTAGGCATAATAGGTCAATCTAATTATAAATGCCTTTTTTATATGATTTGAGTGTCAGACAAGGTTTTTGGATTGAAAATCCGGTACGAATTGAAGAACATATTTCAAATAAATATTTGTATGTTTTTCGAAAAGAGAGTTTTAATTTCGTGAATATCGTATTGATCGTGTGTGAATTATTGTCTATAATTTAATTTGAATAATATTATTTTACCTTGATAAACGATAAAACATTTCTTGTAAATGGAGGTGACCAGGTGTCATGGAATTTAGTGTAAAAGGTATCTTAGAATTACGTTATGTCCGGTTCCAAGGATTACATCACTAAATAAAATCGTTATCTGAGGGTCAACAACATCTGGTCGTCCAGCTGGCGCCGGTCCGAGGTCAAATTTCTCTCTGAGCAACAAATTAAACTTTTTAAAAGCCATCTATATATAAATTTCCTATATTTCCTTATCGTCAATCTTTCATAAAGTCATCGGGATATTTCTGCAAACCTTATTACGATTATCGACATATTAAAGTTGAACAATTTTTCGGCCCTCATTCAATTTTTAAAAGAATAATACGCATCTATAATAGTTTCGAATTTTCATAACAGATGGCGCACTAATACATTATAACATATTAAAGTAAAGATATTGCCTCATCGATAAAAAACCATATCAGCCACTTTGTTAATATCCTGATAGTCTCTACTATTATATTGGAATGCCTTTTTGTATAATATATATCATTTTTCTGCATAATATTCGATGAATCTGTTTGTGATAATAAAATGCTTATGCTAACAAAGCATTTCAATTATTAAAGAATGAGCAAACTATTGAAAACCAACACTCTTCGACTGGCTTTGTAGTTTAAAAAGTAATAAGATTATAGCTATATTATATATATTATTATTTTTATAAACAAATCCGATTCTATTTATATGTAAACTAGACGAATGACCCGGGCAACGCCCGTGTTTTACCCGATTCAATGTTTTTATTCAAATACTATTTGTTACAATTATAAATTGGCGCCTTAAATAAATGCATATGTTAGTTAATACCTATAGCCTATGTGCTTTATCTGTCTATGTACTGTTGGCTTCCGTAGGCGTCTCATACTGGGAAAAAGAAAGAGAGGATTCCATTTAGTTATTAACTAATATATGCATTTATTTAAGGAGCGACCCGCTCCAACACAATAGTTACCTAAACGATAAAGCGAGTGGGGGTGGCATGATGGGGGGACAAAGGTGGCGTGATCTTAGCCAACCAATAGGAGGGCGCCATTCCAAAAAAAAAAAAAAGCAAACGGCGACAGAGATGACTGACGACTGATTGATTAGGAGATGAGGAATGACGCTCGTAACTGTATATAGAATACTATTTTACAGTCCTAGAAGCTCAAATCCATAGATAAGCTTAATACTCTTAATATGCCTTCCTTTGAGAGAGAGTGAAAAACAGTGACTATAATACTATATAGAAAATCCATTCCGATACAAATGTTTTGAAGATAATTTGTTGGGTGACAGTTTTTTTAAATATATGGCTACATCAGCTAATTTTATATTTAGTTTTCGATGTCTCAGTGATTCGCTGTCAATCTCTTCAGGGAAAGGATTATTTTTAATTCCTATATTCTACTTATATATCTACTACTTATATACGATTTTCTGATTTTCAGAAGAATTCTGTATACCTCAAAATGTGACGCCATCTATTGACCGTCGCCGCAACTAGCGGCCTCAGGTCGGTGACAAAGCCACAACACCAGCTTTGGCAAACTGAAAAGCGTCCACCTTGACGCGACGGTCCCCACCGGCGACGGTCAATAGATGGCGTTAGGGTTTAACGTTTATTTTGACGGGAGAGGCGCCCTATGCTTCTATGGATTAATTTCCTCCCAGAAAATTTTCCATCTATATATAAGTAGGAGATAGGATTCAAAAATAATCATTCCCTTTAGTAGAATGACAAAGAAATACTGAAACGTTGGGAACTGAATAAAATATGGTTGATATATTCAATAAAATAGTAGAGCAATCTCAGTATTAATTTGACGATATAGCTAATTGGGATGAACATTAATGAACTCTATGGGCGGTAGCTGATGAGGGCTTATCAGCGATAGCTAGGAATCCTTGCTACTTCCTTTGTCTATAAGTCTGGTTAGTACTTTATGTTTTGGTTTGGTAGAGCTTGGACTGTATCTAGATAGGCTAGACCTTTTCTGCTGATTATTACCCTTGAATTATAACTGTTATATCCTTTATAAAACCTTCTGATTACATGAACAATGCCAAGCCTCTTCGACTAGGTGATTCTCCTAACGTTAATTAATTGGAGCACAAGCCTCATAGAACTAGACCGATTCGAAGACTGACTACAAACACATTGATTTTATTGGCTAATTGGCAGTTTTATACAATCAAAATTTACATAATAGGCGCGAACACCCTGTCTTCTAAATATATCATCCTTAGCGTCCACTAAGTCGTGTCTCCATAGATGTTTTCTTACTGTAAAACTGAGAGGATTTCAAGTAGACTGTCTTGACAATTGAAACAAATTTTATTGACCTCTTGTCAATAATTTACATTAAAAATGGAAATAAAACTAAAATATAGATATTCATATGGGGCATGTGCCCCGGCGAGTGAGCCTTCTTTCCCAGGCGTTGAGCGGATCCTCTGCTCCTCCGGTCAGCCTAACCTGTACGAAATAAATAGACTGTCTTGCTGTTAAAGGAAACTCCCACAATGTGGAGCAGCTTCCCTCGGGGAATAAACTGTTTTTTTCTTTTATATTATTCATAGTACACGTGGAACAGACCATGATATTCATAGTGAGTATTAGTTAGCAAATGCTTTTACTCTAAATGCACCACTTACCTACACATGTAAAACTATGTAATCATCTGTAAATAGCTATAATCACACTATATTGTATATATTATCAGACATTATATATTTTTATCTTTTGCATATTTAAACATTGACTTAGTGCAGATAAAGTACACCCATACCTCGCTTTGCGTCGGGGTTACGTTCCAAAAAAACACGACGCAAAGTGAAAATAAAATTTTGATGGCATGGCGCAATCAAAAACAAAGGTGTTGCAATATTTTAGGAAAATATATTTTAAAAAATTAAAGACTCGAATCCAAAACAACGCAACTTCGAAAAATCTTACGACGCACAGTGAAAATCAGTAAAAATTAAGCAGCGACGCAACTTTGAAAAAAACGCAAAACGAAACGACACAAAGCGAGGTATTGGTGCACCTCAATTATTTTGTCTGTTTATTTTCATTATATATGTTTAACATAAAAATAATAATATTATGAAAATTAAATAAACTATAGATTTTTCCCGCAACTATAAACTTTGTTAGGTATACCTCGCAATATAATATATTATAATTCTAATTATTGAAAATAAATATATATATTTGAGAATACACTCATGAATAACTTAAGGGGGTTTCATATTTTTATGTCATCGGTCGTCTATTTTTCTTTTTTTTTTTTTTGTGTTAAGAAGACAGAGGCAATTTTGTTCACACCTAGTTATTTCGTGTATATTCAATAAAGGTGCTAATAGGTGCAAATTCCTTATCTTTCGTCCATAATTGCATATAAATAGGAATGATTTAACCCTTTATTATATAGAGAGAGAAATTATAGATATTTATTGATAACATATGCTCCATATTTCAAAATAAAAATTATTAAATGATATTTCTATAATAAGGTTTATATATATTACTTATTAGATATAAACATTTTATATTTCTTGAAAATAAATATACTTCGGACAGTAATTTTTTTTATTAGCTCGACGTTTCGACAAAAATATTTTGTCCTCGTTAGGAGCAAACAAAAATTGAAACATTTAGCAAGGCGTTAAAAATTATTCTATCGAGATAATTAAAAGATTTACTGGCCGAAGTATCTTTATTTTCAAGAAATATGAATACCGGCCAGGCAGCTTCTATTTTTACGATAAACATTTTATAAATGTTTTTGTGGATATCCAGTTCAGTATAATAACATTCTTGAATGTGAACTATCAATAGATAGACGTTTAGAGATGATATTTCTAAGATAATAAACTATGTCAATACACCCCTGATGTATATATGTATAGAGATATAATTAATCTTAATGCTCCATGCGCGAATATACACGCCATTCTCTGAAGCACATAGAGAGTTTAATATAAATAGATAAATAACCTCATCGCTGTAGAAAACAAATATTTATTAAATTGTTAATCAATATTAATTAGCGAATGAAATTAGTTAACGGCTAGTTAATTAATCATAGATAAACTATTTTCTTAATATAAATCAGGAGTGTATGGAAACCTTCAGTCAATTTCCAGCTACAAGCTGCATTTCTGAATAATATAAAAGATATTTGAATTAAGTTTGCAAATTTTGAAAAGAAGTAGGTTTATTATATAAGATTACATTATTTTGTAATGATGCTTGATAAATAAATTAAATATTATTTTATAGGTTATATTGGGCACATATATATATGTGATATGATCCTGTCGACTCTTCTGTTATAAGATCCTGTCGACTTTTTAATGTGATAATTTAATACTAATGTGGGGAAAGAGAAATAATCACACCACGATTTGGTAGAGGAATTTGGAAGCCAACCAGAGAGAGATGGAGATGGCGGGCCCGGCTGCCCGCCGGGCGGCCGTTTGTCGAATACAATGCTCCAACTGTCCCCAAAGTCCCGAGGTGTTAAGTGACGGACCCCAGGAGCCCCTTGGAATGTCGTTGATGTCTAAAGTGACGCCCTTTAGCTGCCCATCTCTCTCTGGGTTGACTGTAGGTTTGTTTTATTATTCCAGGAAGAGTATATATTATGACATATATATATATTTTTTCACACATATACATACATATAGATATTTGATTAAGAAGGCATATATTGGCCAAAATGCAATTTACTTATCAATATTTCAGTTAGCTAAACGCCAACCGTTTTCATAGTATTTTAACATATCAATGTGTAATACAATATAATGCTGCTTATGAGTGTAGAACGACGTTTGACAATTTAACCGCGAATGTTTCTTTTGCACGAAAAATCGTGATTTATTCTAAGAATAAATAACGACTATTTCTATCCTTAGGGATGAAGTATGAAAAGATGAATTGTGAAGAGTAATGATTAACGGAAAAATGAAGTGTCCAGGGATGGGAATCGAACCCATTACCGGGCAGATGCCATGTACACTAGACTACCCTGGACATATATTTCCCTTCGTAAATATTATATAAGTTAATTTATATTACAATATAATGCGGCTTATGATTGTAGAACGACGTTTGACAATTTTGCCGTTAATGATTCTTTTGAACGAAAAATAGTAATTTATTTTAAGTTTAATGTATGGTACAACAAACTCAGAGCCACATAACGCCAATAGAATTAAGTTTAAAAAATATATATATATATATACTTTAGTGACAACTGAAATATTGGTAGATAAATTATATTTTAATCCAATAAATGTCTTTTTAATTAAAGATCTATTTATAGATTGTTCTTTTTTCAAAACACATATATATTTATCGTTTTGAAAATAGAGCAATCCATATTTAATTCATTAGATAATAAATAGGCATATATTGGATACAAAAATGTAATGCCTCGATAAAGGTTGGCGTTCAGCCAGCCGAAATATTGGCAAAATAAATCTTTTATTAAATCCAATATATGCCTTTTTATTATCTAATATATATGTATAGAATTTTTGTGGTAGAATATAGATCTATAAAGTAAAGGTTGCCTCGATCATCAGAATTAGCTAAAAGCCATTTATTTACTAGCGGAATCAGGTCGATGACAAAATCACACCACCAGAATTGGCAAATTGATAAATTCCCTTTAGTTAAGCGTCCATTACGACGGTCTAATTTTCATACATATTTATATATTTGATAGTGATGTATATAGTTGTTTATTTGTTTTGCATAATATCTCATTTATAAATTAATCTCATAATATAGTCTGTGAAAATAAAAATATTGGACCGGTGACGAAAACAAAAAACTGAAAATAGATGGCTTAATGTTATGTAGTTATGATATATAATTAATTGTGATGTTTATGTAATATTTATCTTCATTGAATAAAATATATAATGTTTAAATGTTTTTTAATCTTTAATAACAAGCACAAAACAGATAGAATGCTTATTATGGGTCAAGTATATTTTATGTTTCCAATATTTCGTGTGGCAAAACGCCAAATCTCTTCGAAAAACAAGATTTTTTTAGAAGTTCGCTTATCATATTGCTCAATTTTCAAAAACATATTTTTATTTTTATGACCATACTAATAATCATAAAAGTTTATAGTTGAGAGAGGGAATGTACCCTAGATTATAACCGTAGCGGTTATATCGCGTCGAAAACCAAGGGACCAATATATAATTCCAAATATCTAAAAATTCGAATTGAAAACGGAAATTCTAGTGGTCAAGATAAATATTCGAAATGAAGACGTTATTCAAATTCTACTGTATTAGAAACATATCGTTCTGTGATAATACATTTTTCAAAGATTAAACCTCTGTATTTTGTAGTATAAATTGAACAAAATTTTATAATACTTCGATTGATATCTTGTCCATGTTTTACGAAAGAAAGAAACATGGAATTAATTGGTTTAAATAGCTACATACTTGATAACCTAATATATTAAAACAACAAACTATATAGGTTTTATTATGATATGCCTTAGCGCGCCATCTGTTATGAAAATTCGAAACTATTATAGACACGTATGATATTTTCGAATTTTCATATATAGTTTTTATTGTTGGTTCTTGACAGCTTGCCACAAACTGAGAGTTAACGAGCTAGAAGAGAAGGTGTAAAAAGCTTTTTTTTTACGAAACACGAAAAAGGTATTTGAAGACAAATGTGCGTGACCACATTGTGGCATGTGAAAAAAAGGTGGAAAGTAGATGTGAAAAATAATATTATAAGTATAAATAATATATATTTTAAGAGTTTAATCTATATAAATGATCTATATTTTGAATTATATAATAATTGAGGTTTTATTTTGCCACGTTTTTATTTTAAAACGCTAATTTTCTGTTTTGTAAAACTTTAATTTTAAAGTTCATTATTTTAAAAGTGAAATGTTTGTTAATGGAATAGACATTTTACCTCAACTCATTTTATTACGCTTTTGTTTACAAGCCATTTGTTTTTATATCCATTTTTACATATCGTTTTTATTGAGTTTTTACTGATTTTGCATGTACATCATTGACTTTTAATGAACGAGAAAAAGAAATTGAAAATAAACATATGAAAATTTAAAGTAACACCCTAAAGGAATTTATGTACAATTGAAAATTGTTTTTTGTAACGTCTCAATTTATTTGTTGAAAATTAAATATTTCCTATTTAGAGCGTCTTAATTATTATTTTGAAATTGTATTTTATTATTAAAATCTCTCTTATATTAAACTTGGGTGTAAATATTGACAACATTTTAATACCATCAAATTATTTTCCAAACTATTTATTTTAAAATTCTAAATAATCTATTGAAAACAAAAAAAAAATATTAATAATTTTCACAAATTTTCTATATGATAATAAAAGGCAAAATATATGTTTAATGACTAACGGAGATATTTTTAAAATTTCACATTATTTAAAAAAAAAAGAAGATTCAATTGAAGTATAAAGTGTTTTTGTTAGTCTATTGTAATTTAAGACATCAGTTGATGCTGAGGCTTGTGTGATTAACGCGAAAGAAAATGCCTTTTACCACAAAAGGACTAAAGAATCCTAAAGTCCATTGTTTAAGATGATAATGAAACCTTAATGTGAAATTTATTACTTTCTTCTAAATTCTATTTTATATCAGATTAATGTTATCGTAAATTATTGTTTATACTCTTTATTTCAACCATCATTTAGTTTTAAATTTATTCTGAATTGCTGTTATATTAAATTTTCATTATTAGAGTATTTTTCAAATTTTATTTCAGAAGGGATAGTATCAGTAGGTGTATGTGTGTTTAATACCTTTTTGGAAATTGTGGCGGACCAATACTCGCAACTAATCTTTTATCTTTCATTTATTTTTATTTTCATATATTTTGTTATCTTATTAAATAGCAACTTGAATTTTCAATTGAATATCGTGTGGCGATACTCCTAGCAGCCGCCGAGTGACCGTGCAGCCCGGCCGCGCGCGGCCTGGAGGAGAATTAAAAAAAACCTGAAACAATAAAGGAATATTTTAATTTGCTGTGAGTAATTCGCCTACAAAATTTATAATATATGGATAGAATATTTTCCGAAAGAGAGAGGATATTGATCAATGAAAAAGAAAAAAAAATCGTCTCTTTAGTCAAAATTGACGTTAAAACTAATCGTCATCTATTGACCATCTCCGCAAGCTAATGAAATGGGGTAGGTGACAAATCCATAACGTCAGATTGGGAAAATTGAAAAGCGCCCATTCGGATACCATGGTGTCGGGCTAATGATTATTGTTAGCCCAGGACAGGGGCTTTGGTTCCAAATTTATACTAATGCCGCTTAAAAAGAGCATACTAGCTTATGATATTTACAACAATCAAAAATATATGAAGGTTATTCACATATTAAAACAAAGTTTCCAATGCGGGATTCAATCCCGGTTCATGACTGTTGGGAATCGAGGGTCTTAACCATTCATCAACCGACTTTATTTTATTTACCAGTTGCAAACAAGACACACTATATCCAATCTGGATAATTGCGCGTGAAACTATTTACAATAATTCATATTGTAGTAGATTAGGTAACAGGATTATCAAAAAGAAAATAAACAATTAAGAAAAAGAGCATTGAATAAACATATCCATTAAACAGATAAGCAACAACATAAACAGATAGAAGAAATCGCAAGGTAGTTATTTACAGTATGTTAAGCAATAATGGAAGTTGATTTAATGAAGTTATCTGTAATAATTAGTATCGTGGAGAGAGAAAGTTGATCAAGTTGAGCTATTTACAATGAGTTATATTCTAAAGTAACTTATTAATTATTTACATTGATGTAAATCAAGTCGCATTGTTTGCGCCTAGTTGTGTAAATAACTTGCTAGGCTGCATTGATTTATAATCATGTAAATTTTTCTTTCTTTCTTTTAATTATGTAAATATATATATATGTATATAAAATGAGTGAAAGATTCAATAAAGTCATTCAGTTAGCTAAAACGAGTGAGGCGTCCTTCCTCTATTCAAACAGCTTGCTACATCGCATTCTTGCGAAGGGATAACATTATCGGTAGTCAATCCGCCGGTCTGGTCTCATAAAGTACAGTCATCAATAAGCTCTGCCACATATCGTCATCAACTGAGACCAGGCTATTTAGGCTGAAGGAGCGAAAGGAAGTCCTGGCTAACATTGTCAGGAACCAAGCTCCAACACGCATAGTAATATAGTTCCTAAAGCTGCATGTTGCTGTATAATAAAAAGTCTGACTTCAACCGACTTATTTTACCAAAAGAAATCTTTCCTTTTCAACTTTATCTATAATCTAATAAATGATTAATAAAACGGCATCTATGAAAATTGTATTTATTGATTTCATGATTTACACAAGGAATAAAATGAAGTGTTTAGAAATTGCCAAAAGGGTGTGTAGCTGGTGAAATGGCTAAGCGAGCTAAATGGCACAAAGAGAGAAGGAAATTTTGCTGAGAGATTATCTATAGAAATAATGGTTGCCTCTTCCATCTAAATAGACGCCAACACTAATTGCCATCTATATATCCGTTAGTATCTAACAGCGTTTATTACAATTTCTTGTATTATTCGTTTTATGTAATCCTGTAGTAAGATATTGATGTCCGAAAATTTAAGATTGCATTCATAAAAATGAAAAGACACTCTTGTCCATAAACTCGTGGTATTGTTTAAAATTCTAAATAATAAGAATAATTTGGGTTTTATTTGATCATGTTTCCGATATATACACTTGTATATAGTGTAGAAAAATTATATTTGAAAATTGAATATCGTGCCTAATGGTTTTCTTTATTATATATTGAGACGTTACAAAAAAACAATTTTCAGTTGTACATAAATTCCTTTAAGGTGTTACTTTAATTTTTCATATGTTTATTTTCAATTTCTTTTTCTCATTCATTAAAAGTCAATGATGTACATGCAAAATTAGTAAAAACTCAATAAAAACGATATGTAAAAAAAGATAAACAAATGGCTTGTAAACGAAGGCGGCAATAAAATGAGTTGAGGTAAAATGTCTCTATTCCATTAACAAACATTTCACTTTTAAAATAATGAACTTTAAAATTAAAGTTTTACAAAACAGAAAATTAGCGTTTTAAAATAAAAACGTGGCAATATACTGCGCTTCTTATAGACTTATGTTTAATTTCTTAGTGTTTCTAAATTGAAAAGAAATCATAAGATACCCCCCCCCCCCCCCCCCCCCCGATAGTCATGGAATCCAAAACGCTGTTTGAAAGAATGGCATTGTACCCGACATCAGATAGCTATCCATCTATATTTGATCATTATAACAACCTCGGAATGGATCAGATATATAACACGTAAATGTATGTACCTCGGTGTTGCATGTTCTGAGGATGCACATATGTGGAATTTTGCCCACAAGGATTCTCAGAGTCGTTTATATTGTCTTCCAGACATGATCAGAAAAGTTGATTCCTCTGAAAAAACGACTGTCTGCAATTCCTTCATCCAATTGGCTATATCCATATATAATTTTGATGCATTAGCACTCCATCTGTTATCAAAATTCGAAACTATTATAGACGCATATGATTCTTTTTTAAAAATAAACAATTTCTAATGTACTTACTGCAATGGAAAAATTAATGGAAGGGCCGCGCTAATGCATCATAATATAATTGCTATAATATACAATTTTAAAATAATGATATTGTTTTTATATCAATTGAAGTACTAAAAAATGCTGTGGAGGCAGACTGCTAGTAGATAAAAGTACTGGTCGATATAGAAGCGCTATTGTTTCTAGTACATGTTGTGAATGGCGACTGAAGTAGCCTTTGGGGCTCTCAACGATTTTTAGGGGAAGCATCGGTCGACGCCATCGCTCTGACCTCAATAAAACCTCTCATACCTTCTCACAGTAGTCTTAGTCTTTAATATCTATGCCATAGATATTGTACCGAGAACATATCTCACTGATATTTGAGCTATGCTTCTACCTGCCTTTCTGTATGATAATACTGATGCATCTTAGAAAAACAACTAATTTAAACAAAATACAATTGTGTTAATATTTTCTCTCTTTTTATCTAACTAAATTGTGAATGCTAATTCTTGTTCATATTTCAAATGATATTCTTTCTTTTCTTTCTATGTTCAGTTTACCTCTAAAATGCAAGTATCCCTAGTAGGACATAGAGCTCTGAGAGAGTCGAAATAAAATTAAAAAATAATATATTATTCTAAAATAATCAACAATTATAGAAATGGGGATAATATATAAATGTCATCAATATTCAATAGAATATAGGTATATTAAAATTAATTGCCATCTATCGTTAGAATTTTACACAAATAAATTTACTGGCAATGCGCTTCTTTTAAATATCATCATATCTCGGTAGAGATAATATTTGATGATATTTAAAAGAAGCTTATTGTCAGTAAATTTATTTGTGCAAAAAAAAATAATATAGGTATTTTTCATATATATAAGCAAATGAGAGTATTTTAAAAATATATACAATATACATAATCAAATTATTAAGTATTGGTAAATAATAACGGCATTAAAAATTATGCAAACGCGCGTCATCTATCATCAGAAAAGTAAACTATTTAATGCAAATTTTCCTTTTTTCAAATAAAAACAATTTCCATAACTGCATAATACAACCTTTTGTACTACTCTTATTGCGCTAAATAATTTACACTTCTAAATTACTGACTATATAAATAATATTGATAATAATTTTTAATGTATGAATGCATATAGAAACTTGTATTAGATAATAAAAAATATATTTTTTTATTAAAAAGGTCAATATTTATTTTCCCAATAGCCCATAATTAATCATCATGGTGCCAGGCAGTTATCTGGCGTCGATACAATAAATTACTAAGTCGCAATTACCCTTTAGACATGGGATCCATAAATAAAGAGCCCAGATGTTCAATCCAGTCTTCCAACAGATTACCATTTTAAATTAAATTTCCACAAATCAATTTATTCTTTTAGGCCTCGGCAAGCGCTATTTAATTGCCCGTTCTTACACCCTTTTATATTCCACCAACCCTCCCCCATTCCTCCATCAAGTATGGATTCTTCTGTGGTAATTATCTGCCAAACGAACTCAGTTTTTTTTAGTTTCGTTTTCACACGTTGATAAGTTTCGGAATTGAAGGTTTTTTGATTGTTTACTTTAAAATCTGGTTGTTTGTATTTTTTTATTATTTAGAAATGTGTATTTTGTTCAATTTATTTACCTGAATTTTGTTTGGGATTTTAAAAATATATATTGATATTAGTAGGAATATCTTAATCGTGTGTGTGTGTGTGATCAACTGCTTATTCATTTAAATTTATCTATGATTGTATTTTTATTTTCTTGAAAAATTATATAATTAATTCATATTTATTTAAATTACAATTTAAATATGAATTATTAAAAAATATATAAAATATAGAATTTGAATTGTATTTGATGATTATGATGATTTTTGGCTATATAAACATTATATTTAAAAGCAAAATAAAAAAAAAAGTAAGGTGATTTTTTTTTCAAATCAAATAAATTCTCCAAAGGTAATCTATTATAGAATGATTTGATTGTTAATATTATACATAGAAATATGATACGATGTATAAAAATTCCATCTTTATACTTTAGGAATTAGCATTCCAGCTATATATGATAAAGAAAAGGAGTTTATAAACGAGATAGTTAATAAAAAGTTCATCTTTTTATTGTACATAGAAGTATATGCCCGTTGAAGAGCATAATTTTCCTCAAAAGCTTGTGAAAACAAAATTGAAAGAACCTCTTTACCTTAATTTTATTTATTCTTTCTTTTTCACATATATATGTGTGTGTTATATAAAATGAGATTTCTGTTGATTTTAGATCATGTTGAGGATTATGGTATGGAAATGCAGTCGTGGTTAAAATCTTGAAATAATAATAATAAAATGGTTTTGATCAGAGGTTGCTTTAATTGAGCTAAGGAATATATATAAAATACAAAATTTGGTGAAAGTAATGCCTGACTTAAGGCGTAAGAATCTAAAAAATGAAAAAGTTATTTACATAATGTTTAAATGTTTTGAGCCAGCCATCGGGAAAAAACAACAATGAGTTTTTATAGGGTAAGCGTTTTCTCTGGCGGTCGATTTAGCAGAATATTTGAATCAATGAAATATAATTTCAAACAAAATAATATAAATATATATATATGTTATATGAAAAATAATAATAACAGAAAAAGCCGGTGTCTATATGAAAAACAAAGGCATATCCTGACCTCTCACACGAATATTTTAGATGACAGGGGGCGTCATCTAGTAGAACAATAATCAACTAAACATTGATTTAATCCCTAATTTAATTCCTCAATATTTGGTCAGCCTATT
Source organism: Cordylochernes scorpioides (assembly GCA_030710605.1). Lineage (NCBI taxonomy): Eukaryota > Metazoa > Arthropoda > Arachnida > Pseudoscorpiones > Chernetidae > Cordylochernes > Cordylochernes scorpioides. Next base: position 21,517,526 of record CP092881.1, on the reverse strand, counting down.
TTCTAGATAAATCGAGAAAAGCACCACGAACGCATTTCGGCCAGTTGGTCCTCAGCAGCGGGGAACAGGACGTACCGAAATAACCCAAATTTAGGTCCAAGAGGATTTCTGAGAAATAAAGAAATGGGTATTTCAATAGATAGGGTTCAGCTATCTAAAAGGTTCCCATGAACGGTCAGGATATAACTTTTTTGTTGTTTTTATTATCAGCACCTGACCTTTTTTAAAATTGTTTATCATTTTTTACTCGAAAAGCGTATTTATACAAATTTGGCCTTATATACCCATTTCCCGATTTCCCAAAAAGCCTCTTAAACCAAAATGTTGGCGTTTCGATATACAGTTGTACCACGCTGACGAGGGCCAACAGTCCTAGTAATCTTAACACTGATTATACATGTTAATATTATAAAATAATATGTTTATATAGAAAATAATATAAGTAATATTCGTTTCGAATATAACTAAGCATATAATAGCTCTATCAACGCTAATTTTTCTATAAAATATTGATAGACAAAATTATCCGCAAATATTCTATATAAACTATGTTTAGAAAAACAATAAAGAAACAATGAAACTGAAGAAAAAGTGTAATAGGTTACAATGAGCCCACAAACAGAATGCAACAATATCCCCTAATCCATCAGTGTTTATCTCCATCCACAGACAAGCTGATATCTTGCCTACCCTATCTTACTCTTCTCTCTTCATCATCAAGTCATACTATCCCCCTTCTTGTATAACATTCTATTGAATAGAAATATTACATATATATTGATATTAAAATAGAGGCATACTTTGGATCAAAATATTTTTCAAATATCAATATTTCGACGAGGCTGTTCGCCTATCTTCTTCTCGGAAAAATTCAAAACCTTGTAAGCTTATTATCCGCGTGATGCGCGCAGGAGAAATGTTCTTTTATAAAGCATATGTTGATGTGACCAATGGATTGCTCTATATTCAACATATATTGATATATGATTTATAGAAGATAAAACTATATTCAATATAGAATGAAATCGACACAACGTTATTATAACGTTTGTGCTATATTGGATATATATAACTACAAAAAATATATAAAAAATAAGATTAAATTAATATTAATATATAAAATAATTTATAAATATATATTAAAAATATATAAAAGCTTTAGTGCTTTTATGACTAGAAATTTTAAAGTCTACAATTGATAAGAGGAAGATGAAAAAGATTGGAAAGTTTACTCATAAGAGGTTCATCTTATCATTAGAATTTCTTAAAGCTAAATCAGCCCCCCGATATATACATACCACAATCGTTTATTTTGCTTATCGAGCTACATTTTTGAGTTTTTCATGATTGCTCTTAGAAACTATAACTCTAAATTAAAAATGCATACAGCATATAGAAAACTATAGAACGAAGTTTGACAATTATACCGCAAATGTTTATTTTAAACGAAAAATGGAAATTTATTTTAGGGAGAAATAACGATTATTTCTAACCTTAGAGAGATGAAGTATGAAAGGATGAATTGTGAAGAGTAATGATGAACGGAAAAATAATATAGAAAACTATACTCACTTAAATTATTATAAGGTTTTTGGTAACCAAAATAAATTAATACAAGGTATCCTGTAGCAAAAATAATATATATAATGCTATATAAATATTTTAAAGACTATTATAATTAAATTTTATTTAATAAATGTGAGATGTACGCAAAAATATTATAGTATATTATTTTGAATAATTTAGATATGCAGATCTATATGATATGGAATTATAAATGTTTCATAGAGAAATGGAAAGCTATATCAAAAAGAACAGGAGTACATTAACAAAACGAGAAAAACATACAAAGGCTTTTATATAAAGTGACTTTAAATGTTGTTACAATCCCGGCTCAACGACCTATCTGGATTCCTTACTCTGACAACATGACACGGTTTCTTTTTGGGGTTGTGAAATATCACCTTTTAAAAATGTCATAAATATCGACTCGCAACTGAGAATGTTAAAAGGTAATGACATAAAGATATTTAGCACTTTTTATTAATGTTTATCTATCTCATGCGATGTAATAATAATAATTATTATAGAATATATATTTTACACAAATAAATTTACTGGCAATGCGTTTCTTTTAAATATCATCAAATATTATCTCTACAGACCTTACTGCAATGATATGGGTTATTGAATGAGATGGCTTGGCTCATCAGTAGTGAACCCTCTCAGCGGTTTCGCCAAATTAATCTCTAGACCGCTCTACTATTGTATTGGATTGGTTTGGAGTATACCTTGTATTTTCTATGGAAGGCAGCTTAGGGGTGTTTAGTGAACTATGGACATAAGCTTATAGGTCTGTAGAGATAATATTTGATGATATTTAAAAGAAGCGCATTGCCAGTAAATTTATTTGTGCAAAATTTTAACGATAGATGGCAATTAAATTTAATTTACTAATAGAATATATATATTGATATATATACTCTTTTCTCATATTAGACTAAAATGTCTTAATAAAGCTTTTTGTATTTGTTATTGATTATATATATATTGAGGAATATTTCTTTAAGAGGGAATTTGTAAACGATTGATGATTGACACTATTTAGAGCGTCAGTTTTTCGGTTGTAAATAAATAAACTTTGTATTTTGCTCTCTCTTTCTTAGATGAAAACATCATCAGAGTGTCTAGATCATCAGCCGAGAGTTATTTATTCTATGAAAGTGAATTGACAGCGCTAAAATAGTTTTAAACATCATTTACATTGTATTTAAAAGTGAAAGTTGTATAAGCTTATGATTTTGCTTTGTTTTGAAAATGAATCGATATTAATTCCATATATGCTTGAATTGAATATTACACCTTACACCTATATATTTTATTGCCTAAAAGGAAACACAACCAAACAAAGAAAAAACTACAATTGAAAAATGATTAGATAACTAACTAACTAAAAAAAAGCATAAATAATATTAAAAATGATGATGAAAAAATTGAATATGTCTGCCAGAAAAATGCTTCTATGAATTAAAAAATAGGAATAATTACAAAATTAACATATAAACTTCAAACATACAAATTGCGCGATATATTATTATAGCCAATTGAGTATTTTTAAAAATAAAAAGATGTATAAACTAATTTTATGTACACAAAAAAGAAAAGATGTATATTTATTATTATATCATATAAATAACCCTATTTATTTAATACACAGTATATTTATAACTCAATTATATGAACTATTGGCCATTATAATTTCTACACCAGGAAAAAATACAATTATGTTTAAAGATGAAAATTAACTATACTGAGAAATATAAGTTATTTAAATCATCAATAAATTTGGAGTATGGATCCTAAGAGAGAAATGAATTTCTAGAAGAATCACCTCCTTAAGTAATGAAATCTATAGGCTTTATATGCCACGAGTCAAACAGAGATTGGATATCATGTATGGCTACAACTTCTAATGCACTTTCAACTCGATTCCATAGTTATTCAATAGTAATAACTGACATGTGGAGCCAGTTTCTCGGCCACCATTTCCCAGACGTTTTCTATTGGTGACAGATCAGGAGAACGTGCTGGTCAAGTCAGCAGTCGAACATGTTATGTATGTAGGAAGGTCTGTACAATTCCGGCAACATATATACGTACATTATCTTGCTAAACCGTATCGTTTTCCAATCCTCTAATAAGGAGTAATGCTGCGGGCCATAGTATGTCGAAAATGTATGAATAGTGTTTAACGTGCCGGGAATTCGAACAAGAGATGCCCAAGGGGTGCGTCTAATGGCATCCTATACTAATACTCCAGGTGATGGGTGCGCATGATGATATCATAAAGAACGTGTAATAGTTATGGAGATCTAGTCGATTAAATTGTTGAAATCAATTGAGTGGTTAGCAACAGTTTTATCAAGCGTTAGACTGAATATCCAAACGTCCATGATTCGATCCCTGGTTTACGGCATCCTTTTTCCTCAGCAGCGAAGCACGCGATCTACATTTTCATTGTAGATCGCGAAATACATGGTGTCGCTCAAGACCCACTAGCGTTCTTCCATAAAACTATGCTGCGGTGGTAGAGGCGCCATGTACATATTGAATGTATATACATATTTTCAATGTTGTAATACCACAATTCATCTCCTTCTTTCGAGTGCTTACTATTCATTTAAATCTTTCTTCTAAAAAAATATCATCTTAATGATTCCATTTACAATACAGAAATGCACAATATGTAATGTTTACAATTGTAAAATACCAATTTTAGTTATCTGGCAATACTATTTAAATAAAAATACCTACACATTGAATAAAAACCAAATCCATTTACGAAACCAAAATGCATTTTATATAACAGTTTGTGTAGAAAGAGTTTAATTTTTCATTTAATTCTCTTTTATAACACATTACATTGTTTCTAATGTGTTGCTTATCTTTTTTCACTAATGCGATCTTATCTTATAAAAGTTTAACTTATTTCTGGATTTTTCTCCGACTAAATTGGTTTCCTTCTTTTCTTTGAATTGTTCTTGTAAAGTGAAAATTCTTTTTCTACCTTAATTAAAGGTTTTATAAAAGAGAGTACTATTCTCTCTCGCCTATATCACTCCACTACAAAACGTTCTTTGCGCTGAAATATTTTCTCTATATAATTAGAATATAGAGAACAAATTAGAGACTTTAATTAAATTCCTGGAGGCCATTAGAATTCTTTTACCTAGTGCTACTTTATGTCTTACTAAATGGCCCAGGTTACTGTCTTTATGGTCTTATAGTACAACTTGGTAAAGATAAGAATATATATTAGTCATTATATTACTCTCTCTCTATATTATGTTTCTAATGTTTGCAAAAATGTTCTACTCTTAAAAAAAAAAAAAAGAAACGAGGGTAATTCAGACGGCGAACAAAACTATTGTTTTGAATACTTTTTTCCTACTTTTATATTCAAATAAACCTTTTAAAGTGTATGCGACAATATAAAAAAAGTTAAATTATAGAAGATAATTATAAATTTACCCAATTTAGATAAAACACAACTATGAACATTCACTAGGGAATGCGACAATATATATATATAGAAGCAATGGGCGCTTCTCCCGTCAAAATTAACGTCAGAATCTGACGCCATCTATTGACCGTCGCCGCAACTCGCGGCATCGGGTCGGTGACAAAGCCACAAACACCAACTTTGGCGAACTGATAAGCGTCCACCTAGAGACCATGGTTTCGGGCTAAATGCCCTCGTCAGTCTAGGGCGGACTTTATTCCATGAGATCCACACGGGATCTAATGGAATTCTCACAATCTACCAAAGAGGTGTTTTACTGGCAATGTGGCTGGGCCAAATCTATTGGCAAAACATAGATGGAAAATTTGCCGGGAGGAAATTAATCCATAGAAGCAATGGGCGCTTCTCCCGTCAAAATAAAAGTCGGAATCTGACGCCATCTATTGACCATCGCCGCAAATAGCGGCCTCGGGTCGGTGACAAAGCCACAACACCAACTTTGGCAAACTGATAAGCGTCCACCTAGAGACCATGGTTTCGGGCTAATGGCCCTCGTCAGTCTAGGGCGGATATATATATATAAATATCATACCATTATAAATGGAATATTATTTAAAGTTAGTATGGTATTTAGCAATCATTAGATCTCTATCTTACTTTTATTTAAAACATGTAGCATAGATACAGTGCTTATAAATAATAAATATATAGGTATTTTCATGCAAGATTAGCACTCATAGTAGCAAAAAAAGATTATATATATACCAGACGAAGTCTCAAACCTGTCAAGTTTTGACACTGAGGTAAACTTCTTCACTCATAGTAGCAATGTTTTTTTTAATTGGGTTGTCGAGCATAAACGTTTATTAACTGGCAATTTTTCGAGAATTATTTTCATTTTTAATCTACAAGGCGCGATATTGAAGTATTTCCCCTATTACAGAGTGAACAAACAAAAACAAATTAAAACATAGGATTAAAAAATATAACAAATATACGTGTATTTATCGACAGAGTTTATAAAATTTATATAGACAACGTGGTTGATATAAGAGATTCAAATAATTTAGGTTAGGGAACAATCGATGTCTCACTTTCTGTAAACTTCGGTCATTTTTTTGATAATTTAATATCTTTATTTTTATGTGCTATGATACCACATTTATTTGAAACCTGATCTTATATATATTACATATAGTTTTATCTAAGTTTATTTGCATACCTCTCATTAATAAAAAGTACAGTAATTAATAAAAAACACACGCAAATTATCGACAACACAACAAAGAAATCTATTGGAATATAGTAACAATTTTAACATAAATACAATAGGCACATGTGCAAACATACAACACAAATATTTTCAGGGAAAAAGACAAATGCACATAAAACGGCTGAAATTTAGAACGGAAACGGCGTTTATGGGAAATTGAACATTTATTCAACAATTGCAGCTGGACGTTTGGCACGCTATTGAAACCTGGTGTGACATCTTTCCAAACTTGGCGATATTTCTTTGTTTTCACCGATGAATAATGGAGGCGTGGAGAAACTATCAAATATTCCTCAGGCTGGGGATTTAGGCCTTCGATGAGGTGCCACTCTCATCAATATTGCTTTCCATTTCTTCCATATCATCGAGCCTCTAGATCGTGCTTTCTTGATAATGGTGGGATTAATGGCCTATTGGATTCCTGTTTTAATATACCTTTGTTGATGTTTGATAATAAAATTTATTTTTGTATCTCACTTGAATCATCTCTTTGTTTTTATTTTTGTGGAAATATTTTTAGAATTGTTCCCTCGAGTTATATCTAGTTTTATTTTTAGAATTCCTTTTAAAACGTATTTCTTTATCTTATGTAATTGCTTTAAACGAAAAGAATTTGAATAATTCAAAATTTATAACAAATTATAATATTTTATAAAATTAATGTATGATAATGTATGATAAAATATTAATATAAGTCACTGATGCTATTCAAAAAAACTCGAGTACTAATAATGACCATTTATATTTTATCTTGAAGATAGATGTTGATTGGCTAGAATTCATATTTATTTATAAAATAGACACCTGGGCCAGTTAAATTTTTATACTGTATATACATTTTTGATAAAACTTTAACTAACCAAAGTGTCTAATTTTAAATTCATATTTTATTATATAAAAAAGAATTGGATTTATACTTTTTTGTGTATTAAATGTGTGTATATATATATGTTGTAAAACTATTTTGTGATTTCAGAGGATTTTATATAGATTTATTGATCATTTGCTTGATCCCGGAATTCATGAGCATGTGACATTGTTCGGCAGTCGTGGCAATTATTAAATAAAATTAGTTATCAAAAATAGCTTCAATTGAACTAAAGGAATATATATATATATATATATAAACATAATTTGATAAAAGAACTGCCTGACTTAAGGCGTATGAATAAAAAAAAATGAAACCTTATTTACATAATGTACAAAAGTTTTGAGCCGGCCATCGGGAAACAACAACAATGAGTTTTTATAGGGGAAGCGTGACCTCTGGCGGTCAATTTAGCAGAGTATATGAATCTATGAAATATAATTTTGAATATTTTTTCAATATAACATATATAACCACCAAAACACTGGTCTTTGATGCTTCCTGAAAAATCATGAAATAGGTATTTAAGGCCGATAGGACGTGTGAACACCAAATTATGTAAAGAAATTAGTACAAAAGTGATATCCAGCACCTTGATCGTGAACCTTAATCAACTTATGTTTATATTTTTTCCCACAGATGGCGCAAGCTAGCAGCAAGCTTTAGTTGCTCGATCAGAAGATACCTATTTGTTATTTTATCCATTTATCCCAGTACAATTTTACTTGTATACTATTTATTTCACATAGTTTGGTGTCATCACGGCCTTGCAGTTTATAATAGCAGTTTCATGATTACCAGGATGCCGAAAAAGACTATTAACCTGGGGCAGTATTCGAAAATATATGCACGACTCCATATAGGTTATATGCATGTTACGTTAAAGCGCTGGTTTTATCCAGAATTTACCCGAGGTCATCTATAGAGTGGTGTAACTTGGACTTTGACCTGGTATTAAATAGCCGCCTCTAACATGAGGAACAGACGCCTTGTGCAGCCGCTCCTAACATGGAGAACAGACGCTGCTGATTAAAGGTGCAGGATAAGTGAAAAGTACTCGAAAAGGCTCTCTCCACGCGGGTTGTTCCCAGGGTAGTCCTCGTACCTTTCTCTTTCCCCTACGACCTACTTCTCCATAGTTATTCTATCGGATCCTACCAAATGTTCGCATTTTTACCACCTAAAACAACCCATAACTGCTTGAAAATGGCAATTCTAATGTAAATATACGTATATACTTCGTTGAAACTATTTGTTTAGAGTTTTAATATTATATATTATAACTAAGAGAAAGAGAGAGTATATATCTCTAGATGAAGATCCTAATATATAAGCGGGATAATCCGCTTAAATTATTAAAGACGTATTGCAAATTATATTGACGACATTACTGAAAGGGTTTGTTAACAGGCCATTCCAATATTTTTTCCATTTAAGTAAAAAATACTAGAAGGTTTTGTTATATAAAAAACAAAGAATTGCACTAAATAGTTTTATTTCATGTACAAAAATATGTGTTTGAATATGCTAGTTGAAAATAAATTGCATGTTTTAAATTTTCTTTGTATTTGGTAAATTGTCACTGATTGATTACCATTCTGTTCAGAATATTTAAAAATTGCTTTAATAACAAAATAAATTCACTCTACCGAGAAATCCGTTGACGTGTATATAGAATTTTTTTTTTTCATTTTGAGAATCATACATTAATATAAATTTTTCTCCATAATCAATAAAATGTATATTGTTATATGCAAATACTTTAGGTATGAGAACTTAAATTTTTGAAAGGTGATTAAATTTCACTTATTAAAAATAAAAACATATTTGCATATATTCTATGTCGTGCGGACATTGAACATTTGTTTCATTCTATTTATAAATTTGCACTGTGTTAAAGACTTATATCCCCCTATTAAAATGCCCTCCATTATAATTCGAGAAATAGAGAAAAAGCTGCCTCTCCCATGAGAATATATTAGCATAAATTATTAGTTCTATTTGCAATATAACATTCTCAGTGTATTAAAAAAACAACGTCAAAAATTCAAGAAAATAAACACGTCTTCCTGGAAACCATAGTTTTTGACTATAAACTTCGAAGTTCTTGTTCAGGTTTTAATTCCAAGAGATCCAAACGGTAATAAAGTTATCTTTTGGATATCCAAAATAGATGTTTTGATGAAATTTTTCGATGATAATCCAATAGCCGAACGTCTTTTTCTTTATAGCGTTGATTTAAAATGCGAACAATGTTCATACAAAATCGTATGTAAGTAAAAATAATATAAATAAAAATATATATAAAATATATTTTTAATTAAAAAGGCATATATTGGATCAAAATATCATTTATTTTACCAATATTTCAGTTGGCTAAACGCCAACCTTTATCAAGATGTTATAACATTTTGAGGTGTGTCAACAACAAACTCAGCGCCACATAACGTCAACAGCATTAAGTTTTAAAAAACATAATTTGATTAAAGTACTGCCGGGCTTAAGGAGAAAAGAACAAGAAAAACAAAAGATTATTTACATAATGTACAAAAGGTTTGAGCCGGCCATCGGGAAACAACAACAATGAGGTTTTATAGGGAAAGCGTGACCTCTGGCGGTAGATTTAGCAGAGTATTTGAATCTATGAAATATAATTTTAAATAAAATAATATTTTAATATAACATATATCTAGAATTATATTTCAACCCGTCTGTGAAACGGCGAATATGATTCTCTGAAATGTCATAAGGTAAAAATAAATTTTGTTTGACGTAAATAATACATATTTTATAAAGGTGTCCGTTACTGCATTCATCTCACATTAGAGGTCTGTTTGAAGATATATCTCTGAATAGAAAATATGAATATATTCGTAAAGAATTCTAATTTTTCTATTGAAGTAATATCAAATTACCAATACACCAAATATCGAACATCTATATCCTTACTAAGAGTTGAATTCTATAATGTGCAAATATGTGTGTATAGTGAGTGAATCATTAAAATGATGCATTAGCGCGTTATCTATTATAAGAAGTATAAACTACTTTGACGCGTTTAAAAAAATTGAAATTAAACAATTTTCAACTGCATTTACTGCCTTAATTTCAGAAGAGTATTGTTCGAAACATATTATGAATTCACCTCTGATGAGCAAGGCCCTCCCATTAATCTTTCCATTGCAGTTAGGGCAGTAGAAATTGTTTAATTTCAAAAAGAATCTTACGCCTTTAAAATAGTTTCGAATTTTGATAACAGATGGCGCGCTAGTGCATCATATTATAAATGAATTCATAATTATTTGTATTTTTACTGTCCTCAAAGCTTATATCTATAGTTCATTCAAAATACATCTTTTCAAGAGATCAGCTTTAGTATCGTTATAAGGGCAATACAGCCCAATGCAATATTACAGCGGTATGGTAACTTAAACTCTCAAAACCGCTGCGAGGATTTACAACTGATGACCAGCCTTTTATTTAAAACAATTTAAACGCGTCAAAATAAAAAAATTAGTGTTATAGGTAATTAGATTTTATATTTAAAAAAAAACATAAATACATAACAAGAAGCCTTTGGGACTAAAAATATTTTTGGTCGCAGTGGTACACCCTACTCCACGCTGACGAGCGTCAACAGCGCGAAACGCGCTCGGGGATGGCTTTATATGATTTATCAAGAAATTGGGTTGACTAAATATCAGAGAACAGGCTAAATTAATGTTTATTTGATTTCTGTTCCACCAGATGACGCTCTGCCATCTGTAAAGCACATGTGTTCCTGGTCAGTATATGCCTTTTTTAAATTTTAATATCAACACCTGACCTTTTCATTTGTTTTTTCATATATATAAATATATATCAGTGAAGGTGCTTCTTGAATCTTGAAGATATAACAAACTCTCTATATACCCATCTAATTCAGAAAATTTAATATCTTAAACTTGAATCTTTTTATCTTCGGAATTTAGAGAGAGGATTAGATAAGAAAATTTAGACAATAAAAATGTTCCCTTGTGTATAGGAACCCAGTTTATATTACCAATAAACCATGGGAATAACCTTTAGATAAACAGGTTTATGTATAATAAAATGTTTTAAGTATCTATATGTGCTATTTTCATTACGTAGTGGTTCTGTAGTTAGGTATGGGAATATAACATTAGACAATTAAACATTAGAAATTAATTCCTAATTTAAATCGATAATATATTCAAGAGATTTTTATTGTTATATATATGTATATATATATAAGTAGAAATATATATAATATAAATGAAAGATAGTTGGTATTAGATAAGGAGTAATGATAATTGAAAATAAATTAGAAAATATTACTTTTAAGGTATCAAAAAGGTTTTGTATTTTAAGTAACAACATAGGGTTATAACAAGCTCACGCTGTAGCATCAGCAGTTATGCGTCATAGATGCAGAACATTGTCTATACAATTATAAATATATATATATGACAAAACGAAAAAAAAAAAGATAAAAAGATCAGGTGTTGAAATCATTTTATTTTTAAACATATATATATGTTATATAAAAATGAATAGAGAGAGAGAGAGAACTAATTATGCAAAGAAATAACATGCTTATGAAATATTTAAAACATAAATTGAGAGAGGTATCGCCTGATTTAAGGCTTAATAAAAAATAAAACAAAATATTATTTACATAATGTACAAAAGATTTGAGCCGACCAGCGGGATACAACATCAACGGGTTTTTATAGGGCAAGCCTGACCTTTGGCGGTCGATTTAACAATATTTGTATCTATGAAATATAATTTTAAACAAAACAATATTTTAATATAAAATATATATATTATGTTTTTACATAAGTATATTATCATAATTAATGCATCAATGCAAATTAAAATGGTAATGAAAGGCTAGTCTATTCTCACTATATCTGTTTCAATATATAATTTATTAATATATATTTTATTTTTTAGAAATTAATAGATACTTTTTTGAGAGGTGATATATTTATTTAAAAGTCGAGATCTCATTGAGAATGTATTCAACCCCAATACATAACAACATAATATTTATTTTCAGAAATGCATGCAAATTTATTCACTAAATGGAATTATCAAGCACTTTTCTTTTTTAATTTTACAATTTGAAAAAATGTTCTACCGGCTTCACTGTGATTTTAAATATTGTGAGGGTTTGTTTATTAGAAGGGAACTGCCTCAGAACTGTCGCGAAGTCTCACTGGTTTATAATACCATAACGATTTTTAGAAGGTTATTTTGTCTTTCACGATTATATCTATATATCCGACATTTTACTATGAATCCTGTTATGGTATTCATTCATCCCTATATATATAGTCACGACCGTCTTTCCTCATCGGCCTCTGTCACGGATGCGCGCGCACAGGGAGGTCACGTGCTCGCCGGCTCCCTCGAGCCGGATTTGAACCAGCGACCTAAGGATCACCGTTGTAACATCTACAGTCGGGTAAAACACGGGCGTTGCCCGGGTCATTCGGCTAGCAATATTATAGGCATGAGCTTCAAGTAAACAGAATTACATGTAAATTATTTATTCATAACCTATTTTATGCAATAATATATTTTATAAAATTGGGTTTCTCAAATTCTCTTAAATAAATAATTTTTGATTAAATATTGGTATATATATTACAAACAAAATATATTTCTGTTGATTTTGGAATATTATTGAGTTAAATAAATATTACTTGCTGATTGATATAGAGAATTGAGCATTTGCTTGAGGTTGGTATACATGAGTATTTAAATTGGAGTGGTGGTAAAATAATAAAATTAACTTTGAATCACAATTTTTTTAATTGAGTTGATAGAAATAATTAGGGAATAAATACCTGATTTGAAGCGTAAAGAAGAAATTAAAAGATCACATATTTACATAAGCACAAAAAGATTTGAGCCGGCTAACGGGAAACAACAACAATGGGTTTATAAAGGGAAAACCACGATATCTGTCGGTAGATTTAAAAGAGTAATTTGATCTGGGAAATTTAATTTTAAATTAAAATATATATTTTAAATAACATATATGCATATATGTAACAATATCAGGCAAAATATTAAATGTGCAGCATCCGGTGGAATATTACCGACAACATCTATGTGCGATGTAACAATTATAAGCAATTAAATATGCAATTCCAGGTTGAAAAATACCGACAACAACTATATGTGATGTGAAAATTCCAAGCAATTGAATGTGCAGTGCCATATTACCGACAAAAATATGCGCGAAGTAACAATTATAAGCAAAATATACCGCCAATCACTATTTTTATTTGAAAAATTCCAAGCAATTGAATTTTCAGTGCAGGTAAAATATTACCGACAAAAACTATATGCGAAGTAGAAATTCTAGGAAATTAAATGTGCAGTTTCAGGTGTAAAAATACATCCAATAACTAAATGTGAAGTAACAATTCCAAACAATAAATGTGCACTGCCTGGAATATTACTGACAAAAACTATATGCGAAGTAGAAATTCTAGGAAATTAAATGTGCAGTGTCAGGTGTAAAAATACATCCGAAAACTAAATGTGATGTAAAAAGTCCAAGCAATATATGTGCAGTATCAGGTGAAATATTACAACAAAAACAATGTGCAAAGTAACAATTATAAGCAAATAAATGTGCAGTGTCAGGTGTAAAAATACATCCAATAACTAAAAGTGATGTAGAAATTCCAAGCAATAAATATGCAGTGCCAGGTTGAAAAAATACCGCCAATAAATATATGTGATGTAACAATTCCAAGCAATTAAATGTGCAAATGTCAGGTGAACGAAAAAGGCCACATGGGGATAATAGATTACCAAGATGCTGATCAATCAATCCTTTGTCGATCACAGTCTCATTTCAACATCTTATCAAAGTTTACTTAATAAACTCTTCCTGGAGAATAAACGGGAGGTGAAATTTCTAGAGGAACTCTTTATATTTCCACTACAATTATCATCATTTTTTATGAAGTTATTGGTTTTTTTATTGTATAATATTGGCTCATATCCTTCAAAATATTTAGCCCTTTTAATATCTAATATTATTTTATCACAGGGGAATATAAATATATAAATGTTATATAAAAATAATAATATGATGCACGAGCGCACCATCTGTTATCAAAATTCGATATTAATTTAAAGGCGTAAGATTCTTTTTGAAAATAAACAATTTCTACTGCCCTTACTGCAATGGAAAAATTTGATATTTTCGGAAGAGCGATTGCTTGAAGCATATTATATATTTATAAATGTATGTAATTCTACTGTTCTCACAAAGCTTATGTCCATAGTTCTTCTAAAATACCCATTCCAAGAGTCTAACAACAGTATCACTATAAAAGGTAGTGTCAAAAATGCAATATAACAGCGGTATGGTAGATTAAACTGCCCAATTTTAAAAATAATAATATTTCTATTGATTTTGATTATCTTGATAATCATGCTATGGTAATGCAGTCGTGGTTAGAATATTGAAAGTATAATAAAAATAGTAAAGATTAGAAATAGCTTTAATTGAGCTTATGGAATATATATAAAAAAACATAAGTTGAAAAAAGTAATGCCTGGCTTAAGACGTAAGAATAAAAATAAATAAACTTATTTACATAATGTACAAACGGTTTGAGCCGGCCATCGGGAAACAACAACAATGAGTTTTTATAGGGGAAGAGTGACCTCTGGCGGTCGATTTAGCAGAGTATTTGAATCTATGAAATATAATTTTGAATAAAATAATATTTTAATATAACATACATATATGAAAATATAAGAAAAAAGGTCTGGATATGTCTTTTTGTTTTAAATACATCTATATGTATATTTATAAAATATTATATTATATTGGACTTTTTTGTAACATTTGTCTTGGAACTAATTATCTTTCTGAATCTATGAATTCTAAACAAATGAAGGAAAGAACACGTGGACATTGAAGAAAGAAAAAAAAAGGAATATTGCTCATTTATGTGATAATTTAATCGAAAAGTGGGGTTCGACTAATGTAGATGGTGTTACCCACACCATGATACTTGCTTTACGACAAAAATGACGCCTGATAAAAAAAGTAAATTTGGGCCGATTACCTAGGTGTTTCTGAATCTAGAATAACATATATATGTTATATCTTTATAGATAAAAATCAATGTTTGTATGTTTGTTTGTTCGTATATGTCCGGTATACAAATTCGCAGTAGTTCACTACTTCCAACCAAAATTTCCATACATAGGTAAAGAGATACGGGGAAGACGACAGGCTATTTAAAAATATATATAAATCAATTATTAAAACTATATATTCAAATTATTCTACTTAGCTCACGAACAGCGCCCTCTATCAAAGATTAGATTAAATTATGCTGATGCAAACAAATAGATAATGCTAATAACAAACAATTATTTAAAAAAATCTTATCTAAATATATATCACTCGGGTAGATATGCACACGGGTCAATCCCGGGGCGAAGCCCGGGTCACCCGTCTAGTAAAATATAATTTTATTTAAAAAATTATATTTCATAGATTCAAATATTCTGTTTATATATACCACCAGATGTCGGGACTATCCCTATATGAAAACGATTGTTGTTGTTTCTCGTTGGTCGGCTAAAAACTTTGTAATTATGTAAATATTCTTTTGTTTTCCTTGTTCTACTCGCCTTATGACAGATAGTACTTTTATCAATTATGTTTTATATATATTCCTTTAGTTCAATTAAAGCTATTTTTGTGATAATTATATTTATTAATATTATTTAATTATTATCACGTCTGCAGTGCCACATGCTCATGGATTCCGGGTTCAAGCAAATGATCAATTAATATATATAAAATCTTCTAAAATGACAATCTTTTTATAACATATATATCTACTTGTCTTTCTAGATCAATATCCTCTTGGAAAAATTCCCATCTATATATATAAAGAGACTAGAGTCGCCTCTCCCGTCAAAATAGACGTCTAAAACCAGACGCCATCTATTGACCGTCGCCGCAAACTAGCGGCCTCGGGTCGATGACAAAGCCACAACACCAGCTTTGGGAAACTGAGAAGCGTCCACCTAGAGACCATGGTTTCGGGCTAATGGCCCTCGTCAGTTTAGGTCGGACTATATTCTAGCCATAGATTTGGCCCAGCCACATTGCCAGCAAAACGCCTCTTTGGTAGATTGTGAAGATTCCATTAGATCCCGTGTGGATCTCATGGAATAAAGTCCGTTCTAGACTGACGAGGGCCATTAGCCCGAAACCATGGTCTCTAGGTGGACGCTTTTCAGTTTGCCAAAGCTGGTGTTGTGGCTTTGTCACCGACCCGAGGCCGCTAGTACGCTGCGACTGTCAATAGATGGCTTCTGGTTTTGACGTCTATTTTGACGGGAGAAGCGACCTCTGTCTCTTTATAGGCCTTGTAGAACGAGAGTGGTGTACGCGTGCGCGCGTGTTCTAGTGAAAAACACAAACATCCTCGATAAAGAGAGGCGAGTTGCCCCTCGAAATATTGGAACAATAAAAATAATTAGAAATCCAATATATGCATCTTTTTTAAATATATATATATATATATATAGAAGCAATGGGCGCCTCTCCCGTCAAAATAAACGTCAAAAACTGACGCCATCTATTGACCGTCGCCGCAACTAGCGGCCTCGGGTCGGTGACAAAGCCACAACACCAGCTTTGGCAAACTGAGAAGCGTCCACCTAGAGACCATGGTTTCGGGCTAATGGCCCTCGTCAGTCTAGGGCGGACTTTATTCCATGAGATCCACACGGGATCTAATGGAATCTTCACAATCTACCAAAGAGGTGTTTTGCTGGCAATGTGGCTGGGCCAAATCTATGGCTAGAATATAGATGGAAAATTTGCCGGGAGGAAATTAATCCATAGAAGCAATGGGCGCCTCTCCCGTCAAAATAAACGTCAAAAACTGACGTTTATTTTGACGGGAGAGGCGCCCATTGCTTCTATGGATTAATTTCCTCCCGGCAAATTTTCCATCTATATTCTAGCCATAGATTTGGCCCAGCCACATTGCCAGCAAAACACCTCTTTGGTAGATTGTGAAGATTCCATTAGATCCCGTGTGGATCTCATGGAATAAAGTCCGCCCTAGACTGACGAGGGCCATTAGCCCGAAACCATGGTCTCTAGGTGGACGCTTCTCAGTTTGCCAAAGCTGGTGTTGTGGCTTTGTCACCGACCCGAGGCCGCTAGTTGCGGCGACGGTCAATAGATGGCGTCAGTTTTTGACGTTTATTTTGACGGGAGAGGCGCCCATTGCTTCTATGGATTAATTTCCTCCCGGCAAATTTTCCATCTATATATATATATATATATATATTAAAAAACGAAAGAAAAATAAAAGATAAAAAGATCAGGTGTTGAAATCAATTTTAAAAATGGCATATCCTGACCAGGAGCACATGTGCTTTACAGAAGGCAGAGCGCCATCTGATGGAACAGAAATCAACTGAACATTGATTTAGCCTGTTCCCTGATATTTGGCCAACCCAAATTCTTGATAAATCAAGAAAAGCCATCCACGAACGCGTTTCGCGCTTTTGGCGCTCGTCAGCGTGGAGTAGGCTGAACCACTGCGACCAAAAAAGTTTTTTTGGTTCCAATGGCTTCCTGAAAAACCAAGAAATGGGTGTTTAAGGCCAAACTTGCGTGAATACGCTTAACACATGAAAAAACAATAGAAAAATAATACATTGGAGAGACAGGCCGTTTCCTTGGGACCAGACTCCAAGAACACAAATCTTCTTGGAAGTATGCAAAAGAAAGATTTGCCATGGTGGAGCATGGTCTCCGATCGGGACATCAGCCAGATTGGGAAAATACTTCCACTATTTACAGGGGCATCCAGAACTCGCACCAGAGGAAGTTCCTGGAGGCCATAGCATCAATGAAGGACCCTGCTAGTGTAAATAGATACGAAGAAATCCCCGAACCTTATTTGTCTCTTTTAACTTAATTTTTTTTTCTAATAATCGCAGTCAATTTAATTTGTTTCTTATTTTTATTTCCTTAAATTTCGTTTGAAAAACATTAAAAAATACTGCATTACAAAAAAACCTTTAATTTTCAAAATATTTAATTATATTATTACTATTATTAATTTTTTTTTTTTGTTTAATCATTATTAATAATTATTTTTGACCAATGACAAATTTGTTTCCATATGATGTACAATAAATTGTAAATTAAATTCACTGTACAATAAATTGATAAAGAGGGAGCAATCTCTCGAAATATTTTGAGAAAAAAATTGTTTTTTTTTTCTTTTACAGATCCAGGTACGCCCCTTTTTTATAATATATATTTGAGTTATAAATATTCATATTCAAGAGTTATTCATATAGAGGAGAGGTGTGTGTAGAATTATAATAGGATTATGTTGATATACATTTTAGAGTTGGTTAAGACAACGGATTACCATGGCGGATTTCCCTTCATTATTCAATCTTCCCATATAATCACATCAATAGTTTAGATCCTAATCCTATGGCCGTAACTTTAAATGGTCGATAATTAGCCTACGCTTAATCACCTCTCATATAATTAATGTCATTATATATATAACCAAATTACACAACCCTTTATAATCAGTTTATTTGTATAACAGAATGTTTGTGTGTGGTTATTAGGAGGGTTTTTTGTGTTATTTTCTGTTAAAGTATAACTAGACACACTCTAGTTCAGAATATCGTTTGTTCATTATATCTTACTTTAAAAACTATAGTAATTTTTCTATCCTATATTTGTGTGACAATCAATTTACTTCTAGAAACATATTTATCCATACTTTGATCATAGATTTAGCCTAGCTATTTTATCAGCCAACTACTGTAAAATTCTGTTGATTCAACGAAAAGAAAACTCATCCTGGAATAACAAGAAAAAACTCAAAATCATTTTATGGAGATGAATGTTCTGAATTTGGTATAGCTCGAGTTGCAGTTTCGTCTTCGAACTGAACTCTGTTAGATCAGTAGAGCTGGTCGTTAAGGAACTTTGTTTATGTCTACTTCTCCCGGTAAAATTTCCATCCTTATTGTATTTTTTGTACACGATTTTAACAGAAAGAACCTGAGTTTAAGGTAGATATATCATAGACAAAGAAAATATAAAATTTAATGCTGAAATTGAATTTTAACCGCGAGAATATTTTTCATACTAATAGCAATTCCAGTCCTTATAAATTAAAAAGAGAAATAATTGCTATATTTGTGGCTTTGATTTCTTACATTAAAGTTTATTTTACCTTAAAGGCTAAAAAGGCATATCATTAATTCAATCTAGGCTGTATAACACGATAACATCATCAGCGCTGACTAAAATTAAAGGCTGTTACATTTATAAATCTATTGAGACAAGGATCGCCTCTCCCGTCAAAATAGACGTCTGAAACCAGACCGCATCTATTGACCGTCGCCCCAACTAGCGGCATCGGGTCGGTGACAAAGCCACAACACCAGCTTTGGCAAACTGAAAAGCGTCCACCTAGAGACCATGGTTTCAAGCAAATGGCCCTCGTCAGTCTAGAGCGGACTTTATTCCATGAGATCCACACGGAATCTAATGGAATCTTGACAATCTACCAAAGAGGTGCTTAGCTGGCAAAGTGGCTGAGCCATATCTATGGCTAAAATATAGATGGAAATTTTGCCGGTAGGAAATTGATCTAAAGAGACAAGGGTCGCCTCTCCCGTCAAAATAGACGTCTAAAACCTGACGGCGATAGATGTCGTCTGGTATTAGACGTCTATTCTGACGGGAGAGGCAACCCTTGTGTCTTTAGATCAATTTTCTACCAGCAAAATTTCCATCTATATTAATAAATCTATGAATATAAAAATATTATGTTTAGTTCACACATATAACACCTAAAAAAGGTAAGTATTATTTCATATCAACATTAAAACAAATCAGGCTTCTTGTAAATGATATATTCCTTAATTACTAAATAATAGACGTACAAAAACACTGAATAATTTCTTAGATGTTTATTTATTACCAGTTGCAAACAAGACATGCTATATCCGATCTGGATAATTGCGCGTAAAACTATTTACAATAATTCATATTATAGAAGAGTAGGTAACACACAGTATTATCAAAAAGAAAATAAACAATTAATAAAAAGAGCATTAAATAAACATATCCATTAAACAAATAAGCAACAACTTAAGCAGATAAAAGAAATCGCAAGGTAGTTATTTACAGTATGTTAAGCAATGATGGAAGTTGATTTAATGAAGTTATCTGTAATAATTAGTATCATGGAGAGAGAAAGTTGATCAAGTTTAGCTATTTAGAATGAGTTATATTCTAAAGTAACTTATTAATTATTTACATTGATGTAATTCAAGTCGCATAGTAGTGTAGTTCCTCAAGCTGTGCAATAGAAATAGTTTTCATCATTGTATGTATTTAGATGTTTATAGTTTCCTTTATGTCAATTTGGTCTCTATATAAATGTTTGTGGCTTCCAGCATAAAAAAGGGTAATCTTATTACGGTGTGAAACAATAGCATTGGCCGGTTTTACGAAAAACATCAACGTTTCTAGGATATATCAGAAACGAAAATATTTTTAGTATTCATACAATAAAGGCTTTTATGATAAATACCTCAAACCTTGAAATCCGTTAAGAAATCTAGGAGGGGATTTATACACAAAAATATTCCTCAATTCTATAATACATTTTATTTATTGTGAATAATATTTTCTGGTTTTACACAAATAAATTTACTGGCAATGCGTTTCTTTTAAATATCAACAAATATTATCTCAACAGGCCTTACTGCAATGATATGAGTTATTGAATGAAAGGGCTTGGCTCATCAGTAGTGAACCCTCTCAGCGGTTTCGCCAAATTAATCTCTAGACCGCTCTACTATTGTATTGGATTGGTTTGGAGTATACCCTGTATTTTCTATGGAAGGCAGCTTAATTAATCTAGAGATTAATTTGGCGAAACCGCTGAGAGGGTTCACTACTGATGAGCCAAGCCCTCTCATTCAATAATTCATATCATTGCTGTAAGGCCTGTTGAGATAATATTTGATTATATTTAAAAGAAACGCATTGCCAATAAATTTATTTTTGTAAATTTTTAACGATAGATGGCAATTAAATTTAATTTACTAATATTTTCTGGATTTGTATTTTAAGCAAACCAATATAGATATATCAATAATTTTTATATTTCTTTTTTTAGGAAATTTTAGTAAATCATTACCAGCAGGCGAATTTGTTCTTGAATTTTAGCTTCTATAAAAGTAAACACAAAAAATAATATTTATTTATTACCAGTTGCAAATAAGACACGCTATATCCGATCTGGATAATTCGGCGTGAAACTATTTACAATAATTCATATTGTAGTAGAGTAGGTAACAGAATTATCAAAAAGAAAATAAACAATTAATAAAAAGAGCATTGAATAAGCATATTAAACAAATAAACAACAACATAAATAGATAGAAGAAATTGCAAGGTAGTTATTTACAATAAAAAAAAAACTATGATAATTAATGGAATATATTCAAAATGATCATTGTAATGTCAATTATAAATTGGAATATTAGAGAATATATTTAAATTTGAAACAACTTGAATACATAAAGGTTCTTCCCTGATTTATAATATTATAAAATAAATAAAATTTCCAGTACACAAAAAACTTAACCCTGGGAGCTTCATTCATTTTATAACACTTGAATATAGTGGTAAACAATACTGTTATCAAAATTCGAAACTATTATAGACGCGTATGATTCTTTTTTTTTTTTTAATAAACAATTCATACTGTCCTTACTGGAATGGAAAAATTAATGGGAGGGCCTGCTTCATTGCAGTAAGGACAGTAGAAATTGTTTATTTTTAAAAAGAATCATACGCGTCTATAATAGTTTCGAATTTTGATAACAGATGGCGCGCTAATGCATCATAAAACAATACTGTCTTACACAATAAGAAATCCATGGTGTTGGTAAAAGAGCAAGTTAAGAAAATAGTGTCTTCGAGATAAAGTTAGAAAGTATTCAGAGCGTATTTAAGACAATATATCCCGTGTTGGGACCATTAGACTCTATCCTCAGGCAAACCTCCAATTAAAGATGACCTGATAAGAGAATAAGATAAAATTCGCTTTTTCAACTTGGGAACTTGAAGACCTCATCGTTTTGTTTTTCCAAGAAAATAGTAAATTAATATCTTCTAACCAGATTACGTTTATAATATTTATATGAATATATGATATATGCAAAGTTATATATCATATAAATAATCTTCTGAAATATTAAATTTGTTGTGTTTTGTGTTGCATATATTCTCTAATATTTTATTATTAATTACTATATATATAAAATATTTATTTGTAAAAAATTATTATATTTATATATAGAGAATAATAATAATATCTTGTCCAATAATTTGGTATTTACGAATATTTTATTCCAATTTCATTCACGATTATTATTGAATTTTGGCCATAATTTCGGAGACACAATATTTAATCAATTCTTACCTATTTTTATTTGAAAATATCCTATGTAATATGTTGTTTTACAAATTACTTTTCACATCCAAGACTTGTATAAAAAGTAATTTATAAATTCTATTATATATATTTAATATAAATCTTTAATTATTTCTAGCACACAATACAAGTAATAATAAGCTGATTGATATAAATAATAAAACCTGTAGTTTGTTTTGTTTCCCGAATTTCTTTCCGAATACTTCACATAGGTTGCGAATCTATATTATATATATAAAAATGAATGTCTGTCTGTGTGTGTGTGTACTCTATAGATTCAAAAACCGTACATCCAATCGCCGTGAAATTTTGGAATATTATTAGGTATATCCCCGGAAAGGTTTTCGAAAAATAATTTCTTGAATATCTTTAATATCCTTAGAGTTATTTACAGATTTATAGCTTTAACTCGCAAGCAGCGCCACCTTGCGACGGAGATAGGCTTAGGTCTGCCCCACCCCCTGTCGAGAGAATGGAATCGTCCGGCCGCCGGCCGGATGGACAGTCCAAGTTCCCACCGACCAATCAGAGGGATCGAGAGGTCCTGGCGCGCGAGGGCAGAGTTGGTTTCACAGCTGTGCCAAGTAGACAAGAAGAAAGCCTCGCGGGTGACCTCCGGGAACTTCGTCCATCTTCCATAAACGACCATGATTTTATACAACTTATCGAGTATTTTTCAAGGGACCGGGAAAAAATATTCACTAGATAAAACAATGATTTTGTAATGTAGAAAATTAGGAAAGACAAAATTCAGGATGACACGGCACACAGGGACCGTGAAAAAATGAGCACTTTATCGAGAGATTCAAATTTACGAGTTTCAAAATATAAAAATATATATATATTTTTTAAATAAGTTTATAGAGAATTGTTTTAACAAATGTTCAAGGGACCGGGAAAAAATGTTCACTAGATAAAACGATGATTTTGTAATGTAGAAAATTAGGAAAGACAAAATTCAGGATGACACGGTACACAGGGACCGGGAAAAAATGTTCACTTTATCGAGAGATTCAAATTTACGAGTTTCAAATTATCAAAATATAGCTTTTTTTTTATAAGTTTATAGAGAATTGTTTTAACAAATGTTCGTTAGACAAACCTTTACTCGGGTAAAACCTCGGGCGAAGCCGGTTACATCCGCTAGTCTCTCTTTTAATAAAACTTTTAACAATTTCACAATAGATATGTAAATGTACCAGAGGACGCACATCTTCCTTTATGTATCAGAACAATAAACTGTTCATCAACCATAAAAACCTTTACTAGGGTAATTATTAGTGAATTGTGCTCTGATGCAAAATAAAGGGAGAGGTGTATTTTATGGTACAACCTATGTCATCCTTTCGTAACTTTAAGTTGTATTCTTGCCCGAAAAAATCAGCTTAGAGACTTAAACAATTTTTTGAAAATTCGATCGTTTCCATAACCCGTTTTCAAAACATATATAGAATTATTGGAATTGCAGGGACTCTTACCAGTAAATTATAAAGATGGACAACACGTGAGGTAAGATAAGTTTCTTTTAATTAAGCGAAATGCAAGCTTTCGGGACGAACGCCCTTCTACAGGCAATTACACTCCTCCCAGCCCCCTTCAAAGTACACGAGCAGTCTACTCTGTCTCATGTGAGCAGTGCTCTGCCACATATGTGGGTGAGACAGGTAGAACTGTGGCCATCAGAATGACAGAGCATTCCCGTTATATAACTAACAAAGACCCCAAATCCCTCATCCACCAACATATAGCATCTACAGGACACACATTCGATATTAACCATCCAGTAATTCACTATAGACATATCCACAACCAACACCAACGATTGGTGTTGGAATCCATAGTCTCACACAAACACAATAGCATTAATAGAAAGATCGAAATTCCCGACATCTATGGTGTTTTCTTGGCTGTAACATCTGCAACATCTTAGTTTTTCATAAAATATTAAATATACAATAGTTCCCGTCATTAAGTTAATAATTGAAATAATAGTTAGATATTTGCATTCTTCGGTTTAGCTTACTATACTAATTTTACAGCAAAATTATTGTAAATATGTTAAACACTAGCATATATCAATATTCGCTCCTACCTACCATTTGTATCTTTGCGCGTATTCATAATTGCCTGTAGAAGGGCGTTCGTCCCGAAAGCTTGCATTTCGTTTAATTAAAAGAAACTTATCTTACCTCACGTGTTGTCCATCTTTATATATAGAATTATTAATTATATATATTAGATAATAAAAAGGCATATATTGTTTTGAATAAAATATTTATTTGCCAATATTTCGGTTGGCTGAACTATAACCTTTATCAAGGCATTACATATTTGTATAGACAAATTCAGCACCGCATTAGCGTTCAGCCAACCGAAATATTGATAAATAAATATTTTATTAAATCCAATATATGCCTCTATGTTATTTAATGATTTAAATATGGATTTCTCTATTGTCAAACCATATACAGTAGACTCTCCAATAACGCGAGTTTTTACAACGCGATTTCGTACAATGCGATAAAAAAATTGCGACAAATTTATTTATACAACGCGAATTTTCGTATAAAACGCGTTATAAAATAAAATACATGATATTTGTCACTAACAATTTACCCTAACAACATTTGCGTTATACAAGTTTTATTTCGTACAACGCGAATTCCTATAACGCGATTTCATACAACACGGAACACATCAATCGCGTTATAGGAGAGTTTACTGTATATAAACACCAGGAGGTATATTCTCTTCTACATATATACATATATGGAATCAATGATATTCTATTAGGCATATATAAATATTTAATGCTATCTCACCATCTATATATGTGTATTCTTAGCTGTATTGTTACAATGGTTACAACAACAACATTTGTGTTTGTAACTGCGAGGCTCTATTGATTTATGAACGTTAATATTTACGTCTATGTCTAATTAGCTTATTACACCTAATTACAATAATATCCAATTATCCGAATATATACATTGAAAGGTACATTCTGAAATAAACATATATATATTGGAATGGTATAGAGCAAAGAGATTTGGGCTCATGTATATAGATTTGTAATTATATATATAATTATTCAAGTGTGTCTTCGCTGCGCATTTATTTGGCGTTTGTTTTGCAACATGATATATTTTGTTATGGTTATTTCTATCTGTCTTCAGGATGTCCTATACCTATTAGATAAAAGGAAATAGGATTTTGTACAAATAATAAATGATTTGATGCACACAATATTATTTTGTATTGTGGAAATTATTGTATGCTATCACATTTTTTTCAAGTATTCCATGAATTTGTGTCACGCACAATAGTTCCGAATGGTTGCTCCTCTCCCTTCATACGTAAATTGAAATCATATATTTCTGTTTTATTATCCCAGTACGAAAGGTACTGTTGGTAATGAAGAATGTTGAGCAACAACACATTTTGCAAATTCAAATTGTAAATCAGCCTGTATACCATATATTTTGGCTATACTCTGATCAGTTCAGGGGCTGCGTCGATTTAATGACATTCTACGAGAGAATATTTGAAATTAGTTGAATTTAAAAATATAAATATTTAGTCTGGTGAGGTGGAAGTGTTGAAAAGTAGGCCAGAATCCAATTCAAGATATTGGAAGGACGACATGCAGGTATTGAAAGAATGTTATCTGGTATTTTTATATGAATATTTTGCCGGTAGAATATCTATATATATATAAATCAATGTTTGTATGTCCGGTATACAAATTCAAACGAAAATATCCATACATAGGTAAAAAAATACGGCGAAGACGATAGGCTATTTCAAAAAATATATAAATTAATTATTAAAACTATATATTCAAATTATTCTACTTAGCTCACGAACAGCGCCCTTTATCAAAGATTAGATTAAATTATGCTGATGCAAATAAATAGATAATGCTAATAACAAACAATTATAAAACAAATCTTATCTAAATATATATCACTCGGGTAGATATGCACACGGGTTAATACCGGGGCGAAGCCCGGGTCACCCGTCTAGTTGATCTATAAAAATAAAGGTCACCTATAACTTGTAAGACCCCGAGTGAACAATAAAAAGTAAATACGAAGGCAGTTTTAGCAAAAATATAAGAAAAATATATACTTGGCTCTCTCTGAATTTCTAGCTGGATGCATGAGCGGATGAGGAATGCTATAGGTTGGTGTAGAAAAGCTCATTATAGAGTCTGTAACCATTTGTTTCTTTCTCCAAATTTGCCAAAAAAATTCTATTAAAAGATAAATCAACGTTTTTCAAATATATATATGACATACAATTCTAATAAAATTAATAATCCAGGGCTGAATTTCTTCTATAACTTTATTTATAAAAAGTCGGTGGACGAGTGGGTAACACCCTCGATTCCCGACAGTCATGAACCGGGTTTGAATCCCGCGTTAACATTTTGTTTAATATGTGAATATCACCTATTATTCACTGTTTCAATTATCATAAACTAGGTTGCTCTTGTTGAAGGGTACCTAATAAAGTGATTTTTGGAACAGACGTAATTTTATTTCTCTAACTTTTTCAGCTAACAATTCTATTCAACAGATAAAACTAGGAGTAAATATTCTCGCCCCATACGGCATGAATAGTAGACTTTATTGTTTTATTAAATTATAAATCAGGGGAAGAACCTTTGCATACAATACTATAAATATTAGGAAAAATGTAGGCATAATCTATGTTTCTTCCATATTCTATATCCTACGCAATCTTGTAGATATCTATGAGTTATAGACTTTTAAAATGTTAGATCTGTTTTTGGTGGGTTAACAATATTGGACTGTTGAACTTGCTCTACTCCTAGAACCGTTGTTCTCTACTCTTTAGACTGTAGGGTAAAATATTAATTTTGGTTAGAAACAGGAGGATGTCTCAGGTGTCCAAGCTATTCCAGCCGTAGTTCGTAGACATCGTCTGTTAAATATTGTTTTCAACTAAAATTATATATTTGCTGCAACCATCCAAGACATAACCAAATACTGTTCCTAGAGTGATTAAATATAAACTCTTCATGATAATAATAATATTTTGAATATAGATAGAGAATTCTTCCTGATTTGAAATTAAACGAAAAACATGGTGAAGGAATTCGAGTTTCGTTTATTGATGCATAGGTGCAAGCCTTCGGATAAAAACCCTTCAACAGGCGAACAATTTGTTCGCCTGTTGAAGGGTTTTTATCCGAAAGCTTGCACCTATGCATCAATAAAAGAAACTCGTCTTCCTTCACCATGTTTTTCGTTTAATAATATTTTGAGTTTCAAAGGGTTATATGTTAGTTGTAAGTCGAATTGGTCTGATATTGTTAAGTTTTTCTTTTAGCAATGCATTTTTGGTTTTACAGGTGAGTGAATCTAAATACAGGATAATTTTAACTGCTTATGGTTGTTTTCAGGTTCAACTCTCATTTTTTTGCTGTTAGCTCTTGATTATCTTTAAAATAATATGATAAACAAATTAAAGTTATATTAACCTATTCTAAAAGAGGCTAGTTTAAGATTTTTAATTATCTTCATCAGTCCTAGAACCATATCTTCATAGATATTATAAAATACCCATAGAAAATACAGGGTATATAGGAAATTAATTCGAATATAATGATAAAGTTGCCTGGAAATTATAATGGTGAATAAGCTATGAGGATTCGCTACTAAAGAGCCATATGCCCTGCCTCTTTATATTTTATTAATAGAAGTATAAGGGCTCGAGAAATAGCTTTAAAATCAAGAACACTTGGAAAGGTAGCGTTATTATAATTTTTAGTTTAAAGATAAGTAATGATTAATTTGTGTGTAACTAGACCTGATACAATCCAAATTCTCTAATGAACGAACATAAACAGCAAATCTCAGAAATAACATAATTTTATATGGTCCTCAGTTGGATGCCTCATGTAATATATACTTATGGACAAAACATAAGGAAGTGAAAAGTTTTGATATCGATGTTAATCGGTTTTTCTTTTAAGGAGACAGAGGCAATTTTGCTTACACTTGGTTATACAGTGTGTCTTCAATAAAGGCCACTGTGCATCAGATATATTTCAGAGTTATTGTCTGAATCCCGATATACATGCTAAAAGGTATAACTTCTTTAAGTTTTGTTCGTGTGTAAAAAATATCTAATATAATTACATTTAATTATCTGCACATAGACTATCTTTTTATAATGTTCTCATGTAACGATTATGCTTGCATGGCGCTTAAAATATATGATTATCTAATGTAGAATATATAAATCCATTCTCTATACAATATTTCCAAATAAATATATATTCACATTTATGTATATATGTGCAATATTCCTTTTGATATAAATAATAAATGCAATCTTTACTTTAGAATAGAATCCCAATCTCATATGATAGGATGAAACAGATAAACAAGATTATTTTGAAGATTGAAAAACCTAGATTCAGATTATTCACTACATATCATCCTATAAATTGTATTATTCATTGAAATATTCTATTTAAACTATATATAATAGCAATTTTTATTCATGAAAATATCATATAATATTAATAATTTACATATTGTTTTCTATATTTCTCATATTTATAGGTTGTATATGTCTTGGATTTATATTTAATAATTTTCTATTCTATATTCACTTTTGGATATTTCGCCTGAATTTATATACATTTGAAAGATTCATACGCGTTATGAAGAGTTTATATTATTAAAATAAGGTTATATTTATAGGATTCAATGGATATGTTTTATTTCAACATAATATATAGAAACACTTGAAATATAGATTATATATATATTATTTATTCCTTATATGCATATTTCGTAGAATTTTAAATATAAGTGATGAACATTGTATTGGCGCGTATATCTGCCGTTAATTTATCGTGTATAAACTATTAAAAATGTTATATATATAGTACAATATAATGCGGCTTATGATTGTAGAACGGAATTTGAAAATAATCCCGCATGTGTTTCTTTTGAACGAAAAATCGAAATTTATTCTAAGGAGAAATAACGATTATTTATAACTTCAGGGATGAAGTATGAAAGGATGAATTGTGAAGAGTAATGATAAACGGAAAAAAAAGTGTCCAGGGATGGGAAACGAACCCACAGTGTTCCGCTTACCGGGCAGATGCAATGTCCACTGGCTATTTTTCAAATTATTTCTACAATCATAAGCCGCATTATATCGTATTATAAATTACTTTATATAATATTTACGAACTGAAAAATATGTCCAGGGTAGCCTAGTGGACATGGCATCTGCCCGGTAAGCGGAACACTGTGGGTTCGTTTCCCATCCCTGGACACTTTATTTTCCGTTTATCATTACTCTTCACAATTCATCCTTTCATTCTTCATCCTTAAGGTTATAAATAATCGTTATTTCTCCTCAAAATAAATTTCGATTTTTCGTTCAAAAGAAACATATGCGGGATATTTTTCAAATGTCGTTCTACAATCTTATATTTATTATAATTATCTATTAAAATATATGGTTATATTTAATTTCTACACTCTCTAAATCATTTATAGAGGTTGAATATCCCAGAAACTAAGCCAATCTTATACCGTTTGTTATCGTTTTTCTAATGAAGAGCACAATAAATTAATCTAATTTGTTGATTTATATGCATTTTGATACATTCAAATATATATATGGTATAAACATATACGAATAAAAGATTACATGAGGAGCTTCTTTTTCGAAGAGAAGCTCCTTTTCGAAAAAGAAGCTCCTCATGTAATCTTTTATTCGTATATGTTTAACCAAATCTACTGAGTTCATGTAGTCGAAAAAATATATGGTATGTTTAAATATAATTTCATCTATATATTATCTATATAAAAAGTTTATAATAACGTCATACATTCCTTAACCGCCAACATTCATTGTGAATGCAGTTTAAAAGGTTCAGCTTTCCAAATATTCATCTTTCGAAGGACAAAGTTTGGCAGGATACAAACCTATCGTGATAACAACGTTAGAATGTTGTTATCCTATTTATAGTTGTTATAGCTGTGCTATAAGTGTAAAGTGAGGAAGGGACAATGTGCTGAGTTCTGTATAGGTAGTTTACAATCCATGACAAGTATATGCAAAATGGTTTTACAAGCATAATCCGCTGTGGCATAGCTGTATATCGGGTAACATATGTACAGACATTGGTCTATACAGTTTTTGTGTTAATCCAATCGAAGGTCTGATAAACTAGAGAATTTGAGTATATGAAATAAGAAAACTGATAAAGAAATCTATACATCTGGATGGATCTTCGATTTATTCAATTAGTCTGTGTATATATCCTTTCATCAATGTATACACATTTTGAATTTGGCGCAATGAATTTCATTGAAATGTCATGTTTGTTAGTGTTTTTATCAGAACTGATGTATCAAACTCATTAATAGACAGCTTGAATTTGCCAACGGAGAACTATTTTCACGTTATATTCGCATGATGATGAATATGATAGTTAAGCATGGATAAGATTGTTTTAAACACCCAAATGTGTAGATTTACACGTTATGTAAAATCCCGGGTTTGGGCACCACATGGGCGGTAGTGGATGAGGGCCTAGCAGCGATAGCTAGGAATCCTTGCCACTTCCTTTGTCTATAAGCCTGGTTAGTACTTTATGTTTTGGTTTGGTAGGTTGTGGACTGTATCTAGATAGGCCAGACCTTTTCAGCTGAATAATACCCTTGAATTATAGCCAATAAATTCTTTATAAAACCTACTGACTAAATAAGCAACGTCAACCTTCTTCAACCAGGGGAATCACCTAACGCTAATTATTTGGAGAACAGACTCAAAGAACTAGACCGATTCGAAGACTGATTACAGACTGATTTTATCGGCCAGCAGGCCATTGCATACAATCAAAATTTTCATATTTAGGTGAAGTAACAAATTTTACATAATAGGCGCGAACAAATATGTTACTTCACTTCTTAAGTGATTTTCCACAAGTTAATTCATATATTAGTTAGCATTTTATGGATACGATAAGATTATTCCAATGCTATTTTAGCTATCACAAGTAATTTTATTTGCATATTACTTCAAAATAATTGCTGTTTCTCTAATCATTTAATGTTACTTCATGCATTCACATGGTAAGTTTATTCATATGTCCCTCTTTTCACATGATAATTTTATACATTCGGAAAAGTTTTTACATGGTAATTCATTCGATTAACACATTATTTCAAGGAGATTTATATTTGAAACTAGAAGCCAACTAATGGACATGTCAGATAGATACACGCGGGAATTTTACATAAATGATTCTTCTATATAAATTGCATTATTATGAATTGCAAGAATAAATTAGCTTGGAAATTGAATGCAAAGAGATGTTTATATACATAGCGAGTTAATCCTCATGTCACACGTCTATCTTTCCAATACAACTAGTCACTTGAACACACATGTCGTATTAATGTAAAAGAACAGGGCACAATCCAAGTAGGATTATGAAGACATTACTTCTGCTCTTTTGAAGAAAGAAAGGTTTTAAATAAACCAAATATTCGTGGTATATTATACTGGTCTGCAACAAAATATTTTTATCTTCAAACGTTTTTTTTCTTTTCTCAAATATGATATTTTAAAAATTTCCACGTTATTTTATTAACATTCTTTTAACCTTAAATAAATATCTACTTGAATATTTATTTTTATGTTCAATAGAGAGATATCTTGCTTCAGAAATTTGAAAAGAATTCTAACCTAGCTTGGTTAAACCAATATTTGTTAGAAGTCCGTTATTTACCCACTTTATATTTAAATAAATACGAAACAAAGAAATGGGAAGTTTTAAGGTATTTTATTCAAGCATCTATCTTTCTTCTTTAACATAAATTAAAGTTTTCGAAATTTTATTATTTTGTTGACACAACGTTTTTTTATTAATATTATTTGCTAGGTTCACAAGACCCTAAGGTAATTTTTAGAATATTTCGTTTTTCATTGTTCTTAGAAAAATTAATGCGTCAAGACTAATGGTTTCTTTTGAAATAATTTAATATCATCATAAAATACAGAGTCATATTTCTAGTAAATAGCCTATTTAAACTTTAAAATATGTATGTATTTTTATACTATAGATAATTAAGGTGAAATATGAGGTTTATACAAATCATCTTTTGTAGAAAGTATTGCTTTTCTAATGGATTTTGAAATTATATTTAATATTTTTTAAAATTATATCAGATCTCCGAGGAAGTGTCGTGAGATTCAGAAATTCAACAAAATAAATACATTGTAGACGGTTCTCCATTTTGCCTGAATATATATTCATATATATCATTATCACTTGTAATGTTTTTCAGAAGGGTAATGAACAAGTGCATTGTTCTGATGTATAATAAAAGGGAAATATGATTCTTTTGGCAAATATATATATATAAAGGTTGACTTTCACGTCAAGATAAACGTCAAAACTTGACACCATATATTGACCGTCGCCACAAACTAGATGCCTCGGGTCAATGAAAAATCCACAACGCCAGCATTAGCAAACAAGGGTCCATCTGAATACCACGATTTCGAGCTAATGTCCCTTGTTCTAGAAGGATTTTATATCATTAGATTTATAAAAGATCAAATTGAATCTTCACAATCTGCCAAATAGATGTTCACCTGGCATCTGAGAAGTTTGATATCTATTTTGATGTTAGAGCGTCTATTAATTTCATAGATTATTATCCTCAGAGAAATATTTCTATCTATATTTTGGCCATATAATTTGCCTAGGTACTTTACCAGCTAAACATATCTTTGAAAGATTGTAAAACTATCATTTGAAACTTTGTTAATCTCATGAAATAAAGTTTGCTCTTAACTGAGGAGGGGGTAGTTTTGACAAATTCAGACCAAAGGACAATCTGCATACCATAATATCGGCATATGGACCTCATGTGTTTATAGGAAAACTTCGATTTCATTATATTCTTTGAGACGAGTTATGAAATCAACCAAATTTTGAAAAATAATGGATAATTGAAAGGAGAACTGCCTCTTTTGGTATATGAATATAATCCTTCCGCAATATATAATACTAGACGAATGACTCGGGCAACGCCCGGGTTTTACCAGATTAAATGCTATTATTCAAATACCATTCGTTACAATTATAAATTGGCTCCGTGGATCTTGTTCTTGTATAATATATAAATGAGTTTTAAAAATTGTAAAAAAAAAAATGCATCAGCCGGGAATCGAACCCGGGCCGCCCGCGTGGCAGGCGAGCATTCTACCACTGAACCATCGATGGTTATGAGAAATGGCCATATTTGGTTATTTATTCCATTCACAAAAGCAAACGGTGACAGAATTGATTATTAAGAATTGTTGCTTGATGACTCTGATAACTGTATATATTAATAGACCCTTCATCAATTCCTAAACCCTAGCCTGATATTATTCACACTGCTGTTTGGCTGGTCTAACATATTAATAGATAGGTTGATAGTATATATAATAAACATTAAAAAAAACCCATCAACGTTTACTTTAGTGATTTGAATTTTATGCTGGAGTCCAATAAAATCCAAAAAAATATTTTCGAAATACTTTTTCGAAAGATATAGCTTTCATCCAGAAAATAATTTTATAATATAAATAAATAATATTAGGAATTGTAGATATGAGATAAATAGATAAAAAATATCAAAAGGCAACTTAATATATGTAAAGTCTATATGTAAATTTAGTGTTAAAATTGCATATTAGCTTCTCCTATATAATAGCTTGCATCTCATCGGTCAAAACGGATAATCTTTCCATCAAACAAAGAAGAAATGCCTTCTTGTACTTAGGATAATATCTTCCTACATATATTAAAACTTATTTTTATATTTGTAAATTTATTCTATACAGAATATATATATATATGTGATATCTTGGGACCTCTGGGACCAGTGTTACCTGATGCTAGACGACCCTCGATGTCAACTCTACCGTGCAGTCGTGGTGGAAGGCGACACAGCTGGGCCAAAGGTGAAATAAACAAACAGAGATTCCACTAAGAAGCGTCTGACGTCAAGAAGGAATGGGATGAGGAGAGAGGGAGATCTTTAGAGCAAGTGTTACCTTGTTGAGAGCCAAGCGTATACTAACTATTCTTGCTTCTCGATTTAACACCACGACCTTGCTTCTTTCTAATTGGCTGACCTATTTAGGTGATTCTTTCCTAATTGGTAGGAATATGTCACATGGCCGTTGGCTATTGGTTGACCTACTTAGGTATGGTCTTCTCGAATTGGCCTTGCGGCTTTCTTTGATGGAAGATACGTCCGGCCTTGTTCCGGAAATATTGGGCGTCTCTCTACTTTTATAACTTTTGCGGGCACCAGATACCTCCGGTCCTGTCAGGAAATATTGGCTTAAACTTAGCTCGCAGGGTTTCCGGGGTCAGAAGGTTAACTGTGACTTTATTAATAGTCGGGCTCTCTTCTAGGCCTACTTCTTAGGTTTGACTTCTACTCTCACCTAAGCCTGATTAGTTTTAACCTTAATCTTCTCCTGTTAGTCTCCATTCCTTCTATCTGTACAGTTGTTATACTTTATTAGATTCTTACGCGGTACAGATTGATGTTAGTTGAGGCTTTCTATGTGCAGTACATAAGAAGTTATATACAGTCATGGGGTGGAACATGTGGTAGTAGATATCTAGACTATTTACAACAATTCCATGGTCTTAAATCATCACAGATGGCCCCGGATGTGAGAGGGTTCATATGGAGGGATTTAAGAGAGCGGAATAGGAAGACTGTTATTAAGGAAGTAATTTTTTAAAAAATTAATTAAAGTGAGTTGGTATATAACATGGGGTTAATTTCTGTATATCCATAAGAGATAATAAAGCATAAACAACTAATATTAAACATACAAGTAAAAATAAAAATATGAATAAAATATTTAATAGAGAACATATAATGATGATAGGTAAAAATATAAATGATAGGATGGGACAATCATGATCTCTTCGTGATGGGCGTTAGAAAGGGTTGAGGGGTTAGTTATTACTTGGTTGAGGCAATGTCACTTTGACTCAAGTCCCAAACCATTTAATGTGCACGGCGCGGAAAACCTAGGCCATGTTTCACATGTAAATTTAAGGACCTAATAAAGTTACAGTACCACAATCGAAAAGTAAGATAAGGGTGATTGTTATGGGTTTTAGTAATTAGTCGTTAAGACGTACGCATGCAGGATAAATGAGGGCGAAGATCAGTGACCAGAAATCAAAGTTTTAATTAGAGTCGTCAGGGGCTTAGCGAGAAAAAGAGTAAAATAAAAAAAAAAAGATGTGCCAGCGTGTGGCATGAGAGTGCCCTGGAATATATAAAAAATACAATTTGCACGTATCCAAGCCAGAAGTAGGGATAGGTAAATCTGGGGGACGGTGTGTCAAGATTGTTAATTACGAAATCAAAGTAGGTCAAGTCTAGCCTGCGAAGGAGTTAAAAGTTCCTGCAGAAAAGGGTTAGTATTTATTAAGAAGTAACCTTTAAAGTGGTTGTTTAAGAGGTTATTGAAGATTGTCCTGTTTTTAGATCATGATTTTTAGTTTGATTATAAAAGAATATATCATTGAGATATGAAATTGCGAAATTAAGGCTTTGCATATAGCGTTAAAGGATTTGAAAAATCGAAAATAGAATTGCGAAGTTAAATGCAAAGTAATCTTTAAAAAAAAGTAAAAATAGTGATGACATGATACAAAGATTAACACACTACAGCAGTATATAAGGGGTAATAGAAAGTGAAAATATTAAATGAGAAAAAACAAAAGCAATAAAGTACTCGATAGCATTGAACATGGTAGCGGAAGATGAGACAATGTAAATAACATCGAATTTATAAAGTGAGAGAAAATATAAAATGACAAAATGCAAATTAGTCATATAAGCATGAAATATAAACTTGAGATTATTAGATATGAAAGATAAAATATAAAGTTGATTATAGAATAGAGTCATAAAGCAAAAGTAAATAAGTTTTGGTAAAATAAAATAAAATGACACTAATCTAAACTGATTGGTTGACGTAAATAATAAAAAAAAAATTATAAGAGCTATATAATGATTATATACAAGATATTAAAATGAAAATTTAAAAAAAATGTTCATCGAGAAAGAAGAGCAAGTAAGATTATACATAGAAATTATATATCGTGAAAGAATGGAAAGTTGTAGGCCAAATGTAATGTTCCTGTTTTTTAGGATGGGTGGAGAGAGCTTTAAATTGTCCTCGATTGATATCTTTGGTCTTGTTGGCCTAAGTTTTTCTAACTTATCGAATTTGTTTTAAGTTTGACGTGACTCGTGAGTCACATTGTTTCTAACTGTGAAACTAACTGAGTCCTAATGTTGTCGATTTTTTGTTCCCTGCGCCACGTTTAGGTGAAAACGTGATTCTTCCTAAAGCGGCATTTATTCTGTGTGTGCAGGAGAAACACGGCGATCTATTCTAACCGATAAAGGGTTGTTGTTGTTGTTGTTGTTTTTTTTTAAAACATGTGTGGGTGTGTGTGATTTTTAGGTAAAATGTTGTCCTTGGTTCTAAGTGTCGATGTTAAGTGGACAAGTTAATCGAGGGCGAGAGAATGTTAGTGAACAGATTTGTTAGTAAATGTACGCACTAATGTTTAATTTAATAGGTAGCGAAAAATCCTTTAGAGTGACATCGGGGTGGCGACGGGCGTAACAAGATGTCGGCTGTTTGTTTGCTCATCTCCCTTCGAATATATTATTAGCGATTTCCGGCGGTGGCGGGCATATTTATTTGGGTCAGAGGCCCTTTGTGGGGGCAGCTTGCTTGGTGGTTGTCTCCCACTTTTGTAAACGCGGTTTTCTGACGACCATGAATTAGTGACATTGGGTATGCTAATTCGGACTACGCTCGGAGTTTTTATTTCTATAATGGTAAACGCAAAAGCGTTTTGATTTGTCACGTTTGGTGACAAGCGTTATGGGATTGACATAGGGAGATACAGAGGTTGTAATTATTCCGTGTGTTCAAGCATTTGTTAGATTTGTGTTTGTATTTCGAAAATTCGGATATTGTATCTGTTGATATTAAATCGAATGGTTTTTGGCGGACTTAGTAAAAATGTTATTCATTGATATCGGGTTAGAATTGAATGAAATTGCGACTATCTACGTGGACAATGTGTGGTTAAATGTGTCACCGGCGTGATGAAGGCGTCTTTGGCCTGAAGAGTGAAAGAGTTTTGTGGTGTAGCTTTGTGACACGAAGCGAAAAAATTGTAAATGAAAAGGTGTCACGTGAAGTCTTTGTTTTGTACAAAATCTAACCTGTTTTACTATGAATAACAAATTTACTAAAGTCATGGGTGCTGTTTGTACGAACATATCGAGAATTTTTATATTGTTAGTGGATATGACACGTTTTATGTGAGAAAAAAAAAAGATTGTGTGTGTGTGTTTAGTAGGGCGACGTAATGAGGCTTGTGTGGCTCGAGATTGGAGTTGGATGTTAAGTCGCGCACTAAAAATTTGTTGCCAATTAGAAAAAGTGATGTGAAAGGGTGTTGTTTATTTTGTTAAGAGCGGTTTGTCGATATTTAAATATGCATGTAAAAGGAAGGTACGAGAGAGTGTAGCTATGTTGGAATTTAACGATTGGAATAGTTTGGGAAGGCTGTGACTTAGGTTACTTGTGTCTAAAGCTACGAAAGAAAAGGACATAGGGGCGTTGAAAATGGGATTAGGAACATTATAATGAGGTTAAATAAGAGTGTTGGAGTTCACCACGTGTGAGCAACCCGTTCCAGGAGGGGAAAATTTAGTAAATGGGACAGTTGTATTAGCCTGTCCATGGGACACGTGTTGCTTGCACGAAGTGAATTGGTACAAGGTAGTTGGTAGAGGTACATTATCTTGATACAGGAGTAGCTGAGGACAGTTTATAATTAGTAGAAATCTTTTTATGGATTTAAGGAATAAAATGCCAAAAGGCAAGGGTGTATCGATGATATGGAATTTTAGATTTCCGCGTTATGTTACTTATTTTTACGTTTAAAAAGATATAACCTATGGTGAAAATATTGTTAGCTATGGCATTAATAGTTAAGTTAAATGGGTGAACAGGTATTTTCTTTTGCAAATTGGTTTCTATTATTTTAAAAGTATTCCGACTAATTATATCGATAGATGCTCCTGTATCACGTAGTAGAGTAGGTTTACATTATTGGACAGTTCAGCTCGAACGAGCAATTGTTCAGCAAAAGTTATAGAAGGAGGAACCTACTGTTGAGCTGTCTTGTATGTCGAAACAGTCCTGGTCTTGTGCCATGGTTGGAGGTTCCTTGGGACAGTTAAGAGTTCACTGCTTGCGCTGGGCTCGTGGTTTAGAGATGGTCAGGGGAGCAGGTAACATACGCTCGCGTGTTGGTAACTCGGAGGGGTGCTTGCAGGAGGTCTGGTGGCTTTCTCAGTCTTGTAGAGTATTGTAGTTGGTACCGATCTGCTTGGGCGTCGTAGTTGGTGAAGTAACTCTGCGCCTCGTACGAACCATCGTAGCGATTCCACCTCTCGCGATGTCCGGTCACGGCAGAAAGCTGATGTAGCGTCGTCGTCAACCTCCCTAGGACATCTGACACCGGCGGCGGGGGCGTGACGTCTTCCTGGCTGGGGACAATTTCCTGCGTCCTACCGAGGGTGGTTTCTTTCTTTGTAAAAGTGGTGCTTTCTCCACTTTCGTAGTCGGTATCGGTCTTCATGGGCTCCTTTGAATCCTCCTCTCTTCCCTGTTCCATCTTTCTGTACAGACAGTGGTCTATTTGCTTACTTGTACCTTGGCGTCCACTATCCTGTCGACTCTTCGGACGGGGGAGTCTGTGATATCTTGGGACCTCTGGGACCAGTGTTACCTGATGCTAGACGACCCTCGATGTCAACTCTACCGTGCAGTCGTGGTGGAAGGCGACACAGCTGGGCCAAAGGTGAAATAAACAAACAGAGATTCCACTAAGAAGCGTCTGACGTCAAGAAGGAATGGGATGAGGAGAGAGGGAGATCTTTAGAGCAAGTGTTACCTTGTTGAGAGCCAAGCGTATACTAACTATTCTTGCTTCTCGATTTAACACCACGACCTTGCTTCTTTCTAATTGGCTGACCTATTTAGGTGATTCTTTCCTAATTGGTAGGAATATGTCACATGGCCGTTGGCTATTGGTTGACCTACTTAGGTATGGTCTTCTCTAATTGGCCTTGCGGCTTTCTTTGATGGAAGATACGTCCGGCCTTGTTCCGGAAATATTGGGCGTCTCTCTACTTTTATAACTTTTGCGGGCACCAGATACCTCCGGTCCTGTCAGGAAATATTGGCTTAAACTTAGCTCGCAGGGTTTCCGGGGTCAGAAGGTTAACTGTGACTTTATTAATAGTCGGGCTCTCTTCTAGGCCTACTTCTTAGGTTTGACTTCTACTCTCACCTAAGCCTGATTAGTTTTAACCTTAATCTTCTCCTGTTAGTCTCCATTCCTTCTATCTGTACAGTTGTTATACTTTATTAGATTCTTACGCGGTACAGATTGATGTTAGTTGAGGCTTTCTATGTGCAGTACATAAGAAGTTATATACAGTCATGGGGTGGAACATGTGGTAGTAGATATCTAGACTATTTACAACAATTCCATGGTCTTAAATCATCACATATATATGTGAATATATACATATTTAAAATATTCCAATTTAATTTATTAGATGTTATATTTTCTACTCTCATTCAATAACCCTGGAATAAATAAAAAGGTTTATATATGGCACTCTACTATCTAAAAAAACACTTGTGCTTTTGGTCAGAAAATGCCTTCATTATTTTTAATATATATATATAGATGGAAAATTATACATATATATATATATATATTTATATATATGTGTGTTATATAAAGGTATCATTTAAAATATTATTTTAATTTTTAAATATATTTCATAGATTCAAATACTCTGCTAAATCGACCGCCAGAGGTCACGCTTACCATATAAAAACTAATTGTTGTTGTATCCCGCTGGTCGGCTCAAACATGTTTGTAATTATGTAAATAATATTTTGTTTTCTTTATAATTAAGCCTTAAATCCGGCAATACCTTTCTAAATTTATGTTTTAAATATTTCATAAGCTAAATTAAAACAATAATGATCTAAACCTTTTTATTTTTATCATTCCCACGACTGCAAAAACAATATCATAATGATACTCATGTATCCAAAATATAATATATAAATAACAATCAAAATACAAGCAGAAAATCTCATCTTATCTTTTATTTATAACATATATATGCCCACCTATTTAATATAT
Organism: Cordylochernes scorpioides; assembly: GCA_030710605.1. NCBI lineage: Eukaryota > Metazoa > Arthropoda > Arachnida > Pseudoscorpiones > Chernetidae > Cordylochernes > Cordylochernes scorpioides. The sequence goes on along the minus strand of CP092881.1, from coordinate 21,476,429 downwards.
TATATATTTGGTATAAATGATTTATAAATTAGAAAAAAAATTAAAGATGTATATATATGTGTGTGTGCGTATTTGAAAGATCAAGAAAAATAGAGACAGAGGTTCGCAGTTATTATTAAAAATAAAAAGATATATCCTGCCGTTAACATGAGCATTAGATATAAGATAAGTATCTAGTGGACCAAAAATCATCTAAACGTTGATATATGGAACCAACCTGCTTTTTCCTTAATTTATAACGATACGGCGACCTGCAGTCAAACTTTTCAATAGAGAATATTTTTTATAATATTCACTTTTTTCAATATATAAATCTATGAAAATATACTATCTTCGTAGAATGTAAAAAAGTAAACAATTTTACAAGAGATTTTCTTTAAAAGAGGCACAACAGCTTAAGGCTTTGTAATAAAGAAAAGTGTTAAAAGGGAATAATTCATGATATGTTTCAATAAGATATCATAAATATTGTATTTATGTGTTATGAATGTTTATCGATTTTCTTTCTATCACATCTCAGCGTATTCCCACAACGGCCTAACTTCTATTGCTACTTATTTTCAGGTAAAAGAAGATCAGGCCAGGATGCATTTATGTCCGAGCTGCAAATTAGATGAGAAGGCAAGGCGAGACGCGGAAACCCAATCGTCGCAGAGTTCTTCCCAATTACCATCATCCTACTTGAGGTCGAACTCCAATGGCTCTTTTTCCTTATATATTTATTTATATATACATACTCTCTTTCTTAGTTTATATGAGAGTTATATAGTTTAAATATATATGAGAAATAAATAGAATAAAAAGCGTATTTATGAATGTTTGGCTTTAAATACCCATGTAGGGTTAAATAATTCCAATTGCCACACCTAGATGGCGCTGTGTTAAACTTTGTGTGTTATAAAAGTTACATTTTGTAAATGTAAATATTTAATTATTCTTTGTTAAATTATTTATATTTTATTGTAAACAATATGTTATATTTCTTTGTTGCTAGAGTACCATTTAACTAAAAATTTGTATGCCTAAATAAGTCGAGAGATTTTTGAAAAAAAAAAACAATTTTTAGTGGCTAACCATGTCTGTGGTGATTAATGATCCTACTCCCATTTCTTGGTTTTTCAAGTGGCCTCTGGGATAAAATATATTTTTGGTCTCAGTGGCCTGCTCCACGTTGACGAGCGCCAACAGCGCTAAACGCGTTCGTGGATGACTTTTCTTGATTAATCAAGAAATTGGGTTGGCCAAATATCACCGAGCAAGTTTAATAAACGTTTAGTTTATTTTTTCTCCACCATATGGCGTTCTGCCATCTAAAATGTACATGTGCTTTTGGTCAGGATATGCCTTCATTATGAGTATATTTGTGATATTTGCTGGTTCTATTGAGTACATTGGTACTAAATGGTATTGGTATGTAGTCGTGGAAAATCTTGAAAATAAAAATAGTTAAGATCAGAAATATATTTTAAAAGCTTATGGAACATAAATATATAATTTGATAAAGTACTACCTGTTTTAAGGCGAATAGAATAAAGGAAAACAAAAGTTTATTTACACAATTACATATAGTTTGAGATAATCAGGCCAACGGAAAAAACAACAACAATGGTTTTATATCAGGAAATCTGCGACCTCTGGCGGTCGATTTGAACAGAGTAATTTTTGATCTAGAATACGATTTTAAATTAAATTATATATATATTTATATGAGAGATACGTTTAAGGAAACTCTATTGCACTCATCAACAAATAAACGTTTATTTAACTTTTCCGTGATATTTGGCCAACCCAATTATATATATATATATATATAAGATTATATTGGAGAGTAGAGAATAAATTAAATAGAATTCGATGTTGAGATTAAATATAGTTTATTTAAAGTAAGGTTACAAAGAAGAGAATAACGGGAGCTAGCGCAGTATGTTTACAAAAAAGCAGCTAAGAACAACCTAATCCGCGCGTGCTCCTCGCGGGCCTCCCCCCGCGCATCCTTTCCAAATGGCGATGCATTCATATTTCACAGCCCTCCCTCCAGGATGTCGACAGCGTCCTCGCTGTCCCAGCTATTGTAGTCTCCGGTCACCAGCTGTTGGCCAGGATCTCTGTAAGGCTTCATCCGGAGCACATGGACGACGTCCTTCTGGCTGCGTCTCCTCCGTCTTGAACTTTGTTCCAGAGCTTCCACTTCATAATTCACTTCCGACACCTTCCTCGTTATCTTATACGGCCCGAAGTATTTCTTTAGTAATTTCTCGGACAACCCTGACTTTCGAACAGGGGTGAACACCCAGACGAGGTCCCCAACACGGTACTCAACAGATCGATGCACCTGGTCGTAATGGTACTTGTTATTCTCCTGGGCTCTCAAAATGTGTATCCGAGCGAGCTGCCGTGCTTCTTCTGCCTTGGTTACCATCTGACCTCCAAAGTCATGATCCGATGTTTCGTCTTCGTAAGGCAGCAGGACATCAAGGAGGGTCTCGGACTCGCGAGCATGAACCAAAAAGAAAGGAGAAAATCTGGTACTTCCTTGTTGGGCCGTGTTGTATGCAAAGATGACATACGGCAGAACGCTGTCCCAATCCCTCTGCTCGGCGTCCACATACATGGAGAGCATGTCACCCAGGGTCTTATTCAGCCTCTCTGTCAATCCGTTTGTTTGAGGGTGATAAGCCGTGGTGAAAAGGTGGCTTATCTTGCAACGGGAAGTGACTTCTTTGACCATCTGAGACATGAAGGCCCGACCTCTGTCAGTTATTATTTCGCGTGGAGCGCCATGCTTCAAAATTACTTCTTCCAGCATGAAAGTCGCGATTTCTGCAGCCGTGCCAGATGGCAGGGCTTTGGCGATTGCATATTTGGTCAAATAATCTGTACATACAATCATCCATCGATTTCCTTTGTCCGAAAGGGGAAACCTCCCAAGCAGGTCCATGCCTATTTTCTGGAACGGAAATGACGGGGGTTGAATGGGAATTAGTTTTCCAGCAGGCAGTTTGTTTTCTCCCATTCTTCGCTGGCACTCCTTGCAATGGGCGACATAACGTCGAACGCTGTTGTAAAGTCCCGGCCAGAAGTATATCTTTCTTATTCTGTCGTAGGTCCTTGCAAAACCTAGGTGGCCCGTGGTCGGAACATCGTGGAACTCCTTCAGGATATCTGGTCTCATACACTTCGGTATAACCAACAGCAAACGTCTACCCAATGGATCAAAATTACGCTTATAGAGTAGACCGTTCTTCATTTCGAATCTCTCGGCCCCTTCAACCTGGTTTAAGGCATTCGAAATTTTTGTTATATCAGGATCTAGATTCTGTTGTTCTCTTACTAATGTAAGCGACGTCAGAGCAGGCGACTCTGGTAGCGGGTATCTCGAAAGGCAATCCGCGTCTTTGTGCTTGACCCCGCTTTTATAGGTGATGGTTGCGTCGAAATCTTGCAGTTTGAGGGCCCATCTTGCTAGTCTTCCAGAAGTGTCCTTCAGACCAGCCAACCAGCACAAAGAATGATGGTCCGAAACAACCTCAAAGGGCCTTCCATATAAATATGGACGAAATTTTCCAATTGCCCAAATGACTGCTAGGCACTCTCGTTCAGTGGTGGAGTAGTTCTTTTCCGCCTTGGAAAGTTCTGAAGGCATAAGCAATAGGATTTTCTTGATTCTCCTGGATCTGTTCCAGAACAGCACCCAAGCCGTAGCTACTGGCGTCGGTATGAAGTTTGGAGATGACACTTTCTTTAAAATATCCTAGTACCGGCTTCTGCATCAGAGCTTTCTTCAGGGACCCGAATGAATCTTTTTGATCTTGTGTCCAATTAAACTTTTGATCTTTTTTCAGAAGAATTTGTAGAGGAGCAGCGATTTTGGAGAAATTCTTGATAAACCTTCTGTAGTAGGAGCACAATCCTAAATAGCTTTGAATATCACAGACGGACTTGGGTACAGGGAACTTCTTTATGGCTTCGACCTTTTCGGAGTCGGGTTGTATGCCATCCTTATCTACCACATGACCCAGGATTTTTATTCTTGTTGATCCAAACAGACATTTATCCGGATTGATTGTAAGCCCCGCTTGTTGAAAACAGCTCAGAACCTTAGACAGACGTTCTAAATGTTCCTCAAAGGTATCAGAGTAGACCACGATGTCGTCCAAATAGCACAAACAAATGTTCCACTTGAGGCCCATGAGCACATTATCCATCATCCTTTCGAATGTGGCAGGCGCGTTGCACAATCCAAACGGCATTACCATGAACTCGTACAACCCATCCGGAGTAACAAAGGCAGTCTTCTCGCGGTCTCGCTCGTCCACCTCCACCTGCCAGTACCCGGTCTTCAGGTCCATGGTCGAGTAATACCTGGCGGATGACAGATGATCCAGAACGTCATCAATGCGGGGCAATGGATAAACGTCTTTCTTGGTGATGTGATTTAGCCGCCGGAAGTCCACACAGAATCTCCATGTGCCGTCTTTCTTCTTGACCAGCACCACAGGGGCTGACCAGGGACTCTCAGATGGCTGAATTACTTTTCTTTCAAGCATGGTATCTACTTTCTTCTGCATTATTTCTCGCTCTCTTTTAGATACCCGATATGGGCGCTGCTTTATAGGGGGATGGTCGCCGGTGTGAATTCTGTGCTTCACTCTGTTCTGTACCTTGTTTGCGCTTTTCATCGTGGGAAGGAAAACTCTTTTAAAAGACAACAGCAGCCCCATTAAATCTTCTTTTTTTTTCTTGGGCAGATCGGGGTTGATTAGAGATAACAGGTGGTCGCTGTGGTCGTCTTCTCTTCTCTCCCTTGAAAAACTTTTCGGCTCCACACTCAAGAGGCACACGTGTTCCGTCTCAATATCGCACATTCTACCCAAGTTCATTCCTTTCGGAATCATTTGAGGTTGAAGTCCGCCGTTAGTTATCCATATATTTTGCCAATTCCTTCTTCAAATTCAATCAATGAAGAAGGAAATATCACGTCTTTTCGAATGAATAGTTCTTTAGAACAGGTAACCTCCATGTTAACAATTCCTACGAGAGATCTATTGACGACGCTTATCCTCTGCGACGATCTCCCGGGGATAACGAAGTCTTGGATAGCGTACACTCCGTCATCTCTACCCTCGGCGTCTAGGTCTGGTAGGTCGTCTAGTTGTAGTTCGCCCAGACCGCAGTCGATAACCGCTTTGGTCGCCTTGAAGAAATCCCAGCCTAGAATCACATCGTGACTGCAATTTTCCAAAACGGCGAATTCAAAGTTTTCCGGATGTCCATTTACTTCCAACTTCAAAGTGCAGCGTCCTTTGGATTTGACCACCTTATCGTCAGCAACTTTCAATACAATGTCGGTTTCGGCAAACATCGTCTTTTTCAGTTCTACTCTGAACCGCTCGGATATAACAGAATAGGAGGCTCCGGAATCCACCAGAGCCCGTATTGTGTCGCCTTCAATTTTAATGTCAATGTAGTTGTTCGTCATTTTCACGACTGTCGACAGGGGAGAAATTATAGGTTGTGCAGCGGCCTCACCTCTATTTGAGGGCGCGGCTCATAGTTTTCCGATTGTAAACGCCGAGGAGACTGGCTGGCTCGTCTTGTAGCACTGCGACCAGGGGAACCTCCGCGTCTAGGAGAAGGGGAGGGGCTGCGATAACGTCTGGTGTTGACTCTTTGATCAGCGTCGTTTGAGTTATTGTTGCCTCCGGAGTTCGTCATTGTCCTGGCCCGATCTTGGTACATTTCGTCTCTTCTCTCATCAAGTAACCTCCTCCTGTCGCGGCAATAGCGGACAACGTGGCCGGGCCGTCCACAGTGGAAGCATACGGGCGTGCCGTCTGGGGTCCTCCACTCATTAGTGTCCCGTACTTCGACTCTTGAGCCACTTGCTTCGACCTTAGGTGCATACCAGGTGTTCTTTCTATAGTTCTGTGGTGCTGACCTCGCCGCCGATTCCATTGGGAAGGTATTTATCCCCGACATGGGAGCGAGGACTTTGTCGACTTCCTCCTTCACTATTTCCTCAAGGGAGGAGATTCTTGGTTCTTCCCGTGGCGGTGCTAGGGCCCGCTGCACTTCTTCTCTAACGATCTGTCTTATCAGAGACTGTAGATCCGTCACGTCCCCCAGGTCACCGAGCGAGGTAACATTGGGCAAGCGCTCGAATTTTGAGGCTGTCACTCGTCGTCCTTGGAGCGCCACAACGCGACGACACTCTGCGATAAACTGATCCGTCGTCGCTATGTCTCTCGGCAGAAGATACCGGTAGACTTCCTCTGCTACTCCCTTCATCAGATGAGATAGTCTCTCTTCTTCTGGCATCTGTGCATCTGCTTCCCTGCAGAGTCGCAAAACATCTTGGATATAAAATTCAGTGGTTTCGCCCTTCGTTTGAGCTCGCACCTTTAGCTTTTCCTCGGCTTGACGCCGCAGGTTATCTTTCTTCCCAAATACGGATCCTAGTTGGTCTTTAAATATCTCCCACGATGGGATATTTTCCTCATTATTTTCGTACCACCGTTGAGCGGTACCGTGTAGATAAAGGTACACGTTAGCCAGACTGAGCGAATCGTCCCAATGGTTATGTCTTGCCACTCTCTCATAACCTTTCAGCCAGGTTTGGGGGTCTTCGCTGATCTCACCAGAGAACATGGAAGGGTTCCGCACCACATTCTGACAAAAGAGTGGACTCACCTGAGTGGTCGCCTCGCTTCTGTTGTTCATCGTCGCTGTGCTGTCGGGGGTAAGTCCTTGTAATCTTCTGCTTCTTCTAATAGAGGGTTCTTCTTCTTTAGGTACCCAGCTGATCTCCGCCACTTTGTAGAGTAGAATAAATTAAATAGAATTCGATGTTGAGATTAAATATAGTTTATTTAAATAAGGTTACAAAGAAGAGAATAACGGGAGCTAGCGCAGTATGTTTACAAAAAAGCAGCTAAGAACAACCTAATCCGCGCGTGCTCCTCGCGGGCCTCCCCCCGCGCATCCTTTCCAAATGGCGATGCATTCATATTTCACAATATAATGATAAATATATGAGTAAATAGAGATGTAAATATATAAATTCATTTCATATTCTATTCATTCATGAGTAAACCCCACTCGAACAATACCCGGGCGAATCCGGGTCCAGTCGGCTAGCATATATATATATATATGTTATATAATTTTTAAAAATATATAGAAATGTCATAAATATAAATCTTTGTAAATATTATTTTATTTTAATCATCTTTCTAAAATAACTCTGTTATTCTTTGGCCACCAGATGGCGCCACTTTAAAAATATAAATTAATTGTTTTTGTTTTTTAGAGTAGGTTAGGTTAAGTTAGATATAATTTTTATAAATATGTAAATTGTAATATAGGATTAATTGCTAAATTCTATATTTACTTTCGGAGTGAGAGAATTTGAGATTAAACCTCTTTATTACATAGTTCATATATGATTATATAATGTTAAATACGATATAAATATAATAAATAAGAATATATAATAATAAATATATTGTTAAATAGATATAAAAATATATATATATAATTTATAATTTTCTCAATTTCCTCCCGTCAAAAAAAAAAACATATATTTATAAATATGTAGTCTTCATTCGTGGGGTCCACCGCGTGAAAGACTCCGCCATCGATGGACTGCGATTGTTCTTTCCCACAAAGTGGGCAGGTCGATGTGATGGCTGTTGTTACCTAACTCAAGACCAAGATGGTACTTGTAGATGGTAGCCTTCGCCAATTTGGTCAGTTGCATTGCCTCGAGCAGAGAGAGAGAGATTGAAACTCATTTATTATAACGTCCATATTAGATTATATAAGGTTAAATACATAAAATGAATAAATAAGATTAATAATGATAGATATACGAATAAATAGATATAAATAGATAACATAATTGATAAATATACATATATATAAATTTGGCATTAAATACCCATTTCTTGATTTTTCGGGAAGCCATTGGGACCAAAAAATATTTTTGGTCGCAGTGGTTACAGCCTTCTCCACACTGACGAGCGCCAACAGCGCGAAACGCGTTCGTGGATGGCTTTTCTTGATTTATCAAGAAATTGGGTTGGCCAAATATCACGGAGTAAGCTAAATAAACGTTTAGTTTATTTATGCTCCACTAGATGGCGCTCTGCCCTCTAAAAAGCACATGTGCTCGTGGTCAGGAGATGCCTTATTTATTTTTAATATATAAATTTATATATACAAGGTCTTCATTGGTGGCACCCACCGCGGGAAAGACTCCGCCACCGATGGACTGCGAGAGTTCTTTCCCACAGAGTGGGCAGGTCTAGGTGATGGCTGGTGTTACCCAACTCAAGACCAAGATGGTACTTGTAGATGGTAGCCTTCGACAAACTGGTCAGTTGCATTGCCTCGAGCAGAGAGAGAGAGATAGAGAAAGAGAGAGATTTGAGAGATTGAAACTGATTTATTATAACGTCCATATAAGATTATATAAGGTTAAATACATAAAGAGAGAGAGAGAGAAAGGTATATAGATATAAATAATATATTAATAACTTAGTAATTGAATATATTGTGTTTTATTTCAAGGAAAGTTGAATTGTGTTATAAATTGATGGTAAAGTAATATTCGGTATAAAATACACACAATAGAGAGTTTGATATATATTTATGTCAAATATCGATTGGCTAGATCGATATTGCAGCTGATGTCGGTATTATTGGAAATTGATGCTATTGACTTTAAAATTAAAGTCACAGAGGGTTTTTGATCTTTGGTGTTTTTTATTAAGGTATTGATCTATATTTATAATATATAAATAAGTATTTTCGTATTTTTCATTGTATAAAAACAGGGATATGAATCCCTGTTAGATAATTATCCTTTGTGACATAATATCAAAATAAAATATTTAACGAAAACGTATTTCTCAAATATATATACATCCATACCTCGCTTTGCGTCGGGGTTACGTTCCAAAAAAAACACGACGCAAATTGAAACGACGCAAAGTGAAAATATGTGAAGGCGCAATAAAAAAAAAAGGTGTTGCCATATTTTAGGAAAGAAAAATTAAAGACTCGAATCCAAAACAACGCATCTTCGAAAATCTAACGACGCACAGTGAAAATCAGTAAAAATTAAGCAGCGACGCAACTTCGAAAAAAACGCAAAACGAAACGACGCAAAGCGAGGTATTGGTGTATAGTATAAATAAAAATAAGATATTTCTGTTGATTTTTGATCATCTTGAGAATTATGCTATGGTAATGCAGTCAAGGTTGATATCTTGAAAGAATAATAATAAGAATATTTTTGATCAGAGATTTCTTTATTTGAGTTAAGGAATATATATGAAAAACATAATTTGGTACAAGTACTGCCTGGCTTAAGGCGAGTAGAACAAGTAAAACAAAAGATTATTAACATAATATACAAAGATTTGAGCCGGCCATTGGGACACAACAACAATGAGTTTTTTTATAGGAAAAGAGTGACCTCTGACGGTCGATTTAACAGAGTATTTGAATCTATGAAATATAATTTTAAATAAAATAATATTTTTATATAACATATATATATGATTGAATGTCATTTTATTTGAGACAGTGAAAACTAGAAAATTCGATACACCAGGTTGCAGTCTGGCAGATTCCTCACTCTTGATTTCATCCTCAAACATGTTCTGTATCTTTCCAGAGCGTGTTTCAACCATCCTAAAAGGTTAGATAAGTAAATAATAAGACAATATTTATTAGTAATTTGAGTCAAAAGGCGATCTATCAATTAGGTTCATATAAAATGGCGCACCTGAATCTGTAAAGAAGAAAAACAAATTTTTCTCAAAATATTTCGAGAGATTGCTCCCTCTTTATAAATTTATTTTACATTTACTGTGCAATATATTGATAAAGAGGGAGCAATCTCTCGAAATATTTTGAGAAAAATTGTTTTTTTTTTACAGATCCAGGTACGCCATTTTATATAAATTTATTAGTAAGACTCGAAAATATTTATTTATGAATTAAATCTTTAAAAAGAGACATTGTTGTAAAACACGAATGATGATTTTTATAATACATATGAAATCTCTGTTTATATTGAGACGTTACAAAAAACAATTTTCAATTGTACATAAATTCCTTTAAAATGTTACTTTAATTTTTCATATGTTTATTTTCATTTTAATTTTTTATTCATCAAAAGTCAATGATGTACATACTAAATTAGTAAAAACTCAATAAAAACGATATGTAAAAATACACATAAACAAATGGCTTGTAAAAGAAAGCCGCAATAAATGAGTTTAGGCAAAATGTCTATTTCATTAACAAACATTTCACTTTTAAAATAATAAACTTTAAAAATAAAGTTTTACTAAACTAAAATTAGCGTTTTAAAATAAAAACGTGGCATTTGGCGCAGTCGAACAGGATACGAAAAAAAAATGGCGGAAAATCCAAACAAACGGTTGCAAAAATTCAACGGCTCGAAGTCGGCAATTAGGCCTGAGTCATGGATCAAATTATATGATTTTGAAAATAATTCTTTAAAGGAAGATGAAAAAATCAAAAATCTTATGTACTACTTGACAGATTCAGCACTTGAATGGTATGCAGACGAGATTATTTCAAATCCTGCAATAAAAAGATGGGAAGTTGTAAAGGAAAAGTTGATTCAAAGATTTAGTTCATACAACGCAAATCCAATTGTCTCAGCATCACATCGAAGATTAAAACGAGAAGAATCAATAGAAAATTATTTTCAAGATAAAATTCGCCTGTTAAATCAAACCCATCTAACGAAGGAGGAAAAAATTCATTTATTAACAGACGGACTTCCAAATGATTGGAAAGATTTAATTGTGGCTGCACAGCCAACTGACGCCACAAAATGGTTTCATATCGCAGCTTCAATTGAACAAAATAGGGCTTCAATTCAGTTTAAGCCTAAAAACAAAATACATCTCGCGACAAAAAATAATGATAATAGAAAAAATGTTTGCCCATTCTGGTGTCCAATATGTTCGAAAAAGGGAATAAAAATTAAACATTGGGTCACAGATTGTGAGGATTATGATCCTAATTATAAAAAGGATAGGCCTAATCAAAACACTTCAGTGAAACAAGTATGCGGAGCCCCGGAATTGTTGAATGTAAGTACTTTGACAAATACCCCTACACAAGGAGCTTTCAAGCTTATCAACATAAGTGTTGAAGTAAATGGAATTCCTGCGCAAGCATTTGTGGATACTGGAGCAACAGTATCAATAATCAATTGGCGATTGTTCAAGCGAACCCGTCTTCAACTTCAACCAAATTCAGACATTCACATCAGCCAAGCGGATGGTGTTACCAGGACATGTGGAAGCCTTCAGACCAAGGTAAGAATAGATAAACTAATTAAACCTGTAACTCTCCATGTAATGAAGAACTTTAAATATCCACTCTTGATCGGATTAGATGTTGCATCTCTTTTTAATCTTTTAATAGATGTCAGAGACAAAACAATTTACACCAAATTTGATGGATTACAAAATCCAATTCTTGTAAATCATCTAGAAGAGATAAGAGAACATGAATTAAAAAAATTACTTGAACATAATAGGAATGTATTTTCTCAGCATGCTATTGATTTGGGAAAAGTAGCTATACAACATAAGATCATCACGAAAAGTGAACAACCAATTTCTCTTAGACCCTATCGTCGTCCTCTAAAAGAGTATGAAGAGATAGCTGAACAAGTTAAAGAACTTCTCGAACACAAGTTAATAAGAACTTCAGATTCTCCTTGGGCATTTCCTGTTGTTATGGTTCCCAAGAAGGATGGAAATAAAAGGATGTGCATTGATTACAGACGTCTTAATGAGATCAAACTGGATGACAGGCAACCCCTACCTCACATACAGGACATGTTTGATCGATTGCATGGATCCAGATTCTTCTCTACCCTTGATGTTGCATGGGGTTATTGGCAGATCGAAATGGACCCGCAATCTATTCAAAAAACTGCATTCGTCACAAACGATGGTCATTATGAGTTTTTAGTGATGCCCTTTGGTTTAAAAAATGCTGCTTCAACGTTTCAAAGGATAATCCAACATATTCTAGGTGAATTATTATGGAAAGGAACTTGCTCTTTCCAAGATGACATATTGGTGTACACGAAAACATGGCAAGAGCACATAGAGCTTCTTAGTAAAGTTTTTGACAAATTAAGACAGTACAACATGAAATTAAATTTGTCGAAATGTATTTTTGGAAGAACTGAAGTAAAATACCTCGGACATATCATCAGTCACAATCAATTAAAACCTGATCCAGGAAAAGTAAAATCTATTCAAGACTTTCCAAGACCTGATACTGTAAAGAAAGTTCGTCAGTTCATGGGATTGGCAAATTATTACAGAAAATTTGTGAAGGACTTTTCTAAAATTTCATTCCCCTTGGTTCGACTCACTCGGAAGAATCAGCCCTTCATCTGGAATGAGGAAGTAGAGGAGTCGTTCGCTAAACTTAAAATGGCACTATCTACAAAACCTGTCCTTGCTATTTACAACCCGGACTACCCCTCTAAAGTTTTTACAGATGCCTCCAAATATGGAATTGGAGCAATCCTAACACAAATTGGTCCAGACAATGAGGAACATGTAATTGCTTATTACTCCAAAACACTGCAACCACACCAAGAGAATTATTCTGCTTATGAGATGGAATGCCTAGCCGTAATACAAGCAACTGATCACTTTCATGTATACATAGAAAACCAACCATTTGAAATCATCACTGATCATGCGGCGCTCCAATGGCTTTTCACCATGAAGAAACCGAAACCTAAGTATTTTAGATGGATTCTTAGTTTATCCTCGAAATCATGTAACATCGTTCATCGTTCTGGAAAGCAACAAACTCATGTCGACGCCTTATCAAGACTCCCAGTTGTTAACATTGCAACTCAAGAACTTCAAGAACACCAACAAAATTCAGATTTGAGTTTCTTGAAAAATTCCCACACTCACGACGGTGTGGTAATGATCAAACAAAGAGGAGTTTTTAAAGCAGTTGTCCCAAATTCGCTTGCAAAAAAAAATATTGGAAGAATATCACGATTCATTGAGTCACCCATCAATAACCAAAACATGCAAACTTATAACTCAATGTTATTGGTGGAAAGGAATAACAACTGATATCAAGAATTATGTTCGATCTTGTAAATCTTGTCAACTAGTGAAGGTCAGACATGAACCAACTTTAGGAGAAATGATCACTCCAACGTCAAATATCCAACCATTACAAATGATCGGTTGTGACACTATTGTACTGGGAACAGCAGCAGCTAACACAAAGCATAAATTCATTCAAGTTTTTGTTGATCACGCAACTCGTTATCTATGGGCATATCCCACAATAACAAACACTGCTCAAGCTGTCACTCAATGTCTTGATAAGATAATCAAATCTGTTAATTCGATCAATACTATCTTAACAGATAATGGCAAAAATTTTATATCAAAAGAGTTCAACAAATTTCTTTCTTTACAAGGAATTAAACACACATATACTTCGCCTTATCATCCTCAGTGCAATGGCATTTGTGAGAAATTAAATGATACGATAATGACAAAACTGAGAATAGCTGTTCTAGAGAAACCTAGATGTAAATGGAGCTCATTGTTACCGCAAGTTGTCAAAAATTATAATTCCACACCACATGACGTGACTGGTTTTTCACCGCTTTTCTTAATGTATGGAATCGGTAATGTACCCGAATTTGCCGACCAAACTCCAATTACAATTGAAGAAGCCAGGAAGAAAGCTAGCCTGCGGACAGAACAAAGTAGAAGTAAGTGGAAGATTAAACACGATAGCCATCACCCCAAGTATGTCTTTAAAGAAGGAGACTTAGTCATAAGAAAAATTGCCTTCAACGACCCTCGTCTCATCAAGACATCACCAAAATATGAAGGACCCTTTGTCATTCAAAAAAAGATATCTGATGTAACCTACGATATCTCTCTGAAAGACCAAAAGCAAGCAAGACGCGTTCACATATCTCAACTTCGACCATTTATTACCCGAGAATAAATGCTTCAAGAAGGGGAATATGAGACGTTACAAAAAACAATTTTCAATTGTACATAAATTCCTTTAAAATGTTACTTTAATTTTTCATATGTTTATTTTCATTTTAATTTTTTATTCATCAAAAGTCAATGATGTACATACTAAATTAGTAAAAACTCAATAAAAACGATATGTAAAAATACACATAAACAAATGGCTTGTAAAAGAAAGCCGCAATAAATGAGTTTAGGCAAAATGTCTATTTCATTAACAAACATTTCACTTTTAAAATAATAAACTTTAAAAATAAAGTTTTACTAAACTAAAATTAGCGTTTTAAAATAAAAACGTGGCAATATATAAAATAAATAAAATTTTGAAATTATTATATGATTTTTTTTAAGTAACATTTTTATAATTGCTCATAAATATATATATATATTGTTTTCCCAATATAATCTACCATGTATCTCCATAAACATATCACATAAAAATTTAGACGAAAAAAAAACATTAAAATTACATGGAAATTTATATAATTCTCAATACAAATTAAAATGTATAAATACAATAGAGGCAATGAAGGAAGTTCACAAAGTAGCAAAATATAAATATAAAATTGATAATATGTTAATAAAAAAATATAATTTGCTACAATATAATTCTAAAGTGTTTTCTGGTACATTTTTTTGCTTCAATTTATTCGGATCGAACGAATTATCATATAAAGATTTCTAAATTTTTCAAAATTTTACAATATCTGGCTAGGTTACGATACCAGTCAAATGCATTTTTCTGAAGAGATTCTATATAATAAAATGCACATTATTACCATTCTAATAAAAATTACAATAATAATTTTGATTATTAAATTCCATTCGTTCACAACTATTACATAATAAAATTTAAATTGATGATAATATTTTTAAAATGTGTTATATTATGTAGATGGTAAAAAAGAGCTATATGGGTTTCTTCTAAATTGAACGCCGTTTTTTTTTTCCTAATACATAAGAAGAGAAGGGTGACGGATTTTCATTTTATACATTATTTATAGGCTATATTTTACTTTCAAATATTTGGTGCTCTAAATTCCAAATTTACTTTCACACAGATAAAAGCACTACTTGTGTCTTTTATAATAAAAAACGTTTTCTACTATACTTAATACCTTATATAAGTGATTATATTTTTATATTCATTGTGTGTATTACATTTAATCTAGCCTTTTTGATGTAATAATTTGATTTGCATAATTCGAAAAACCTCTATCATTTTTTTTATTTATATGCTTTGTGTGAACATATATTCTAGGTAAAATAACAAATATATATATTCAATGTTAATTCTTTTTGTATATTTCATCTTAGAATTATTTTTAATAATTATATCCATGCTGGAGATTTAGAACAATGCATAGGCGGTAGATAAATATTGACATATCTATGTCAAATTACTAAATTTGTTTTTGTATTTTTTATTTTTTTTTACTTCAAATAGATTATCTCTAATATAAAGCAAAAACGCGCCATCGATACATATAGTAGGAAAGGGTTAAAGCACGAATGTTTCTTTTCTATACAATACAAACTTCTACTGTCCTTACTGCGATGAAAATATATATTTAGATTTAATTCTACTGTCCTAAAAGCTCTCTGTCAACAGCTTTCTTGTAAACCATTTCTGAGATTGTATCCTTTAGTGCTATGTATATAAGCAGAATTATTCAATACAGTATTAGAGGTCTAAGAAGCGGTCTGTTGGATTAAATTAGTGAAACCGCTGGAAAGATTTACCACTTATGACCAAGCGCTCCCAATGTATTTTCTTAACGCTATAAGGACAGTAGAAGTTTATATTATACATAAAAGAAACAATCGTGCTTAAATCCTTTCATTATATATATAACTCTAACATATTAGAGGGCCAGTTCTCGAATAAATATTTTACATATTCATCAAATTATTTAATAAAGATTAAAATGGTGGAATCGTTGAGAGTATTCATCATTGATAAGTCGAACATTTTTATCGCAAAATATTTTTATGTTAAATAAGTTTTGTGTGTATAACAACAAACAAACAAATAGGCTTTTATTCGGACCCATTGCCCTGTATAGATTAGCCGTATGTGTACAATAATCTGTTTATTTTATTTTAACCGAAAATATATATAAATTATTCTTAGATTAGTACAAGTAACAAATAGTAGTACAACTAAAAGTAAAAATTTACATTAAAACAAGTACTTGTAATATTTTACAAGTGTTTTGTGTTCTCAATTAATGAATATACCGAAACGAATTTCACAGTATTCATATATATATTTTTTCCTTTTGAAGTATATTTAGCTTTAAATATACAGTTATAATATGATGCACTAGCGCGCCATCTATTATCAATATTCAAAACTATTTTAAAGGCGTAAGATTAAACAGTTAAACCTGTCTATAGCGCCCCCTCTTGGGACTCACCGAAATAGGGTGCTATAGAGAGGGGGTGCTATAGACAAGTCACTTTTAATGTAAATCGCAACGTACTACGTATTTAAAATCGGGTGCTCTAGAGAGGGATGCGCTATTTAGAGGGGGGGCTATAGACAGGTTTAACTGTATGTAAAATAGTAATGTAATAGTAATTGTTTCATATAAATATTTATTTTCAAATAAGTAAATATCTTTAAGATGAAATTATCGTAAAGAAAACTTTTAAAACTCGATATGAATGGGTTAAAGTATAATAAAATAAATATTAATTTGAAAGACTATTTTATTTATCATTTCCAATATCAAAATTGAATTCAATATAGCTTTTTATGTGGAATGCATTTTTATATTTTGATGGTAAATTGGAAGCGACATTTTATAGAGAAATTGAGAAAGAAAATAACAGACGAAATGCAATATAGCCAATAAATTTCTCGAAAATTTTAAAATAATTTGTGGTGTAAATTAACTCAATATGAAACCACTTCGGTGGAAAATCTATTTCACCAATTCTCTGACATCCATAATATAATTTAGAGTGATTTTTCTGATGGCACTTTATTTTTCTTTCGAAATTTATATCAATTTATCTTTCTCACACACACTTGCTCTTTAACAAACCTTTCTAACTTTAAAGTAATTGATGCAAATATATTTTATTTAGATTTTTTCTAAGTGAAGAAGAATCTGAAAGTAATATAAAAGGATATTGATAAATGTATATTTAATATTGAATTTTATTGGTAAGCATTGAAGGAATTTTTCAATAAATTACTAATATAATTTTGAGAGGTTTTTTATTATTTTAATATATAATTGAATATTTTACATAGTTTTTTTTTGTATTATTCACATATCCTTTAAAAGTGTCAAACTTGTGTATTCACATTTAAACATAAACAAAATATTAGTAAATAATATTGGAAAAGAATATGCAACTATGTTATCCAATTTTCAGTTTCGTTATTGCCCCAACTTCTTTATTCTTCTCCTGAGAAAGCTGGCAGTGAGAAATCGAGCGGTCGTTGAAATAAATATATATTCCTTTTGAAAATAGAACAATCCATGAATAAATCTTTAATTAAAAAGGCATATATTGGATCAAGAAATCATTTATTTTACCAATATTTCAGTTGGCTGAACGCCAACCTTTATCAAGGTATTATAACATATGTTTAAAATATTTGAATATATTGTTGTTGACACACATTAGTATGTTATAATACCTTGATAAAGGTTGGCGTTCAGCCAACTAAAATATTGGTAAAATAAATTATATTTTGATTCAATATATGCCTTTTTAATTAATAAATATTCCTTTTATAAGATACTTCCAACCTGAATTTGTATAATATAAGTTATAAAATAATATAATTTCCTTTTTTTAGATTAAAGATATTAATTCGACTATCTCTCTTCACCTAAAAAATAAATATTTCAATGGAAATATATAGTACAATATTGAGTCAAATATATCAGGCCTCCAGGATGAAATATATATTTTAATGAAAATATACTTTTGCCTGGAGGTCTGATATATTTCTGCCCAATTTTGATAATTGGGATTATTTTATTAAATATAGTACAATATTATATCAAAAGTGGGTCGGTGGAAGGACAGTCTAAACTGTTGGTTTTCGACCGCTACGACCCGAGTTCGATTCCCGCATTGGGTGCTTTTTTCTGTTTAAAAAATGCTCCAATGGCCCTCGATTCTTTCAAAAGTCAAACCCCACCAAAGAGTGAAAGTAACCAAATAGGGCTCTGGCATATTTGTAAGTGCAAATTCGAACTGCCTTTAACATGTGTAGACATGTGATGCACTTACAATAAGAGCAGTCGCCTACTTCTACCTACCATGAACATCATGGCCTGTACCATGTGTACTAGGGATAAGCAAAAAAAAAATATCAATAGTCATTCCATAATAATTGATTATTCATATGAACATCTACTTCATATCTGCACTATGACTTATAATACATTGGTTACATTATCTATCTCTGTTAAAATTCATATGAATGGCTAACCTATTTCTTGATGAACCAAGAAAAGCCAATCACGAACAATTGAGCCTTCTTCCTTTTGTTGTAGACTGTACCATAACGCCCAAAAAGTCAAAGAGGTTTTTTAATTAACCACTAAAACTTTTCTATTTTTCCCTATATTTTCACATATATATTTAAAATTACATTTCATAGATTCAAATACTCTGCTAAATCGACCGACAGAGGTCACGCTTCCCCTATAAAAATGGCCGGCTCAAACCTTTGTAAATTATGTAAATAAGTTTTATTTTTCCTTGTTCTACGCGCCTTAAGACAGGCAGTACTTTTATCAAATTATGTTTTTATATATTACATAAGCTCTATTAAAGCTATTTTTGATAATTAATTTTATTATAATCTTTTCAACGACGGCATACCAAAACCAAGAAGAAAATCTCTTTTTTTATACATATATGTATATAAAATATATTTATATATTTTTTATCAATATAGGGCGTTGGGATAATGATAATATTCAAAATTAATTGAGTAGAACGCTCTGGTTTGAAAAAGACGTGCACCTACTGATTCTGTAAATGTCGTATATAAAGTATTACTTTTTGTAATCAAATATACGCATCTTGTAATAAAGATCATAATAAATTAATGTTAAAAGTGACTGCATCTTAATAAAGATTGACACACTGCATATTGATATATTGTATATTTTATATTGACATATACTGGACAAATCACCACTACCAAATTTACATAAACACATATTAATTCTGTTGACGTTATGTGGCGCTGAGTATGTTGTTGACACACATTAAATATGTTATAACACCTTGATAAAGGTTGGCGTTCAGCCAACTGAAGTATTGGTTAAATAAATGATATTTTGATCCAAAATATGCCTTTTTAATTAAAGATTAATTTATGGATTGCTCTATTTTTTCAAAATAAACAAATATATAAATAATCTATATTAATAAAATGGAAATTTCATAAGTGGTGTTCGCTAAAAACTTTCGTTACAATGCATCAATTTCGACCAAATTTTCAACATTTATGTAAAACGAGATGGAGCAGGTTTTGCTTAACATCAAAATATTTTTCCTAACTTTAACATGCGTAACTTCGCTGTTATCGATTAAATACAAAAAAAAAATCAACAGAGTTAATTTTATTCATATATAAATACAAAATTAAATTTCAACAGAGTTATTTTTTTTACATACTAGCTAATAATCTCAATCTAAAAAATATTCATATTGTTTTATCATGTTTCTAATTTCGCCTAACAAATATACAAATTTATAGTGACCAACATATGCAAATTTTATCTTTGTTTTTATTTAACTTGATATCGTAAACATATACATCCATTGTAAGCATTTTTCTGTTCACCTTCCGTGGTTTCTCTTTTCTCTGATAGTTTTTAGGTGTAGTATATTTTCTTTTTACTAGACTACAAACATTCCCTCGAGAAAAACCTGGGCGAAGCCGGGTACATCCGCTATATTATATAAATATATGACGTAACGAATATAATTATCATTATTATCATAATATTCTGTGTGTTCCCGAATATTATTATCAATAATATTCGTTAGGCAAACTTTCACTCGGATAAAACCCGGGCGAAGCCGGGTACACATCCGCTAGTAAGACTTATATTGGATCACTATATCATTTATTTCCCCAATATTTCATTTGAATGAACGACAATCTTAATCAAAATATTATAACATTTTAATGTGTGACAAATTATGAAGAAATATATGTTTTTTCTTCAAGCATATATGTATAAATGGTTATAATTTCATTGCTTATCTAATCTATAAGATGAGGTAGATTGGCTGGGAGAATGTAGATAAGTCTTCGACCTAGAATTATCAAGCTTAATAGTTAGTTGACATATTAAACTCTGTATTCAAGATAATAGTTACCTCTGTGTATCTCTCTCCCATAATAGTCATCTCATTACTAGTTTAGGGAATATCATTACCATTCATAACTGTCCCCTAACTATATATACTATTGTAATCTTAGATACCTCTTCCTCTATATGTATTTATATGATTTCTGATTTCAAATGAACTTTTAGTTTTGATATTGAAGAGTATATAAATGAAGTGTAATACATTTTCAATATATTTTGAATAATATTTGGATCATCTAAACTGATAAATCCTAAATATTTCATAAAATATTTTAAACGTTGTATGAATTAATATTATATTTTATTTAATTGAAAAGGCATATATTGGATCAAAAAATCATTTATTTTACCAATATTTCAATTTGCGCAACAAACTCAGCGCCACATAACGTCAACAGAATTAAAACTTAATTCTATTGACGTTATGTGGCGCTGAGTTTGTTGTTGACACACATTAAATATGTTATAATACCTTGATAAAGATTGGCGTTCAGCCAACTGAAACTTTGGTAAAATAAATGATATTTTGATCCAATATATGCCTTTTTAATTGAAGACTTATTTATGGATTGCTCTATTTTTTAAATGATATTTTATGTTGTTATATTGTGTGTTTGTGTATGTTTGTATTATTATATTGTATGTATTATTATAATATAGTGAATTATAAGTATATTGTGCGTGTGGTTGTGTTTGAACGATATTTCGCAAATACTAATCTTTATATATTTTTTCATTTCGTGAATATACTCGCATGAGAAATTTATTTATTATACAATACATAGATAGATATGAAAATGGAATTATTATTTACATATTTAAACAATACCATATGTTTTTCTTATGTTGGTCCCTCGCACAGTTTGAAAATAAGTCGTTCTTTTTGTAGAGATCGAAGGACAAATTCATGCAGGTTAAACGAGGAAATCCATAGCAGGACTATATATTAGTTATAGATATTTGTTTTCTTTGTTTGTTTCCTTCCACTATGAAGTTTCTAATTTATTGAAGATAAAATCAGTTCAAATTTGTTCATAATGCAAGAAATACTGGAAATTCTGTTCCTTAATATGTATCTCTGATTTTGAGCTGGATAAAGGGTAAAGTTAAGTATATATATATAATAGTTAAATATTATTATCTATAATATTTAGATTTTATTTTCTACAATTGGTAAATGACAAAGCTCATTCGAATATTTGTATGTGCCTCATTTTAAATAAATTATCTTGAAAAATAATGATTATTTTGCTAATTTAAAAAGTAAGATAGATATAAATGAACATTAAAACTTATTTCAAGTAAATATATTATTGAGTTTTATTTATCCCATGTTCACACACGCACCCGCATATACCACACATATGTACAGACCATATTAATCATGGAGAGTAGTTAGCGAATGTCTTTTAATATATATACATCACATTTTTGCTCATGTAGAAAGAAATTTGAAATTTGTACTTACAATATGGCAGCGTTCCTTGTAGTAATATATACTCGCTGTTCTAATTGCCTAAATCCGACAATAAACACCATTCTTCAACTACACACACAATCCTCTACAAATTGAAAATATAAATAAGAAAAATGAGAATAGATTCTTGTTCAAGGATTATTCTCACTTGTCACCGATATCTTCTGTAACTAATCCGAATATAATTGACTCTTGACCGCAGGATCGTAGAGGAGCTTAGTAACACGCTATCTACTCTATTTTTCCTATCATTATTAAATACATAAACCCAATAATCTAGATATAACTTTCAAACATGTCTTAGGTTTTTATAGAAAACCCCTTAAAGGCAGAGAATATAACTGTAATCCCAATTCTAATATAAAATAGACACATAAACAAAAGATATGGCCTTAGCACGCTATCTGTTTTCGGAAATAACTATATAAATAACTAGATAATAATAAATATAAATACAAAAGGTTTTTTTGCTAGTTATTAAAAATTTGAATGATATTTATATATATTTCGGGTTTTGAGAAATGAGGTAGAACACCAACTTCAATATGTAAAAGAGAAACTTATTTACATATTAAATCTACACATACCTATTAAAGAATAAGGAAAAAACCTATTTAAACACCTTTCTTCTTAATGTTTAGTTGATTTCTGTTCCACCAGATGACGCTTTGCCTTCTATTAAGCACATGTACTCCTGGTCAGGATATGTCAATTTTATTTTTAATATCAACACCTGACATTTTTTATTATTTTTTTCACAATTGAAGGTATGTTTCTCTCCAAATACTCTCAGCTTAAGCAGTAATGTATGCCGTGTGGTTTAGGTATCCTGGATACGTCTCCGAGACTTCCATCTCATCACGGTGGGCGGGTACACCTACTCCAGTGACTCCCGGTACCAAATCGTCAAGGGGAAAACCACAGACGACTACGTGTTACAGCTCAAGTACCCCCAGCCCAGCGATGAGGGACTTTACGAATGTCAGGTGGAAGCTCAGCCTTCGTTGAGTACATACGTCTACCTTAGGGTTGTAGGTAGGTTTCTCTCTTCCTGGGAATATCTACTAGCTAGCTTCTTTACTCATCAACTACTACTACCTCTTTACTTCAATAATCAAATAATATATTAATATATAATATTCTTAGAAGTATATAGGGCGCCTATCCCGTCAGAATAAACGTCAAAGCCTGACGCCATCTATTGACCGTCGCCGCAACTAACGGCCTCGGGTAGGTGACAAAGCCATAACCCCAGCTTTGGCAAACTGAGAACGCTTCTCAGGAGAGGCGCCCGATGCTTCTATGGATCAATTTCCTCCCGGCATATTTTCCATTAATATAATATATAAACTATTTTTGACGCTATGATTTTTTTTTTTGAATTATAACAATTTTCTACTGACCTTACTGCAAAGATTAAAAAATGGGAGGTCCTGGATCATCATGTTGAACCTTTCCAGCGATTTTACCAGTTTATTTTTTCATTACAATATGAGAAGTAGAAAGTTATATTTTAATTTTAAAATTATCATTCGCTGATTTTAATATAATTATTTATCATTACGAACCATACACTGATCATTTACTGATCAATACGTAAAAATACTTTAATATATAAATCTCAATATTTTAGGTTTCTTCCACTTAATAAACTAGCACTTGTTTATCGCCGAATTTCAACTATAAAAACAAAAACAAAGCGCAATGTCCCGCTAAGAACATTGGCGCTCAATGAGAAGAAAATCAAGAGAAAGAGAAAGAAAAAGATAACATTCTTTCAAACATATATACACACAGAGGAAAAAATTAGAAAAAAAATGTTTTCCTTTTTTTGAGTACGGTTCTAACAAGCATATATATATATACACTAAAAATGTTTATTATTTCTATTGTTTTTCATATATATACATCTAATTTTAATTTAAACCCAAATCAAACTAAAAAAAAAAACACACACACACATCATATATAGCACATATTATACAATCAATTATACTTTACACTAAGAATATTTAGAATGTCTGATTAATATATTTACAAAATCTATTGACTTTAACATATGAAACTTTGCTAGATATCAGTTCTATTGGATCAGTACAGAGAATATTATGTCTGTAGTATTGAAATGCTGGGAGCACTTTATTAAAAGATGAGTGAAATCCTGAACGTTACATCCACAAAAACAGCTTTATCTCTGAATGAAGTATACTTATTGATGAAATAAAATGGTCCACATTCTAAGTTTCAAAATTGTATATAGTCTTGAAGTTTGTTCATAATATTTAAATGCTGGAAGCAATTTATTAAAAGATGAGTGGAATCCTTAACGTGCATCCACAAAAACAGCTTTATCGCGGATTGAAGTATATTTATCAATAAAATAAAATGGTCCACACATTCAAAGTTTCAAGATTTTTTATTAATTTAGTTAGTTCGAAGGACGGTACTGCTATCTTTTTTGATGTAAAAACTTCAAATCGATAAAATAATGAATCAATACATTTACTTTTATTGAAAAATGCAGGTTTTCGAACTATAATGTTATTCTACTGACTAAATTTAACTCAGATCCCAAATACCTTATAGTTTTATTTAATATGCAAAAAAGGATTAAAGTTCAAAGGCCTGTGTTTCTATGAGAATAATAAAAAAAAGCTTATTATTCCATCACTGTTTCATCAATGATATCTTACTTTCAGACGATCTCTACTGATATGAAAATACTAAAATCTAAATATAGAATCTATTTATTAGTTTCCATGTGTTACTATTACTTCTTATAATATGATATAAAAAAGATTTATAATTACCCTTCCTTATGTGGATATTATTCTTCATCATACAAGTTTCATATAATAAAAGGTGCATATAACCATGTAGACTTCGCAACCTTTCAAAAGTGAGAAAGTATTCTTTATTTTACATTATATTTATATTGATTAAAATAAATAATCTATAGACTGTATATTTTTTGTAGATCAAATATATGTATATCCATTTGTGGCAGCAAATGTTAATTGTGTTTACGAATAATAAAGATTAAAAAATATTACCTTGTTTGAAATTATTTTTCTTTATTTATAGTAGGCAATTTTATCATAATATATATCCTTATTCTTTCTAAGGTGAAATATATGAGGAAAATATTTTTCATATATATATTTTTAATTAGAGGTATTAGATATTACAACATTAGATTAAATGCTTTGTTATAAAATTAAAACGGAATATATTTAATTTTATATAAAAAAAAAATCCTGAAAAGAAAGGATCTTGTTGTATAGAATTTTATTGGATTTTTTAAAGCGCAAATTACTTCCGCATTCCTGAAGAAGATTTGCACTTTATTAAACATTTTTTATGCAAGATGTCGCAAGGCTAATGCACTTTTTGTCTTGGACAATGACATGGGTGTAATTTGCTAAGTCGTTTTATAGCCTTGGCTTCTAAATAAATCAGATAGGATCCCCTTTTTATTGTTTAAAATACAAAAGTTATCATATCTAGCGTTCAAGTTTATTTTGAACATTTTATAAAATTTACATACAAATTATGCTTGTAATATTTTTTATTATATGAAGCTAAAGTTTTTAAAATATATTTTATAACTTTAAGAGGAATAGATAATTTTTTCAACTTATTTTTATATATAACATAAAATTTCGGAAGGATCATCGTCATCTACCTTAACTATGCAAAAGAGAAATGAATTATTTTTATCACCCTAGTTAACTTCACTTTCAACATAATGCATTGTTCTAATGTATAGTTTAAGGGAAAGGTGTATGCTTTTGTACATATATATATATATATGTTATATTAAGATATTATTTTATTCAAAATTATATTTTATAGATTCAAATACTCTGCTAAATTGACCGCCAGAGGTCATGCTTCCCCTATAAAACTCATTGTTGTTGTTTCCCGATGGCCGGCTCAAATCTTTTGTTTATTATGTAAATAGGTTTTTCATTTTTTGATTCTTACGCCTTAAGCCAGGCAGTACTTTTATCAAATTATGTTTTTATATATTTTTCTTTAGTTCAATTAAAATAATTACGGATCAAAACTATTTTTATTATTATATTTTCAAGATTTTAACCACGACTGCATTACCATAGCATAATCATCAAGATAATTAAAATCAACAGAAATCTCTTTTTTATTTATAATATATATATTTTGAAAATTCAATTTACAAATAATATGAAAATATAAAGAATTAGCTCGGTGAAATATCATGATAAAAGCAATTTTACACATCCTGTATTTATATCTTCCTAGTGATTGTTGAGCTTTCTTGAAACCACTGCATCGAGATATGTTCTCCTGTTATAGAGAGATGATTATTAGTCCATTATATATTATCTTTTTTAACATATCATTCATAAATAAACATAAGCTGATAAGATCAGATCTAAATAAATAAATAATGCATGACGTTTCGATAACAACGGTATTACCATGTTACAATGTCTGTTATTACCTTGTTTTTATAATCTATAATCCAAATTGTAACTTATCAATCATAAATATAATTAATATATTCAAATATTTAGATTCTAAATCAATAGAATGATATTGAAGGATGCCTTAAGGTGCATGCCTCACAATTAACACAATGTCAACATTAAGAAATATCGATTATTGAAGACAACAAAGTTATCACGCGATCTGAATATTAACCTGGGTCAACCAAGTTGCATAGCAAATTCTCATCAGCCATTTTGAATATGAATAATTTAAATCGATAAGTTAGTTATATCCTTTATATTATAACACTTCAAAATGGTTTGTGGGAATTTGTGGAAGGATGGTCTGAACCATTAGTTTTATACCGCTACGACCCGGGTTCGATTCCCGTATTGGGAACTTTTTTCTGATTATATAAAAAAAAAATGCTCCATTGGCTCCCTATTCTTGCAAAGGTCCAACCCCAGCAGCGAGTGAAAGTAACCAAACAGGGCTCTGACACATTTGTAAGTTCAAAGTCGAACTGCTTTCCACATGTGTAGATATGTGGTGTACTTAGAGTAAAACAGTCACTAACTAACCACCATGATTATCATGGCCTGTACCATGTGTACTATGCACAAGCAAAAGAAGAAATGGTTTGGAGACAAAGTAAGGTAGTTTTTAAGGATTTAAAAGTAAATATAAACTTTTTTACCTTTCAAACCTTCAAAAAAAAACATAGAAACATATCTATTTATTAATAAAGATTCTTCTCTGCTTTTAAACTTCGACAAAATCAATAACATATCTAGGTCTAGGTTTTTTATTTTATTAAAAAAAACCATAGCCCTATATTCCTTATTGATTTTTCAAAATATCTATTTATTATCTCCCTTAGTGGTGCTTGTTTTTCTGAGGTTGAATTAAATCAGAGCACGTTTCAAGTGGTAGTTAAGAAAAATATTCGTTTATATAACCGTAATTGCTAAACTAGATACATTTTTTGTATTTATTTCATTAGTTGTTTGCAAATTCAAGCATGATTTTAATATCCATTTCTCTATTTTCTTCTTTAAACTCTACTTAAACCATGTAATTATTCAATTGTTTGTGTATTATAATATCTGAATTTAATGTTGTTTCTTGACGTAAGCATCCTTTGTGGGGATATCGTGTCTTATTTGATAATATGTAAATAAATATGGGTCGATCTTATGGCTCGATTTAAATCTATCTGAAGCTAATCATGATATTGACTGAATATAAATATTTTACCCATAGAACGAATTTTAACAAGTTTTACCTCAAATGTTTCTTTTTACAAAACAAAAAATCGTAATTTTCATTATTTATGGAGAAATAACGACTATTCATATCCTTAGCGATGAAGTGGTTAAGGATGAATTGTGGATATTGTAGTTTAATTTTCTAAATCGAATATTTTAAAGATATATATTTGCTTTTCGGAATGTCTTGCTTCCATTTACCGGCGATTACCTTTTGACCCCATTTTTATATTCATATAGATTTTGAAAAATTGTATAATTAATCATTGTATCAAAATGGTATTTTCTTCTTGATAGACATCGTAACTAATATTACTATTAAGAAAAAGACATCTCCTTATCGTGCAACTGAAAGTTGCTAATGGCTTGCGCCATCTATCGGAATAAATATCAACTATTCTCGTTGATTTCTAATTATTCCAGAATTGGCCAAATACCCATTCTTGATTAATCAAGAAAAGCTAACCACGGACGCGTTTCGGGCTATTGGCCCTCATTAGCGTGGTGCAAGCTTTACCTCAACGACCAAAAAATTGGTCATTAAGGTATCCTGGAAAATCATGAAACGGGTAGTT
Organism: Cordylochernes scorpioides; assembly: GCA_030710605.1. Classification (NCBI taxonomy): domain Eukaryota; kingdom Metazoa; phylum Arthropoda; class Arachnida; order Pseudoscorpiones; family Chernetidae; genus Cordylochernes; species Cordylochernes scorpioides. The sequence goes on along the minus strand of CP092881.1, from coordinate 21,448,172 downwards.
AAGGCCAGAATTGCGTGAGACCGCTACACAATGTGAAAAAATAGGACAAATGTGATATTGTACTGGGATAAGGTGCATAAATTAAGAAAAAGGCATCTCCTTATCGTGCAACTGAAATATTACTATGCTTATTATTGATGTTAAAGTTCACACAATATGTAAAATAATATATATATTTGTCGTAGAGGTACAGTCTGCACCACGCTGACGAGGGCCAACAGCCCGAAACGCGTTCGTGGTTTCCTTTTCTTGATTTATCAAGAAATTGGGTTGGCTAAATATCACAGAGCAAGTTTAATAAATGTTTAGTTTTTTTTTGCTCCACTACAAGACGCTCTGCCATCTAAAAAGCACAAGTATTCGTGGTTGATGGGTTCCCCAGTTTGGATAGTTGAAAAGGGAGGATACACGATGTATCTTATTAAAAGTTTCCTTACTTAAGTATATATATATATAGCAATTTAGGCCAACAACCCCATGTATATAACCCACAGCAAGACCTTAATGTTGTATAATAGCAGCACAGCTGTCAGTGATGCACTATCGGCATATGTCTTTACATCATCACATGTAATGCAATTTATGCAAACAGGATAAATAAAATAAATAAAAAAGAAAAGGGGGGAAAAACTCTGTAATTGATTAAGAGTTGAGCTAAAGCAAGGATCGAGCATATAATATTGTCAGAACAATGGTCTAAAGATGGAAACAGCCGCGACACTATTATACAATATTATCAGACAACCCATGAAATCGTTATTAAATTGGGCAATCTATAAAACACTGAAACACAGACACTCGCGGCAATGTATGTGGCCGGTAATTTATGGGAGACTTGATTATTAGTAACATTCCCTTCAAATAGGTAAGAAACATACAACATTTCATTTAAACAGTGGGAATAGCACCATAAGGCAAATTATGTATGAAATAGGTAACAGAAGAAACAAGAAAATTTCTCTAGACATTTATTTAAAATATCTTAAAATTTGGGAACATGTCTATACTGACGAGATATGCTATTTACATAGTAAAATTTAGATAGAGGTGACCTGAAGTTACTTTATAACCCTTTAAGGCCCATGCGAAATCTAGGTTGGCTACTACACAAAAAGGGGGGGAAACCTAGATCTCCATCTATTCTAGCGGGACAAAATATACGAACCCTAACACTCCTTTTTAAGTCACTTAAAGCCCTTTAGGGCCCATTCAGAATCTAAATAGATTAGCTTCTGTTCGAAAAATTAAAAAAAAAAGGGGGCTAAGCCATAATGGCAAGGGGCTTACCTTCTCTCGAAAGCGGCGGCAAGGTCTGGTCTCCTCTACGTCTCAGGCCCGTCTAAAAATCGTCCTTCTCACTGAGCGACTCCGATCGAATCTTGCCTTTTGGCAAAGAACCTTCTTTTATTCATCTCTCTCTCCATTTTCATTCGCCGAAAGAAACACCAATCAAAATGGCCAACGCTCCAGTATCAATTTCATAGACGCCCCAGGCCTCATCAAAATAGAACATATAGTATTACCAAAACAAAAATCTAAAGAGAGTAACATCTACGGCGATAGTGTAAAATTTCAGACGCCAGCCCCCCCTCTCTTTCCACATGGGTTGAAATATAATCCTCCCTTTTTCTCGGGATGGTATATATATCGCCCCCCCGTCTTGGCTAAAATTGACCCAGGCCCTTTTTACCTGGACTGTAATGTGATGCTTTCCTTTCTCTGGAAGGATATTTTATAAGTTTCAGTCTTTAGAGATCTTCCTTCTCCATTTTTCTCCTTTTTTTTTTTTTTTTCTGGTCACCTTTACCTAAATTTTTGGTGAGGGGAATATATGTACATATGAAACAACAGTTTCCAGCTCGGATGTCTCTGGATGTCTTCTTCTTTACCAGGAATCAGCTTTCGGCATGGAAGTCTGGTGTCACCAAGTGTCTAAGTTTCTGGGCAAAAAAAAATGGTCTGTAAGTCTATGTGGGAGGGAAGCCATGTATCCATTTGATTTGATTATACATACGCCTTCTGTTGGGGTATGGTTACAAAAACGTGCCCCAACAATCCTCCCCCTGCCAAGTAATGGACAAATGCGTTTGTGCTATTCATTATTCATCTGCCTTTCATCAGTTACTATGAAAGCAGGCCCATTTCTAGCAAAATGCATTTTCCATTACTAGGTGAAGCCAGATGTACCGAAACCTATAGGGAAGATAAGGCTAGTCAAAATGATGGTATGCCATTCTAGATGTTTATTATTCCGAACATTAGTGGGCATTGCGCATCCTGGCAAAGGGGTTTTTATGTGCTATTATTCTGTCAGAACACTGTTATCAAAATAGGTTATTGGGGACAGTCATATCATATGTATGGAAGTAAGCAAGGTCATCTGTCTTACCATTCATGGGTATATATATCACCCTTCCACTTTCTTCTTTGGCCTTGAGGAGTAGGCCCTCCTTGTGGTAAGTCCTCTCAACCCCATCCTTACCTCTTGTGGTGCTGGATTCATTGCTACCTTCTTTCTGCTAACAATACAGTTAGAGCATTTCCCTATTACATATTATATATAAAAAATTTTGGGCGCCAAGAAGTCGTTTAGAAATAACTGACTAGTCCAACTCCTAAAACATGCCAGCATCTTTATTTAAGTACCAATCAAGACATTCGTGTGGTATAGTTATACATATACAATCAAAGGAAAGGATAATTATAGTTAGCTGAAAGAAATATCTTGGTATATAATGATTAGCCTATGACATGATGACTTTTGCTAAATAAAAATTACAGAAAACAAATTATGTAAGTAATCATTAAATAAGGCACGAAATATGTAATGATAAAATGAATCCTTCCATGTTATATGATGAGTATAACATATATATTGAAATAAAAACATATCATGTAGATAGTGATTAAATATGTTAAGATATAAGTGATAAAAATCATCCCATGATAGATGACAAAAGAAAACTACTACAAGATTATATATGGTGACAAAATATATATAATTAAATATTTAATATAAATATTAATATCATGAATGTCAAAATAAAATTGTTGAAATGAATAGTATATGACTATAATATAATATATATGATATAAAAATAATAACATATTGAAAAAGAAAATGTAAACATAATGTATATTTGTGCGCTGAAGGTTCAAGGTTTAGTATCTCAGTTAAGTTTCAATCTTATCCAGTCTGGAATCACGAGTTGGTCACTGGGTAATATTCGTCTATCCCGATCCTACTGGAGGGTGGGTTCTCTCTTGTGTGTTAGATTCCTCAAATTCCAATACTCTCTCAACCCAGATGGGAACGTCATTTAGAATCTTGGTCAAATGGAGCATAGCCCAGACCTCTATTAAACTACACAGTCCATTTAAATCTAGGGTGACAACCGTATGAAGAGAATTTTTCTGTTTTGGCAGAGCGACTAATCAATTTCTACTATTTTGTTTGTGACTCCGTTTACCTTGTCTCTGGGGTGTGTACAGTTCAGCTACCTCCCCCTTCCAAGAAATTCATATTACTTTCATCTACTAATATACCCTCTATTCATTGACCTGAATCGTACAAATCTACATCTTATAAATTTGAATTTTATCAATCTGAAATTTTGGTTCTTTTACAAATTCCTTCAGAATTCTACTCCCTGTATAACTGCTCTTAATTCTACTGTCCTCAATACAACACTTCTAAAACTTTGACTCATTGGCTCGTTCTGGCGTCTCGTTCGCGGTCCTTATAGTTAACTAATACTTTAAAATCTTATCCTATCATGAAACGAGTTTAAACTCGTTGAAGGTCCTAATAATTACTTATTCTGCCTCTCGAATCGGTCTTATGCTCGAATTCATTCCAACAAAACGTATGGCAGGGCGAATCCTTTATTAGAAGAAACTTCCGCTAGCTATGGGGAATCAAACTGGTACCAAAAAAATTCAATAGACGGAAACACTTCGTCTAGAATAACTGGGCAATCTCTGCCTACATGCCAATCTTACAGGACCTCCCGTCTAGAACACCCTCACTCCAGCCACGCTAAAAGCGTCGAAACTACGGTGTCAGATCGGTTACCCAAGGTCGCGCCGTTATACCCCAGGTTATACGGCTTGGCTAAAACAAATCCCCCATCCTGCATAAAATTCAATCTATACCTCTTCGTTTCCTCTAATGAGGAGAAGTTTTGTGGGTTTTCTGGTCTGATCATAACCTCCCACAACCTTCCAGTCTGGGAATCGAGATATGATCATTATCTACGACTCTTAAAATTCAAGTTGATATAAATAACAAAGAGTACTTTATTACCCTAGTAATAGAAATTAAAAAAAAATTATACTCCTCCAAAAGGAGACCTAACAAAAATGGAGCGAATATTTTCCTAACAATAGAGTTTTTACAGTCCTGTGAGGCTATCGTTCTTAACAAATAAAGAAATCAAAATTGAAAATTGAACCTATTAAATTCCCTAACACTACTCTAAAATAATTTTGGTCTAACAGTATACTAGTTTTTAACCTTCTTACACATTCATTAAGCCAATCCATTCATACACCCTCCCCCCCTTCATTCACGGCTTGCATACAAACTAAAGTTAAAAATTGCTATAAATGCCAAAACACTTAATAATCTCTATCAAATAAACCCTAACAATTTCTAAATTCCAGGACTAATGTGAAATCAAATAAAGTTTTCTAATTAAAACAAATTGGGAACTAAAGCCCTAGGTTACTCAAAGAAAATGCCTCTGTACAAGCTCTATATATACTAACACTTTATACTCGATAAATGATTGTTAACAATAATTGTTAACAATTCTAAATAATCTGGAAGCTAACCTACCAAAAAAAAAAAGAATCAGTGTAACTTCAAAAACTGCCCTTGCCTTGACACTAAGCGACTTTTCACGACAATTCTATAAAGACACACACAAATTATAATGGTGAATAAAGGACCATTAAACGTGACACCTCATAAAAGCGGAATTGAGTCATTCCCTTAGCCACCGTGGGTGAAGTCACTTTCTTCTTACTTCCTCGTGCGTCTGCCCCCTTTGCAGTAGTCCGACCTCAACACTCTATTGAAAGATGGATTTATAGGGTTTACGATTCACTACCCAACACTAACATTCTCAAGTGCTTTCCGAGGATCGACTACGGTCTGGGCCTACTTAACTTCTACCCCTGGCTTAGGGTCCCTATACTTCACAACTTTACTCTGAAAGATTGACCTTTCATGTCCTCATTAGAAACCTATTTCAAAGCTACTACCTGAAGGCCAGGGATTATAGGGTTTCTGAATTACCCAACACAAGCCATAGGATGCCTATTAGGTTTGTTGTTTTAGACATAGCCCCCCTCTAAGTTGTGATTTCCTACACCTTCCTTCACCTATTACTCCTGATAATAACTAAAATTTCAGATTTACACTAAATAGTTAATTCACAATGGTATACATTATTCTCATTGGTCTTTGAAACTCGGGTTTTAACAAGAAATAGTTTGTATTAAAAAAAAAGGAATCCTAATGAAGTTCTACTTTAAAAAAAAAAAGGCTGAAATCTCTAAACTTCTCATTCTATCGAGCTGATTCTCCGTACACACTCCAAAATCCTAGTTAGAGGCGACAGTCTAAGCAGAATTTACACTGTGTGGGCCTTTTCACCCTTGTAGACCTGCGTAAAGTTAAACTGTTCACACTAACTCTGTCAACTTCCTCTCGTCTCATTACTTCTGAGTCCGCTCTGGTTGTCACCCCTCGTGGAACCACTACATTAACAGACCTATTAGGGAGATAAGCTGGACCTGTAAGATGAATCCAATGATCTTCATCACTGGAACTTTGACTTGAATTACCATCACTAGTCTCCTCCTCCTCTGTGGGGAAAATCCTAATTGGTATATGGTATTGTTTTAACCTATCTATATGGTATTTATCCAAATTCCCAGTTTCTAGATTCTTCAAGAGATATACAGTATCACCAGCTCTTTTTAGTACCTCATATGGACCCCCATACCTTGGCTCAAGTAAATAGTAACTCTTATACTATATCTAAAATCTCTCATATAACTTATTAAATAAAACGGTGTAAAAACGGTGTTCTATACAAGGATAAGGTTGTGACAATTTTCTCTAAATGACACACTAATATTAAAACAAATTGTGAAGATCTTTAAAGATGGCAACAAACACTACAGTAAGGTTGTGAGACGGTATTCTGCACAAAGACAAGGTTGAGACAAATAACACACAAACCCTGAAACATGGTGTTAAAGCTCCTTTCAACACTTAGCACTAGAACACATGTAAAAAAAAAAAAACTGCAAACTGTTTAAAGTTCACCATAACACTAAGACATATTTGCTATTTAATATATAACCTAATATTGTAATTAATAAAGACCTATCTATATTAATTATTGTATACTGTTGCTGAAACTTAGGTAAATCAGCTTACACAAACCCCCAGTGCATATATGTATTATTTTAAAAGAAATAGTTCTATCGAGGCGATATTGCGGTCGACAGCTACGCTTTATACATTAAATGTACTTTCTTCTATCAACCTTTATCTACTATTTACAAAACTCTTTATCCAACCCTTTCCAATTCTTTCTCTTTCAACATCTTTCTGCATCTCTCTATCTCTTTCTCATCAACATTCAACGCTTTCTCACTCTTTTTATCACTTTCAACACCTCTTTCATCACCTCTCTCTCATCTCTCTTCCATCATTTTCTACACATTTCACTGCCTTTTCATCCCTCTGGTGTTTCCTCGAAACCCGTCATCGGGATCTGGATCCCGATCTATTATCACTCTTAATTTTGAACTACTCTATTCCAACAGCCTATGACCCTTAAGCTTTATAACTCCATATACACTCGGCGGGGTAGTTACCTTGTTAAGAAAACCTATAATGTCATAGATCATTTAGAGAGAGAACATAACAAATTTGTGCGAATAGTTTGCTTCAACTATTGATTGTAAGCCTATTAAACTCGTTCTCTCTAGGTTGGCTCGCTCATTAATCTTCAATCTACGTTCAATAGTCATATTGAGTTCACATGGATGCTAAACGTAAACTGTATTAAAATGGTGTAGTTTTCTAGTTTTCGAATTATATGACAGTTAGAAAAAAAAAAAAAAAATCCTGGAAATATCTCGTACTGGCTACTATTAAAAAAATTGAATGGGGTACAACTCCGATCTTACAGGATACCTCATGGCTCATAGAATTGAATCGCTCATTTCTCACTAAAATATTCACACAGGTATGGAGGTCTCCAGTGGTTCTATAGCTATTGGTCAACTAAATTAATTGGTGGCAGAAATTGAAGTTAGTTTAAAGGCTCATGTGCTGTTTTGTCATGCGTCTTTATGTCATCTGCAAAGGAAAGTGTCGCCTCAAAGGACCTAATTCTGGGACTAACATCCGCTGCACATTTCAGGAAGGAGTGGTCGTCCATACAATAGCAAGATATCATTTTGCTGCCAATGTACAATGTTGAGCATTTTCCATGTCGTCATTTTGTCGATCCCCAATCTTCTAGGGTGTTTCTTTAAGCATTTCTTGATATCGTTTAATGCTTTATGCGATCCCGCCCGGCATTCAATAAGTATTATTTGATCGTACCATCTCCAGGAGACCATCCCATTGCGGCCGAACCATTTACACCCAACTTATAACGCCGTCCATATCGCGTAATTGAAATTAGTGTAAAACTCAAAGAATAAGACCTTAATCTCTTAATTCTTTACTAATTTCAGTTGGCTCAACATAAATCTTCTCAATTATTATCTTAGTACAGTGGCGTGACATGTCACACTTCTTCTAGTTCTTTCGCAAGCTCGATTAATCCCAGTGAAAAGCCCGTCCAGGCGTCAATCCCGTGCTAACCCGTCATGCATGACTTCAAATTTGGAAATTATTAGACCTGAATATTTGCAGTGGCATCTGCTTCCACTGAAAGTTTTTAAGACACAAGGCTGCCTCTTATCTTATTTAAATCACTGTCTTTACTCCCATATGCCTGTGTTAACTTTAACCATGACCTTATCAATTCTCAAAATTCTGCCTATCGAATATCCTGAGGATCAATGTTCTTCTTGTCTACGGCGGATTAACACAATAATTGTTCTCTAGAGTTATCTGCGTCGAGTGGTCAGTCTGTACTACTAATTCTCCACTCTAACTCCAGGATTCCTTTATCTACTCAGGCTGTTCAAAAATTTTCAAGACAGTTGTTCAAATCCCCAATGATAATCTGCTAAATTTCGATAATTATTGGAATTCTCATTAAACAGAATAACTACACCTTTCTGACACAGAAATATCCAGCATCAAGATATAGCGCACCGTCCAATTTCTTTATTTCAAGACGGTGTCAAATTACAACTGAAGGAACATACTAAACATATAACTGGTTTAAATTTCATGTAATCTCATCATGCCTTCTGCTGGCAAATATTTACTGTAAAATTCAATACTATCAAGATGGTTTTATTTGTCTTCATCTAAAAAAAAAATGTTTCAGAAATAGAGTCTTGGAAATCTCTACTAAAGACAAAAATTATACATTTGTCAATTCAGGATAACCTTCCCTTGTCAGAGTGTATACAGCTGCCAAGCCAAAATACGCAGGGGAGACAGGAAGGAGAGTCAGCAATAGAATATATGAACATAGACGCAACGTTATTAATCAAGACAGTAGGTCTCTAATTTTCCAATACTGCAAAGAAACAGGTCACACTTTCGCATTAGGAGAACCTAGGATACATTACAATAACATAAACAGCAAATATCAAAGGCTTATAATTGATTCTCTATTATTCAGAAAACACAATAGCATTAATAGAAATAGATTTGCCCGAAACATATAACACAATATATCCTAGTACCAGCTAATAATATCAACAATAATATAAATAACTTATATGTAATAGCCAATAACTATTATAAAACTACTTAAATAATAGAATTTCTAACCTATAAGATAATTCATAGAATATAGCAAACAATAGTAGAATATGTGTAATACCTTAATCAAAAAAATATGTCTTAAGAAAACAAATAATATGCAAAACTTCCTAATGTATATATATATATGTACATAGAATCATAATAGTTTTAGCATCAGGCGACGTTATATTTTCTTGATATATTGTATATGTTTCTCCTGTAGAAGGGCGGACAAGCTCGAAAGCTCGAGAAGACCAGAATAAAAGATACTCATCCCCATAGACGTTTTACTTTGATATCAGAAATCGATGATAATATTAAGGTTTTTGCCACAAACAATGTGAATCGTAAAAGACAGCGGCGAGAGATGCGGTATACACCGCCCCAACATAACTTTCATTGCCCGATAAAATGCCAGTGAAACGGAAAGCGTAAATTAAAATTCACGATTTATAATAGACTGTTAATCTCAGGATGCGTGGACTACTTCACCAATACTTAAAAATAGTATGGCTTTTCATTAGGTATATATTTCTAAAGTATAGGGGAAGAAACATATACTAAATTCGAGCCCCACGTTGGGCGCCATTGATGGGTTCCCCAGTTTGGATAGTTGAAAAGGGAGGATACACGATGTATCTTATTAAAAGTTTCCTTACTTAAGTATATATATATATAGCAATTTAGGCCAACAACCCCATGTATATAACCCACAGCAAGACCTTAATGTTGTATAATAGCAGCACAGCTGTCAGTGATGCACTATCGGCATATGTCTTTACATCATCACATGTAATGCAATTTATGCAAACAGGATAAATAAAATAAATAAAAAAGAAAAGGGGGGAAAAACTCTGTAATTGATTAAGAGTTGAGCTAAAGCAAGGATCGAGCATATAATATTGTCAGAACAATGGTCTAAAGATGGAAACAGCCGCGACACTATTATACAATATTATCAGACAACCCATGAAATCGTTATTAAATTGGGCAATCTATAAAACACTGAAACACAGACACTCGCGGCAATGTATGTGGCCGGTAATTTATGGGAGACTTGATTATTAGTAACATTCCCTTCAAATAGGTAAGAAACATACAACATTTCATTTAAACAGTGGGAATAGCACCATAAGGCAAATTATGTATGAAATAGGTAACAGAAGAAACAAGAAAATTTCTCTAGACATTTATTTAAAATATCTTAAAATTTGGGAACATGTCTATACTGACGAGATATGCTATTTACATAGTAAAATTTAGATAGAGGTGACCTGAAGTTACTTTATAACCCTTTAAGGCCCATGCGAAATCTAGGTTGGCTACTACACAAAAAGGGGGGGAAACCTAGATCTCCATCTATTCTAGCGGGACAAAATATACGAACCCTAACACTCCTTTTTAAGTCACTTAAAGCCCTTTAGGGCCCATTCAGAATCTAAATAGATTAGCTTCTGTTCGAAAAATAAAAAAAAAAGGGGGCTAAGCCATAATGGCAAGGGGCTTACCTTCTCTCGAAAGCGGCGGCAAGGTCTGGTCTCCTCTACGTCTCAGGCCCGTCTAAAAATCGTCCTTCTCACTGAGCGACTCCGATCGAATCTTGCCTTTTGGCAAAGAACCTTCTTTTATTCATCTCTCTCTCCATTTTCATTCGCCGAAAGAAACACCAATCAAAATGGCCAACGCTCCAGTATCAATTTCATAGACGCCCCAGGCCTCATCAAAATAGAACATATAGTATTACCAAAACAAAAATCTAAAGAGAGTAACATCTACGGCGATAGTGTAAAATTTCAGACGCCAGCCCCCCCTCTCTTTCCACATGGGTTGAAATATAATCCTCCCTTTTTCTCGGGATGGTATATATATCGCCCCCCCGTCTTGGCTAAAATTGACCCAGGCCCTTTTTACCTGGACTGTAATGTGATGCTTTCCTTTCTCTGGAAGGATATTTTATAAGTTTCAGTCTTTAGAGATCTTCCTTCTCCATTTTTCTCCTTTTTTTTTTTTTTTTTCTGGTCACCTTTACCTAAATTTTTGGTGAGGGGAATATATGTACATATGAAACAACAGTTTCCAGCTCGGATGTCTCTGGATGTCTTCTTCTTTACCAGGAATCAGCTTTCGGCATGGAAGTCTGGTGTCACCAAGTGTCTAAGTTTCTGGGCAAAAAAAAATGGTCTGTAAGTCTATGTGGGAGGGAAGCCATGTATCCATTTGATTTGATTATACATACGCCTTCTGTTGGGGTATGGTTACAAAAACGTGCCCCAACATGGTCAGGTTATGCCTCTTTTGTTTTTAATATATATATATTATTCTTGTATTTAATTATAATATATATTAGGGGACACTTTCTTATTAATTTTATTATTGTAACATAAAATATAAAGTATAATTTTCAATATAAAAAAAGATGTTGTTACACCTCTTTAAAAGCTTTAATCTTATCATAGTTTTGAATATTCTTTAATTGCAGGTTTTTCCCATTAAAATCTAAACAAAATCCGAAAAGCAAGTTTATTCAAAAATATTTTTTATGTAAAATAGGGTTTGACGCCTTAGGCAAATCTAGTAAACATTTTTAGGGTGGAAGCTTGGTTTTGGTTATAAAGTTTTTGTCGTAAAAATGGAATAAAGAACTCTGTTCCCTCTATTCAATAACTTTTATTATTTAAAATGTTGTCTGTGTACATGATGAAATTTTTAGATGGAATTACACACACTATAGAGACAAATATATTATTATATATACTCTTTTTCCCAAATACTCACGATACATGCTGAAATATTTTAATCGAGTTAAGTATCCTTCAATATTTTTCTCTACCTATATATATATTTTTATTTTTCAAATGTAGATTTATTTATTATCAAATCAGACGTGATATCCTCACAAAGGATGCTTGCGTCAAGCAACAACACAAAAATCAGAGAACTATTTGAAACAAAAAAAAAATGATAATAATAAATACTAATTTAATAAATAATAATTTGAATGTAATTCTATACTGTCCTAAAAGTCATGTCCATAGTTTTCTTGAAAACCATTTCTGAGATTCCTTCCTTCAGTGCTGCGTATATAAGCAGAATCTGAGAAACATTCGTGCTTTTAAATCCTTTCATTATATATATATATATATATTTATATATATGTAGATTTATAAATTATTTTGTATTTTTATCCATTTATTCAAACATTTACCATTATATAACCATATTTATTCATATTTATATTTATTCTATATTTAACCTTATATAATCTTATATGGACTTTGAAATAAAACAATCTCAATCTCTATCTCTCCAGAAATATTATTTATTAAGAATAAGCAAACGATCGCTATTGAATTTTTTAGAATAATTCATTTTGAAAATTAAGAAGTAAAAATTGTTTGAAGTGAAGAGGTTTAAAAATCTTGTATATTGACGCTCTTTTTTTTAGTCAAGAGAGAAAGATATCTTAATACTATAGTGTGTGTGATATTGACTATATGAGTTATATATATAAGAGATAGTTTTATTAATATTATATTATTATTAAAATAATACGTAATATTATATTAATAATCAATTCGACACAAATATACATCGCCGAATAATATATTTATTTTTATATAGATAGGTCGATAATATGCTCAATATTTAATTGATTCTCTAAAAGGTTGATTTGCTTATCGTTTGTGGATGAAGGATGCTCTATGCATGTATTTATAATATTTTATTGTCTTCTATATAAATTATGGTTCATAGATTACTTTAATATATTCCCTGATAATTTATTAAAATTACAGGTTGAATATGTATAACATTCTAGTACAATAGTAGACTTTGTCTGGTAGGTTGAATTGTGAAATCAATAGCAGGATTTACCACTGATTGAGTCAGCTCTTTTGAATATTTTTCATTCGCAAAATGACGGTTGAAATTTTTTACATCGTAAATATTTAAAAAAAACTCATTTCTTCAATTAATGCATATTTTAGATATTTCCTAACTGATGGCCAGACACTTATAGATTTGTATCATATACAGATAAATATAATATGAAATAGGGTCGGTGGAATGGTGTTCTAAGCCGTTGGTTTTCGACCGCTACGACCCGGGATTGAATCCCTCGTTGGTCACTTTTTCTAATTGAAGAAATGCTCCAATAGCCTCCTATTCTTGCAAAGGTTCACCTCCACCAGCAAGTGCAAGTATTAAAACAGGTCTCTGGAACATGTTTAAGTGAAAAAACACACTTACAATAAAATCATTCGCCAACATGATCATCCTGGCCTGTACCACGTTTATTAGGGATACAAAAATATTAAAATTAGTTTTATATTGAGTTAATTATAATATCAAGGCGAGTTGATACTTAGATAATTGCTTAGGTAATATAAACCCCATATAGCGTTTGATATCTATCTAGGTAGAAATAATATTAGGGTAACCAAGGATATGTAATATACGTAATATGAAAATAACCTGGTATAAGAATAATTTGCCTATTCCCAAGGAAGATATTATTCTAATAAATCATTCCAGACCTATCTATTTTCCTATTTGATTATTCATTCTGCTATGTCAAATATTGTGTATGGTATGCAGAACAAATAGACAAACACTTCTCTCTGTATTGGTGCTCTAAGTGTTTATTTATTTATTTATTTATTGTTACAAAAGCATGAAGTCCAAAGGACTATTGTGCTGGTATTATTTACATATATATGATTAAATATTTACACGATGGATTAGTAGTGTTTTGTAAATTATTGTACAAATAGTTCTAAACTTATCAAAGTTCTTATAATTGTAATTGTTGATGTTATTGTATTCTTTGGTAAATAATGATCTTATGTAGCCTTCTTTGTATATATATATATATATATATATATATGAAAAAATAGTACAAATATAACACTGTACTGGGATAAGGGGCATAAATTATGAAAAAGGCATCTCCTTATCGTGCAACTGAAAGTTGCTGATGGCTTGCGCCATCTATCGGAATAAATATCAACTATTCTCGTTGATTTTTAATTATTCCGGAATTGGCCAAATACCCATTCTTGATTAATCAAGAAAAGCTAACCACGGACGCGTTTCGGGCTATTGGCCCTCATCAGCATTCAGTTGCACGATAAGGAGATGCCTTTTTCATAATATATATATATATATGGATTAGATTCGAAAAACCTCAGTAACGTAGTTATACCTGTCGAAGGGCTGTTGACCCTGAAAACTTGTATTGCCGATATATGTAAAAAATATTTTTTTCCCTCAGCGAATTGTCTTTTATTAATATTATAAGCCACTCTACTCAAACCATGTAATCATTCAATTATTTATGTAATATAGTATCTAAGCTTAGTGTTGTTTCTTGACTCAAGCATCCTTTGTGGGGATATTGCGTCTGATTTGAAAATAAATAAATATGCCATGAAATAGTTTATTAAGAATATATCCTAAAGCTATCTGTGTGTGTTTTTTGAAGAACTGGATACTTTCCATCAATATATTAGATATTTGAATTGTTATTCCAAATATGAAACATCTCTTAGATTTATCTTAGAAAGATATATTCGAAATAAAACATAAGCTATAGTTTTGATTGATTGTACCTTTGTATATACCTTTTGCATCAGTACCATGATATAACCATTATGAAAATTAAGGAATTTGGTAGTAACACTTAGATAGTTCACGTGAACCAAATTTCATAATATTCATATCATATTATAGAGCGTGGGTATAATAAATATAAATATAATTCCACTTTCAAAATTGAATTTTAATATTTTGAAAACATTCAGAAATATCTTTTACTGTTAAATATACGAACTAACTTGAAAGCTCTCTCTAAGTATCAATTGGAAATCATAGGAAAATGGAATAATAGTAAAGTATATATATATATATAATACACTGCGGCTTGTGATAGTAAAACGACACTTGAAGTTACACCGCATGAGTTTCTTTTCAATGAAAAATCAAAATTTGTTTCAAGGTGAAATATTGACTATTTCTAACCTTTTTGGATGAGGTATGAAAGGGTGAATTATAAAGAGTAATGATGAACGGAATTTTAAAAGTATATATGTTATAAAAACAAATGATATTTTCTGCTGATTATGGTATTGTTGAGGATTATTGTAATGGAATTATTTGCTGGTTCGTTTCAGTACTAAATGGTATTGGTGATGCATTCGTGGCAAGAATCTTGAAAGTAAAATAATAAAAATAGTAAAGATTAGAAATTGCTTTAATTGAGCTTATAAGATATATAAAACATAATTTGATAAAAGTACTGCCTGGCTTAAGGCGTAAGAATAAAAAAGAAAAACTTATTTACATAATGTACAAAAGTTTTGAGCCGGCCATTGGGATAGAACAACAACGAGTTTTTATAGGGAAAGAGTGACCTCTGGCGGTCGATTTAGCAGAGTATTCGGATCTATGAAATTATAATTTAAAATAAAATAATATTTTTATATAACATATATATATTTATTTATAGAATTAGTAAAGTAATAGTAATACTCACATATATACAGCTTTATTAAGACCGCTGGTCTTATAAGTAATATTAATTAAAAAAGAAGGGTATGGTAATGTTTTCAAAGATTTAATATCTGAAGTTATAAAGGTTGTTTTTTATTTGGGAATTCTATTTTTACCCTCATTTTCTCATTTCAGAAAAAAATAATAAGATGCTAAATTTTAGATTTCGAAAGGTTGTTTTAGAAATAAATTCACAAGAGAGAGAGAGAGAGAGAAGGACTATTATTATTAATTAGACCAATTATAGTTGATATGATAACATTTTTAGAAAAATAATTTTTCTAAATGAGTACAATCCATCTAATATATATAGCAATATAAAATTATACTTAGGCGGTAAAATAAGATAATAGGATTTTCTACTATATTGAATATTTTATGAAAGTGGGATCGGTGGAAGGATGGTCTAAACCGTTGGTTTTCGACCGCTACGACCCGGGTTCGATTCCCGCATTGGGCCCTTTTTATGTTTTAAAAAAATGCTCCAATGACCCCCGATCCTTGCAAAAGTCTGACCCCACCAGCGAGTGCAAGTAACCAAACGGGGCTCTGGCACATTTGTAAGTGCAAAGTCGAACTGCTTTTCACATGTGTAGACATGTGGTGCGCTTACAGTAAAAAGCAGTCGCTAACTACCCACCATGATTATCATGGCCTGTACAACGTGTACTAGGGATAAGCAAAAAAAATATTTTATGAAAACCCTAATAATTTTTATTTCTATAAAAATGCCATACGTGATTCCTCTATTCATTGACAAAATAAAAATATAAAATTCTTATTTTAAAATAGAAGATATCCTGTTTTATTATAATGATTCCAATTTGAACAACCAGCGTGCATTGATGTAAATAAATTTCTACCATTTATTTACTGAATAAATGAGTCTTTCAAATTCTGTTGGAGAGCAGAGAATACTTATCTACGAACTCCTAAATCATTTGAAGTTCTTTTTTTCTCCATTAAGACACTTTATTTCGTTAAAGCGTTACAAAAAAGAAACACTTTCCTTCTTTTTTCTTGACTTTTTATTTCTGTTTTTTATATTCTATTTTGTTTTATAATTGGTATTATATATGTGTATATTTAATATATAAACATCTGTTAGCATTATTAATCCTTTAGACTTATATATATTTTTGTAATTTTGTATATCAAAATTCGAATCTATCTTAAACGCGTGAGATTCTTTTTGAAATTAAACAATTTCTGCTGCCCTTACTGCAATGGAAAAATTAAAGGGATTGCCTGGCTCATCAGTGGTGAACACTCCCAGCGGTTTCGCCAGTTTAATTTACCATACGGCTGTTATATTGCATTTTTGGAACTTCCTTTTATAGTGATACTGTTGCTTGACTCCTGGAATGGGTATTTTAGAAGAACTATAGACATAATTTTTGTATATATGATTTACTTTAAAATATATACTTATGTGATAAATCGAAACTATTATAGACGCGTATGCTTCTTTTAAAAATAAAACAATTTCTACTGCTCTTACTGTAATGGAGAAATTAATGGGAGGGCCTGGCTCATCAGTGGTGAACATTCCCAGCGGTTTCGCCAGTTTACCATTTCATAAAAAATGGCGCGCTAACGCATCATTATATACAGGTGTAAGAATATATTGATTTAGAAAAATTTGAAAAGGAATACCCTTTTGAAGTACTGTTAAATATGTGAGAATGGTGTAATAAGATATAATTATTAAGTTATTGATAGCCAAATATGATTAAATAGAAATATAAATGATATTTAATATATTTAATAATGTCAATTTGTCTATCTTATATTGTCTATATCACTATATCGTCATATATTGTCGATCACTATAAAACTTGGTGTGGAGAAAATAGACAAGAGTTAAGGCATTGTGTGGGTGTATATTGGTAATCTAATTAAAATATTCCCACACCAACTTATCGACCAGTGTGTAAATTCCTGCATCGAGTTTTCCAGACATAGAGACATTTGTCGGTTCAGTCTGACATTTAATTCTGCCTCTAAACAAATTTAACCAAAACCTTTCCATTCGCCTATTCTTAAAAGCAAATATTATGAAGTGGAATATAGTAGACCCAATTATTCATAAATCAAATGAAATTAAATACAGTGTGTGTGTATTTTACAATATATACGTATATCAGGAAATAAGATTTTCTGCTAATTTTGAATATATTCAGGATTATGCTTTGGAATTATTTGCTGGTTCTTTTTAGTACTAAATGGTATTGGTAATTCAATCGTGGCAAAAATCTTGAAAGTAAAATAATAAAAATAGTTTTGATCAGTAATTGCTTTAATTCAACTAAAGGAATATATAAAAGAACATAATTTGATAAAAGTACTGCCTGTCTTAAGACGTAAGAATAAAAAATTTAAAAACTTATTAATATAATTTACAAAAAAAAAAGACTTGGACCTGCAATCGGGAAACAACAACAATAGGGAAGTCGCGACATCTGATGGTATTTTTAACAGAATATTTGAATCTATGAAATATTATTTCAAATAAAATATTATTTTCACATAACAGAGAAAAAAAGGAAGAATTGAAGATAGAGTAGGAAAAAGAGAAAAGACAGAACATTGTAATATTTTTATCAAACTAATTGTTTGATCATGGATGTGTGGTCACGGATATACCTAACGTGAGGGTCGTCTTGTTGGACTGACATATTGGCATTTTTATATTAAATAAAATGTTTGTTTTATATTAGATCCAAAATATGCCCTTTAATTAATATATATATATATATATATATATATATATATATATTCTTCTGATCTTCTCTCCTCATATATCATTTAAGAAAACTTGAATGTTCATATAAACTTTAAGAAATGTCGATGATGTGTCAAGAACTCCTTTTGAATCATAACATAGTCACTAGAGACATTATAACATAGATTTTGTATTTTAAAATAATTTCAAGGGCTTAAACACGATATATCAATAAGGATAATTGCGAAAAAGGTTCTTTATTCAGTTAAAAATAGCAAAGTGTTAAACATTAGCTCATCATAAAGTCAATTGTTTCGCAAATGCCTACAATATATATAGAGTGTGTGTGTTCATGGATGGCTTTTCTTGATTTATCAAGAAATTGGGTTAGCCAAATATCAGAGAACTGACTAAATCGATGTTTAGTTTATTTTTGTTCCACTAATGACGCTCTGCCATCTAAAAAGCACATGTGCTCCTGGTCAGGATATGTCTTCATTCTTTTCAATATATAGAGGTGTAGGAGGACTTTACATATTTACATATATTAACATTTTGTCTTATATAGTCTATGATAGGAGTCCAATAAGGAATATTAGGAAGTATGAATGATTGAATAAACAATCAGATTTATGTATTCTTAGTAGAGAGGCTTATGATTAAGGCAAGTCTTCTTTGGACATTTTTGTTTTAATTTTGACAATAATCACTGCTTTTAATGTCGTTAACTCTATAACTGATAGTATGAGTAGACCAAGCTCTAATCTGCAAATAACTCTTATATATTTTTAAATATTTCACATGTTATTTTGATAGGCACAACACACACACAACACAACAAACCCAATATAAGCAAGTAATATTTTTCTTACCCTCATAATCCGAAATAAATGAAATATATTCTGGGACATTCGCTATCTTTAATTTCAACTACCATCATATTCCCATCAATGCCTGAATAAAGTTGACTTTTGTTTAAATTTTGTCAGAACTGGTGTTGTGGCTTATCCACTGGTAGAAATCAGTACGAGTTCTTCACAGAATGATCATTTAATGGATTGTCTGATGCATTTAGTGAAAGAAAGAGGTTCTTTTATATCGCATTTTTCTCTGTTCACTTTTACTTTCAAAATGAGTTTTTCAATTTATAAAATAAAAAAATATATAAAGCTCTGTTCACCCCCTAGTAAATATGTTGAAGATTATATATAGTGTGTGTGTGTGTTTTTTAGTGTAAAACAGTTTTTCAACTTTACCATAAAAAAAAACATATTAAAGAGTGAAATAAAATATTTTATAATTAATTTAGTTTTATCACTCATATATATATTTTCCCATTTTAACTTCTATTTTATTTCGAATTTCACAATTTTACATTAAATTTTTTTAAATTTAATTTCAACCAACTTTTCAAACATTTTTTACGCTTTTTGTTTTCAGTAAAAATTTTAGTTCAACATTTATTTTATATATTTTTTGTTATTTTTATTCATTTTTATACGAAACATCTTTTTACACATAGTACAAATAATTTTTAAAATATAAAATAGGCGTTATTGTTAGATTTCAAAATATTCACACCCATATATTTTACAAAATTTATTTTTTGTTCATAATATAAATATATTTATTAAATTTTTCTCCCCATTGAATATAACAAAATATTTTTAAAAACTTAATGCTGTTGACGTTATGTGGCGCTGAGTTTGTTGTTGACACACTTTAAAATGTTATAACACCTTGATAAAGGTTGGCGTTCAGCCAGCTGAAATATTGGTAAAATAAATATTTTGATCCAATATATGCCTTTTTAATTAAATATATAAATATATATAACAAATTGTGTTTACAAAAATATTAATATAAGGAAAATATTATACGTGTCGATTTAAATTATTAAATATAATATTTTACCTATCTTTAATATTTCCCATTGCATAATTTGGAAGAGTATTTTTTAAGTTAATATACGATATAAATCTAGGCTAAAATGACCGTTAAAAATCGATTAAAAATTAAAGGGCATTGTCTAATAAGGAAAAATCTAGTTCTAAAACATTTTTTTTGAAATATTGTGTTCAAAGAGTTTAGAGATAAAGGTCTAGCAACCCTGGTTCATCAAACAGTTGGCAACAATGAAAGGATCATTAGCTTCTGAACTCAGCAGGCGCTTCATAATGATTTCGTCTGCTACATCAATGCCCCCCCTGGGAGTCCAAACGATTGGCCAGAGCCCCACATGTTGCAACTACTCCCTCAACGGCTCCCTCTGGTGACGCCATTTTAAAGCTTTAACACCATTTATTTTAAATAAATTCGTATTTTTATAGAAGCGAATTTATAAATAAAACATAGATATTTTAATAGAACATTGTATATATGCAATAATAAAAGTTTATTTTAGAGGTGTTCACTTAAAATAAACGCAAACTGCACTAAAAAACATTATCCTTTTCTATTCTTTCACGATGATTAAGTTACAATTATATATTTTTTCATGCACAGATTTCTTCCACCTACTCTATATTTTAATTGATTTCAACTGTGATATTATAACACTATGCGGCCGCTGAGTTTGTGTATACAAAAATGTAATGCCTCGATAAAGGTTGGCGTTCAGCCAGCCGAAATATTGGCAAAATAAATATTTTATTAAATCCAATATATGCCTCTAATTATCTAATATATATATATATATATATATATATATATATATATATATATATGAAAAATAGAAATGTATATAAGAATAAAAATATGAACTCAGTTAAAATTCCATTGAAAAAGTAATTACTATGCTGAGAAATTGATATAACAAACTATGACTGTCCGAACTTTACAGAAGTGAGACATCGATTGTTCACTGATCTAAATGATTTAATTCTCTCATATATCATTGACTTTATCTATATAAATTTTATGAACTCTGTCGAATAAAACATGTAAATTTGTAAATATTTAATTATAAGTTCTAATTTGTCTGTTGTTTTGTTTGTTATTCTATAAAAGGCGCAAATATTGTAATATCGCGTCTGTATGTGGTTGATTGATAATTAATAAGAAATATAAGAATAAAAATATATAATATTGAAGATAAAGGTTACCTGGCCGGCATTCATATTTCTGTAAAAATAGACACTTCGTCGATCAGTTAAAGTTATATTTTCTCAACGTTTCAACAAAATTCTTTTGTGAAAATTCGAAACTATTGCACTGATAGACAAAACTTAAGGAAGTTGTATAGTTGTATAAGTGATATATATCACTGTGCATCAAATATCTCTCAGAGTTATTTTCTGAATCCCGATATATATATACTATAAGGTACAACTTCCTTAAGTTTTGTCTATCAGTGTTATAGACGCGTATGATTCTTTTAAAAATAAAACAATTCATAATGCCCTTACTGCAATGGTTTCCACTAAGGGCAGAAGAAATTGTTTAATTTTTAAAAGAATTCTAAACATCTATAATAGTTTAAAATTTTCATAACAGATGGCGCGCTAATTCATCAAAATATATTTTATCTTCTTCAGGAAAATAAATAAAATAAAGAATTTGGCAAGGCGTTAAAAAATGTAACGTTTTTCCATATACGGACAAGGAAAAAAATATTTGTTGAAACATAAAACTACCTGGCATGTATATATTTTACAAAAAATATATATAAATTCAGAGTACATTTTATATAATTCAAACCTATATATTATTCTCCAAAGCTATCTTAGTATATAACCGGATAGAAGTGTATCACACAAGGCATGTGAGGTATACAGTGATATAGAGAGGGCAGTGATCCACTCAATCACGGTATAGCAAGAGGTCGCTGCTAAAGAAAAGTTTATAAATTTCAAGATAATCCTCCTACGGTACCTGGACTGCAGCGATAACAAAATGTCTCTTTTTTATTTTATAAACAAGCTTCTTCATCAATGTATTGGTGGATAATTTCAGAAAATAAATTATAGTTATTTATTAAAGGTATAAAACTGCCGTCTATATATATATATACAAGGAAATTTTTAAAGCATTTTTTTCTAGAATAAATTTAATTTATAATATTGGATTATTTTTATCAAATATTAGGTTAAATATTTTCCTTTTTTATTATATATAGTAATATTTTATATATAGGGTATCGAATTTTAATACGTTTAAATACGCTCCATATAAATATATAGTTAAACCTGTCTATAGAGCCCCCTCTAAATAGCGCCTACCTCTCTATAGCGCCCGATTTTGGTGAGTCCCAAGAGGGGGCGTAATAGACAGGTTTTGCTGTATATATAATTTGAAGATTGATCAATCCATAATTAAAATTATATTCCACAAAGATGCATATATTGGATTTATAATTATTTTATTTTTCCAACATTTCGAGGGGCAACTCGTCACTCTTTTTCGAGGATGTTTGTGTTTTTACTAAAACATGCGCGCACTCGTACACCACTCTCATTCTACAAGGTCAATGAAAGAATTGTATCTCTGATATAAATATTACATTCAGTATATATACAGCTAACAATTTTATATAATATTACAGTTCAATACTATTATTATTATTATTATTTTATCCATACATTGTGCACAATGCACAATATATATAAATATATCTTCAATCAAAAAGGCATTTATTGGATCAAAATATCATTTATTTCACCAATATTTCAGCTGGCTGAACGCCAACATTTATTAAGGTGTTATAACATGATTTTATATATGATATATGGTATTATAAATGATATTTTGATCCAATATATGCCTTTTTATTTAAAGATTTATTTATGAATTGCTCTATTTTCAAGAATATAAATATAAATTACAGTGGGCATTTCATTTATTAAAGAACAAATATAGTGCTTCATTAAAATGTATTTACAAAGGTTTATACAAATGATTGTTTCTTATGTATAAGCCTTGACATAGTTAATGGCACGGGGTTACTTGATATCATTCAGATAAACCCATGCCTCTTCCAGTGAAACAACATATTTCCATTTTTTTTCAGATTCCAGCTACTTTTCATAAAGCAATATTTCGAGAAAACGAGCATTTCTCCTCAGAAAACCTGAAAACGTAACATTTAACAAAATAAATAGTAAATTTATGTATTTCGAATATTTAAAAATCGTTTTTCAGTAAATATATATCGATACTTGTTTTTACAAATATATATGTACTTTTATGAAACATCACTCGAATTGAGATCCTTTTTCGTTAGTTAGGTTGTTTCATAATCGTTCTTTCAAAATTGAAACACACTTTGTATATATACTTTTCCATTTTGTTATCAACACTAACCTGACCTTTTTCTATTTTATTATAAGAACCATATCTTGTGTGTGTGTGTGTGACCGCTTAGTTTGCATCATGCTGACGATGTCAAACAGCCTGAAACGCGTTCGTGGTTGGCTTTTCTTGATATACCAAGAAATTAGGTTGACGAAATATCATGGAACCAGTTGATCAACATTTAGTCGATTTTTGTTCCACTAAATGGCACTCTGCCATTTAAGAATGCTCATGTTGGTGGTCGGGATATACCTTATGTGTTTTTAATATCAAAACTTGACCTTGAAAGAATAATAATAAATATGGTTTTGATCAGAGATTTCTTTATTTGATCTGAGGAATATATAAAAGAATATAATTTGATAAAAGTAATGCCTGGCTTAAGGCGAGTAGAATAAGGAAAACAAAAGATTATTTACATAATGTACAAAGATTTGAGCCGGCCATTGGGATAAAACAACAACGAGTTTTTAGTAGTTAGTAGTTTATAGTTGCTTTCCTAACAGAAATACAGACCGATGCATCCACCATACAATCAATTGAAAGCCTGGCGGATATTTGTCTAAATATGAGTGTATTTAAATTTGAATCGCAAACATACAGACAGATAGGGGTTCCCCAATGGGGAGTTCTTTTTCAACCGTTGCAGCAGAATTGGTGATGATCATGATTGACAAATCAATCAATGAAAAACATAGAACAGATATTGTGTTATGGCGCAGATATGTAGATGATATCTTTTGTGTTTGTGATCAGAATTCATATGAAGCCATATTAGCATCCCTTAACAGCTATAATGATGATATGTCGTTTACTATAGAAATAGCTCAAGGGGGTGTAATACCATTCCTTGATGTTCTAATAATTCAAACTCCAAACTCTTACCACACTACCGTATATTACAAAAAAGATTTCCTCCCCAACTACACGCATTACACTTCCTGTTGTCCCAATTCCCAAAAAATCAGTATTATAAAAACTTTATCTAAACGTATACACACCCATTGTTCCCTTCCATCTTTCCAGGCAATAGAGAAACAGAACATAATCAAGAATCTCAACTCTGCAGGCTATCCGACATCCTTTATTAGCAAACATTTTTATGATTCCTCAGGAATAAGAAATACTGCTCAGTACCGGTCCACCTGTTTCATTCCATACTCTTACAAATCGGCGGCCATAGCACGAATTCTGAATAGATATGGTGTAAACTCATATTTCTCCAACACACTCAGTCTGGCAACCAAACTAAAACAGACAATAGCAAAAAGTAGTGAAACCATTGATTCCCTTAATACCCACAATGCCGTTTACTCCATATCATGTGAGCAGTGTGAAGCCAAGTATGTCGGAGAGACTGGGAGAATGGTGAAGACCAGAATGGTGGAGCATGATAGATCGGTAAAAAGGAAAGATCCCCGCTCTCTAGTTTACCAACACATACGGGACACAGGCCACACATTCAATATCTATAACCCCTCGGCCCACTATCATGAGATTAAGAATAAGCACCAGCGATTGGTCCTGGAGGCTATACTCACCAAAAAATTTAAAAGCATCAATAGAGCAATAGACCTTCCTGAAATATATGATAATTTATTACTGGAACCTCCTATCTGAAAGATTTAGTTTTCATAACCTATTTATACTTTTACACGTCAATGGCAGTTTTGGTTTATTTTTATTTTATTTTTATTTTATTTTATTTTATTTCGTTTTATAGTCGTTGTTCATACTTAGTTTCTGTAATAGCCATGTATTATATGTATAATTACTTGCTTTGCTTAACTTCTATGAATAATCCTCCAATATTATGTTAATTTCTAGGGCACAATTTTACATATCTGTCTTATTTTCTTACTTTTTGTATATATATACATAGCTGATTGCCAGTAATGTTTTGTCTCGTTTTACACCAGTAGAAGGGTGATTGTGCCCGAAAGCTTGTGATATTGTATATTAAAGAAACTCTTTCCTCATCAAGTGGTTCGTTATAAAAGTTTAGAGAAGGAATTATTGATTCAATATATATATATGTTATATAATATATTATTTTATTTTAAATTATAATTTCATAGATTCAAATACTCTGCTAAATCGACCGCCAGAGGTCACTCTTCCCCTATAAAACTCGTTGTTGTTTTATCCCAATGGCCGGCTCAAATCTTTGTACATTATGTAAATAATCTTTTGTTTTCCTTATTCTACTCGCCTTAAGCCAGGCATTACTTTTATCAAATTATATTCTTTTATATATTCCTCAGCTCAAATAAAGAAATCTCTGATCAAAACCATATTTATTATTATACAACAACAACAACAACAATTCTCCGCTAGGAGGCGGCACGAATAGGCTGCAAGCAACGTCGCTCTCGGTAAGTGAACTGTCTTACTAAAATATTTCCTCTATTTTTGCTAAAGTTCAAACTCAATATATCTGAAATGAAACCTTCATATCCAATATATCTTACCATCATAATTTTATGTCTATTAGACAAGAATGCTGAGTTAAATTTACATACTTTCAAGCAGGATACATACGGCGGCAAAAAGATTTGCTTATCACGCGTCAATATTTCACTTTCAAAATATTACCGAAACTTTCTCCTTATATGTGTAGTTTTAATGCTCTTAATATTAGCTGGTATTGAACAAAATCCAGGCCCTAGGATGTCCAAACAAACGACGTTGGAAACAAGCTTAGATAGGGATAAAGAGATCAAAGATCTGATAAATGCACTCACCAAAAGGCTGGATAACTGGGGTGAGAGGCTGGAATCCCGTCTTTCGGCAATCGACGATAGAGTAGAAAATATAAATCAAAGACTGCAACAATTAGAGGAATCTTCTGCCGTTACAAAGGCAGCACTCTCTCAAAACTCCAAAAAAATAAAAGACTTAGAAGACCAGCTTGAATACTTGGATGCAAAGAGCAGAGAAAGGAACCTTATTTTTTACGGAATAGAACAAGACATTAACGAGGACTGCCGAGAACGGATACGGAGGGTTATCGAAGAAAATATGCGGACAACGGAGAAGATAAACATCACGCGATGCCACCGAGTATCCAGAAAACCTGGTGCACCGATCCTGGTTGAAGTCCCAGAACAAAACGATAGAACAACTCTATTCAAAGCTGCTTTCAATCTAAGAGGAACTAAGATTTCACTATCGAAGGACTATAGTATGAAGATGAGAGAACAACGACGCGTTCTGAATGTCAAAAGAAGAGAACTCGTCGAAAAAGGTACT
This sequence comes from Cordylochernes scorpioides, assembly GCA_030710605.1. Lineage (NCBI taxonomy): Eukaryota > Metazoa > Arthropoda > Arachnida > Pseudoscorpiones > Chernetidae > Cordylochernes > Cordylochernes scorpioides. Next base: position 21,421,395 of record CP092881.1, on the reverse strand, counting down.
CTAGCTAAGCTAAGGGACAATAAGTTAATAATTAATGGCATAGCATATAAGGTCTGTGATGGACAAATTGTAGATGCCAATGGACATTCATTGTAGCAGGCAGATAGGAAACAATCACTTGTAAATAGTCAACCCATTGATAAACAGATCTCTAATACAATGTCCATACAGCCACTTTATGATAAAACACTCACGGCTAAAACTTCTAAAATTAAAAACTCAAAGGTTATGGAAAATATATCAGATAGAAATACAACTAAAATTAGGTATACACATACGAAAAACTGTGAATCGGCAATAAAAGACAAACAAGTAACTCAGGCCAAACATATAGATACTAAAATTAAAATATTACAATGGAATATAAATGGATTCAATAGAATAACATCAATATTTCCACTCGTTGAATACCTAAAAAAATACGAACTTTTTACACTAAATGAAACATGGATCACTGGTGTTATTGAATTGTTAACTGATGAATATTACATAATTCAAAGTCCAGCAATGAAGACAGAACTAAAGGGAAGGGGCTCGGGGGGAATTCTGATTGGAATAAAAAAAAACTTCCAACATACGGTTAGAAAAATCGAAACAAACCCTTACTGGATATCTGTCTTGACACACAAATTTCTAGACAAAACCACCGAGAGTATATGTTTGCTGTTTGCTTATTTACCTCCTAATGCATTACAAGAACAAAATTTAAAAAATTTACTTAGGCATATTGATTATCACATGAGTGAAGGTAACGAAGTACTAATAGCTGGTGACATCAATATTAGAATAGGCAATGCTGGAGGCTTCCATAACCCACTGAAATTAAATTCACCCCTCAACAAATTTAGGAAATCTAAAGACCTAATATCTTCGAAACTATCTGAAAAACTAATTTCCTTTACTGACTCAAATTCTATAACAATAGCTAATGGAAGAACTAGGGGTGACACGCACGGCTCATTCACTTTTATTTCAGAAAGAGGTTCATCGGTTGTGGATTATTTCATGTACACACACGGTTTAACACAGATCATATCGGATATGTGGATCGAAGAACTTTCATATTCAGACCACTTACCAATTGTTTTACAAATTAATACTGGGTATGAAGCTATTAAATCCTCGTACAAAAATGAAATACTAATACGAAAATTCATTTGGACGAAAGAAAATGTGGAGATGCTAAAACATAATTTAAGTGATATTGAAGTTGGAAATGAAACCGATATTAACACAGAAACAGCAAATTTTACTAAACAGATCTACACGGCAATGGAATCGGCAAATATAATTAAATTTGCTAAACGACGACACCAACTTTCAAAACCTTGGTATGACAAAGATTGCTATATTATGAAAAAAACGACCAAAGTAAGTTTACAAAGATGTAGGAACTCAAATAACATTCAAGACCGCCAAAAATATATTGAGGCTAGGAGGGAATATTTTAAGCTCCTGCAAAGAAAAAGAGATGAATTCAATAAGGACAAGAATGAAAGGATAAAGAACGCCAAAGATCCCAAATCCTTCTGGAATGCCATTGCATCCTTCAGAAAAAAACCAATAATACAAGGTGAGATTGATATAAAAGAATGGTTTTTATTTTATAAAAATTTACTGAACAAAGAAAATAAAGAAGCTACTTTTACGGTAAACCAGATGATCGGTTGGAAAGATCCAGATTTAGACGCGGAAATAACCCTTGAAGAGATCCATGATGTAGTAAAAAAACTAGCGAACGGCAAAGCAGTGGGACTCGATGGTATACCAAATGAGTTGCTAAAGAATTTACCAATACCGACTTTAAATAAATTGAAAAACCTATTCAACAAAATATTGTCCACAGAAAAATACCCGCAACTCTGGACGAACTCAATAGTACACCCTATATATAAAAGCGGTGATAAGAATAACCCAACAAATTACAGAGGGATTGCCCTCTGCAGTAATATATCTAAATTATTTACTACAATACTAAGAAACAGATTAAACAACTGGATAGAAAAAAGAGTGATTATTTTAGAAAACCAAGCAGGTTTCCGTAAGAACCGATCATGCACTGACCACATAATACTACTGAATTCACTCATCCAATTATCTCTGAGAAGAAAACGAGGCAAGCTATATGTCTTCTTCGTCGATTTGACTAAAGCTTTCGACACAGTCCCACATGATTTACTTTGGCAAAAATTGCATAAAATGGGCATTAGCAATAAATTTGTAATGCTGATAAAAAACTTTTACCAAGAAGCTAAGATCACTATCCGATGGAAAAGACAATATTCAAATAATGTGAAAATTAATTCTGGAGTGTTGCAGGGAGAATCACTTTCCCCACTTTTATTTATACTATATATGGCCGACCTAATAGAACTTTATAATAACTCAGCACTTACAGGATTTCATCTCCCTGATTTTGGCGTTTTACACCTACTTATGTATGCGGATGACATAGCCATAATTGGAGAATCGAAAATTAATCTTCAAATTAAAATCAATTTACTAAAGTCTTACCTGGATAAGAACAAATTAGTTTTAAATGAAAATAAGTCCAAAATAATAGTATTCAGAAATGGAGGAAGACCGGCAAGACACGAAAACTGGTACTGGGGTGACACCCCACTGACTGTTGCGTCCAATATTACATATCTGGGATATCCATTCACTTCCACTATTAATAGTAAAAAGTAAGCCCTCTTTTATAAAGCCAAAGCAAATACGGCAATAAATGCAACTATTAGACTGATTAAAAAAGAAAAAATTAACTCATTAAAAGTTGCTCTGAATCTATTTGACTCAGTTATTAAATCAATACTGCTCTATGCGGCCCCTGTGTGGGCTTGGGACAATACGGATATTATAGACCAATTACAGAATACGTTTATCAAAAATTTTCTGAATCTACCAAGATATATACCAGGGTACATTGTAAGGCTGGAAACAGGCAGAATATCTTTGACTTTTACAACGATCAAATTAATTTTGAAATATTTCATTAGATTACAAAAAATGGAAGACAATAGACTACCTAAGCTATGCTGGAATAGATTGAAGGAAATTTCTTTAATGACAAAAAAACCTATAGGATTCTGTAAGAATATTATGGATATCATCAATCATTGTGGACTCACATGGCTAAACTATAGGTTAAATTATGATGACATACAGATCGAACTTCCGAATATACTAAAATAAAAATTGAACAGCTATTGCAGCAAGATCTGGCAAAATTATCTCTTACGAAAACATACTCAAACTATAGGTTACTTTATGATTCATTTATTCCAGAAAATTACTTTTCATGCAATTTGTCTTCAGCTTTAGTGAGTTTTATTGCACAGATCAGATTAATGTCAACAATGATCAAAGAAAATCATATTTACGCAATTAAGAAAGAAGATTTGTACTGTGGGTTATGTGGAAGTCAGATAACTGATGAAATATACCATTTTATTGCTGAATGCGGGGATCTGGAAGGAGAGAGAAAAAAGATCCTGAAAAGTCTTCCTAGACCGCATTTGAACTCAATAAAGCTAATAAAAACTGTTTCAGATAAGAAAAGTTGGGCAATTGAACTGTTCAACTTTCAAAAAGCGGTTGGGAATAAAATTGCACTCATGGAAGAGAGAAGAACAGGGGCACAATAAAAAGTCACCCTGTTTGACATACCTTGACTGTAAATACTATATTTTCACCTGTTCTCTTATGGCTAATATTGTCTGTAACTCCACGGAGAATCCGTACAGGGCAAGATGCCCTAATAAAGCATATTTATTATTATTCTTTCAAGATTTTAACCACGACTGCATTACAATAATCCTCAACATGATCTAAATTCAAGCAGGAAATCTCATTCATTTTTATATAACATATATATTGCACATAAACAGCGTATTTACAAAATATCAGCACATAAATACAAGGTATGATCAAAAGTTTCGGGGAATTAGTAAAAATAATTCTAAAAGAGTTTTTTAAAAAATATCAACATAATAACGAGACCTCGTTCTACAAGAAAATATTTATATATTTTCGATATCTCGAATAATAAGAATTTTTAAAGCATTTTATGAAGAAAAAAAAACATTGGCGCGGCGTTTTTTTTTACAATGGATCTCAAAAGTGAACAAAGTGTATGCATAAAGGTTTGACAAAAATTAGGAAAAACGGAGTCAGAAACTTTTCAAATATTGAAATTGGCGTTCGAAGAGACAGCCTTATCACAATCAAAAACGTTTGAGTGTTTTGCCCGTTTCACATCTGGTAGAGAGTCAATCCAAGATGACGCACGCCAGGGAAGCCCTCCTTCGGAAAATCATGAAGAACTGACCCAAAAAAATTGGTGCCTTAATAAGGGAAAACACTAGGACAACGATCAGAGAACTGGTAGAAGAAACAGGGATTTAATATGGAACGTGTCAAAAAATATTGACCAAGAATCTTGGACTTGAAAGAAAGATTTCGAAATTTGTTCCAAAAATGCCTCATCACCATAAAGCCCCAGCACACAGAGCTCTTTCAGTGGGTGATCTTTTTACTAAAAATAGCATGTTGACAATGCCCTCATACCCTGTACTCGCCTAATTTAGCACCAAATGACTTCTTTCTCTTTCCTAGAATGAAGTCAGTTCTAAAAGGACATAAATTTGATACCGTTAATGCCATAAAGGAAAAATCGCTGATCGTTTTGAGGGGCATTACTTCTCACGAATTTTCTGGGTGCTACTGGGAAAAAAGAATGAAACGCTGTATAGATTCCCTCGGACAGTATTTTGAAGAATATTAAACATTTTTGTATATATTCATCTGATAAATCTTTTATGACCCCGAATTTTATGATCATGCCTTGTACATATTTCTTTATCTCTCAGGAAGCCTCTTTGGACAAATATTTGGTCGTTGAGATACAAACTGCCACACGCTATCGAGGGCCAACAGCCCGAAACGCGTTCATTTTTTGATTTCCTTGATTTTTAATATAGTGGATTAACCTTAATTCATTTATATTCTTTGAACGGTCTTGGCTTTTTTTTCTAATTTATTATTTTTCACAACAAACATTGGATTGAAAAATGATTTATTTGTTATAATATTTCGATTGGTTGAGGGCCAACCTATGTCAATGCATTGGACGTACAATTTGGCATTCGATCGGAATTCTTAAAACTAACATAGAATATCTTTTTGCACAAAGAAGATCACAACAACGAATTGTTTATATATTATTTTAAAGGAAGAGAAGCACCTTATTTGCATCTATACATTTATATGTTCATTTATTCTGTTTGAAAACTCATTCTCTTCCTTATCTTTAAAAACAATTCAGGATAAATATGTTATGGGAAATTTTAGATGTTTAATATTCACGTTTCTAGCATTGGTATCTTATTCATTCTTAATTTAGTGATTAATATATCAATAGATTATATATACATATGTTCTGAAAATAGAGCAATCCATACCTAAATCATTAGATAATAAAAAGGCATATATTGGATTGAATAAGGCAAATAAATATTTTATTCAATTCAATATATGCCTTTTTATTATCTAATATACATATGTTAAAGTATTTGTATATATACATAATCTCTTTGATATTACTTTAGTGTATTTTAAATATTTTCTACCATTAATTGACAATTTCTAATTTAATATAAGGAATGGACTTGGTTCTCTTCTATGATTATTTTGTTTACACTATTAAATCGTATGTAAATTCAGAGTAAAATGTCTCAGAATAAATTTTATCAAAATATTTATTAAATTTCTATTTATTTCTAGCAGTTGAGTGTTTTATTTATTTATGGATTTATTTATTTAACACTTCCATTAATTCATATTTAATATTTGACATTGTTTTTTTTACCTTTTTTCTTTATGGTATTCTATTGCCTCTAATAGCACATCAATCTTCGTGAATCAAATATCTGATCGAATAGGAACAGTCTGCATCATACTGACAAAGAATAACAGCACGAAATACGTATGTGGTTGGCTTTTCTTGAATTATAAAGAATTTTTTTTGGCTAAATATCATTTAAAAATGAACGTTTAGTTTAATTTTGTTCTACTAGATGGTGCTCTTCCTAGCTGTTCGCCAGCTTGGAAATAAAGATCGAAAAAAAAAAACCTATGCGCTCAAATAGTTGCTAATTTTCTATAGAGATATCTCTCTCATATTGTATAAGTAAAATATTTTCTAAATTATAATAATTTGCTAAATTTTTATTTTTATAAAATAGTTTGATATTTTATCACACACAAACACATTTTTATAATATACAGTTATACCTGTCTACAGCGCCCCTTCTTGGGACTCACCAAAATAGGGTGTTATAGAGAAGGGGTGCTATAGACAGGTCACCTTTAATGTAAATAGCATCTTACTACGTATTTAAAATCGGGCGCTATAGAGAGGAAGGCGCTATTTAGAGGAGGCGTTATAGACAGATACTTCAAAAATATAATTACCAAGGAAAATTAATTAGTTTTATTTCATAAAAAATATTTTTCCATTTTGATTCGAAAAAAGCAATTTAAATAATATTTAGACAACGTATCTTAATCCACATAATTTTAAAAGATAAAAATAAAGTCCACATTAAAACTAAATTACTGTAATTTACCGTAATTTTTTTTTTGTGTGTACAAACTATTTTTAAAAAATTTAGAGAAAAGATAAAAAGAATATTTAAGAAGTAGAAATAATATCTGAGATTAAGAAAAAAATGTTTAAAATGTAATGGATTGGATAAAAATAAAGCCAAGCGCTTGGTTGAAATTAATTTTAAATTGGGTCGCATTCTTAAAATTATTATTTGTAGGTTTTTTTTTCAGCTTTTCAGAAACAAATTATTTTTATTGTTTATATAAGAGAGCTTGGTGTGTGGTACTTAAAAATATTAAAGACATTTTTTAATAGGTTACATAACAATGAACTTAATAGCAACTATAAGGTTACGAATTAAAATAAAATTTAATATCCATATATATATATATTTATATTTTGTATATATAAAAAAATAGATTTCTGTTTATTTTAATTATCTCGATGATTATGCTATGGTAATGCAGTCGTGGTTAAAATCTTGAAAGTATTATAAAATAGTAAAGATCAAAAATAGCTTTAATTGAGCTTATGGAATATATAAAAACATAATTTGATAAAAGTACTGCCTGGCTTAAGGCGTAAGAATGAAAAATGGAAAACTTATTTACACAATGTACAAAAGTTTTGAGCCGGCCATTGAGAAATATAAACAATGGGTTTTTATAAGGGAAGCGTGACCTCTGGCGGTCGATTTAGCAGAGTATTTTAATCTATGAAGTATAATTTTGAATAAAATTATTTTATATTATATTATATTATAATAAAATACACACATATATATAAGATAGTAAAAAGGCATATATCGAATTGAATAAAATATTTATTTGCCAAAATTTCGGTTGGCTGAACGCCAACCTTTATCGAGGCATTACATATTTGTATACACAAACTCAGCGGCGCATAGTGGTATAACATATATATTATACATACACTGCGTGACATTGAAAATGGAACACCAAGAAATAGTGGCCAGAAAGTGATGAAACTCGGCAGACAGAGAGAGACAGGGACGAACAATAAGTGATCTTTATTTCAAAATGATAGTCATAATACAGAGCGATTACGGCGTCGGCTTAGTAGCAAGTAGGACCACTGCGGACGGCGATGCACGCAGCAACACGTCTAGGTAGAGAGTAAATCAGAGTACGGATGGCGTCCTGAGGGATGGCTCTCCATTCCCTCTCAACCATTTGCCACAGTTTGTCTTCTGAACGCGGCTGTGGCAAGGCATGCAAACGGCGTCAAATGATGTCCCAGACGTGCTCGATTGGTGAGAGATCAGGAGAGTACGGTGGCCAGGGAAGCATCTGTACATCTTGCAGAGCTTGTTGGCTAATGCGAGCAGTGTGCGGTCGGGCGTTATCCTGCTGATAAAGGGCATTGGGTACCCCCTGAAAGTAGGGGAGTATCACCGGTCGCAGCACATCATCAACGTATCGTTGGGCCGTCATAGTGCCCTGAATACGAAGTAAAGGTGACCTGGAATCATACGCGATTGCGCCCCAAACCATTATTCCACGTTGTCGCACGGTGGGGCGTTCCACAATTGCTGCCGGATTGGACTTTTCTCCACGTCGACGTCACACGCGTACACGGCGACTATCACTGGACAAGCAGAAACGCGACTCATCTGAGAACACGACCGTGTGCCATTCCGTCATCCACGTCGATCTAGCCCGGCACCATTCCAAACGTTGGCGCCTATTCGGTGAGGTCAATGGCAGTCTTCTTAGCGGACGGCATGAGTGCAAGCCATTAGCAACCAATCGACGGGAAATGGTTCTGGTCGAGATGGAATGATCTAGGGTGTCTTGCACATGTTGCAGGATGGCGGTACAAGTGGCTTGTGGGGCCGCCACTGCTTGTCGAAGGATACGCCGATCCACACGTGCTGACGTCACTCTGGTTGCACCGACATTCCTATAAATTGCCACATTTCCTTGTTCCAACCATCTTCTCCACAGTCGGTGCACCGTGGACGCACCAAGGTGTGTATCAGCTGCGATTTGACGTATGGACCAACCTGCCCTTTTCAGTCCGATCACCATGCCCCTCGTAAAAGCGTCTGTCTGCTTGAACTGCCTCCGTTTACGATGACCTGGCATTCTCTGTTATTACACGTGTCTTTTGACACAAGAACAAAATTTCTATAATGATTTTCCTTGAAGAAATAACGACACGAATACTGTCCTTTCTGCAAGTTCCTTCCCTTATATCTTACTCCATGTGCGCACGAGAGCTGCGCATTTTACTTCATTTGCATAACTCGGTTAGGCGCGTCTACCCTGAAATTTGCATAATTTTCTGGCCACTATTTCTTGGTGTTCCATTTTCAATGTCACGCAGTGTATATATTTGCATATAACATTATTAACCTTGAAAACGATAATGAATATATTCTATATATTCTATGATAAATTAAATTGTAAAAAAAATATTTATGTATTTATAAAAAAAAGGATATCATGATTAGAAACATTATCTGTTGGCTTTGTGCCTCTTTCTGAATATATATCAGGCTGAATTTTGAAGTTTTCTAGAAATAATTGATATGATTTTATAATCATATATATATCAAAGTATGCGTTTCGGATGTTGCTCGAACTCTCCAGAGTGCTGCCGGATGTACTTATAATGAATTGATATTATAAATATTAATTGATAATTAAATTATATTTATATATTAATAAAATTATGTTTATAATTTCTTTTCCCCAAGCCACGGAGCTCTCATTTAACAGCACCAGACATTTATCTTCTTTCATAGCGGTTATAAGAAGGCCAGTATCAGCTGCGACTGTGAGAAGATTGAATGAGTGTGGCCCCCATTCTAAAAGCCCAGTCATTTATTTTCAGTATGTGCAAGACTTTGACGAAAATGGAGCAATGCTCTATTTTCCGATAAGTAAAATATTTCACCCAATTCTTATAGTAGGTGTATTTCAATGTGAATATATACTGGATTTGTGTATGTGTGTGTGTTAGGACATATTGACAGTCTAGCTTTAAGTAGCGTTGGTGTGGCTGTAGGGACAGGAAATAATTTAAGTCAACGTACAGACCAACCTCCGTATGTTTTACCTGCATATGTGACTGGTGAGAAATATCTTAATGAAGTCCTCCATCCCTATGTAAGACCTCGCAATAGGAGATGAATTCATCCTAACGGATTCTCACCCACATAGAGCATACTTAGTAGATGAGTACATGTTTGATAAAAGGATCTAATGAATGGTGTGGCCAGTATTTCCCTTTGACGTGACTCGTAAAAAAAAAATTATGGGATGTCTTATGTAGTGTCAATGCCAACCATTAAGCACCTTCACAGACCATACAGGAACTGTGAACCGCTCTTCATTATGAATGCAATCATTGTCAACCTCATCAAAAAAAAGCCTTTATTGTAGGCTTCAGTAGACAATGTCAAACATGTCACAAAGCAAGTCACATCTCATATCTAGATTATTTTAAAATTCCACATAGCTATAGAAAAGCTTCATCCCAGATAATTTGAGATTCTATTCAAACTCCTCTTTGTTGTTAAGGATATTTTTACTTACATATAAAGATCAATGCTAATTATTATTTTCCATTTGTGTTTTGTATAAAGCATCCCTTTCTATAATGTTTCAAAATCTTTATCCATGATTGGAACACACTCTGAATTGATTATTTACTAAAAATAATATTTTACCTTAAAATTCCGTGCATAATTTTGGAAGAATGTGTTATTATTAAAATGTATTTTAATATAAAGACTTGAAATTATTGTCATTATATAAAGAGAGATATAATAACTTTCCTGTATAGCACATATAGTTTGCCAACTACCATGGTTGTGGTTATAAATTACTAGCCGAATGACCCGGGCAACGCCCGTGTTTTACCCGATTGAATGTTTTGATTCAAATACTATTTGTTACAATTATAAATTGGCGCCTTATATAAATGCATATGTTAGTTAATAACTATAGCCTATGTGCTTTATCTGTCTATGTACTGTTGGCTTCCGTAGGCGTCTCTTACTGGGAAAAAGAAAGAGAGGATTCCATTTGGTTATTAACTAATATATGCATTTATTTAAGGGGCGACCCGCTCCAACACAATAGTTACAAAAACGAAAATGCGAGTGGGGGGGGGGGGGGGGGGGGGGGGGGCAAAGGTGGCGTGATCGTAGCCGACCAATAGGGGGGCGCCATTCTAAAAAAAAAAGCAAACGGTGACAGAGATGACTGATGAAGAATGACGCTCGTAACTGTAAATTATACGCACATTCTTTATTACCATTATATTCCAAATTTTTAACACAGTTTTATTATATATAAACTTTCAAATAAAAGAAAGTCAATTGAATATATTTATAAAATAATATAAGAACTTTATTACCGAAAATAGCCAATATATAAATTCCTCTCTACGTTATTTGACCCGATTTCACCAAACGACATGAGATTTCATGTTTTATTGAAGTTTTCTCAATCAATCGAGACTTGAGGGAAAAAAAGGATAAAACATCAATTGCGTCACTTGGACATAATCGCTTTATCTCGAAGCTTCAACAAAGTGTAAATCTAGACAATTTAAAATTCGACTCAGATATTTCGTAACATCTTCTATTTGAGGTTTTAAAATTCTTTATTTATTACTTTACAAAGCACTTATATTTCGTTAATGGTTTTATATTTCTTGATATAAAATAGTTTTATGATTTCAAAGTTGTTTTAAAACTAGAAACATACGTGTTTATCAAAATAGGTTAATTAAACAATTATTTAAACATATAAATGCGATATCCCTGCTAAGGATAATTGCGTCAATCTACATTTCGTTAATGGTTTTATATTTCTTGATATTAAATAGTTTTATGATTTCAAAGTTGTTTTAAAACTAGAAACATACGTGTTTATCAAAATAGGTTAATTAAACAATTATTTAAACATATAAATGCGATATCCCTGCTAAGGATAATTGCGTCAATCTACATTTCGTTAATGGTTTTATATTTCTTGATATAAAATAGTTTTATGATTTCAAAGTTGTTTTAAAACTAGAAACATACGTGTTTATCAAAATAGGTTAATTAAACAATTATTTAAACATATAAATGCGATATCCCTGCTAAGGATAATTGCGTCAATCTACATTTCGTTAATGGTTTTATATTTCTTGATATAAAATAGTTTTATGATTTCAAAGTTGTTTTAAAACTAGAAACATACGTGTTTATCAAAATAGGTTAATTAAACAATTATTTAAACATATAAATGCGATATCCCTGCTAAGGATAATTGCGTCAATCTACATTTCGTTAATGGTTTTATATTTCTTGATATAAAATAGTTTTATGATTTCAAAGTTGTTTTAAAACTAGAAACATACGTGTTTATCAAAATAGGTTAATTAAACAATTATTTAAACATATAAATGCGATATCCCTGCTAAGGATAATTGCGTCAATCTACATTTCGTTAATGGTTTTATATTTCTTGATATAAAATAGTTTTATGATTTCAAAGTTGTTTTAAAACTAGAAACATACGTGTTTATTAAAATAGGTTAATTAAACAATTATTTAAACATATAAATGCGATATCCCTGCTAAGGATAATTGCGTCAATCTACATTTCGTTAATGGTTTTATATTTCTTGATATAAAATAGTTTTATGATTTCAAAGTTGTTTTAAAACTAGAAATATACGTGTTTATCAAAATAGGTTTATTTAACCGTTATTTAAACACATAAATGCGATATCCCTGCTAGGGATAATTGTGTCAATTTACATCTTTAAACAAATACGGTTATTAACTCATTTAATAAAAAATAATAATAATAAAGAAGCGAAATCAAAAAATAAGATATATTAGGTATCTGATCCTTTCAGGTTCGAAAGATATTCATAAATGTATTTACAAAAGTAGTTGAATCTGTGACAATTATCTCTGATATTAACTGATTTATGCAGATCTACAACAATATTAACTGTCTGTTGTCTAGCGCTATAAAAAAGTGGGAATTCCAACAGTAGATGTCGTGAGTCCTGGGTTTCCTTGCCACAGTAACAGCTAGAAATCGTCAACTGCTTCAATTGCTGACAAAAATACCTTAAATTTTAAAATATAGTTTATAAATTATATCTATTTGACTTGAGAGAATCACTGATTTTCTGGATTTAAAATTTTATATGAAAAATGATAGAAAAAATAATGAAAAAGTCAGGTGTTGATATTAAAAATAAAAAAGGCATATCCTGACTAGGAGCACATGTGCTTTACAGAAGGCAGAGCGCCATCTGGTAGAACAGAAATCAACTAAACATTGATTTAGCCTGTTCCCTAATATTAGGGCAACCCAATATCTTGTCCTGCCTTCTGTTAAGCACATGTGCTCCTAGTCAGGATATGCGTTTTTTATTCTTAAAATATTATATATGATATATACTCATATTATGTTTCATTGTGTTATTATTCAATACAAAAACAATTTTAATTAATTTTAATCAGAAAGGAAAAAAGCAAGAATAGTGAGAGAGAGATTGGGGAAAATATATAGGTAAACATTTAAAATATACATTGAGATATCCTTGAAATTTCCTGGCACAAAATAGTCTTGAATGTATTCTCAATTGTATGCAATTCAGTATTTCAAATCAATTTATTACAAGCAACACATACTATATCATAAGAAAAAAGGCATTTCCTGATTGTGCAACTCAAAGTTGCTGATGGCTTGCGCCATCTATAAGAATAAATATCAACTAATCGTTGATTTTTAATTATTCCAGAATTGGCCGAATACCATTTCTTGATTAATCACTGTGGCACCACGCTGACGGGACCCAACAGCCCGAAACGCCTACGTGGTTAGCTTTTCTTGATTAATCAAGAAACGGTATTTGACCAATTCTGGAATAATTAAAAATCAAAGATTAGTTGATATTTATTCCATTAGATGGCGCAAGCAATCAGCAACTTCCAGTTGCACGATAAAGAAATGCCTTTTTTCTTAATTTACCTACCTGATCCAACACAAATTCACTTTAAATACTAATTTTCGTACTATATCATATGTAGATATAAATAAGATGATTTACATTTAATTAAGGACAATATAAAATTTTGGTTTACGTTAAAAAAACATTCCTGCTAAAATGCCTCTATTTATTACATACTAGATAGGTGACCTGGGCTTCGCGCCGGGATTGACCCGTGTGCATATCTACCCGAGTGATATATATTCAGATAAGATTTTTTAAATAATTGTTTGTTATTAGTATTATCTATTTGTTTGCATCAGCATAATTTAATCTAATCTTTGATATAGGGCGCTGTTCGTGAGCTAAGTAGAATAATTTGAATATATAGTTGTAATAATTGATTTATATATTTTTTAAAATAGTCTATCGTCTTACCCGTATTTTTTTACCTATGTATGGAAATTTTGGTTTGAATTGGTGAACTACTGCGAATTTGTATACCGGACATACAGACAAACAAACATACAAACATTGATTTATATATATAGATATATGTAGATATAGGAAGATATGAGTCACAACACCAGTTTTGGGGAATTCAGACAAAGGCAAATCTGTATGCAATAGGTTTAGGCTCAGGCCTTCATATGCACATCCTATGAAGAGAGTTAAGAATCAGGTAGAATTTGCCAAAAAGGTTTTTTAAGTAATTGAAGTGTGAGAGCAGATTTTAAGACCTATTATAATTATTATTTGCATGCCTATTGGTTTTAATGTTTGATATCAAACATACTAAATATGGATTAACATTTTGAAAGGTAATATTTAGATACATTATTAAATCTATATATATATAAATGAATGTTTGTATGTTTGTTTGTATGTCCGGTATACAAATTCGCAGTAGTTCACTAATTCAAACCAAAATTTCCATACATAGGTAAAATAATACGGGGAAGACGATAGGCTATTTTAAAAAATATATAAATCAATTATTAAAACTATATATTTTTAGTCAGAAAATGATGATGACGATATTGCTGTATCATGTTTGACTATCAGATACAAAATTATATCGGAAAAAATTCCAAAAAGCAGAGACCACGGGTGAAACCAGTTCGTTATTTTGTACGCAGGAACAAAATTCTAACAGAAAAACATTCATTCGAGCAGAAAACAAAAGCCAGATCATCTTTGTATAAAAATATCGCTTCTCAGACACAAAGTTTGGAGCGCGACGTTTCACAAGAGTGACATCCACGGCGCCAATTTATAATTGTAACGAATAGTATTTGAAAATCAAAATAATATAATTTTCAAATATCGTTGTGAAAATTTACATATTTATTTTTATATTTTAAAGACACACAAAGTTTGGAGCGGGACGTTTCACAAGAGTGACATCCACGGCGCCAATTTATAATTGTAACGAATAGTATTTAAATAAAAACATTTAATCGGGTAAAACCCGGGCGTTGCCCGGGTCATTCGGCTTGTAGATGAATAAAAATAAAGCTCTCTATCAATATTTTCAAAATTACTTTTTAAAATACCATTTATCGATAAAATTTGCAATTATTATTTTTGACAATATGTTTCTTATCCCATATATTATGAATTATTATATTTATAGATATTACTGCAATGATAAAAAATTATTGAATAAAAGGGCTATTTTTAGTAAATGCAGGATATCTATGAAAATAGTAGAGCGGTCTGGAGATTAATTTAGATAAACAGCTGAGAGGGTTCGCCACTGATTAGCTAAGCCCTTTTATCTAATAATTTTTATCATTGTAGTAAGGTCTGTAGAGATATTATTTTCTATAATATCAACGACAACAACAAAAAGGCTTTTATTAGAGCCCATTGCCCTGTATGGATTCGCCATACAACAACAAAATAATACAGTTTTTTTTTTTCTCCCTTTCCCCATGTGCACGTAAGCCTTTGTTTGAAAAGTGATTTATTCACACATCTGTTCTAAATCTTTCCTCACTACCTCTTTTGTGTGATATAATATCATAAGAGAGACATTTTCCCAAAATAATGATCATATATATTGATATATTCAGTCTTATCCTATCCTATCCCCCCTTTTACACGGTACTTGTTTTACACGTTTTCGCTTTTACACGGTTTTCCAAATAAGTTTTTTTTTGTTTTTATCGCATTATACTAAATGCTACTGTGATTGAAGACATGCGCTGTGTACACATCTCACGAGGAATCCCGACCTTATGTGCTGACTACATATTTTAACCTGTCAATGCATTTTATTTTTATTTCTGTGTACACCTATCCCCCGATTTACACGTTTTTCTCAGAAACATATCTACCGTGTGAATCGGGGGATAGGTGTATAGTATTATTTATATCTGTTATGAAATACACGCATTATTGTTTTTTAACCGGGTAATGCTCATGTAACGGTATTAGGGAGGTAGTGCATTTGTTTATATATACATATAGGAAATTCAAGAGACGGATAAAAAGAAGAGACAAGAAAAATACTTGACATGCAATAAACTAAATCCGAAAATCCCCTAACCCAAATCAGTAATCCCTAATATTTGTTTCCTCTTCGCTATCTTATGTCTTACAATAATCATCTTGCTTATTTGTTATGTTAAAACTGTTAACCTATTACACTACTTAATAGGTATTTATATATATTATCTCGACTTCAAAAATGAAAATGTGCACAATCACAAACACGTAATTTATACAGATAGAAAATAATACTTGGTTTTCTTATAGTTGTGGATATTATTCATTTGAAAAATAATAATAAAAAAATATTTACTTTCAATTTTGATTTTGCAAGCTTTCGAGTAAATTTTCTGCTCTTCAGCGGGAAAATACTTCTATGTACAATAAAAAGATAATATTTCTACAGAAATAATTGGATATGTGTTATTGGCATCTGTTTCTCGTTGGCGTGCATCAGACTGTTTTCAGCTAAAATATTAGATATTATAATGGAATGAAATATATATTAATTCATAGATAAGTTGTCAGGAATATTGCCATATTGGTTTGAGAGGTCTATTTGTCTAGTAATGCTATTTATTTTTGATGATATAAAAATAGACCTCCCAAACAAAAATGCCAATAAAATAAAAGGATTTAAAAGCGCGAATGTTTCTTTTATACATAAAACGAACTTCTACTGTCCTTACTGCGATGAAAAAATATATTGGGAGGGCTTGTCTCATCAGTGGTGAACCCTCCCAGCGGTTTCGCCAATTTAATCCACCAGACCGCTTCTCAGAGCTCTAATATTGTATTGGATCATTCTGCTTTTATATGCTACACTGAAGGATGGAATCTTAGAAATGGTTTTCAAGTAAACTATGGACATAAGCTTATAGGACAGTAGAATTATATTCAAATATTTGCTTCGAGCAATGCTCTTCAGCAAACTATAAAGACAAGGTCATTAGGAATAAATTAACACAAAGCAATAACGCGCCATCTATACATATAAAATAAAAGGATTTAAAAGCGCGAATGTTTCTTTTATACATAAAACGAACTTCTACTGTCCTTACTGCGATGAAATATATGCCAATATCCTTGACAAATTATTTGTAAATAATGGATTCCTTACCAAATAAATCAGGTTTAGGAAACAAAAGATAAACAATCAAATATTCATTATATAATTGCATATAATATATATAACTATCGTTTTGAGAATAGAGAAACCCATATTAAATCATTAGATAATAAAAAGGCATATATTGTATTGAATAAAATATTTATTTTGCCAATATTTCGGCTGGCTGAACGCCAACCTTTATCGAGGCATTACATCTCTATATACACAATCTTTGTATTTTAAATGATTTCAACTGTGATATTATAACACTATGCGGAGCTGAGTTTGTGTACACAAAGATGTAATGCATCGATAAAGGTTGGCGTTCAGCCAGCCGAAATATTGGCAAGATAAATCTTTTATTAAATCCAATATATGCCTTTCTATTATCTAATAATTGTTTATATATACAAAAATGTAATGCCTTGATAAAGGTTTAGCATTGAGCCAACCGAAATATTGGCAAAATAAATATTTTATTCAATCCATTATATGCCTTTTTATTATCTAATATATGTTTATAATTAATATTATAATAAAATATTTCTTATATAAAAACTATATATATATTACTTTATCTTCAAAAGAAATTTAATATATATCTGAAATATATAGTGAAAAAATATCCCAAAATTTAATTACTTTATAATTTGATATACAGTTTTTTATGAAATATTAATAATTTCGTGTTATAACCAATTAAAGAAATGGAGGCAGAAAATAACTTCTAGGGAAACTGGAGCTGCCGTATCTCAAAGGAAAATAACCTACAACTCCAATTTCAACGGATTAAATTTTAATCGTTGGAGTTTTTAATTTGGACTCCAATATTAAAGCTTTTTTTACGTCAGATTCCTACGTTTTTTTCATGGTTTGTTCAATTTTATTGCTTTAAATTAACTTCTACGCTTGTTATTTAACGTATTTTAAAGCTGTTGAATATTTATTTTATTTGTCATAACTCTCTCTATATATTATTTTTGAATTTTCATTTAGAAATATCAAATATATTAAATATACTCATTTTTTCTTTCAACTTAGAATAAATATCAGAATAGAATTTCAAAGAAATACAATTTCTTAGTTAGAGATTAAATAAACTAAATACAAATGGATAATTATTTTATAAATAGATTTGTTGAACTTAATGGATAACTTCAGTTTTGTTTTGAAATTTATATTTTGAAAAAGGATATACTATGAACTGAAAATAGGTAAATTTAGAATTTATAAGAATATTTTTCTGTATAATAAAACTTCAATAATATTTATTAAATTCTTCAAGCAAATATAGTTGATTTTTTTTTCAATTGAAAATATAAACACAAATATATGAAAATATATTTATATCGTTTTGAAAATTGAAAATTCCATATTTGAATATTTATATAATAATCATCTGTTATATATATATATATATATATATATATATATATATATATCGCTTTACATTATAATATTCTATGCATCAAATCCTGCTCTCTTTCTCTTTTATATCCTTTGAAAACTAATCTAACTGTAGTCTAATGACGCTATGTGGTGCTGAGTTTGTTTACATAAAATAAATACCTTGTTATTCTTTGACAAAGGTTGGGTGCTTAACCACCCGTTAATATTTATTTTAATACAACATATATATGACATATACATATATAATTATATATATAGGAGTAGGCTATTCTTGATTTGTCAAGAAAATGGGTTGGCTAAATATCAGGGGGAACAAGTTAAATCAACATTTATTTTATTTGTTTCCACTAGATTGCGCTTTGACATCTAAAAACCCACGAGAGTGGTCAGGAAATATCTATGAGGTTTTGAATATATATTCAGAATGTTTTTTATCTAGATTTACGTTGAAAAATACAATCGAAATTGTATATTCAGAAGTAATATACAATTTAGAAATAATATAAACAAGATGATAATATATTGTTTTTTTTTTTTGTATTTTATGAATATGAGTGATTTTTATCAAAAATAATTAAACATCTTGATATGTTTTGAAGTATCTGGCTTCATGATCAAAAGCAAAAGAAAATATTTTCAATATATTTGGTCATAATGGAATTTAACTATCGAGAGAGAAAAAGTCAATGTCCTTAAATAAAAAGTCTTAAAAAGAGTTAGTAACGAAATACTCTTTTAAAAAACAAAATTTTGTTTTAGCTTGGTAAATTTCTGTCTAGGTATAAGAAACGAGTTGAAAATTCAGAGTAATGAATTCATGGTTAATAAAATATCTTAGTTCCCGAGTATAATATAATATTAACAAAAAATCAAGTTGAGAATATATATATTTTTTTTAATGGGGAATATATATTATATGAAACTATCATGGATATACATTCATGGATAAAAAATGTAAAAGTCTTTAATCTCTGTTTTCTTTAAAGAGGAAATTTTGTTCACACTTAGTTATCTCGTGTGTCTTCAATAAAGGTCACTGTGTATCAAATATCTTTCAGAGTTATTGTCTGAATCCCGATATACATACTAAAAGGTACAACTTACTTTTGTCCATGAGTGTATCTTTCAGAGTTATTGTCTGAATCCCGATATACATGCTAAAAGGTACAACTTACTTTTATCCATGAGTGTATCTTTCAGAGTTATTGTCTGAATCCCGATATACATGCTAAAAGGTACAACTTACTTTTGTCCATGAGTGTATCTTTCAGAGTTATTGTCTGAATCCCGATATACATGCTAAAAGGTACAACTTCCTTTTGTCCATGTGTGTATCTTTCAGAGTTATTGTCTGAATCCCGATATACATGCTAAAAGAAAAACTTCCTTAAGTTTTATCTATTAATGAATATCGACTCAGGATACTAACAGGATGTTGTAACCACTACTTTCTTCTGGTTGATAGACTCCATCAGATGGGGTTACTGACCCTTACACCTATAAAAATGTCCATTGTGACAAGTTTTAATGTACTTATTTCGAATTGCATATTGAAAAATATTGTAGGGAATTCCGCAAAATATATCATTTTATTAGCGTTACATAAATTCTATTTTAACACTGTTTTCTTGTGGATTGTTTGCTTGAATGCGAGTGAATAAAGAATATTGTTATTATTATAAATAAAAATATTTTAAAGAATACACACAAATATATTTGAATATATTTATATATCTATTATATATTGAATAATTGTCTGCGAATTTGAAAAATTTCTAATATTTTTATTTATTACCCTGAATAGATTCTTGAAATATATATATATTATGCAATAAAATATTTAAATAGAAAAATCCCCCTTTCTACTAAAATGTTCACGTGAATAGAAAATTGCAACCTTAAGAAGAATTTAAATTTAAAGTGAGGCTTTTAGGAAAGTTTAAAGATCAATTTAAATCATCTCTAATCCGACAAATAAATAAAGTTAAAGTTTCAACTTAAATGGGCAAAACTTCGCTATTGTATAACTGAGTATTGACAATTTGTCCTTTTGTTTAAGACAGGCTACTTGAAATTCATTTTTGAAGTTTTCATGAATTATTTATTATAAAATGGCAGAAATGTATGTTCACTATTATATCTAATTGAGCTATATATTGAATAAAATATAATAGTTTGAACTGACCTATATTCTTAGTTTTTTTTAATCAAATTTATTATAATGTTTATTTGAAATATATAATCAAAGTGAATACGTATATATTACAGGTGATTATAGGGATGAAATATAATAATTAAAATACAAATTGACACTAAATGGATATAGGTTTACTTTTGAAATATTTATACTTGGAAGGAACGCCTGTGAAAGTATTTTTCAAGTCGAAAGATTACCTATATTAATAAATTAGAAAATAAACTTTTTACAAAGTGTTTTAAAATTTGAAAAGTGTTAGAAAATAAATTGTTTCTACAATTAACACAACGCGATGAAATATGGTTCTTAATATATATTTATATTCAAAGTGAATAAAATAAAATTAAAATATACATATTAAAAATATAAATGCATATATTTGGTATAAACATTAAAGATTTAAAAAGAGAAAGGGAAAGAGCCTATTTAAATGATGCAGTTTTGGAACACTTTCCTAAATGAGAACTCGACTATTAAAGGTTACTGACATTTGGGCTGGTGCCAGAAGTTAGCAGGTGACTTCTGCAAACTTGGTGCCATCTGTGATGAATGGTGTGGAAGATTCACTTCAACTTGGCCAATGTTGTTAATGGCCTCTAACTAGGGGAGATTAAATCACACACATACTTAATATATACCCTATGAATCATTAAATACATACCCTGGATATACGTTTTTATCCCTCAACCTATATTTAATACTATACTAATACTATACTATATTTAATTCATTCTATACTCTATGAACATATCTATATTATTATATATTACTTTAAAAGTTATCGCTATTTAGTAGCACCTAGATTATCTGAACGCTGTTGGATTCAGAGATGGCTTGTAGAATGTGTATATGCCCTATAAATCATTAAATACATACCCTGGATATATGTCTTTTTCTCTTCTCAAAGTATTACATTATATTATATTTAATTTACATAATCTAAGAACATATCTAAAATAATATATATTACTTTAAAATTATCGCTATTTAGTAGCACCTAGATTATCTGAACGCTGTTGGATTCAGAGATGGCTCGTAGACTGTGTATATATGCCCTAAAATCATTAAATACATACTCTGAATATACGTTTTTTCTCTTCTAAACGTATTACATTATACTATATTTAATTTCTTACATACTCTATGAACATATCTATATTATTATATGTTACTTTCAGATTTATCTCTATTTAGTAGCACTTAGATTATCTGAACGCTTTTGGATTCAGAGATGGCGTGGGGACGTATTTCAAGGTCGTTTTGATAATCATGTTGGGTAGTTAGCAACTGCCTTTACTATAAGTGAATCAACACATGCAGGTACACGTAAAAAGTGTGTAATTCGACTATTACACTTGCAAGTGTTTAGAGTCCCGTTTTGGTTACTTGCACTTACTGGTAAGGTGAACTTCCGCAAGAATCGGGGGCCATTATACGTGCCCAAAGCAGGATTCGAACTTAGGTCGTAGCTGGCAAAAGGGGAGTTTATGCAATTCCTTCACTAACTCCCTAGAAAAAGAGGTTTATACATTTTCTCTATCTTTCTGCATCAAACTTATTAGAGATTAGAGAATTACTCCAATTTTGTCTACGACAATTTGTATAAAAGAAAAGTAACACAAAATATTTACATTAAAATGAATAAAACACATTCATGGAATATATTTTAGGAATTTGTCATTTTTAATGTATATCGGGATTCAGACAATAGCTCTAAAAGATATTTACACAGTGGTTTTTGATGAAGACATACGAGATAAAAAAGTGTAAACAATATTGCCTCTATCTTCTTAGAGAAAATAAACAGACGAATAGCGACCTCAAAGACCTTTAACTTCTTGTCGTTTTTTATTATTGTATTTGATCATAAAATTATTTTATTTAGCAATATGTTGATTGAATAACGCAAAATTATATCAAGATATACCAACGCATTGTTATTAATGATTTATAATATTTATATATGGTATTATACCTTTTGTTTGATAAAAAAGCAGTTAATCAAATCGAAATATTTATATATATAATCTCTTCACACCTCGCGATATAAGCTTCATTATTTTTAAAGTTTATTCATTGATATAAATTTAATATGAAATTATATCGAGAATAAAAGAATATTGATATTCACGTATCTTTAAATTTTATATAATATTGATAGTATAAAATGTAACAATATATGAGGCATTTTAAAGAATAAAATATCATATATATAATAACAACAACGAATATACTAAAATTACTAATTATTAAATCTTTCATCCTTTTAATATCTCATTGTCTTTATGACTTTAATAACTTTAAAACGTTTAATGGCAAAATTTCATAAAGGAAACTTTTACTTTTATTATAGAAGGTAATTTTTAAAATGTCAATCTCGC
The DNA here is from genome assembly GCA_030710605.1 of Cordylochernes scorpioides. Taxonomy (NCBI): domain Eukaryota; kingdom Metazoa; phylum Arthropoda; class Arachnida; order Pseudoscorpiones; family Chernetidae; genus Cordylochernes; species Cordylochernes scorpioides. Next base: position 21,398,215 of record CP092881.1, on the reverse strand, counting down.
GTTTATTTTAATAGCAAACTTCCATACCTCATTTATTTTTAGCCTTTAAAATAATTGAAATTTATAGGTAAATTAAGCGAGAAATCTTGTATTTGACTTTAAAATGCTTTTGTCATCAAATTAATTACAAAATGGTTATTATATTGGTAAGCTTTTCAAACTAAAAAATAGGATTACAAATTAATTTTTTAAAAATACAATTTTTTTCTGAAGTATTTTTATTAAGTTCTAAAGTGTTTTTGATAGCTTATAGAAAATTAAATATAGGCAGGTTTAATACAATTTGGGTATAAAGGTTTTATAATCTTGAAATGTATTTTTTATGCAATTTTTACGTGACTAGATTGTAAAAAGTTTGATTTTAGTTCCTTTTTCTAAATTGGAACTAAGTTTTAATGCTTAGATAATTAATTTCATTGGTTAATTGAAACAATTTTGAAAATATATTAATCGTTGATGAGTATTCCATATTTCAATATCCATAGATAAATTCGATTATATGATAGCGAAAATTAATATAGGTTTATGAATAATTATATATATTTTTCTAATGGACAAAATTTAAGGATATTATACCTTTTAGCATGTATATTGGGATTCAGGCAATAATTCTGAAGATATTTGATATACAGTGACCTTTATTGAAGTTTATCCTATTTTCCTTAGTTTATTAGTATTATCCTTTAAAGAAACAGAGACATCAAATACCTTCCGCTTCCTTAGGTTAGGTCCATGAGTGTAAATAAGTATGTTATAATGCAGGAAGAAATTATATTCAGGCGTAAAATAACACCCAATCCTTTTACTTAATGCATAAAAACCTATTTATTTAGTACGAGGTGTGTTATTAAGGTTCTTGAAATGGGAAAATAGATCTTTGGGTGAAGAGTATATTTTAGATCTTGCAAGCTTTCGATAAAATATTGCTCTTCAACCGTCAAATCCCAAAACCAAATGGAAAGAAATGTTATTGGGCGTGTATTAATACAGATTATATTACATTTATAAATACATCGTTTGCTTTGGGATTTGCCCGTCCAAGAGCAAAATCTGATTAAAAGCTTTCAACATCGGAAAATAAATTAATTGCCCAAAGACCTAGTTTTTCTTAGGTTAGTATTCCTTAGAATTAGAAAAGAACACCCGATATTTTCACTAAATGCTTAAAAACGTATTTACTAGTAACGAGGTGTGTTATTATAATTCTTGAAATGGGAAACTAGATCTTTGGGTGAAGAGAGTCATTTTTTAGTTGTAGCAAACTTTCGATAAAATCTTACTCTTCAACCTACAAATCCCAAACCCAAATGAAGAGAAATGTTATCGGGCGCGAATCAACAAAGATTATATTACATTCTTACATTCATTTGATTTTGCATTTGCCCGTTGAAGAGCAAAATCTGCTTTAAAACTTTTACTTGTCAAAATATAGAAACTATTTGCCCAAAGACCTATATTTACTTAGATTAGTTTTCCTTAGACTCGCAAAAAAAGGTTATTGAAATGGTTTCTAACTTTTTATTAATCAGTTTATACATTAAATAAATATTTTTTTTTTGTATTTCACTCCTTAGCCATGTGGTTTCATTAGATATCCTAATGAATGAAATACATTATATGGTCTGAAATTCTCCTCAAAACATCCAGCAATTCTTTTTCAATTGCTTCCATGTTTTATCATCTATTAATTCCTTTAAGATTGATTCTTAGGTGGAGAAATGTAGACATTAGACAGAATATAACTTTATAACGCATTTACCTCTTTCAATAAATACGGTAATTACTTTTATCAAATCTCTGAAAAGAATTGGAATGTCTTGGTGTATTAGTGGTGAACATTCCCAGCGATTTAGTCAATTTATTTCACCAGATCGCTACACCGATTTGTAATGTGTTTAACGAAACTATGGGAAAATGTTTCTGTAATATTAGAATTAACTTACTTTTTTAAACTTTTAGGATAGGTTCTTCCACTTAAAGGACTAGACAGAAAATACAAAAGTCCAAAAAGGCAACATAAATAAACAATACACAGAGGACTTTCTAATATAATAAAATATATGATGGCACTTTTTGACACTATTTCAGTCTTTAAAAAATTAAGAACGAATTTCTTCTCTTTTTAAAACTGAATTTTAAAATTATCTCTTCAAATGAAAAGAGCAATAGCTTCCTATAGTTACAATTAGTATATATAAAGGTTATAATGTGTATAATCAGTTTTTTTGAGTCATTGTATGTTTGAGAACAAACATGCGCCAAAAACACAAAGCCTTAGTATTATCATGATGATGGACAAAATACTTGACTCCACATTTTCATTTTTTTTTCTGAGTAATAATTCACGAAAACTTGCCAAAATGTCAAGATAGAAGTAGTACATATTAAAATGTTGAATTATACTTCTAAAATTAATTAATATTGTTAAAAAAGGCAAAAGGAAGATAATACGGAACCAGATAATTTTATTAAGAAAAAGAAAACATCTATTGGTCGTGCAAGTGAAATTTGCTGATGTCTTATTACGCCATCTATCTGGAATGATATGAACTAATTGATTTTTTTTCTGCTGATTATTGGTCAAATATTTTATAAATGATTCATAAAAATTCAATAAAGTATGCCTTTCAGGATTATTCATCCTCATTATCCCTTTACAGGCAATAGCCCAATGTTCTTGAATAATTTTCTAATATTCCGCAATTCATTTAGTAATAGTTTTATTTTTAAAAATGTATATACATGCCTTACACTTTGTATATTAGGACATTATTTCATCCACACACACATTATATATCAATTTTCCTTAGATAGTTCATCACAATTACCATATCATTATTTTCACACTACAATAAAATATTTATTCGCTTATTATATTTTGGAAATAATATTGCTCAAAGAAGAATATGATATTAAAATATATTGCATTTATATTTTATTATTTATGCTTATATTCAATACATTATTTCATTTATTATATTTCTTAAATATATTACGTGCTGAAAATTGATAAATTGAATAAACCTCAAATAATAAAGGTAATTTTAAAATCAATTTTGTTTCCTCTCACAAAAGCATTTACCAAAACCTTTCTAAAAATATATTAAAACTTTCGAAGATAATATATTATGAAAAATAAGATACATTTTAAAAATATATTCTCAAAGAGAAAATATATAAATTCTATATATTTTAATATGCATTATATAAAATTATAATCAAAAGAAACGAAAACCTATATACATATTTCAACAGTAAATAAACAATAACTGAATAAATACATATTGATTGAAATAAAAAAAGGAGAAATTTTGTAAAAAAAAGTTACTTCCTTACTAGACCACGCTCTTATTTCCAGCATTTCCTTTCATTAGTTTCTCTACATAAAAATTGCTTTTTAACCTTTAGACCCTAGCACGCAACAAGGACGTTTTTCTTTGGTCGATTCCAGGAAAAGGAAATATTAGCATAATTAAAATAATTCCTAGTTAACGCGAGTTCTTCAAAATTCAATTTCTATCTTCCCATAAAAATAACTTTATTCAGATTACAATAGTATTTTTGTGGTATTTTACTGATTTATAAAGTATATTGTATTGATTATTTTATAAAGTATTTGATTATAATCAGAAATCTTACACTTCTCTGGTATTATGTGTGATGTCAATAATTAAATAAGGGAAACTTCTCGACCAGAAATAAGGGACTCTAGAAAAAAAAACCTTTACTAGCCTGAATATATATTAAAGTATCTTGTATTGAATTTTTTAATAAAGTATTTGATTATAAATATATATCTTAAACTTCTCTAGTATTGTATGTAATGTTAATAATAATTATATGATGGAAACTTCTCGGCCAGAAATAAGGGACACCAGAAAAAAACCTTTACTAGCCAAAGTATATATTAAAGTATATATATATTTTTATAAAGTATTTGATTATAAACAGAAATCTTAAACTTCTCTGGTATTTTGTGTGATGTTAATAAAAATTAAATGAGGGAAATTTCTCGGCCAGAAATAAGGGACACCAGAAAAAAACTTTACTAGGCTAAATATATATTAAAGTATCTTTTATTGATTTTTTTATAAAGTATTTGATTATAAATAGAAATCTTAAACTTCTCTGGTATTTTGTGTGATGTTAATAATAATTAAATGAGGGAAATTTCTCGGCCAGAAATAAGGGACACCAGAAAAAATCTTTACTAAGCTAAATATATATTAAAGTATCTTGTATTGATTTTTAAATAAAGTATTTGATTATAATTAGATATATTAAACCTCTCTAGTATTGTGTGTAATGATATCAATAATTATATGATGGAAACTTCTCGGCCAGAAATAAGGAACACCAGAAAAAAACCGTTACTAGCCAAAGTGTCTTCTGTTTGTAAACAATGAATGCCGGCCAGACAACCTCTATTTTCAATATATAATAATTAAATTAGATTTTGAATATTTTTATTGAAGTTATTTGTATAAAAAACTTTACTTACTTATTAAAGTTATATATTTGCTATAATTTTCTCAGGTAATTAGACAAACCACATTTACCAGCTATTCAGCTCTTTAGCAAATTCCGAATATTCCATTAATCTCTTATTTCTATTGTTTCTAGGTAGTTGTTTTTATATTGTCCAAAGTTGATGTTTTTCATTTACAACCGAAACAACTATATTAGAATATCGCAAATATTTACGTATATTTTTATATGAGAATGTTATCCTTTTTTATATAGAGATGTTCAAATAAAAAGGCATATATTGGATCAAAATATCTATATATATATGACTTTATATTATTATATACATTTATATACATCTATATATGACTTTTATTTAAATACTTATTTATGGATTGCTCTATTTTCAAAACGATATAGAGATGTGTGTATCAGAAACAAAAAGAAGCGTAACCTGACCATTCACATGAGGATTTTTTTTATGACAGAGCGCCATCTAGTGGAACAAAAATCAACTAAACGTTGTGTTAACTTGTTAATTGATTGCTCCATGATATTATACAAACTTATTTCCTTGATAAATCATGAATAGCCAACCACGAAAACGTCTCGTCAACCTGTTGCAGGTTATACCTCAACGACCATTTTTTTCGAGATAGCTTTCTAAATATCATTGATTTATCAAGAAATTGGGTTGGCCAAATATCAGGGAACAGGCTAAATCAATGTTTAATTGATTTCTGTTCCACTAGATGGCGCTCTGCCTTCTGTAAAGCACATGTGATCCTGGTCAGGATATGCCATTTTTAATATATATATATATGAAAAAATAATAGATGGCTTTTCTCGGTTATCAAGAAATTGGGTTACCCAAATATCAGGGAACAGGCTAAATCAATGCTTAGTTTATTTCTGTTCCACCAGATTAGGTCTGCCTTCTGTAAAGCACATGTGCTCCTGGTCAGGATATGCTTTCTTTATTTTTAATTATATAAAGAGAGGCATTAAAATAAAAAAGACATATCAAGACCATGTTTAAATGACCTTTTAGATAGCAGAAAACATCATTTAATAGAACAGAAATCAACTAAACGTTGATTTAACCTGTTCCCTGATATTTGGACAAACCATTTTCTTGTTAAATCAAGAAGTGCCATCCACAAACGCGGTTCGGGCTGTTGGTCCTCGTTAGCATGGTGCTGATTGTACTTCTACGAATAAAAATATTTTGGATCCAGAGGTTTCTTGAGAAAACAAGAAATGAGAATTTAAGGCCAATCTTGCCTAAATACGTTTAACACGTGAAAAGAAATTTCATACAAAGATCGATACATAATAATCAATAATTTATATTTCCCTCTACTGAATGCAATAATAAATATTAAATACCCATTGATATTAATATTTTATTACACCAATACCTCGCTTTGCGTCGTTTCGTTTTGCGTTTTTTTCGAAGTTGCGTCGCTGCTTAATTTTTACTGATTTTCACTGTGCGTCGTTAGATTTTCGAATTTGCGTTGTTGTGGATTCGAGTCTTTAATATATTTTATTTTATTTTTTTCCTAAAATATGGCAACACCTTTGGTTTTGATTGCGCCTTTACATATTTTCACTTTGCGTCGTTTCAATTTGCGTCGTGTATTTTTTGGAACGTAACCCCGACGCAAAGCGAGGTATGGGTGTAATTAAATATAATTTTCTTAATATATAGATAATTTTTATTCTTCAATACATAATATGTAACTCATTACCAATATAGTATAAGATTCTAAGTTTATTATTGACAAAATATCAAATTTAGAACCGAAAAATGTATCTTTAAAAAATAATTCAAATAATTATTCTTATATATTATTTGTATTCCTAGATTAAAATTGTGTATTACAGATAAATATGTAAATATATTTTATTACACTGTAAATATATCTTTCAATTTTTGATTAAAACAGAATAATTACAATTCCTGATTTATAAATATTTTATACTCTTATTTATTCTTTTCTTTTTATGAATAGAAAATTTAATTTATTTAGAAAATTGATTAGTTTGATATTTATGTTTACATTAGATGAATTTAAATTTAATTCAATTTGTTTATTTTAATATTATATTAATTCAAATGAAGAAAAATGATATTTTATCATTGGTATAGACTAATTCACGTAAATAAATATATATTTGAATAAAGATAATTAATGAATATTGATATGTCAGAGGAATATTTCACTTATATTACTTTATATTCCTCTTTATTTATGTTTATATTATATATTTTATCAATTATATTATAAAATTAGAAACTATTTTAGACGCGTAAGATGGCTAAGAGATGGCGAGGTTCAATAGGGATACAGAAATTTATTGGTAGTGTTTGATACGAAAGAATAAATTAAATAAGAAGATAACCTGCAGGTTTTGCAGTTTATTAAATAAAAATACAGACCTTCACAGTACTTACAGGTGATAACAGTCCCAATGTCCGGGAAAGAGAGTCACCGTCAAGATGCTGCAGACAATCGCAGTTCCGACCCGTAGACGTCCACACGTCGAGAGGCTGCGTCGACGATACGCATCTGAAATAGTTTCTAATTTTTATAATAGATAGCGCGCTAGTACATCGTAATATTATAAAATATTCGAAACCTTTATAGGCTTATTTAATATTTAATGTTATCTTCGGTATTCGACTATTGAACGAAATATCTTAATTTCTTTAGTTTTTCATTCCTGCTTAATGTATAGCCAAATACACCTGTGATAGTTCAAAAATCAAATTATTTCCGATCACAGTTCTCTCTACATCTCTGTTATATTACATATATAACAACTTCATATATAAAGATATATCTTTATATATGAAAGAGATATTCTGTATTTGAGTGTTTAATAAAAATCATTTAATATATTTCGATATGGCAGTTCGCCTATCTTCTTCTGTGATTCGAACTAATGAACTAATTACTAATGTTTAATACGTATTTTTTCAACTAAATAAACATAAGTTAGGAAAAACAAAGGTGAGGTTTCGGGACAAATTTGCTTTTTGCTAACCCTAACCTGTATTGAATCTAAGCTGAACTAATCCTACATAACTTCATAATGGCTTGTAAAGACTTTATGTTAGTTAAAATTAGTAATTCCACAATAATTTTCTAAAACATTTAAAAATAAAATTCAAAGGTAATATTTCTTTTTTTTAATTATAAAAAATATCAAATATACTTATCACCATATATTTCCATAACCCCACACACACGTATTGTTGGTGTTTTGTTGTTGACGCACATCAATATGTTATAATAACTTGATAAAGGTTGGCATTCAGCCAACTGGAATATTGGTAAAATTAATTATATTTTGATTCAATATATGCCTTTTTAATTAAAGATTTTTTTATGGATTGCTATATTTTCAAAACATATAGTTTATGTGATTATAATTATCGTTTATTTAAAATATGTAAATAAAAATTTATATATAAAATAGTATTTATCATCAATTTATTAACGTGATACTCCTATTGAAGGACTGACAAGTCTGAAAGCTTGAAAATAAAAGTTTGAACAAGAAACTTAGCCCTGGAATCTTTATTTATTTTATAATAATTATCTTTAACACAATTTTCATTATAATGCATCAGCGCGCCATCTGTTATGAATATTTGAAACTATTTTTTTTTTTGCTTGTCCCTAGTACACGTGGTACAGGCCATGATAATCATGGTGGGTAGTTAGCGACTGCTTTTTACTGTAAGCGCACCACATGTCTACACATGTGAAAGCAGTTCGACTTTGCACTTACAAATGTGCCAGAGCCCCGTTTGGTTACTTGCACTCGCTGGTGGGGTTGGACTTTTGCAAGAATCGGGGGGCCATTGGAGCATTTTTTTTTTTAAACAGAAAAAAAGTGTCCAATGCGGGGATCGAACCCGGGTCGTAGTGGTCCTAAACCAAACGGTTTAACCAGCCTTCCACCGACCCCCCCATTTGAAACTATTATAGACGCGTATGATTCTTTTGAAATTTAAACAATTTCTACTGCCCTTATTGCAATGGAAAAATTGAAGGGAGGGCCTGGCTTTAATATTTCCAATGCAGTAAGGGCAGTAGAAATTGTTTAATTTTCAAAAGAATTATACGCGTCTATAATAGTTTCAAATATTCACAATTTTCATTATTAATGTGATATCAAAAGTTATAAAATTCCTTCAGTGTTGAATAACATAAAGAAATAAATATAAAAACTCAAATAATGTATTATGAATTGTCGATTCAATGATATTTCTTTCAAAATTAAGTTATCGATATCATTTACATAAAAAGATCACTAATATCAATGTGAATAGAGTTTCTGACAGACTAACTTTCAAAAGACATTCAATAATATTTGGTATAATTAAAAACTATTGAATTTACATCAAAAACGCTCTTTAAATAGACACATTATAATTGAAAACTTATTGATTCTGGATAATTGGCCAGGCGTTTCTTAATATTTAAAGTTATTAAATTAAGTTTTAAACTAAATTACACAAGCTCTTTCCTCTCCAATAAAAAAACGAGTAGTTTTGAAATATTCAGATATGTATTTTTTTGAATTTATATATATATTTAACGATTTACATTTGACCTGGTTTATTGATTTATCTTTGAGATATTACAAATATTTCATCAACGAATTGATTATATATATACCTTTATTATAAAATAGAGCTCATAATAAATGCAAATTTTTAATCAACATTTGAATTGTTAAAACGTCTTTCCCATTCAAGGCTGGGTCAATTTATATTAAAATAAATATATAATATTTGTTATATATTGATATATAATAACTATATTTTTGTATATATATTAATTAATTGTTACCACAGAGTGTGTGTAAGCTCACGGGTAAATAGGCACTAACCGAAAGAAAAAAAAAATTCCTTTGTTTAATATTAGGTTCCCTTTTTATTTTGTTCTCTCTCTTATAAATCAATAAATACAATGTTTGATTAATATTCTTGGAATCAGTTTCATTAAAAATTCGAAGCAAAGTCAACAATTGGAAGCAGATCGTGGTTGTTTGATATAAAGCTCAAAAGCGAAAATATTTATTCAGAAAATTAAGCAAGAAGTTTATTCTGATCGGAAACTGAAGCACTTCTGAGAAGATTTAAGGTATTTATATGAATTAATTTGAATTATATCAATATATTGCATGTTTAAAAACTACCCAAGCCATAGCCAAAGGAGATATGAGACTTACTAAATGCACAAGTGAAGGCCAAGAAAATATTCACATAAATGATATCATACATGTACCAAATTTATTGGAATTGAAATAAAAAGGGCAGAAGATGGATTTTATCTATCCCAGACGCATTATATTGATACAATTCTTTACAGATTTGGACTGGAAGAATGCAACAGTGTGCAGACACCTGGAGATCAAAATCAAAATTTAGATGAGTATTTGCACTCTAAGCCAGTAGATAAAACTTTATACCAGGAAATGATTGAATCATTTATGTACCTTTCTACGGGTACTCGACCGGACATATCCTCCAACGTCAGAAATTTATCTCAGTATAGTAATGATCCAAAAGAAATACACTCAGCTGGAGTTAAAAGGATCTATAGATATCTGAAGGAAACAATAAATAAAATGTTGGCATATAAATCAAAAGACATATATACAAATATTTTCAAAAATATACATGTAATTGTGAATATTATATATTTTTAAAGAAAGATATAATAGAATATATTGAAAATATACGTAATCCAACTGTGTGTGGCCCTCTATAACGTATCTCTTTGTCAAACTCAAGTACTTGTTCCTTTTAAAATATAAACACCAATAGACAAACTTAGATTCAGACAATAACTCTGAAAATAATTTGAGACACAATGACCTTTAATTTGCTCAGAGCTTAGGTCATCTTTCATAATGAATATTTGACAAGTATTTTGGAATAATTAAAATTCTGAGATTTTTCTGACAGAGAGATTATTCGAAATATCCGTAACTTTCAGTTACATCATTAAGATAGACATTTTCTTAAATTTTAAACAGGTGGATTATAGACATTCATTGTATAAAATATCTATAAATTTTTATTACCCAAACTGAATTATTATTTTGTTAGTTAACACCAGGTTGCTTTAGTTTAACAACAGATTCCTTGGGAGATCATACAGAAATAGTTTCTACTCGGGGCTGTTTTTCTGACATAATTATACAGTCCAATCGAAGTCCAATCAAAGTTCAATTGATGACATCATACCTGTCTATTGAATATATCATATGAAAAAAGAAAATATACATATTTAAATGTCAAACTCTATCTTCATTAAATCAACTTACATCATTGCTTAACATATTGTAAATAACTACCTTGCGATTTCTTCTTTCTGCTTATGTTGTTACTTATTTGTTTAATGTATATGTTTATTCAATGCTCTTTTTCTTAATTGTTTATTTTCTTTTTGACAATTCTGTTGCCTACTCTATTAAAATATGGATTATTGTAAATAGTTCAACGAGCAATTATCCAGATCGGATATAGCGTGTCTTATTTGCAACTGGTAATAAATAAATCTTAGAAAGTATTTTATATTCAACATGATTTTGCGTTTTGGTATGTCAAAATCTTCAAATGGATTTTAAGTTTCTGATTAAGGTTATGAAATATATTTTTCTCGATTAGTCCTAATAATATGATGGTATATATCAAAATTTAGCTTTAATCTCCATAAAAATAAGTTTTTTTTATCTTGTTGAAACAATAGCAGAATATTATCCATTTGCTACTAAAAAGTTTCAAATATTAATTTTATCATTAAAGGTCACTGTGTTTCAAATATATTTCATATTATATTTATTGAATGAACCAGAATAAAATTCAAAACAATTTTTTTTTCATAAATAGAAATCTCAAAAAGGCATATCATATAGATTCTGAATGAACATTCTAATGTATTTTTTCTAGATTGTTTTGCCTACCTTAATCCTACCATGAAAATAAGGTAGACCAAATTCTATTACTGTCAAATATCAGCTTGTTACTCTTCTCAATAATTTCAGATCACTATGATTATACTCATGTTTGAGAAAGTCAAAAAATGGTAGAAAATATCATTTAGGTTAACTAGATTTCTAGAGATTTGTGTAGAATTGAATTTTGAATATTACATAAAAATATTTTACAATATAATTTACATATTAACAGGAATACTAAAAAATAAAAGATGAAGATACCTGTATATAATATATTCTTTAATATCATGCTGAAAAGGTTTGATTGCCAAAAGAATATGTGCTAACTGCCTCATCGATATATTAGATATTTAGATTAAATAATATCGATCCACAAGATAAGATTTTATTATATTTGACGTTACCTAAGTTTTATATACATAAAATGAAAGGATTTAAAAGCACGAATGTTTCTTTTATACACAATACAAACTTCTACTGTTCTTACTGCGATGAAAAAAATATATTGGAAGGGCTTGGCTCATCAGTGGTGAACCCTCCCAGCGGTTTCGCCAATTTAATCCACCAGACAGCTTCTCAGAGCTCTAATACTGTATTGGACGATTCTGCTTATATACGCAGCACTGAAGGATGGAATCTCAGAATGAGCCAAGTTCTCTTAATATATATTTTCATTCATGATAATATTGTGAAAAGTATTAAAATTATAATTATATTCTCACAATGAGTATCTATTTTATTTAAAAATCAATAGATTAATTTTATAGGTTCTGGATTCACTAAATATTAAAATAAATATATTCCATAAAATAGTTAAAATAGTCAAATTACAAACCAATTCAAAATTTTCAGTTATAAATATCCACGCTGCGCGCGTTTTTTTTTTTTTTTGTAAATATTTGTGGTGAGATCAAGTCGATATTATAGTAAGCCCGTTGAATAGCGATTAACGCTTGAAAGCTAGCGTTTTTTAAATAAAAAAGATGTGCTCTTATATCCTTTTATTTTATATGTATAGATGGCGCGTAATTGCTTAGTACTAATATGTTTTATATAATAATTATAAATAATTATATTTAATATATATAAAGGTTATACAAATACATTATTCAATATTAAGTTGAAGGTAGACATTGCCTGTTCGATATTCATAGTTAAAATAATAAACATTTCGGAGAGAAAAATATTTTTTTTCTGAGTATTAGAAACAATTTTCTGGCTGAAGTTTATTTTATAGAAATAATAAAGAGTTTGTTTGAATAAATTCAAATGTTATTAAATTGAATCAAGAGGAATCATCTATAGGGATTTAATGTTGTAAATGTAGAAGTGATATAAAAGCTTGAATGAAGATAGTAAGAAGAAAGGCGCAATGAAAACAAAGAGAGTGCAAATTGTCGTGCTAATTATGAATCGGTGTCTGGGGGTTTAAAGTGGAGAAAAAAAAGTAGACGACATGGAACCAACATCAGTCCAGCTCTACCATTAATCTTTTGACGTCGATCGGCTGGCCTGCTAGAGATCAATGTGGGATTTGGCTCCATTAGCACTGCAAGCTTTCATCCCTGCCTGCCTTCTTTCCATGATAAGAATGATAGGAGTGAGTAGAATCTACACAGTTAGCGTATAGATAGACGTTTGCTAAAACTGACTAGAATCATAAAAGTCTATATAATGTGAGATAGATTATAATTCACCCAAGATAGTGGACATTGCGATTGCTGTGATAGAGATACATGAAGACATTTGAGGCTCCTTTTTGGACACGACAGCAACAACAACAGAGTATAATTTACATAGTTTCTTTCCAAGTTGGGAAAACATATCACAAATTAATCTCAAATTTCTTCAGTTGGTTGGACTGCAAGCTTTCTCTTTCATCCCTCACTGCCTTCTTTCCTTGATCAGAATGATTTTGTGCAGGAATGAGTAGAATCTACACAGGTATGGCATAGTTAGACGATATGAAACTGACTGGAATCATAAAAGTCTATATAAACTGTGAGACAGATTATAATTCACCCAAGATAGTGAACATTGCGATTGCTGTGATATAGATACATGGGGACATCTGAAATCCTTTTTGGACACGACAACAACAACAGAGTATAATTTACATAGGTTCTTTCCAAGTTGGGAAAACATATAATAAATTAATCTCAAATTTCTTCAGTAGTTGGTTGGACTGCAAGCTTTCTCCTTCATCCCTCACTGCCTTCTTTCCATGATAAGAATGATTTTGTATAGGAATGAGTAGAATCTACACAGTTATGGCATAGTTAGACGATAGCTGAAACTGACTGGAATCATAAAAGTCTATATAAACTGTGAGACAGATTATAATTCACCCAAGATAGTGGACATTGCGATTGCTATGATAGAGATACATGGGGACATCTGAAATCCTTTTTGGACACGACACCAACAACAACAGAGTATAATTTACATAGTTTATTTCCAAGTTGGTAAAATGTATATAACACATTAATCTCAAATTTCTTCAGTAGTTAGTTGGACTGCAAGCTTTCTCTTTCATCACTGCCAGGCTCAGCCTTCTTTCCATGATAAGAATGATTTTGTACATATGTAAGTGAAATCTAAACCGTTAACGCATAGTTATGCTAAAGCTGAAACATACTGGAATCATAAAAGCCTGAATACTGTGGGACATCGTATAATTCAAATAGTTACATTCCAAGTTGGGAAAACGTATTAAAAAATGTATCTCAATTTTCTTTAACAGTTGGTTGGATGGAAAGCTTTCTCCTTCATCCCTGACAGTCTCAGCCATCCTTCTTTTCATGATAAGAATGAATTTGTACATGAGTGAGCGATATTTAAACAGTTAACCCATAGTTAGGCGATAGCTTGACCTGACTGGAATCATGATGGTCTGAATACTGTATATAATGTATAATAACGGGGCTATGGCACATTTGTAAGTGCAAAGTCGAACTGTTTTTCATATGTGTAAACATGTGGTGCACTTACAGTAAAAGAATTCGCTAACTACTATCCACCATTATTATCATGGCCTGTACCACGTGTACTAGGAATAAGCAAAAAATGAAGGTCTGAATACTGTGAAACAGAGTATAATTCACCTAGTTTCTTTCCAAGTTGGTAAAATGTATAAATAACACAGGTCTACAAAAAAAACCCTTTTTTTTGCACAAGAGAACCTGGTGGTGTTTCTAGTGTAACTTTTCATGCTGAACTCAAAAATCTAATCATAAATTTCCCATCACCAATGGTTTTTGCCTGACGGTCTTTTTTTAGTATTGGGATAAATACATGCATCCAACATGAAACAGACTTACGAAAACATGAAACTGCTTTTGAAAAAGATAGAATATGAAAGATACGGTTGAGAAATATGCAGCGATTTGAAAGTCGTTGCTCTCTTGCGTGGATTACAGATTGGATATACAATATTTTGTTGTTTTCTGTGTGAGTGGGATAGCAGAGATAGGGAAAGACAATACATTAAAAAAAATCTGGCCAAACCGTAAAATCTTTACTCCAGGATATAAAAATATTGCAAATCTACCCCTGATCGATTCAGAAAATATTTACTTACCACCATTACATATTAAAATGGGATTAATGAAGAACTTTGTCAAGGCAATGGATCGAAAGGCCAGTGGATTTGCCTAACTAAAACAAATATTTCTAGTATAAGTGAAGCGAAGATTAAAGAAGGCCTTTTCGTTGGACCTCAGATTCGAGAATTGCAGCAGGATGGAAATTTTCAAAATAGTTTGAATGAAGTTGAAGCAGCAGCAGGGAATTCCTTTAGAAACGTTTGCAAAAACTTCTTAGGAAGTGTCAAGGTTGAAAATTACCGAGACATAGTTAATGATCTGTTGCTTTCCTACAAGGCACTGGGATGTAACATGTCCCTCAAGATCCATTTCCTGCATTCACATCTAGATTTCTTTCCAGACAATCTTGGCGCAGTTAGCGATGAGCATGGTGAGAGGTTTCATCAAGATATATCAAGCATGGAGAAGCGGTACCAAGGTAAATGGAGTCCCGCTATGCTTGCCGACTACTGCTGGACACTCAAGAGGGATCTACCACAAGCAAAAAATAGAAGAAAATCCACTGTCACTGCTTTTCAATAAATAAATATGTTTCGTTCATATATGCCTATATATTAACAATATTTCCAAATTTCAAATAGGTGTATCTCAGAAATATTGCGTTATAGAAAAAAACTAATGGTAAATTTGGATTCAGGACATGTAGATAAGATGCTATTTCTTTGTGGACAAAGAAAAATATTTTTTGATAAACCAGTTACGTGACATTGTTTGCATATTTTACTGTATTTATCCCAATACTGAAAAAAGACCGTCACGCAAAAACCATAGGTGATGGGAAATTTCTGATTAGATTTTTGAGTTCAGCATAAAAAGTTACACTAGAAACTTAATCAGGTTCTCTTGTGCAAAAATGTTGTTGACCAGTGTAATTAATCTCAAATATCTTCAGTAGTTGGTTGAACTGAGAGTTTTCTCTCTCATCCATGCCAGTCTCAGCTTTCCTTATTTTCAAAATAAGAATGATTTTGTACATGAGTAAATAATATCCAAACAGTTAACGCACTTTTAGGTGATAGCTCGACGTGACTGGAATCATAAAGGTCTGAATACCGTTAGAAAGACTATAATTCATATAGTTTCTTTCCAATTTATGAAAATGTATGCCAACCTAAATATTATTCAGTAGTTGTTTGGTTTAAGTGACGTGTGATGTGACGTTTAGATAAAAATGTTTAAATTTGATTACATCACGGACGCCGTTGGCAAATCTTTCCTTGTCTGATTTAAATTAACATAAATAAACTCAAACACAAATTAAGCTAGATCATAAAATATAAAAAGAGTAATGTATACAAGCTTCTAGCCATTTCTGATAGTTGTTCGCATGGAAAAGGGAACTTTGTAGCTTTCAGTTTGGGTGATTCTAGGCAACAGGAATATCGCTATAGTTAAACCTAAACATAACTTGAATTACAAATTGTTTTATTTATTTTAATTACAAAAACTGATTTATATGCATATTTGTATTGATATTAGAAGTTAGGTAACTATCGAATGTATATAAGCAGAAAAATTAAATATTTCTTGTACGTTTACCAGTCCATTTGAGAGCGGTTGTTGCTAGGATTCTTACAAAGGTTGGTTAATCCAATTGGTATAAACTCATGGATTACTTGAGGAAGTGGGAAGTCTCTGATGTTGCCGGTGGTCTGTTTTCATTTTTATTTTTTCGAAGGAGAATAGAGTAATTTTGTTCATACTTAGGTATCTCGTGTGTCTTCAATAAAGGTGACTGTGAATCGAATATCTTTCAGAGTTATTATCTGAATCCCGATATGTATGCCAAAAGGTAAACTTCCTTAAAATTTGTCCATTAGTGTATTGTGGTCAATCTCTTTAAAGTCAGCTGTCTCAAGAAGAAAGTAGTATCATTTAATGTGCTAATTCTTTCGGTTGGTTAGTTTTTAAAAGGAATAGATATATATGTGAATCTCAGGAAGTCTACAGCAAACATATTCTAGAGCCATAGCTCGCTGTCAGGTTTCTGCGGGAGAAATCAACAACAGCTTTACTTTGAAATAGAAATATGAATATGGTTCTGCAATTTTTACAGCTCAGACTTAGTTGTGATTCAATAATTTGATGCTTGGTATTCTGTTTGAAAGTTCAATTGATATAGAGATACTTCCTGTGTAGATTATAACGATTCGAACATTGATTTTAATTTTGATATATGATTCGTCTAAAACTTCCGTTATAGCTAATTTCGAACGTCATAATTTGGTAAAATGAAATTGTCTAAATCGCAACAATTAATGTTTAAAGGGAAATATGTTCCTCATTAAATATATTTTTGAATACCATATTTTCTTTTAATATTAATTCAATGGAATAAATATAAGTTAATTACAAATAGAAAATCTATGTGCCTTTCGGGTCATTAGTATGGTATGTATTTATACTAAATACTTTTTGAATTTATTTGAAGAAGCAGTAGACGATAAATGTGTTGAGGTCAATAATAAAATGTTGACCTCTATTGAACACTACCTTTGTAAACACCAGATGTTTGAGTCAATAGGAAGAATACTATTAATGACTTTCCAATATTTCCCCATATATAGAAGTTTTTTATACCCTCTATAGAGAAAGAGAGCATTTTTAATCGATAATTACAAATTATGGCTTTTTTTAGAACAAAATATAACAATTTAGTAAATATATTAACGCATGTTTATATAATCACTTTAATATATAATGTTTAGATTATCACTCATAATTCTATTAACTATTTAAGAAATTTATAGAATACAAGCACATTTTTATATCCTGAAAATTCCTTTTTATTTATTTATAATAAAGTTTCTAAAATATTGTGTTATATAGGTATATAAAGGTGAATAAACTGAAACAGTAAATAAAAAAGTAAACTTTTTGGTTGGTTCGTTGTTAAATTTAACGGTCAAACATTTCTCAACTATTTTTTTTATATATTCTGAAAATTCATCTCAAATAAAAATATAAACATCCTTATACTTATTTTCTCTTCTACTCATCTTTATTCTTTATTTTGATTTAATCAGAGGTCGTGTGTAAGCATGCTTCTCTCTCTGTGTTGAATTTATATTTGTATACATTTCTTGTGTCTGAAAATGAGAGTGTATTCTTGTTGAGGGTTTTAATGGGATTATATTAAGATATTTCTATAATGTAAATATTTCAGAAATATATGTTTTCTTTTAAGTACAGATTTTATTCTTAAAGGACAACTAGTACAAAAAGCCTGTTTAGGCAACATAACAATATATTAAGTTCTACTTATTAATTTGAAGGAAATAATTCATCTCTATTTATTTTCAATGAAAGGCGATTAAAAAATTAGTCAATTGATAATTAAGAAGATTTGGTTCATCAGTGGTGAACCTACCAAGCGATTTCACCTAATTGACTCACTAGGGCGCTACTAATATTGTATATTGATTAATTATTCGAATATTTGATGTAACATACAATTAAAATTTCACAATAATGTATTTCTGTTAAATTTCGATTGTAAGATTACAAATTTTAATTCTGCACGTTCACATGCTTATTCACGATGATGGTGTTTACTGAAACTTTGGAGAGATACATCTGTAAACATTTTAAAGTAAAATTTCTTCAAAACAGAAACCATTTTCTTAGTTTTATTGAACTCGATCACCAGGAATAAACCTTTAAATGAGGCAGGAATTCAATATTTTTTATCAGAATATCAAATTAATATTATAAATTATTATTAAAAATATATTGATATCGTATTTTTCTTTATAATATTATATATATATATATATATTCTCCCCATTGAATATAAGCAAAATATTTTTAAAACTTAATTATGTTGACTTTATGTGGAGCTAGGTTTGTTGTTGACACGCATTAATATGTTATAACACCTTGATAAAGGTTGGCTTTCAGCCAACTGAAATATTGGTAAAATAAATGATATTTTGATTCAATATATGCCTTTTTAATTAAATATATATTGAAACATTATTATGTAATATATATTTATTGAAAATAATAAAAATAATTAGAAACAAAATAGCCTTATACTGACCCTCACATGGTATTTTTAGATGGCAGAACGCCATCTATTGGAACATAAATCAACTAAAGATTGATTCAACCTGTTCTTTGATATTTGGCCAACCCAATACTTGATAAATCAATAATCTACCATCTGAAAATCTCAGGTAAGTGGTCAGGATATGCCTATTTTGTTTTCAATATATTCTATATAGTATACTATTTTGTATATTTTAGTATTATAGTATTTATAGTATACTATTTAAAACAAATATACACATATATTACGATTTTTGATAGGAATATTTTTTGTAAAAAGAAAGAGAGATGATTGGTATTTCTGAAGATTTCATAAAAACCTTAGGAAAATCATGAACTGTACTGTCGAGGGCCATAGATCAAAACTCTGAACCCTAGGTCGTAGTTTTATTTTTTTCAAAGGTGATATAGCTTACAGAGATGGGCAATAAATGACGCATTGCGTGTGATAATTTCGAAGGGATAAATGTCTTTCTTCAAATAAAAAGGTATAGAGGTATAAAATATAGTTGTTAATAATATATTTCCTTCAGTAAAATTATGAATAAACGAAAATTCGCTTAGGAAATAATTTCTTTTTTAAGCATGATAATAAAAGCTTTCGGGTGTAACAGTCTTTCGACAGGTATAAGAACGCTCCTAAAGCCAAAGACGCAACTAAAGATTTAAGTAGTGTAGTTATACCTTTCGAGAAAAGGGCTGTTATGCCCAAAAGCTTTTATTGTCGTAAATGAAAAGGAAACTCTTCCCTCAGTCAATTTTCTTTTATTTATATAATAACAATATATATATATTCATTATAAAAATAAAATATTATTGGCTAAAGGAATATATATTTTAAGAGTGATTTTTGAAAAGAAGAGTGGAGTAATTATAATATATTAAGAAATACAGATTTTGAATTTAACTCTAAGTGAGAACAGCAAGCTAATTGTGTATCGAATAATACCGCTAAGAGAATTTAAAATTTATAAATTTGTTGTTTAATATAAACATAGAAGATTTGTTTCATATATAAAATAAATTATTTATTATATATATAAACCTAACCTCTAATGTTTAAATTAAACAACAAATTTATACATTTTGAATTTTTCTTAACGGTATCATATATATATATATATATGACATAATAAAAATATGATTTTTATTATTCATAAAATAATTAAAATTCTATGATCACAGAGTTAAATTTTAAAATGAAAAGGAATCCTTAACAAAAGGAATATAACCTAATTTGCTTTTTCTGTAAATAGATAATAACATTGTTAGTTGTATGTATGCAAAAACCGTTTGCTTTAAAAAATAATCAAAATAATAAATATTTTTTGGGACAAAAGTTATCATTCATTTTTACCATCCACGACTGCATGAATTGGTAACGTAACTAGAATATACGTTTTATTTATGATATATATATACATACTTATAAATGACTGCGGCGTATAATTATAAAGCTATACAACCAGTTTAACCGCATAAGTTTCTTTTTATTTATGAAAAATCATTTTTAATTTCAAAGAGAAATAATTTAATATTTCTAACTTTTGGATGACGTATGAAAAGGTTGAATATATAAAGAGTGATGGTCTATATATGAATGGATGACGTATGGAGGGTGAAAAATATGAAGAGTAATGGCGAACGGAAAAATAAAAGTGTCCAGGAGCGGGAATCGAACCCACAACCTTCTGCTTACCGGGCAGGTGCCATGTCCATGTCATATATTCAACCTTTTCATACGTCATCCAAAAGTTATAAATATTAAATTATTTCTCTTTGAAATTAAAAATGATTTTTCATAAATAAAAAGAAACTTATGCGGTTAAACTGGTTGTATAGCTTTATATATATATATATATATATATATATATATATGTTTAGATAATAAAAGGCATATTTTGGATTGAATAAAATATATATTTGACAATAATTCGGTTGGCTAAACGCCAACCTTTGTCAAGGCATTACATTATATTTAATAAAAAAAAAACTCAGCGCCGCATTGTGTTAAAATATTACAGTTGAAATAATTTTTAAAATTGGTAAATGCATAATTTATTCAATCCAATATATGCCTTTTTATTATATAAAGATGTAAATATAAATTTCTTAATATTCAGAATTATATATATATAAATTTGTCACGGTTTCAAATTAGAATTATATTAATCAATTAATAAACTTCATGAGTGATGTTTACCTCACAACAAAACTAGAAACAAGAAACGAAAAATCAGTTACAAAATGTACATACCTTACTTATATTACATTGATCATAAAGGTATTTATATATTTACTAATAGAGACATTTGATTTACATTTGATTCACATAAACCCAATTTCGTGACAATACATATATAGACTATATCTTATAATAAAATCAAAAGATCTATTATTTCAATAATTTGATTATCAAACCGATTTCTTCTTCCCATTGGATACATTTTAATTGATTTTCGAACAGTTTATTATTCTATACATAGCAATTACTTTAGAAGATAACTCATTGTAAATAGCTCAATTTGGTCAACTTTCTCTCTCCACGATACTAATTATCACAGATAACTTCATTAAATCAACTTCCATCATTGCTTAACATATAGTAAATAACTACCTTGCGATTTTTTCTATCTGCTTATGTTGTTGCTTATTTGTTTAATGTATATGTTTATACAATGCTCTTTTTCTTAATTGTTTATTTTATTTTTGATAATTCTGTTAACTACTCTACTACAATTATTGTAAATAGTTTCACGCGCAATTATCCAGATCGGATATAGCGTGTCTTGTTTTCAACTGGTAATAAATAATATATATATATATATATTGTAAATCTATTGTAAAATCAAATTTTATTAACCAAATAAAACGTGAAATAAATATAGAATATATAAATTTAATAAATTCAAATGGAATAAAATATCTTTATTTTAAATATATTATTTGACAAAAAGTTATTTAAAATCACCATATATAAGGCTATATTCAAACAAAAAAAGAATATAAATATATATTTTCTGAATATATCTTTTCCGTTTTCTCCAAGACAGAGTGATATTTAAAGTTATAGGATGTCAAAGATAAATGTAAGCCATAAAAGAAAAGGTTAGGTATAAATTTCTTGACAAAAACAACGAAGAAAGTTCTAAAAATTTAATATTTAATATCCTAATATAATATATTAGATTGAAATATATTTTTATATATTCTCTGTGTAAAATATATGTTAACGTTTTAAAATATCCTTTCTATATTTATTTTTACTAATATAATATTTGTTTGAAATATATTTTTAGAGAGATCTTTAATAAATTTCCTATTGTTTACAATATTATTATTTTATTTTGCTTCTATATATCTTTAAAAGTTGAACGATATGATAAACCTTATTGTTTTTATTGTAAATATATTCAGAAATATTTTAGATATTTTTCACTTGTAGATATCTCTTCTATATACTATTGTTTTATATATAGATTTTGCACTTTTAAGACAACATTTTACACTTTGAAGCCATTTCAAACTCTATTATAACTCATTTTTACACTTTAATAACAACATTATTCGATTTTTGTTGTTGTTGTCGTGTCCATTGAAGAGCCTCAGATGTATCCATGCATCTCTATCACAGTAGCAGCAATATCCTCTATCCATTATTCGATTTTTTTTTATTTAAAAAAAATATATAGGCATTATACTAAATATATATTTCAAGCTTTATATTACAATTACAATTATTTTATTTCCAAAGTGCTATATTACGCAAGGGATACTTGCGCCAAACTAGGATAAAAGTTTATTTACATAAGTTATTTACATTATTCAACGCATGAAAACATTAGAGATCCAGATTTTGTAGAAAGTTTAGAATGAATTTATTAAATGAATTGAACTTTAAATATGATTTTTTTTATCGGATATCAAATCGTCAAGTTCACAAACATCTAGTTGTAATACTTTATTTTTTTTATTATTATTTTGACTTAGAGCACTATTTCCCCCTAGGGACACTTAAACTTTAAAGGTAAACTAAACATGGAAAGAAAAAAAAGATATTTGAAATATGTAAAATAATTAATATGCAATTTAGTTTTATAAAGAAAAAATATCAAAACAAATGAAATATGTACAAAGGGTTGGTATGCAAATTTAGTTATATTGAATCAAATATATATTAGTGTATTCGATAAAATCAATTTACAATTTGAAGGAAGTTTTAAGAAATATTTTAATTGCAATTGGTCTATTTCAGGAATTTTATATCCGTTTTAATAAATCAATATAAAGAAAGAAATATGGCATTTCAAATTACTTTCAAATAATGTTCATCAATGTTTAATATACGCAATAATTTCCTCTTACATTCACATGGAATATGGTAACCATTTAACTTTCAGCAATAACATAGCGCTGTGATTTTTAAAAACATATTTATTTAGTTTTAATGTAAAAATCACATAGGAATTAGCATTTCCTCGAGTGTTTTGATATTAATTTAGGAATTTAAACTATAATTGTCATGTTTTGTATGATATTATATTTATTGTAATATACATATAAAATAAAAGGATTTAAAAGCGCGAATGTTTCTTTTATACATAAAACGAACTTCTACTGTCCTTACTGCGATGAAAAAATATATTGGGAGGGCTTGGCTCATCAGTGGTGAACCCTCCCAGCGGTTTCGCCAATTTAATCCACCAGACCGCTTCTCAGAGCTCTAATACTGCATTGGATCATTCTGCTTTTATATGCTACACTGAAGGATGGAATCTTAGAAATGGTTTTCATGTATAAAAGAAACATTCGCGCTTTTAAATCCTTTTATTTTATATGTATAGATGGCGCGCTATTGCTTTGTGTTAATTGATATATATATATGAGAAAACAATAGAAAAAAATAAAAAATAATTCCACCAGATAGCGCTCTGCCTTCTGAAAAGCACATGTGCTCCTGGCCAGGATATGCCTTTTATATTTTAAATATATATATATGTTATGAATATTTTGTTGTTGTTAGATAAAGGGTTGATAAGACAAAGGATCGATAAGATAAAGGGTTGAAGGT
The DNA here is from genome assembly GCA_030710605.1 of Cordylochernes scorpioides. Taxonomy (NCBI): domain Eukaryota; kingdom Metazoa; phylum Arthropoda; class Arachnida; order Pseudoscorpiones; family Chernetidae; genus Cordylochernes; species Cordylochernes scorpioides. Next base: position 21,374,035 of record CP092881.1, on the reverse strand, counting down.
GCAGTCGTGATAAGAAAAAGATAATTATTTACCTTCAAGTAGCTTTTATTTTCAATTACTTGAGGAAATATTACACATTAGTTATTTTAACATTATATAGAATTTATAAAGTTAATCGTATATTAGTGATTTAAAAGGATAGATATGTTAACTACGCATATTTACAACAAAACTGAAAGTCTTTCTAAAAACAATGATAACAAAAGTAAAATTATCAATGAATGAAATATATATATATTTTCTAAAATATAGAAATATTTGAATTTTTAGATTGTATAATATATATATATGTGTGTGTGTGAAAAAATACACATTTCTTGGTTTCTCAAGAAGCCTCTGGGACCAAAATAATGAGGGCCAACAGCGCGAAACGTGTTCGTGGATGGATTTTCCTGATATATCAAGAAAATGGGTTAGCCAAATATCAGGGAACAAGCTAAATCAACTTCTAGTTTATTTCTGCTTCACTAGATGGCGCTCTTCCATCTAAAAAGCACATGTGCTCTTGGTCAGGATATGCCTTTATTGTTTTTAATATATGTGTGTGTATATGAAAATATTAATCAATTAATAATATATCATGCCACAGAATAGTACTATTACTACAACAAAATACTATAATCATAATTCCTCTCTGTTTATATATATATATCATAATAAAGATTGTTCGTTAATTTATTTTCTAACCATTTTTTTCTAGCTATATGGATCATTATATATATATATAAAGCATTTATATTTGTAACAATAACAGCTAGAAAGTATACTAGCTTGTTAAAGTGCGAAAGAGAAATATCTTAAACAAAATGATAATTTGTAAGATGTCTTAATTCAACCTGTAAAAGAAAGCCTTTAAAATAATAGTTATGAATCAACTGAATTTTAAACTGTGGAGCAGCTTGTAGTAGGAATATAAGAGAATCCAAACTCCATATTTAACAGTGACTAACTTTACTTGACAAAATATTTAATTCTTTATTAAAACGGATATATAAATGTCGATATTGTTACACCAGGTTGCGGCTTAGCAGAATCTTCAATCTTAATTCTCTCCTGTGCCGGGTCTTGTATCTTACCAGACCGTGTTTTAACCATCCTACAAATTTATATAAGGGAATAATGAGATAACACTACTTTAAGTAGCCTCCTGAATAATTTATTTATTTCTCAAAGAGAGCAGTGAAGTCACACATTATACCTAAATACAAATGATGATTCTATAATACATATATTCTGTTTAATAAAATAAATATAAATATAAAATATAAATTTTAAATCAAAATATATGAAAAATAGTATTACAAATTAGAATAAAATAGGTTCATTAGGCCAATATCAATAAAATTAATTGTTATGGGAAAAACAAAAGATTTTCATAGTTTTATTGTTAAAATATTTTTATAAATAGAAAATATTTTGATTAAAATTAAAATCTATTTTTAAAAGGAAAGAGTTGTCATTAAAGTGTAAAATATTGTTATTAAAGTCTAATGTTTTGTTATTTAGATGAGACATGTTATATATTAAAAGTCTTTATTGTCTTTATTAAAATATAAAATGTTATTTAAATCTAAAATGTCGCCTTTAAGATGCATTCCCTATAAATGAAATACATATTTAACATGTGAGAAATATGATAAAACCCTATATATAATAACCCTCGTACATAATGAAAAAAATTATATTAGAAAATAAATATAATTAAAATGTATCTGATAATCAATGTAATATATATAATTATCGTTTAAAATTTTAATTTACATAATATATATATATATTTTTTTTTTAATTTGGAATAGATAAAAACACAATTACATTTATAAAATGAGTCGAAAAGGTGAAATTAAGAATTTACGATTGGAACATTCCAGAAGGAGAATGCGTAGCAAGTAGGAATGCAATTGTCTTGCAGAAGACACGGTTTAAAATTCAATCCCGCAGACGATGGTATCAATTGTATCGATTTTCTCTTGGTAGAAAATTAACGACGGGTAACACTGGCGCCTACATCATCGTCTGTGATTCATTATAGCTTCTATTAATATGATAAAACACCTTCGATGTCGAATTATAAATAGGTTATTATAACGTTCTTTTATATGTTATATATGATTATCGATTAATTTGAATCTCCAAGACATAAATTAAACATAATTAAACAAAATATAAATATTTGAATGTAATTCTACTGCCCGATAAGCTTATGTCCATAGTTTTTTTGAAAACCATTTCTGAGATTCCATTCTTCAGTGCTGCGTATTTATTTTATTTATTTAAGTAACCCAGGTTCCTGGAGCGTACAGAAGTCGCCAACTACCCGGAGTGCTGCGTATATAAGCAGAATCGTCTAATACAGTATTAGAGCTCTGAGAAGCGGTCTAGTGGATTAAATTGGCGAAACCGCTGGGAGGGTTCACCACTGATAAGCCAAGCCCTCCTAATATATTTTTCATCGCAGTAAGGGCAGTTGAAGTTTGTATTATGTATAAAAGAAACATTCACGCTTTTAAATCCTTTCATTTTATAAGTATAGATGGCGCGTTATTGCTTTGTGTTAGAATAATTTTAACGTCTTACTAAATGTTTTAATTTTTGTTCGCTTTTGACTAAAGTTTTTAATCAAAAGGTCGAGATAATAAAAAAAAATTATACTAGCCGGAGTAACCTTAATTTTAAGGAATAGGAATGCTGGCTAGGCAGCCTCTATCTTTCTGATAAATTAATGATTAAACAGGTTTCTGAAGATGAGTATATTTTCATTTTATTAAAGAAGTCAAGCATTTTGGGCATCTCTATCCTTCAACATGAAAACATACATAAACGAATAAGTTTGGTATCAGGCGGCCATTTATTCGATTATTTATGTTCTTCTTAAAAATGGAAAATATGCCCGATATCTTGAGAATCCTTTAATAAAATTTAAGAAAAAATAATCTCCAGAAACATGTTTGATTGTTTAATTAATGTTATCAAATTTCTAAACTATTATAGACGCGTATGATTCTTAAAAAAAATATATTTTGCCCTTACTGCAATGTAAAAATTAATGGGAGGGCCTGGCTCATCAGTGGTGAACCCTCTAGGCGGTTTCGCCAGTTCAATCTACCATACCGTTGTTATATTGAATTATATATTTATAATTGTATGCAATTCTGCTGTCTTTAAAGCTTATGTCCATAGTTCATCTAAAATACCCATTCAAAGAGTCTAGTATCAGTATCACTATAAAAGGAACATAGAAAAATGCAATATAACAGCGGTATGGTAGATTAAACTGGCGAAACCGCTGGGTGGATTCATCACTAACGAGCCAGGCCCTCCCATTAATTTTTCCAATGCAGTAAGGACAGTAGGAATTATTTATTTTGAAAATAATCATACGCGTCTATAATAGTTTAAAATTTTGATAAATGATGGCGCTCTAATGCATCATAATTAATGTTATATACTTTGACTTTACAAATAATATATATGCTGCTATATCTATATTATTAAGTTGCTATTTATTATATTGAGTCGGCTTCTAACAATATTTATTCATTGCTGTAAGGGGATTTAAAGTTGTATTATTTTAAAGGGAAATTCAACTATATATTGACAGTTTTCAATTTTCTTACATACATGTCTCTATTTCAATATATCTATAATATCATTCATATCACGTCTGAATATAAATAGCTTATATGCAAACCTTATATAGAATTTTATAAAAGAATGAAGCTTCCAGGGTTAAGTTTCTTGTGCAACCTTTTATTTTCAAGTTTTCGGACTTGTCAGTCCTTTAACAGGATTATCACATTGAAAACTTAATAATAAAAACAATATATATATGGAATTTCAATATTTCAAGTTATCTTGTAATTCTTTATCATTCTTGAAATTATTACATATATTGATATAGGTGTATTTATAATACATATTAGTATACCTTTAACGTAAAGTGTATTTTATCAAATTTCCAAACGTTATTTGTTTCGATCTTGTGGTATTGAGGAACAAACCTCAAGACATCTACTGATCAATTGCCCAGCTTTTCAAGATTATATAATTAAAAATGAACTAGTTGTTTGTGAACTTAACGATTTGATTCCCGATAAAAAATCATATTTAAAGTTCAATTTATTTTGTAAATACATTCTAAACTTTCTACAAAATCTGGATCTCTAATGTTTTCATGCGTTGAATAATGTAAATAACTTATGTAAATAAACATTTCTTCTTGTTTGGCGCAAGTATCCCTTGCGGGATATAGCGCTTTGGAAATAAAATAAAATAAAAATAATCTATAAATTGAAAGATCTATCCGACATGTGTTCTAGACAAATAATTAGTATATTCATTATGAAAGTGGCGTGGAATGTGGTATTTTTAATTCATAGTAGAGACCTGTTTGTGATGCCTGAGTGGCTTTGTAGACCAGTAATTATGTCTCTTGTCTATTGTCACGTCGACCGATTGGTCCTTCATGGAAATCATCAAACACTTCTACATTATTTAACTACAATTTACTGCCATACGTATGTTCTAGTTCACGTGTATATATAGATTCACATTTCTCTATTTCTGAACCTTTCAAATATCTATTATTTCATTTTTAATTTGAATAATAGAAGGAAAATTTCTATCTTTCTATTTTATATTGATATTGAAGCAAAGTTTTTATTATTTTTTTCAACATAATATCATTTTTTATCGTAAAGATAGAGGCTGCCTGGCCGGTATTCATATTTCTTGAAAATAAAGATATTTCAGTCAGTAAATCTTTCTATTATCTCGACGTTTCGACAATAATCTTTTATCCTCGTCAGGAGCAAACAAAAATTAAATCATTTGGCAAAGCGTTAAAAATTATTCTCTTGATTGTTGCCTTGCCAAATGTTTTAATTTTCGTTTGCTCCTGACGAGGATAAAAGCTTTTTGTCGAAACGTCGAGGTAATAAAAAGATTTACTGGCCTAAGTATCTTTATCATTTTTTATGTTTATATTTTGCTACTCTGTTAACTTTACTCATTGCTTATCTTTTGTTTATCATTCATAATTTGTTCTTGCCTTAAATAAATCGCTGTGTCATCCTGAAGTTTGTCTTTTCTAATTTTCCACGTGGCAATATTTATAAATATGCGATCCAATTTTGAATTATATTTTAGGCGAGAAAACTGTTAATGAATTAAATTCGTCTGGCAAAATTTATTTTGATTAGCTTCTATTGTTTGATTCCATTTTTAACTAGAAATAACATAATGAAGGATAACATAGGCACATCAAAACCAAATAACGTAATTTATGGGATTAAATGCACAGAATGTGACAAAATTTATGTAGGAGAAACCGGCCGAAATTTAGAGACCAGAATTAAGGAACACCAACAGGGTTTTATGGGGGTGAAGGGCGTTAAGCAAAATTGGGGAACATGCATTATTTTCAGGACACAGGCCAGATTGGAATGATTTTGAGATATTTCATAGGAATATAAAATTTAAAAAGGAAAGATTATTTTTAGAGGGAAGGGTATCACGAGAATTTGGGAAAAGAACTATAAATACTTTTGAAGATATTCCGCAACACAATATGTTTCATTTTTGATTTTAAAAAGTAGATAATAAGCTAGATAAAAAATTGGACATAATAGTTATAAATCTATATAAAAATATTTGTGATTATTATTATTATATTACTTTATTTATTTATTTTTACTTAATTTGTTATAATTTTATTATTATATATTTTTATTTCCAAGATCATAGTCTTTGACGAGTTTAATATTTGTTTTTGACTCGTGCTTTAGATGTTGTACTAAATTCGAAGAATCACGCGAGAACGCCCTTGCAAACCTCAGAACAATTTTTAACGCTTTGCCAAATGTTTATTTTATTTACTTCTCCTGACGAAGACAAAAGATTTTGTCGAAACGTTGAGAAAATAAAAAACTCCAACTGGCCGAAGTGTCTATTTTTCATATAAATATGAATGCCGGCCAGGCAACCTCTATCTTTTCGATTTATATCTACGTTAATACTTTATGTTTTGTTATATTTTAGACATATTTTTATATAATATTTACATAACATTGTTTTATTGAATTTTTGACAATTGAATATAAAAACTAAATATTTGAAGATTATCAAATGGTAGATAAATGATTATATATTCAATCCAATATATGCTTTTTTACTATCTAATAATTTATTATATTTTACATAACATCTTCCAAAACTACTAAATATATATATAAGACGAAAAATAAACCTTTAGAATATACTCGATATAAACAAAGAGGCAAATGAGGCAAACTTATAAATCGATGCCAATATGTATATACTAGACGAATGGCCCGGGCAACGCCCGGGTTTTACCCGAGTGCGAATATATTTTAAAAACGTTGTCTTGGGTGGTCGCTATAGACAGGGTGGTCTGTATAGACAGGTGTATGTATCACACAGCTGGTAACAGGGTTGTCTAGAGTGGCCGCTATAGACAGGGTGGTCTGTATAGACAGGTGAATGTAACACACTGATGATAACAGGGTTGCCTAAGGTGACCGCTATAGACAGGGTGGACTGTATAGACAGGTGGATGTATCACACACCTGATAACAGGGTTGTCTAGAATGGCCGCTATATACAGGGTGGTCTGTAAAGACAGGTGGATGTATCACACAGCTGATAACAGGGTTGTCTAGAGTGGTCGCTATAGGCAGGGTGGTCAGTGGTCGCTATAGACAGGGTGGTCTGTATAGACAGGTGGATGTAACACACTGCTGATAACAGGGTTGTCTAGAATGGCCGCTATAGACAGGTGTATGTATCACACAGCTGATATCAGGGTTGTCTAGAGGGGGGCAGGGAAGACACGTGTTCGCCGGCAGCCAATGGGCGCGCATTCTATCCGTGAGCTTCAGACAGAATAAGGCAATTATATATATAGATGTGATAAAATAGTACAAATGTGATATTGTACTGGGATAAGGTGCATCAATTGTTGCACGATAAGGAGATGCCTTTTAATTAATGTATATATGTATTATTAATTTATAATATTCGATGAAAGGAACTAAATAATATATATATTTATTTTTCCCGCACAGGTACGATTCCTGTCGACTAATCTTATATTCCGAGTGGAGAGAATAAAAAAGTAATAAATTATTAAGTAAATGTTTAGATTGTCGAATGCAAATTTTACTTACAAAAAAAAAAAAGAATAATGATATATCAATTATTAGCAAATATGCTTATTTTATTTCAAACAAATTTAAATATATAATATTATATTTTTGGCAAATGAGTTTGTTAAAAACACATTCAACCAACCCAAAAGAAAAAAAAACTAAACTATATACAATAGAACAAAAATAATAATTTTAAAAAGTTTTTTATTTTTTGGTCAAATTAAAAAATATATATTTATATAATTAAAAATATTAAATTGATATATAACAATATATATATATATATATATATATATAAACAAGAAAATTGAACATTTATAATATATACTAGTTATAAAACAACAAAATATAATATATATAAAATATAGCAATCAAACAAAAGACTTTCATAATACAACACTCATAGACTTCTAAGCCTCCATTATTGATCTACCATTTAATTCTACATTTCACATCTGAAAGCTAAAACGTTAGCAAGTTTCTTTGAGGTTAATGCTAGAGCATTTTGTTGAAAAATGTAAAAAGTTTCTGGGATCTAGATGACTGGTGGATGCCATTATACTTTAAGTTTCTAGTTGAGGAAAGATGATATATTTCCTGCCCTGTCATCACTATATTAATGGATCTATAGGTTCCTCAAGACAATATTTCACAAGGCCCTTGCAACTTTGAATTAATTGGTGCTTACTGAGTTGTCACCAATTCTCTTGATTTAAGATGCTCATTTTGCATTTTCATTAGCTCACTAAAACTGTCTTTTTAAAATATAAACATATATTTATGTTTTTTTAGAAATTTATTTTTTATCTTGAATATCTATCGTTTATATGTTTTCTATGTTAATATTGTCTTTACAAAGTTGTCTTATTATTTAAGACATAATTAAATATAATAAATATTTTTTTCATAATATATAAATCTTTTTTTATTAATAGAGCAATCCATAAATAAATCTTTAATTAAAAAGGCACATATTAGATAAAAATATCATTAATATTTCCTAAATGATATTTTAATTCAATTAATATGCCTTTGTAGATAAAAAAAATATATATATGATATATATATATGAAAAAAAAAACAATAGAAAAAAAAACATAAAAGGGTCAGGTGTTAATATATATTATTATTTTTATTAAAAAGGCGTATATTAGATCAAAATATAATTTATAGGTAAAATAAATGTATTTTGATCCAATATATATTCTGAATATTAAACAAATCATATTTGAATCTTTAGATAATAATATTGGCAAATAACTCTTTAATACATGTATAAATTGATTTAATTACATATGTATGTAGACTATATATTATATATTTATATTATCTTGAATAGCATAGAATGTGTTCATATCTAGATATATAGGAATTAATATTATTTTCAATCGTTTATATATGCAGATTATCATATATATTTATATGGAAAATTTAATATATATCCATATATGTGAAGCGCGCGAGGATATATTTGGAAAACTTTATATAAATAGCAATATATATTCTCAAGTAAATATATATTTTAAAAAGAGAAGTCTTATATTGAAATAGAATTTCAGAAAGTATATATTCACGTTTATTAAAATATATTTTATAATATTGCCAAGTGGAAAATTAGGAAAGACAAACTTCGGGATGACACAGCAATTTATTTCAGACATGAACAAACTATGAATGGTAAACAAAAGATAAGCCACGAGGGAAATTTACAGAGTAGCAAAATATTAACATAAAATTGACCACTCTGTTAATAAAAATAATAAAACTAATAAATACTTTGTTACAATATAATGACAAAAAAGAATAATTAAAGATGATTATTGGTCAAATTCTTTAGAATATCTTATGGCAAATAATTTGTTCTATTTACGTAACTATATCAAAATTCGAAACTATTATAGACACGTATGATTCTTTTTAAAAATAAACAATTTCTACTGGCCTTACTGCAATTGAAAAATAAATGGGAGGGCCTGGCTCATCAGTGGTAAATTGCAGTAAGAGTAGTAGAAATTGTTTATTTTTAAAAAATAATCATACGCGTCTAAAATAGTTTCGAATTTTCATAACAGATGGCGCCCTAATGCATCATAACATAATTATATATATTTAATTAAAGAGGCACATATTGGATCAAAATATAATTTATTTTACCAATAATTCAGTTGGCTGAAGGCCAACCTTTATCAAGGTGTTATAACATATTTAATGCACTTATAACACCTTGATAACACCTTTATAACACCTTGATAAAGGTTGGCGTTCAGCCAACTGAAATATTGGTAAAATAAATTATATTTTGACCCAATATATGCCTCTTTAATTAAAAATTTATTTATGGATTGCTCTATTTTCAAAATTATATATATTTAATAACTCATATAAATTTATATGATTATTTGCATATAAAGTAAACATAAATAGAGAACTTATAAGGTTTTTTTTTCAAAATTGGCGAGAGCTTTCAAGATAAAAGTCTATTCTTCAATAGGGCTTGCTGAGAGTCCATTTGACTTGAAATCTCACTCATCTTTTTCGAAAAAATAAATTTAATAATTTTAAAAAATATTACAAAACTGAAATTTTGCTGGAATTAGGTGGATAAATATTAAGGTCATTGACAAAGTTACCTCATGGAGTTTAGAACCTAGTATCAATGGTTACACTAAAACACCAAATAGGCATATAAGAATATATATGTTATATTAAAATATTATATTTTTTAAAATTATATTTAATAGATCCAAATATTCTGTTAAATCGCCCGCCAGAGGTCACGCTTTGCATATTAAAAACTCGTTGTTGTTGTATCCCGCTGGCCGGCTCAAAACCTTTGTACATTATGTAAATAATCTTTTGTTTTCATTATTCTACTCGCCTTAAGCCAGGCATTACTTTCATCAAATTATGTTCTTTTATATATATATATTCCTCAGCTCAAATAAAGAAATCTCTGATCAAAATTATTTTATTATTCCCACGACTGAATCACCATAGCATGATCTCAACAATTCCAAAATCAGGATAAAATCTCATTTGTTTTTATAACATATATATATCACGTCAGATAAACTTGAAACTATTAATTATAAACCATCTTCTGATCATGCAACTAAAGGTTTCTGTAGCTTGAGCCATCTGTCGGAATAAATTTTAACCAATCGTTGATTTAATAATTATATATGTTATTAAAAAAGATTTCCTGCTGATTTTGATTATCTGGAGGATTATGCCATGGTAATGCAGTCGTAGCAAAAATCTTGAAACTATAAAAATAAAAATAATGAAGATAAGAAATAGCTTTAATTGAGCTTATGGAATATATAAAACATAATTTGAGAAAGTACTACCTGACTTAAGGCGTAAGAATCAAAAAATGAAAAACTTATTTACATAATGTACAAAAGGTTTGAGCCGGCCATCGGGAAACAACAAAAATGAGTTTTTATAGGGAAAGCGTGACCTCTGGCGGCCGATTTAGCAGGGTATTTGAATCTATGAAATATATTTTTAAATAAAATAATATTTTAATATAACATATATATATATATATATATATATATATATATATATATATATATATTCCAGAATTTCATATAATTCGAAGTGGAAAAACGCTACCTTTTAGACCTTGTGTAATACAGATAAATAAATTAAATATTAAGTGGACCGAGGAATTGAAACCATTAATATATAAAACCAATAAACAATATTACCCAACAATAATGTAAATAAATGTGGATCATAAAAATCCTCATAAAGAAGGCGAGTTACAATAAAATCCTTTCTATAGTTACTTTTATGGTATTTTAAAAGCTTCAATTTCACAAACACCTTTTTCATTTCTACAAATGGCATTTTAACTTATAGAATATGGTATTTATATATGATAGCTCTTTATAACACAACCATGTGTGTCATTTGGTTTTAAATATGAGAATTATATTTAAAATATTCAAATGAAGATTTGGAGATATATATATTATTTTGAAAATAGAGCAATCCACAAATAAATCTTTAATTAAAAAGGCATATATTGGATCAAAATATCATTTATTTTACCAATATTTTAGTTGGCTGAACGCCGAAAGGTGTTTTCTTTTTGTTGTTGACACACTTTAAAATGTTATAACACCTTGATAAAGGTTGGCTGACGTTCATGAAACATTGGTAAAATAAAATATATTTCGATCCAATATATGCTTTTTTAATTAAATATATATATTAAATAATCTAAAAACTCAAATATTTCTATATTTTAAAAATATATATTTTATTTTTATTCATTGATATTTCTACTTTTTTTTATCATCGTTTTTAGAATGACTTTCAGTTTTGTTGTAGATATGCGTAGTTAACATATCTTTCTTTTTGAATCACTAATATAGGATTAACTTTATAAATTCTGTATAATGTAAAAATAACTATTTAGTAATATTTCCTCAAGTAATTGAAAATAAAAGCTACTTGATGGTGAATAATTATCTTTTTTTTTTTTAATCACGACTGCACCTTCAACCCTTTATCTTATCGATCCTTTGTCTTATCAATCCGTTATCTAACAACAAACAAATATCCCCATAACATATATATATATATATATATATATCAATTCAGATTATTTGTTATTAAAATGAAGGTGTTTTAAAAAAATATATATAATTTTTACTATTTTAGACGTGTATGGATTCTTTTTAAAATTGAAAAAATTCTACTCTAAAATTTTCATCATACATATAAATCTACATATAATACTCTAAATATATATCTAAAATAGTTTCAATATTTTATAACAGATGGCGCACTAATGCATAATATTATAATTTTTAATGTTTAGAGCAATAAGATTTCAGAAAAATGCATTCCTTTTACATGTATCAATTATGATGATGGCTTGCGGCATCTACACGAAATATATGGTAGCGTAGAAAAAAGAGAGATGACTATATATATATTTTTTCACAAAACAATTAGCACTCATTAACATAAATATTGAGCCTTTAAGAGAAATATGCTGAGTAAATTATAATCAAAATTAATAACCTGTTTTGATTACATGATTAAAATTCGAAAAATATATAAAAAAGTTTGGTTTAATTATATATTCTAATAGACGATTGACCCGGGCAACGCCCGGGTTTACACGATTAAATGTATTTTACATATGGAAGATGGACGTAGTTCCCGGAGGTCACCCGCGAGGCTTTTTTGGCACCTGGCACAGCTGTGTCACCAACGCCAGGACCGCGCGCGGTGGGAACTCGAAATGGCCAACCGGCCGGCAGCCGGGCGATTCCATTATTTCGGGGGGGGGGGGGGGGTGCCCGGCGGCAGGGAGGTCACGTGCTCGCTGGCAGCCAATGGGCGCCCCCCGCCGTCAAAACGTCACGTGTTCTAGAGGGCGCTGCTCGTGAGCTAAGTTGAATAATTTGAATATATAGTTTTAATAATTGATTTATATATTTTTTTAAAATAGCCTATCGTCTTCCCCGTATTCTTTTACCTATGTATGGAAAATTTGGTACCAATTGGTTCAGTAGTTTTTGAGTTTATCGCGAAACAGACAGACAGACAGAAATTGACTTTTATATATAGAGAGATATAGTCTGTAAAGGTTTCTTTTTAAATCAAGAAAATCCATTTACTTAAGCGCTCATCCTTTGACCAAATAAGGTAATCATAGATGCTTTCTGGTAAATCAATGAATAGGTATTCAATTTTTAAACTGCGTGAAAACTTACACAGACCAAACAATATAAATTTAAAGAGAATATTGCATAAAATCAAATAGAAATATTAATAAATATTCTGTTAACTAATCATAAATCATTTTATCAAAAACATTAATAAATAACATTAGATATATCTGTGATTTTATTGTTTTTGACCACTGACTGTGGAATAATATTTATCAAGTAGTCATGATATAAATTTATTTTTGTATAAAATGTCTTACATAAGGTATGGTAAATATTTTTGATGAAATGTGTTTAAAAGAAATAATATATATAATTTTTCTAAAAATATCAACATATAAAGTTTCTCTGAACTGAAATACATTCTCAAAAAAAGTAAAATTATTGTTTTATATTGAGTATAATATATCGAAATACGATAAGTATAATATAATTCTTCAAATTTCTCTTTTCCATCTTTTAATTATTTACATATTTTATCCCGCATTTAAATATATAATACATTAAAATATTAACAAACAAAACTTATATAAAACGACATACTTCATCTCTAAGGTTAGAAATAATCGTTTTTTCTCCTTGAAATAAATTTCCATTTTTCGTTCAAAAGAAACACATGCGGGATAATTTTCAATGTCGTTTTACAATCATAAGGCACATTATATTGTATTATAAAACATATATAATTTAAATGTTGAAAATAATATTTTATATGCATATAAACCGTTATATTTTTAATTTATAACAACTAATTTATAATATTTTTAAATTAAATAAAATATTTCGAATTATTTTATTTTATATATTAGAAAAGAGATAGGAAAACAATAAATATAGATTATAGATAAAAGTAATACCTGAACAAATCATCATCATCATATCCAAAATTAAAATAAGAATCTAAACAAAACTATCCTTTGTGGTTAAAACGAGAAACCAAATAATTTATAATACAAAGTAAGAAGAAAGTTGATAAAGAAAGTATTGAGGGAAAGTGATTGATTAAAGAAAGGCAATTTTATTGATCCACGCAGAGTAAAAAGAAAGAATGAAAAAACAAAAGAAAAGTGCCGAGTCAAGCAAAATGTATGATGATAAGAAGACTGATATGATCTGTGAATATTAAAATATTTTATAAAGGTTTGTGATATGCAGTCACCAGAAATTGAATCACCGAATAAATTTATATTGCCTATCATATATATATTTTTTTGTTTTGAAAATTGAGCAATCTATATATTTAAATCATTAGATTATAAAAATGCATTAATTAAAGGCCTTTATTTAATGCCTTTTTATTATCTAATGATTTAAATATGGATTGCTCTATTTATTATATAAATATATATATATCATATTTATATCATAAAAGTAACTCAATATGTGATACTGGTTTTTACCGGATTTTTATATCATAATTATAAATGCTAACTCTTGATTATAAAGATGTATAACAAAATTTCTATAAAAATTAAACAACAAAAGATTACATTTCCTTTCACAACATCAAAACAGAATATTTCGTTGAACAATTAATTATTTATATCATTTCAATAACTGATCAGATAATATTAAAATAATCCGATATGAGTTATAAATCAGATATTTATACCCCCTATTTATATACTCAGAAATATTCGTATATTGTATTCTTTTTGTAAGCATGTTTTAAAAATTCAATGAATATTATATATAATATTTTTATGCAATATATTACCGTATATATATTTATTTGAAATGCGAAAAATGATTGGAATTATTTTTTTTTTTTTTTGAATTATATTGAATATAAACACGTGTCATATTTTAACATCTTATTTACAGGTATTTATCATTCATAGAGAAGAATAATTTTCAGTAAAGATGTTTTAAGCAATATTATTATGTTATAGACATTTTGACATATAGAGTTAATAGATTTAATTATTTTAATTATAGTTTATTTGTAAATATCAATTGATATTTACATAATAAAGGTATTTATATATTTACTAATAGAGACATTTGATTTACATTTGATTCACATAAACCCAATTTCGTGACAATACATATATAGACTATATCTTATAATAAAATCAAAAGATCTATTATTTCAATAATTTGATTATCAAACCGATTTCTTCTTCCCATTGGATACATTTTAATTGATTTTCGAACAGTTTATTATTCTATACATAGCAATTACTTTAGAAGATAACTCATTGTAAATAGCTCAATTTGGTCAACTTTCTCTCTCCACGATACTAATTATCACAGATAACTTCATTAAATCAACTTCCATCATTGCTTAACATATAGTAAATAACTACCTTGCGATTTTTTCTATCTGCTTATGTTGTTGCTTATTTGTTTAATGTATATGTTTATACAATGCTCTTTTTCTTAATTGTTTATTTTATTTTTGATAATTCTGTTAACTACTCTACTACAATTATTGTAAATAGTTTCACGCGCAATTATCCAGATCGGATATAGCGTGTCTTGTTTTCAACTGGTAATAAATAATATATATATATATATATTGTAAATCTATTGTAAAATCAAATTTTATTAACCAAATAAAACGTGAAATAAATATAGAATATATAAATTTAATAAATTCAAATGGAATAAAATATCTTTATTTTAAATATATTATTTGACAAAAAGTTATTTAAAATCACCATATATAAGGCTATATTCAAACAAAAAAAGAATATAAATATATATTTTCTGAATATATCTTTTCCGTTTTCTCCAAGACAGAGTGATATTTAAAGTTATAGGATGTCAAAGATAAATGTAAGCCATAAAAGAAAAGGTTAGGTATAAATTTCTTGACAAAAACAACGAAGAAAGTTCTAAAAATTTAATATTTAATATCCTAATATAATATATTAGATTGAAATATATTTTTATATATTCTCTGTGTAAAATATATGTTAACGTTTTAAAATATCCTTTCTATATTTATTTTTACTAATATAATATTTGTTTGAAATATATTTTTAGAGAGAACTTTAATAAATTTCCTATTGTTTACAATATTATTATTTTATTTTGCTTCTATATATCTTTAAAAGTTGAACGATATGATAAACCTTATTGTTTTTATTGTAAATATATTCAGAAATATTTTAGATATTTTTCACTTGTAGATATCTCTTCTATATACTATTGTTTTATATATAGATTTTGCACTTTTAAGACAACATTTTACACTTTGAAGCCATTTCAAACTCTATTATAACTCATTTTTACACTTTAATAACAACATTATTCGATTTTTGTTGTTGTTGTCGTGTCCATTGAAGAGCCTCAGATGTATCCATGCATCTCTATCACAGTAGCAGCAATATCCTCTATCCATTATTCGATTTTTTTTTATTTAAAAAAAATATATAGGCATTATACTAAATATATATTTCAAGCTTTATATTACAATTACAATTATTTTATTTCCAAAGTGCTATATTACGCAAGGGATACTTGCGCCAAACTAGGATAAAAGTTTATTTACATAAGTTATTTACATTATTCAACGCATGAAAACATTAGAGATCCAGATTTTGTAGAAAGTTTAGAATGAATTTATTAAATGAATTGAACTTTAAATATGATTTTTTTTATCGGATATCAAATCGTCAAGTTCACAAACATCTAGTTGTAATACTTTATTTTTTTTATTATTATTTTGACTTAGAGCACTATTTCCCCCTAGGGACACTTAAACTTTAAAGGTAAACTAAACATGGAAAGAAAAAAAAGATATTTGAAATATGTAAAATAATTAATATGCAATTTAGTTTTATAAAGAAAAAATATCAAAACAAATGAAATATGTACAAAGGGTTGGTATGCAAATTTAGTTATATTGAATCAAATATATATTAGTGTATTCGATAAAATCAATTTACAATTTGAAGGAAGTTTTAAGAAATATTTTAATTGCAATTGGTCTATTTCAGGAATTTTATATCCGTTTTAATAAATCAATATAAAGAAAGAAATATGGCATTTCAAATTACTTTCAAATAATGTTCATCAATGTTTAATATACGCAATAATTTCCTCTTACATTCACATGGAATATGGTAACCATTTAACTTTCAGCAATAACATAGCGCTGTGATTTTTAAAAACATATTTATTTAGTTTTAATGTAAAAATCACATAGGAATTAGCATTTCCTCGAGTGTTTTGATATTAATTTAGGAATTTAAACTATAATTGTCATGTTTTGTATGATATTATATTTATTGTAATATACATATAAAATAAAAGGATTTAAAAGCGCGAATGTTTCTTTTATACATAAAACGAACTTCTACTGTCCTTACTGCGATGAAAAAATATATTGGGAGGGCTTGGCTCATCAGTGGTGAACCCTCCCAGCGGTTTCGCCAATTTAATCCACCAGACCGCTTCTCAGAGCTCTAATACTGCATTGGATCATTCTGCTTTTATATGCTACACTGAAGGATGGAATCTTAGAAATGGTTTTCATGTATAAAAGAAACATTCGCGCTTTTAAATCCTTTTATTTTATATGTATAGATGGCGCGCTATTGCTTTGTGTTAATTGTAATATATATATGAGAAAACAATAGAAAAAAATAAAAAATAATTCCACCAGATAGCGCTCTGCCTTCTGAAAAGCACATGTGCTCCTGGCCAGGATATGCCTTTTATATTTTAAATATATATATATGTTATGAATATTTTGTTGTTGTTAGATAAAGGGTTGATAAGACAAAGGATCGATAAGATAAAGGGTTGAAGGTGCAGTCGTGATAAGAAAAAGATAATTATTTACCTTCAAGTAGCTTTTATTTTCAATTACTTGAGGAAATATTACACATTAGTTATTTTAACATTATATAGAATTTATAAAGTTAATCGTATATTAGTGATTTAAAAGGATAGATATGTTAACTACGCATATTTACAACAAAACTGAAAGTCTTTCTAAAAACAATGATAACAAAAGTAAAATTATCAATGAATGAAATATATATATATTTTCTAAAATATAGAAATATTTGAATTTTTAGATTGTATAATATATATATATGTGTGTGTGTGAAAAAATACACATTTCTTGGTTTCTCAAGAAGCCTCTGGGACCAAAATAATGAGGGCCAACAGCGCGAAACGTGTTCGTGGATGGATTTTCCTGATATATCAAGAAAATGGGTTAGCCAAATATCAGGGAACAAGCTAAATCAACTTCTAGTTTATTTCTGCTTCACTAGATGGCGCTCTTCCATCTAAAAAGCACATGTGCTCTTGGTCAGGATATGCCTTTATTGTTTTTAATATATGTGTGTGTATATGAAAATATTAATCAATTAATAATATATCATGCCACAGAATAGTACTATTACTACAACAAAATACTATAATCATAATTCCTCTCTGTTTATATATATATATCATAATAAAGATTGTTCGTTAATTTATTTTCTAACCATTTTTTTCTAGCTATATGGATCATTATATATATATATAAAGCATTTATATTTGTAACAATAACAGCTAGAAAGTATACTAGCTTGTTAAAGTGCGAAAGAGAAATATCTTAAACAAAATGATAATTTGTAAGATGTCTTAATTCAACCTGTAAAAGAAAGCCTTTAAAATAATAGTTATGAATCAACTGAATTTTAAACTGTGGAGCAGCTTGTAGTAGGAATATAAGAGAATCCAAACTCCATATTTAACAGTGACTAACTTTACTTGACAAAATATTTAATTCTTTATTAAAACGGATATATAAATGTCGATATTGTTACACCAGGTTGCGGCTTAGCAGAATCTTCAATCTTAATTCTCTCCTGTGCCGGGTCTTGTATCTTACCAGACCGTGTTTTAACCATCCTACAAATTTATATAAGGGAATAATGAGATAACACTACTTTAAGTAGCCTCCTGAATAATTTATTTATTTCTCAAAGAGAGCAGTGAAGTCACACATTATACCTAAATACAAATGATGATTCTATAATACATATATTCTGTTTAATAAAATAAATATAAATATAAAATATAAATTTTAAATCAAAATATATGAAAAATAGTATTACAAATTAGAATAAAATAGGTTCATTAGGCCAATATCAATAAAATTAATTGTTATGGGAAAAACAAAAGATTTTCATAGTTTTATTGTTAAAATATTTTTATAAATAGAAAATATTTTGATTAAAATTAAAATCTATTTTTAAAAGGAAAGAGTTGTCATTAAAGTGTAAAATATTGTTATTAAAGTCTAATGTTTTGTTATTTAGATGAGACATGTTATATATTAAAAGTCTTTATTGTCTTTATTAAAATATAAAATGTTATTTAAATCTAAAATGTCGCCTTTAAGATGCATTCCCTATAAATGAAATACATATTTAACATGTGAGAAATATGATAAAACCCTATATATAATAACCCTCGTACATAATGAAAAAAATTATATTAGAAAATAAATATAATTAAAATGTATCTGATAATCAATGTAATATATATAATTATCGTTTAAAATTTTAATTTACATAATATATATATATATTTTTTTTTTAATTTGGAATAGATAAAAACACAATTACATTTATAAAATGAGTCGAAAAGGTGAAATTAAGAATTTACGATTGGAACATTCCAGAAGGAGAATGCGTAGCAAGTAGGAATGCAATTGTCTTGCAGAAGACACGGTTTAAAATTCAATCCCGCAGACGATGGTATCAATTGTATCGATTTTCTCTTGGTAGAAAATTAACGACGGGTAACACTGGCGCCTACATCATCGTCTGTGATTCATTATAGCTTCTATTAATATGATAAAACACCTTCGATGTCGAATTATAAATAGGTTATTATAACGTTCTTTTATATGTTATATATGATTATCGATTAATTTGAATCTCCAAGACATAAATTAAACATAATTAAACAAAATATAAATATTTGAATGTAATTCTACTGCCCGATAAGCTTATGTCCATAGTTTTTTTGAAAACCATTTCTGAGATTCCATTCTTCAGTGCTGCGTATTTATTTTATTTATTTAAGTAACCCAGGTTCCTGGAGCGTACAGAAGTCGCCAACTACCCGGAGTGCTGCGTATATAAGCAGAATCGTCTAATACAGTATTAGAGCTCTGAGAAGCGGTCTAGTGGATTAAATTGGCGAAACCGCTGGGAGGGTTCACCACTGATAAGCCAAGCCCTCCTAATATATTTTTCATCGCAGTAAGGGCAGTTGAAGTTTGTATTATGTATAAAAGAAACATTCACGCTTTTAAATCCTTTCATTTTATAAGTATAGATGGCGCGTTATTGCTTTGTGTTAGAATAATTTTAACGTCTTACTAAATGTTTTAATTTTTGTTCGCTTTTGACTAAAGTTTTTAATCAAAAGGTCGAGATAATAAAAAAAAATTATACTAGCCGGAGTAACCTTAATTTTAAGGAATAGGAATGCTGGCTAGGCAGCCTCTATCTTTCTGATAAATTAATGATTAAACAGGTTTCTGAAGATGAGTATATTTTCATTTTATTAAAGAAGTCAAGCATTTTGGGCATCTCTATCCTTCAACATGAAAACATACATAAACGAATAAGTTTGGTATCAGGCGGCCATTTATTCGATTATTTATGTTCTTCTTAAAAATGGAAAATATGCCCGATATCTTGAGAATCCTTTAATAAAATTTAAGAAAAAATAATCTCCAGAAACATGTTTGATTGTTTAATTAATGTTATCAAATTTCTAAACTATTATAGACGCGTATGATTCTTAAAAAAAATATATTTTGCCCTTACTGCAATGTAAAAATTAATGGGAGGGCCTGGCTCATCAGTGGTGAACCCTCTAGGCGGTTTCGCCAGTTCAATCTACCATACCGTTGTTATATTGAATTATATATTTATAATTGTATGCAATTCTGCTGTCTTTAAAGCTTATGTCCATAGTTCATCTAAAATACCCATTCAAAGAGTCTAGTATCAGTATCACTATAAAAGGAACATAGAAAAATGCAATATAACAGCGGTATGGTAGATTAAACTGGCGAAACCGCTGGGTGGATTCATCACTAACGAGCCAGGCCCTCCCATTAATTTTTCCAATGCAGTAAGGACAGTAGGAATTATTTATTTTGAAAATAATCATACGCGTCTATAATAGTTTAAAATTTTGATAAATGATGGCGCTCTAATGCATCATAATTAATGTTATATACTTTGACTTTACAAATAATATATATGCTGCTATATCTATATTATTAAGTTGCTATTTATTATATTGAGTCGGCTTCTAACAATATTTATTCATTGCTGTAAGGGGATTTAAAGTTGTATTATTTTAAAGGGAAATTCAACTATATATTGACAGTTTTCAATTTTCTTACATACATGTCTCTATTTCAATATATCTATAATATCATTCATATCACGTCTGAATATAAATAGCTTATATGCAAACCTTATATAGAATTTTATAAAAGAATGAAGCTTCCAGGGTTAAGTTTCTTGTGCAACCTTTTATTTTCAAGTTTTCGGACTTGTCAGTCCTTTAACAGGATTATCACATTGAAAACTTAATAATAAAAACAATATATATATGGAATTTCAATATTTCAAGTTATCTTGTAATTCTTTATCATTCTTGAAATTATTACATATATTGATATAGGTGTATTTATAATACATATTAGTATACCTTTAACGTAAAGTGTATTTTATCAAATTTCCAAACGTTATTTGTTTCGATCTTGTGGTATTGAGGAACAAACCTCAAGACATCTACTGATCAATTGCCCAGCTTTTCAAGATTATATAATTAAAAATGAACTAGTTGTTTGTGAACTTAACGATTTGATTCCCGATAAAAAATCATATTTAAAGTTCAATTTATTTTGTAAATACATTCTAAACTTTCTACAAAATCTGGATCTCTAATGTTTTCATGCGTTGAATAATGTAAATAACTTATGTAAATAAACATTTCTTCTTGTTTGGCGCAAGTATCCCTTGCGGGATATAGCGCTTTGGAAATAAAATAAAATAAAAATAATCTATAAATTGAAAGATCTATCCGACATGTGTTCTAGACAAATAATTAGTATATTCATTATGAAAGTGGCGTGGAATGTGGTATTTTTAATTCATAGTAGAGACCTGTTTGTGATGCCTGAGTGGCTTTGTAGACCAGTAATTATGTCTCTTGTCTATTGTCACGTCGACCGATTGGTCCTTCATGGAAATCATCAAACACTTCTACATTATTTAACTACAATTTACTGCCATACGTATGTTCTAGTTCACGTGTATATATAGATTCACATTTCTCTATTTCTGAACCTTTCAAATATCTATTATTTCATTTTTAATTTGAATAATAGAAGGAAAATTTCTATCTTTCTATTTTATATTGATATTGAAGCAAAGTTTTTATTATTTTTTTCAACATAATATCATTTTTTATCGTAAAGATAGAGGCTGCCTGGCCGGTATTCATATTTCTTGAAAATAAAGATATTTCAGTCAGTAAATCTTTCTATTATCTCGACGTTTCGACAATAATCTTTTATCCTCGTCAGGAGCAAACAAAAATTAAATCATTTGGCAAAGCGTTAAAAATTATTCTCTTGATTGTTGCCTTGCCAAATGTTTTAATTTTCGTTTGCTCCTGACGAGGATAAAAGCTTTTTGTCGAAACGTCGAGGTAATAAAAAGATTTACTGGCCTAAGTATCTTTATCATTTTTTATGTTTATATTTTGCTACTCTGTTAACTTTACTCATTGCTTATCTTTTGTTTATCATTCATAATTTGTTCTTGCCTTAAATAAATCGCTGTGTCATCCTGAAGTTTGTCTTTTCTAATTTTCCACGTGGCAATATTTATAAATATGCGATCCAATTTTGAATTATATTTTAGGCGAGAAAACTGTTAATGAATTAAATTCGTCTGGCAAAATTTATTTTGATTAGCTTCTATTGTTTGATTCCATTTTTAACTAGAAATAACATAATGAAGGATAACATAGGCACATCAAAACCAAATAACGTAATTTATGGGATTAAATGCACAGAATGTGACAAAATTTATGTAGGAGAAACCGGCCGAAATTTAGAGACCAGAATTAAGGAACACCAACAGGGTTTTATGGGGGTGAAGGGCGTTAAGCAAAATTGGGGAACATGCATTATTTTCAGGACACAGGCCAGATTGGAATGATTTTGAGATATTTCATAGGAATATAAAATTTAAAAAGGAAAGATTATTTTTAGAGGGAAGGGTATCACGAGAATTTGGGAAAAGAACTATAAATACTTTTGAAGATATTCCGCAACACAATATGTTTCATTTTTGATTTTAAAAAGTAGATAATAAGCTAGATAAAAAATTGGACATAATAGTTATAAATCTATATAAAAATATTTGTGATTATTATTATTATATTACTTTATTTATTTATTTTTACTTAATTTGTTATAATTTTATTATTATATATTTTTATTTCCAAGATCATAGTCTTTGACGAGTTTAATATTTGTTTTTGACTCGTGCTTTAGATGTTGTACTAAATTCGAAGAATCACGCGAGAACGCCCTTGCAAACCTCAGAACAATTTTTAACGCTTTGCCAAATGTTTATTTTATTTACTTCTCCTGACGAAGACAAAAGATTTTGTCGAAACGTTGAGAAAATAAAAAACTCCAACTGGCCGAAGTGTCTATTTTTCATATAAATATGAATGCCGGCCAGGCAACCTCTATCTTTTCGATTTATATCTACGTTAATACTTTATGTTTTGTTATATTTTAGACATATTTTTATATAATATTTACATAACATTGTTTTATTGAATTTTTGACAATTGAATATAAAAACTAAATATTTGAAGATTATCAAATGGTAGATAAATGATTATATATTCAATCCAATATATGCTTTTTTACTATCTAATAATTTATTATATTTTACATAACATCTTCCAAAACTACTAAATATATATATAAGACGAAAAATAAACCTTTAGAATATACTCGATATAAACAAAGAGGCAAATGAGGCAAACTTATAAATCGATGCCAATATGTATATACTAGACGAATGGCCCGGGCAACGCCCGGGTTTTACCCGAGTGCGAATATATTTTAAAAACGTTGTCTTGGGTGGTCGCTATAGACAGGGTGGTCTGTATAGACAGGTGTATGTATCACACAGCTGGTAACAGGGTTGTCTAGAGTGGCCGCTATAGACAGGGTGGTCTGTATAGACAGGTGAATGTAACACACTGATGATAACAGGGTTGCCTAAGGTGACCGCTATAGACAGGGTGGACTGTATAGACAGGTGGATGTATCACACACCTGATAACAGGGTTGTCTAGAATGGCCGCTATATACAGGGTGGTCTGTAAAGACAGGTGGATGTATCACACAGCTGATAACAGGGTTGTCTAGAGTGGTCGCTATAGGCAGGGTGGTCAGTGGTCGCTATAGACAGGGTGGTCTGTATAGACAGGTGGATGTAACACACTGCTGATAACAGGGTTGTCTAGAATGGCCGCTATAGACAGGTGTATGTATCACACAGCTGATATCAGGGTTGTCTAGAGGGGGGCAGGGAAGACACGTGTTCGCCGGCAGCCAATGGGCGCGCATTCTATCCGTGAGCTTCAGACAGAATAAGGCAATTATATATATAGATGTGATAAAATAGTACAAATGTGATATTGTACTGGGATAAGGTGCATCAATTGTTGCACGATAAGGAGATGCCTTTTAATTAATGTATATATGTATTATTAATTTATAATATTCGATGAAAGGAACTAAATAATATATATATTTATTTTTCCCGCACAGGTACGATTCCTGTCGACTAATCTTATATTCCGAGTGGAGAGAATAAAAAAGTAATAAATTATTAAGTAAATGTTTAGATTGTCGAATGCAAATTTTACTTACAAAAAAAAAAAAGAATAATGATATATCAATTATTAGCAAATATGCTTATTTTATTTCAAACAAATTTAAATATATAATATTATATTTTTGGCAAATGAGTTTGTTAAAAACACATTCAACCAACCCAAAAGAAAAAAAAACTAAACTATATACAATAGAACAAAAATAATAATTTTAAAAAGTTTTTTATTTTTTGGTCAAATTAAAAAATATATATTTATATAATTAAAAATATTAAATTGATATATAACAATATATATATATATATATATATATATAAACAAGAAAATTGAACATTTATAATATATACTAGTTATAAAACAACAAAATATAATATATATAAAATATAGCAATCAAACAAAAGACTTTCATAATACAACACTCATAGACTTCTAAGCCTCCATTATTGATCTACCATTTAATTCTACATTTCACATCTGAAAGCTAAAACGTTAGCAAGTTTCTTTGAGGTTAATGCTAGAGCATTTTGTTGAAAAATGTAAAAAGTTTCTGGGATCTAGATGACTGGTGGATGCCATTATACTTTAAGTTTCTAGTTGAGGAAAGATGATATATTTCCTGCCCTGTCATCACTATATTAATGGATCTATAGGTTCCTCAAGACAATATTTCACAAGGCCCTTGCAACTTTGAATTAATTGGTGCTTACTGAGTTGTCACCAATTCTCTTGATTTAAGATGCTCATTTTGCATTTTCATTAGCTCACTAAAACTGTCTTTTTAAAATATAAACATATATTTATGTTTTTTTAGAAATTTATTTTTTATCTTGAATATCTATCGTTTATATGTTTTCTATGTTAATATTGTCTTTACAAAGTTGTCTTATTATTTAAGACATAATTAAATATAATAAATATTTTTTTCATAATATATAAATCTTTTTTTATTAATAGAGCAATCCATAAATAAATCTTTAATTAAAAAGGCACATATTAGATAAAAATATCATTAATATTTCCTAAATGATATTTTAATTCAATTAATATGCCTTTGTAGATAAAAAAAATATATATATGATATATATATATGAAAAAAAAAACAATAGAAAAAAAAACATAAAAGGGTCAGGTGTTAATATATATTATTATTTTTATTAAAAAGGCGTATATTAGATCAAAATATAATTTATAGGTAAAATAAATGTATTTTGATCCAATATATATTCTGAATATTAAACAAATCATATTTGAATCTTTAGATAATAATATTGGCAAATAACTCTTTAATACATGTATAAATTGATTTAATTACATATGTATGTAGACTATATATTATATATTTATATTATCTTGAATAGCATAGAATGTGTTCATATCTAGATATATAGGAATTAATATTATTTTCAATCGTTTATATATGCAGATTATCATATATATTTATATGGAAAATTTAATATATATCCATATATGTGAAGCGCGCGAGGATATATTTGGAAAACTTTATATAAATAGCAATATATATTCTCAAGTAAATATATATTTTAAAAAGAGAAGTCTTATATTGAAATAGAATTTCAGAAAGTATATATTCACGTTTATTAAAATATATTTTATAATATTGCCAAGTGGAAAATTAGGAAAGACAAACTTCGGGATGACACAGCAATTTATTTCAGACATGAACAAACTATGAATGGTAAACAAAAGATAAGCCACGAGGGAAATTTACAGAGTAGCAAAATATTAACATAAAATTGACCACTCTGTTAATAAAAATAATAAAACTAATAAATACTTTGTTACAATATAATGACAAAAAAGAATAATTAAAGATGATTATTGGTCAAATTCTTTAGAATATCTTATGGCAAATAATTTGTTCTATTTACGTAACTATATCAAAATTCGAAACTATTATAGACACGTATGATTCTTTTTAAAAATAAACAATTTCTACTGGCCTTACTGCAATTGAAAAATAAATGGGAGGGCCTGGCTCATCAGTGGTAAATTGCAGTAAGAGTAGTAGAAATTGTTTATTTTTAAAAAATAATCATACGCGTCTAAAATAGTTTCGAATTTTCATAACAGATGGCGCCCTAATGCATCATAACATAATTATATATATTTAATTAAAGAGGCACATATTGGATCAAAATATAATTTATTTTACCAATAATTCAGTTGGCTGAAGGCCAACCTTTATCAAGGTGTTATAACATATTTAATGCACTTATAACACCTTGATAACACCTTTATAACACCTTGATAAAGGTTGGCGTTCAGCCAACTGAAATATTGGTAAAATAAATTATATTTTGACCCAATATATGCCTCTTTAATTAAAAATTTATTTATGGATTGCTCTATTTTCAAAATTATATATATTTAATAACTCATATAAATTTATATGATTATTTGCATATAAAGTAAACATAAATAGAGAACTTATAAGGTTTTTTTTTCAAAATTGGCGAGAGCTTTCAAGATAAAAGTCTATTCTTCAATAGGGCTTGCTGAGAGTCCATTTGACTTGAAATCTCACTCATCTTTTTCGAAAAAATAAATTTAATAATTTTAAAAAATATTACAAAACTGAAATTTTGCTGGAATTAGGTGGATAAATATTAAGGTCATTGACAAAGTTACCTCATGGAGTTTAGAACCTAGTATCAATGGTTACACTAAAACACCAAATAGGCATATAAGAATATATATGTTATATTAAAATATTATATTTTTTAAAATTATATTTAATAGATCCAAATATTCTGTTAAATCGCCCGCCAGAGGTCACGCTTTGCATATTAAAAACTCGTTGTTGTTGTATCCCGCTGGCCGGCTCAAAACCTTTGTACATTATGTAAATAATCTTTTGTTTTCATTATTCTACTCGCCTTAAGCCAGGCATTACTTTCATCAAATTATGTTCTTTTATATATATATATTCCTCAGCTCAAATAAAGAAATCTCTGATCAAAATTATTTTATTATTCCCACGACTGAATCACCATAGCATGATCTCAACAATTCCAAAATCAGGATAAAATCTCATTTGTTTTTATAACATATATATATCACGTCAGATAAACTTGAAACTATTAATTATAAACCATCTTCTGATCATGCAACTAAAGGTTTCTGTAGCTTGAGCCATCTGTCGGAATAAATTTTAACCAATCGTTGATTTAATAATTATATATGTTATTAAAAAAGATTTCCTGCTGATTTTGATTATCTGGAGGATTATGCCATGGTAATGCAGTCGTAGCAAAAATCTTGAAACTATAAAAATAAAAATAATGAAGATAAGAAATAGCTTTAATTGAGCTTATGGAATATATAAAACATAATTTGAGAAAGTACTACCTGACTTAAGGCGTAAGAATCAAAAAATGAAAAACTTATTTACATAATGTACAAAAGGTTTGAGCCGGCCATCGGGAAACAACAAAAATGAGTTTTTATAGGGAAAGCGTGACCTCTGGCGGCCGATTTAGCAGGGTATTTGAATCTATGAAATATATTTTTAAATAAAATAATATTTTAATATAACATATATATATATATATATATATATATATATATATATATATATATATATATATATTCCAGAATTTCATATAATTCGAAGTGGAAAAACGCTACCTTTTAGACCTTGTGTAATACAGATAAATAAATTAAATATTAAGTGGACCGAGGAATTGAAACCATTAATATATAAAACCAATAAACAATATTACCCAACAATAATGTAAATAAATGTGGATCATAAAAATCCTCATAAAGAAGGCGAGTTACAATAAAATCCTTTCTATAGTTACTTTTATGGTATTTTAAAAGCTTCAATTTCACAAACACCTTTTTCATTTCTACAAATGGCATTTTAACTTATAGAATATGGTATTTATATATGATAGCTCTTTATAACACAACCATGTGTGTCATTTGGTTTTAAATATGAGAATTATATTTAAAATATTCAAATGAAGATTTGGAGATATATATATTATTTTGAAAATAGAGCAATCCACAAATAAATCTTTAATTAAAAAGGCATATATTGGATCAAAATATCATTTATTTTACCAATATTTTAGTTGGCTGAACGCCGAAAGGTGTTTTCTTTTTGTTGTTGACACACTTTAAAATGTTATAACACCTTGATAAAGGTTGGCTGACGTTCATGAAACATTGGTAAAATAAAATATATTTCGATCCAATATATGCTTTTTTAATTAAATATATATATTAAATAATCTAAAAACTCAAATATTTCTATATTTTAAAAATATATATTTTATTTTTATTCATTGATATTTCTACTTTTTTTTATCATCGTTTTTAGAATGACTTTCAGTTTTGTTGTAGATATGCGTAGTTAACATATCTTTCTTTTTGAATCACTAATATAGGATTAACTTTATAAATTCTGTATAATGTAAAAATAACTATTTAGTAATATTTCCTCAAGTAATCTATATAGATAATACCGTAACAGAGTTTTCCATTGTAAAGTCTTGAGCTATCTCCTCCGAAGATTCTGAACTACACATAACAATCTATATACCAAAATTTTCGTTATTTTTTTCTTCGTGTCATAGGCCTGTTTTTATTTTCCTAATGTTAACAGTTATTTTTATTTTTTAATTTAATCTATTTTACAATCGTAGATTTTTTGCATTTATCATCATCGGTTCGTTTGTTTTGAAATCCGTATTTTGTTTACCTTTTACTAATTCTTATTTACTAATTTTTACTAATTTCTGCATTCATTTGATTATTTGTATTTGATTTGTAAGTACTTTGTTATAGTTTTTCATTTAAATAGAGCTCAATTTTTGTGTATGTTTCTTATTTGCATTATCTTTCCTAATGTCTTTGGCAACGTTTTTTTTTCTCATAAATTCTTATAAATAAATCTCATTTTTTCTTTTGTCTGATGATGGTGACATTTGGATTAGATCTTTTTTTTTTTTATTAATTTGTTATAGTTTTTCATTTGAATTTAGCTCCATTTTTGTGTCTTATTTAATAAATGAACTAAAGAATGAAATCTCATTTATTCTTTTGTCTGATTATTGTGTCTGATTTTCTTTTTTACAGTATCTTTCATAATGCCTGATTTGATTACTTGATTTTTTATAGTTTTTCTTTTAAATTTAGCTCCATTTTTGTGTCTGTTGTTTTTTTTTTCTTCTCATAAATAGGCTGATGGCTTTATTTAATAGGCTTTGTGTACTCAATTGTTGCTTTTTGTGTCTGGTTTCTTTTTTGCTGTATTTTTTTGGCATCCTTTTTTTTTTCATCAATTGTTTCCTCACATACTTGGCATTTTCTTTTTATGCCTGTCCTGGCTTTCAGTTTTATAGTTTTCCTCTGCTTGGTTCTTATTTTACCTTTTTTTTTTCAGCGTCTTCTGTCATGCCTCGAAAAGGCCGTGGAAGATTCACTCCCCTAACAGCTAGGCGTGCTAATATGCCTCGCCGCAGACACAGAACCCCAATTACTATTTCTCTTGTACAACTATATTGCAGATAAGATAAGAGGACCTTATTAAAAAATAAATAAACAAACTGCAATTCGACACTATCGATAATTCGACCATTTTAAAAATGAAATTTTCAAGGTTGATTGTTGTTTAAATACAACTTTACCGGTAAAAAGGTATTAC
Organism: Cordylochernes scorpioides; assembly: GCA_030710605.1. Lineage (NCBI taxonomy): Eukaryota > Metazoa > Arthropoda > Arachnida > Pseudoscorpiones > Chernetidae > Cordylochernes > Cordylochernes scorpioides. The sequence continues at coordinate 21,343,583 of CP092881.1, read as the reverse complement.
AGAGGCGAAGGCAGCCACTTTAAAATTAAACACAGGCTCTTGTAGGAAGAACCGAAATATTCAGAATTAATGGAAGTCTGATATCTGAAGGACCAAAAGATATGGGTCATCTTTACATGTATGCTATCCAATGTTCGCACACTTGAAAAAGCCACTTAAAGTTGTCCGTGCGTAAACACAGGCTCTTGTAGCCAAGGTTTGTCCTTGACCCTTATTTATAGTCATAGCAAAAGCCAACCTTAGTGAAAACTAATGCCTCTCTAGAATGAAGCGAAGGTTGGTATCCAAAGGGGCCAAAGATATTTCAGACACTATACAGTGTGTTCAACTTTGGGCACTGTCAGTATATGTGCTTCGAACAATACAACTATATTGCAGATAAGATAAGAGGACCTTATTATTTTACTGTAAGTGCACCACATGTCTACGCATGTGAAAAGCAGTTCGACTTTGCACTTACTAATGCCAGAGCCCCGTTTGGTTACTTGCTCTCGCTGGTGGGGTTGGAATTTTGCAAGAATCGGGGGCCATTGGAGCATTTTTTTTTTCTTTAAACAGAAAAAAGTGTCCAATGCGGGAATCGAACCCGGGTCCTAGTGGTCGAAAACCAAACGGTTTAACCAGCCTTCCACCGACCCCCAGACAAAAGAATAAATGAACTAAAGAATAAAATCTCATTTTTTCTTTTGTCTGATGATGGTGACATTTGGATTAGGTCTTTTTTTTTTTATTAATTTGTTATAGTTTTTCATTTGAATTTAGCTCCATTTTTGTGTCTTATTTAATAAATGAACTAAAGAATAAAATCTCATTTATTCTTTTGTCTGATTATTGTGTCTGATTTTCTTTTTTACAGTATCTTTCATAATGCCTGATTTGATTACTTGATCTTTTATAGTTTTTCATTTAAATTTAGCTCCATTTTTGTGTCTGTTGTTTTTTTTTTTTCTTCTCATAAATAGGCTGATGCTGTATTTATGTACTCAATTGTTGCTTTTTGTGTCTGGTTTCTTTTTTGCTGTATTATTTTTTTTTTTTTTTGGAATCCTTTTTTTTTTTCATCAATTGTTTCCTCACATGCTTGGAATTTTCTTTTTATGCCTGTCCTGGCTTTCAGTTTTATAGTTTTCCTCTGCTTGGTTCTTATTTTACCTTTTTTTTTCAGCGTCTTCTGTCATGCCTCGAAATGGCCGTGGAAGATTCACTCCCCTAACAGCTAGGCGTGCTAATATGACTCGCCGCAGACACAGAGAGAGAACCCCAATTACTATTTCTCTTGTTTGCTTTTTTACCAATGCCTATAATTTTTCACCTGAAAGATTTTTTATTTTGTTTGTTATTCAATACGGTCCTCTTATCTTATCTGCAATATAGTTGTATTGTTCGAAGCACATATACTGACAGTGCCCAAAGTTGAACACACTGTATAGTGTCTGAAATATCTTTGGCCCCTTTGGATACCAACCTTCGCTTCATTCTAGAGAGGCATTAGTTTTCACTAAGGTTGGCTTTTGCTATGACTATAAATAAGGCTCAAGGACAAACCTTGGCTACAAGAGCCTGTGTTTACGCACGGACAACTTTAAGTGGCTTTTTCAAGTGTGCGAACATTGGATAGCATACATGTAAAGATGACCCATATCTTTTGGTCCTTCAGATTTCAGACTTCCATTCATTCTGAATATTTGGGATCTTCCTACAAGAGCCTGTGTTTAATTTTAAAGTGGCTGCCTTTTTTTTTTCTTTAAACAGAAAAAAGTGTCCAATGCGGGAATCGAACCCGGGTCCTAGTGGTCGAAAACCAAACGGTTTAACCAGCCTTCCACCGACCCCCAGACAAAAGAATAAATGAACTAAAGAATAAAATCTCATTTTTTCTTTTGTCTGATGATGGTGACATTTGGATTAGGTCTTTTTTTTTTTATTAATTTGTTATAGTTTTTCATTTGAATTTAGCTCCATTTTTGTGTCTTATTTAATAAATGAACTAAAGAATAAAATCTCATTTATTCTTTTGTCTGATTATTGTGTCTGATTTTCTTTTTTACAGTATCTTTCATAATGCCTGATTTGATTACTTGATCTTTTATAGTTTTTCATTTAAATTTAGCTCCATTTTTGTGTCTGTTGTTTTTTTTTTTTCTTCTCATAAATAGGCTGATGCTGTATTTATGTACTCAATTGTTGCTTTTTGTGTCTGGTTTCTTTTTTGCTGTATTTTTTTTTTTTTTTTGGAATCCTTTTTTTTTTTCATCAATTGTTTCCTCACATGCTTGGAATTTTCTTTTTTATGCCTGTCCTGGCTTTCAGTTTTATAGTTTTCCTCTGCTTGGTTCTTATTTTACCTTTTTTTTTCAGCGTCTTCTGTCATGCCTCGAAAAGGCCGTGGAAGATTCACTCCCCTAACAGCTAGGCGTGCTAATATGACTCGCCGCAGACACAGAGAGAGAGCCCCAATTACTATTTCTCTTGTTTACTTTTTTACCAATGCCTATAATTTTTCACCTGAAAGATTTTTTATTTTGTTTGTTATTCAATACGGTCCTCTTATCTTATCTGCAATATAGTTGTATTGTTCGAAGCACATATACTGACAGTGCCCAAAGCTGAACACACTGTATAGTGTCTGAAATATCTTTGGCCCCTTTGGATACCAACCTTCGCTTCATTCTAGAGAGGCATTAGTTTTCACTAAGGTTGGCTTTTGCTATGACTATAAATAAGGCTCAAGGACAAACCTTGGCTACAAGAGCCTGTGTTTACGCACGGACAACTTTAAGTGGCTTTTTCAAGTGTGCGAACATTGGATAGCATACATGTAAAGATGACCCATATCTTTTGGTCCTTCAGATTTCAGACTTCCATTCATTCTGAATATTTGGGATCTTCCTACAAGAGCCTGTGTTTAATTTTAAAGTGGCTGCCTTCGCCTCTGTAATACCTTTTTACTGGTAAAGTTGTATTTAAACAACAATCAACCTTGAAAATTTGATTTTTAAAATGGTCGAATTATCGAAAGTGTCGAATTATCGAAAGTGTCGAATTATCGATAGTGTCGAATTATCGATAGTGTCGAATTGCAGTTTATTTATTTTTTAATAAGGTCCTCTTATCTTATCTGCAATATAGTTGTATTGTTCGCAGCACATATACTGACAGTGCCCAAAGTTGAACACACTGTATAGTGTCTGAAATATCTTTGGCCCCTTCAGGTACCAACCTTCGCTTCATTCTAGAGAGGCGTTAGTTTTCACTAAGGTTGGCTTTTGCCATGACTATAAATAAGGCTCAAGGACAAACCTTGGCTACAAGAGCCTGTGTTTACGCACGGACAACTTTAAGTGGCTTTTTCAAGTGTGCGAACATTGGATAGCATACATGTAAAGATGACCCATATCTTTTGGTCCTTCAGATTTCAGACTTCCATTCATTCTGAATATTTCGGTTCTTCCTACAAGAGCCTGTGTTTAATTTTAAAGTGGCTGCCTTCGCCTCTGTAATACCTTTTTACCGGTAAAGTTGTATTTAAACAACAATCAACCTTGAAAATTTTATTTTTAAAATGGTCGAATTATTGAAAGTGTCGAATTATCGATAGTGTCGAATTGCAGTTTGTTTATTTATTTTTTAATAAGGTCCTCTTATCTTATCTGCAATATAGTTGTATTGTTCGAAATTTTATTTTCTAATTAATTTTTTTCTTTTTTTTTCACTCTAATAATATTTATTTAAATCTGATAATATATATATTTTTATTTAATGCAATTTATTTAATAATTTATTCAATCCAATGTCTATAGTTTCTTCCCTGAAATTGCTTACCAAACATGAGTCAGTGTTTCCTCAGTGTTAACAGTTGGAGTGTTAGAATGCGGAGAAGCAAAATAACTCCCTACTGAATTTCTCAATAGTCTTACTCCCAGAGGAATGCATCCACACCAGTTTAACTCTAGGTTGGTGCTATTGTTATGCTTCTGAGAAGTTTTAATCCTAAGCAGGGTCTTTGAAAATGGTACACGTGTGATGATACTGTGCATGTGATCTCATGTCCTTAAAGTAGTGTAGTTCTGTTGTTTGCACTTTCATTTTCTGATTTGTTAAAATTTTTCTTCTATAGTTTCTCACCTGCGGGTCCTTCGGGTAAACCTGGGTCGTTGCCCGGGTCACTCGGCTATTTATATCTATATATATCTATACTTTTAAAGTCTCTGCAGGCCCTTTGGGTAAACCCTGGGCGTTGCCCGGGTCACTCGGCTAGTTGAAAATAAAAGCTACTTGATGGTGAATAATTATCTTTTTTTTTTTTAATCACGACTGCACCTTCAACCCTTTATCTTATCGATCCTTTGTCTTATCAATCCGTTATCTAACAACAAACAAATATCCCCATAACATATATATATATATATATATATATATCAATTCAGATTATTTGTTATTAAAATGAAGGTGTTTTAAAAAAATATATATAATTTTTACTATTTTAGACGTGTATGGATTCTTTTTAAAATTGAAAAAATTCTACTCTAAAATTTTCATCATACATATAAATCTACATATAATACTCTAAATATATATCTAAAATAGTTTCAATATTTTATAACAGATGGCGCACTAATGCATAATATTATAATTTTTAATGTTTAGAGCAATAAGATTTCAGAAAAATGCATTCCTTTTACATGTATCAATTATGATGATGGCTTGCGGCATCTACACGAAATATATGGTAGCGTAGAAAAAAGAGAGATGACTATATATATATTTTTTCACAAAACAATTAGCACTCATTAACATAAATATTGAGCCTTTAAGAGAAATATGCTGAGTAAATGATAATCAAAATTAATAACCTGTTTTGATTACATGATTAAAATTCGAAAAATATATAAAAAAGTTTGGTTTAATTATATATTCTAATAGACGATTGACCCGGGCAACGCCCGGGTTTACACGATTAAATGTATTTTACATATGGAAGATGGACGTAGTTCCCGGAGGTCACCCGCGAGGCTTTTTTGGCACCTGGCACAGCTGTGTCACCAACGCCAGGACCGCGCGCGGTGGGAACTCGAAATGGCCAACCGGCCGGCAGCCGGGCGATTCCATTATTTCGGGGGGGGGGGGGGGGTGCCCGGCGGCAGGGAGGTCACGTGCTCGCTGGCAGCCAATGGGCGCCCCCCGCCGTCAAAACGTCACGTGTTCTAGAGGGCGCTGCTCGTGAGCTAAGTTGAATAATTTGAATATATAGTTTTAATAATTGATTTATATATTTTTTTAAAATAGCCTATCGTCTTCCCCGTATTCTTTTACCTATGTATGGAAAATTTGGTACCAATTGGTTCAGTAGTTTTTGAGTTTATCGCGAAACAGACAGACAGACAGAAATTGACTTTTATATATAGAGAGATATAGTCTGTAAAGGTTTCTTTTTAAATCAAGAAAATCCATTTACTTAAGCGCTCATCCTTTGACCAAATAAGGTAATCATAGATGCTTTCTGGTAAATCAATGAATAGGTATTCAATTTTTAAACTGCGTGAAAACTTACACAGACCAAACAATATAAATTTAAAGAGAATATTGCATAAAATCAAATAGAAATATTAATAAATATTCTGTTAACTAATCATAAATCATTTTATCAAAAACATTAATAAATAACATTAGATATATCTGTGATTTTATTGTTTTTGACCACTGACTGTGGAATAATATTTATCAAGTAGTCATGATATAAATTTATTTTTGTATAAAATGTCTTACATAAGGTATGGTAAATATTTTTGATGAAATGTGTTTAAAAGAAATAATATATATAATTTTTCTAAAAATATCAACATATAAAGTTTCTCTGAACTGAAATACATTCTCAAAAAAAGTAAAATTATTGTTTTATATTGAGTATAATATATCGAAATACGATAAGTATAATATAATTCTTCAAATTTCTCTTTTCCATCTTTTAATTATTTACATATTTTATCCCGCATTTAAATATATAATACATTAAAATATTAACAAACAAAACTTATATAAAACGACATACTTCATCTCTAAGGTTAGAAATAATCGTTTTTTCTCCTTGAAATAAATTTCCATTTTTCGTTCAAAAGAAACACATGCGGGATAATTTTCAATGTCGTTTTACAATCATAAGGCACATTATATTGTATTATAAAACATATATAATTTAAATGTTGAAAATAATATTTTATATGCATATAAACCGTTATATTTTTAATTTATAACAACTAATTTATAATATTTTTAAATTAAATAAAATATTTCGAATTATTTTATTTTATATATTAGAAAAGAGATAGGAAAACAATAAATATAGATTATAGATAAAAGTAATACCTGAACAAATCATCATCATCATATCCAAAATTAAAATAAGAATCTAAACAAAACTATCCTTTGTGGTTAAAACGAGAAACCAAATAATTTATAATACAAAGTAAGAAGAAAGTTGATAAAGAAAGTATTGAGGGAAAGTGATTGATTAAAGAAAGGCAATTTTATTGATCCACGCAGAGTAAAAAGAAAGAATGAAAAAACAAAAGAAAAGTGCCGAGTCAAGCAAAATGTATGATGATAAGAAGACTGATATGATCTGTGAATATTAAAATATTTTATAAAGGTTTGTGATATGCAGTCACCAGAAATTGAATCACCGAATAAATTTATATTGCCTATCATATATATATTTTTTTGTTTTGAAAATTGAGCAATCTATATATTTAAATCATTAGATTATAAAAATGCATTAATTAAAGGCCTTTATTTAATGCCTTTTTATTATCTAATGATTTAAATATGGATTGCTCTATTTATTATATAAATATATATATATCATATTTATATCATAAAAGTAACTCAATATGTGATACTGGTTTTTACCGGATTTTTATATCATAATTATAAATGCTAACTCTTGATTATAAAGATGTATAACAAAATTTCTATAAAAATTAAACAACAAAAGATTACATTTCCTTTCACAACATCAAAACAGAATATTTCGTTGAACAATTAATTATTTATATCATTTCAATAACTGATCAGATAATATTAAAATAATCCGATATGAGTTATAAATCAGATATTTATACCCCCTATTTATATACTCAGAAATATTCGTATATTGTATTCTTTTTGTAAGCATGTTTTAAAAATTCAATGAATATTATATATAATATTTTTATGCAATATATTACCGTATATATATTTATTTGAAATGCGAAAAATGATTGGAATTATTTTTTTTTTTTTTTGAATTATATTGAATATAAACACGTGTCATATTTTAACATCTTATTTACAGGTATTTATCATTCATAGAGAAGAATAATTTTCAGTAAAGATGTTTTAAGCAATATTATTATGTTATAGACATTTTGACATATAGAGTTAATAGATTTAATTATTTTAATTATAGTTTATTTGTAAATATCAATTGATATTTACATAATAAAGGTATTTATATATTTACTAATAGAGACATTTGATTTACATTTGATTCACATAAACCCAATTTCGTGACAATACATATATAGACTATATCTTATAATAAAATCAAAAGATCTATTATTTCAATAATTTGATTATCAAACCGATTTCTTCTTCCCATTGGATACATTTTAATTGATTTTCGAACAGTTTATTATTCTATACATAGCAATTACTTTAGAAGATAACTCATTGTAAATAGCTCAATTTGGTCAACTTTCTCTCTCCACGATACTAATTATCACAGATAACTTCATTAAATCAACTTCCATCATTGCTTAACATATAGTAAATAACTACCTTGCGATTTTTTCTATCTGCTTATGTTGTTGCTTATTTGTTTAATGTATATGTTTATACAATGCTCTTTTTCTTAATTGTTTATTTTATTTTTGATAATTCTGTTAACTACTCTACTACAATTATTGTAAATAGTTTCACGCGCAATTATCCAGATCGGATATAGCGTGTCTTGTTTTCAACTGGTAATAAATAATATATATATATATATATTGTAAATCTATTGTAAAATCAAATTTTATTAACCAAATAAAACGTGAAATAAATATAGAATATATAAATTTAATAAATTCAAATGGAATAAAATATCTTTATTTTAAATATATTATTTGACAAAAAGTTATTTAAAATCACCATATATAAGGCTATATTCAAACAAAAAAAGAATATAAATATATATTTTCTGAATATATCTTTTCCGTTTTCTCCAAGACAGAGTGATATTTAAAGTTATAGGATGTCAAAGATAAATGTAAGCCATAAAAGAAAAGGTTAGGTATAAATTTCTTGACAAAAACAACGAAGAAAGTTCTAAAAATTTAATATTTAATATCCTAATATAATATATTAGATTGAAATATATTTTTATATATTCTCTGTGTAAAATATATGTTAACGTTTTAAAATATCCTTTCTATATTTATTTTTACTAATATAATATTTGTTTGAAATATATTTTTAGAGAGAACTTTAATAAATTTCCTATTGTTTACAATATTATTATTTTATTTTGCTTCTATATATCTTTAAAAGTTGAACGATATGATAAACCTTATTGTTTTTATTGTAAATATATTCAGAAATATTTTAGATATTTTTCACTTGTAGATATCTCTTCTATATACTATTGTTTTATATATAGATTTTGCACTTTTAAGACAACATTTTACACTTTGAAGCCATTTCAAACTCTATTATAACTCATTTTTACACTTTAATAACAACATTATTCGATTTTTGTTGTTGTTGTCGTGTCCATTGAAGAGCCTCAGATGTATCCATGCATCTCTATCACAGTAGCAGCAATATCCTCTATCCATTATTCGATTTTTTTTTATTTAAAAAAAATATATAGGCATTATACTAAATATATATTTCAAGCTTTATATTACAATTACAATTATTTTATTTCCAAAGTGCTATATTACGCAAGGGATACTTGCGCCAAACTAGGATAAAAGTTTATTTACATAAGTTATTTACATTATTCAACGCATGAAAACATTAGAGATCCAGATTTTGTAGAAAGTTTAGAATGAATTTATTAAATGAATTGAACTTTAAATATGATTTTTTTTATCGGATATCAAATCGTCAAGTTCACAAACATCTAGTTGTAATACTTTATTTTTTTTATTATTATTTTGACTTAGAGCACTATTTCCCCCTAGGGACACTTAAACTTTAAAGGTAAACTAAACATGGAAAGAAAAAAAAGATATTTGAAATATGTAAAATAATTAATATGCAATTTAGTTTTATAAAGAAAAAATATCAAAACAAATGAAATATGTACAAAGGGTTGGTATGCAAATTTAGTTATATTGAATCAAATATATATTAGTGTATTCGATAAAATCAATTTACAATTTGAAGGAAGTTTTAAGAAATATTTTAATTGCAATTGGTCTATTTCAGGAATTTTATATCCGTTTTAATAAATCAATATAAAGAAAGAAATATGGCATTTCAAATTACTTTCAAATAATGTTCATCAATGTTTAATATACGCAATAATTTCCTCTTACATTCACATGGAATATGGTAACCATTTAACTTTCAGCAATAACATAGCGCTGTGATTTTTAAAAACATATTTATTTAGTTTTAATGTAAAAATCACATAGGAATTAGCATTTCCTCGAGTGTTTTGATATTAATTTAGGAATTTAAACTATAATTGTCATGTTTTGTATGATATTATATTTATTGTAATATACATATAAAATAAAAGGATTTAAAAGCGCGAATGTTTCTTTTATACATAAAACGAACTTCTACTGTCCTTACTGCGATGAAAAAATATATTGGGAGGGCTTGGCTCATCAGTGGTGAACCCTCCCAGCGGTTTCGCCAATTTAATCCACCAGACCGCTTCTCAGAGCTCTAATACTGCATTGGATCATTCTGCTTTTATATGCTACACTGAAGGATGGAATCTTAGAAATGGTTTTCATGTATAAAAGAAACATTCGCGCTTTTAAATCCTTTTATTTTATATGTATAGATGGCGCGCTATTGCTTTGTGTTAATTGTAATATATATATGAGAAAACAATAGAAAAAAATAAAAAATAATTCCACCAGATAGCGCTCTGCCTTCTGAAAAGCACATGTGCTCCTGGCCAGGATATGCCTTTTATATTTTAAATATATATATATGTTATGAATATTTTGTTGTTGTTAGATAAAGGGTTGATAAGACAAAGGATCGATAAGATAAAGGGTTGAAGGTGCAGTCGTGATAAGAAAAAGATAATTATTTACCTTCAAGTAGCTTTTATTTTCAATTACTTGAGGAAATATTACACATTAGTTATTTTAACATTATATAGAATTTATAAAGTTAATCGTATATTAGTGATTTAAAAGGATAGATATGTTAACTACGCATATTTACAACAAAACTGAAAGTCTTTCTAAAAACAATGATAACAAAAGTAAAATTATCAATGAATGAAATATATATATATTTTCTAAAATATAGAAATATTTGAATTTTTAGATTGTATAATATATATATATGTGTGTGTGTGAAAAAATACACATTTCTTGGTTTCTCAAGAAGCCTCTGGGACCAAAATAATGAGGGCCAACAGCGCGAAACGTGTTCGTGGATGGATTTTCCTGATATATCAAGAAAATGGGTTAGCCAAATATCAGGGAACAAGCTAAATCAACTTCTAGTTTATTTCTGCTTCACTAGATGGCGCTCTTCCATCTAAAAAGCACATGTGCTCTTGGTCAGGATATGCCTTTATTGTTTTTAATATATGTGTGTGTATATGAAAATATTAATCAATTAATAATATATCATGCCACAGAATAGTACTATTACTACAACAAAATACTATAATCATAATTCCTCTCTGTTTATATATATATATCATAATAAAGATTGTTCGTTAATTTATTTTCTAACCATTTTTTTCTAGCTATATGGATCATTATATATATATATAAAGCATTTATATTTGTAACAATAACAGCTAGAAAGTATACTAGCTTGTTAAAGTGCGAAAGAGAAATATCTTAAACAAAATGATAATTTGTAAGATGTCTTAATTCAACCTGTAAAAGAAAGCCTTTAAAATAATAGTTATGAATCAACTGAATTTTAAACTGTGGAGCAGCTTGTAGTAGGAATATAAGAGAATCCAAACTCCATATTTAACAGTGACTAACTTTACTTGACAAAATATTTAATTCTTTATTAAAACGGATATATAAATGTCGATATTGTTACACCAGGTTGCGGCTTAGCAGAATCTTCAATCTTAATTCTCTCCTGTGCCGGGTCTTGTATCTTACCAGACCGTGTTTTAACCATCCTACAAATTTATATAAGGGAATAATGAGATAACACTACTTTAAGTAGCCTCCTGAATAATTTATTTATTTCTCAAAGAGAGCAGTGAAGTCACACATTATACCTAAATACAAATGATGATTCTATAATACATATATTCTGTTTAATAAAATAAATATAAATATAAAATATAAATTTTAAATCAAAATATATGAAAAATAGTATTACAAATTAGAATAAAATAGGTTCATTAGGCCAATATCAATAAAATTAATTGTTATGGGAAAAACAAAAGATTTTCATAGTTTTATTGTTAAAATATTTTTATAAATAGAAAATATTTTGATTAAAATTAAAATCTATTTTTAAAAGGAAAGAGTTGTCATTAAAGTGTAAAATATTGTTATTAAAGTCTAATGTTTTGTTATTTAGATGAGACATGTTATATATTAAAAGTCTTTATTGTCTTTATTAAAATATAAAATGTTATTTAAATCTAAAATGTCGCCTTTAAGATGCATTCCCTATAAATGAAATACATATTTAACATGTGAGAAATATGATAAAACCCTATATATAATAACCCTCGTACATAATGAAAAAAATTATATTAGAAAATAAATATAATTAAAATGTATCTGATAATCAATGTAATATATATAATTATCGTTTAAAATTTTAATTTACATAATATATATATATATTTTTTTTTTAATTTGGAATAGATAAAAACACAATTACATTTATAAAATGAGTCGAAAAGGTGAAATTAAGAATTTACGATTGGAACATTCCAGAAGGAGAATGCGTAGCAAGTAGGAATGCAATTGTCTTGCAGAAGACACGGTTTAAAATTCAATCCCGCAGACGATGGTATCAATTGTATCGATTTTCTCTTGGTAGAAAATTAACGACGGGTAACACTGGCGCCTACATCATCGTCTGTGATTCATTATAGCTTCTATTAATATGATAAAACACCTTCGATGTCGAATTATAAATAGGTTATTATAACGTTCTTTTATATGTTATATATGATTATCGATTAATTTGAATCTCCAAGACATAAATTAAACATAATTAAACAAAATATAAATATTTGAATGTAATTCTACTGCCCGATAAGCTTATGTCCATAGTTTTTTTGAAAACCATTTCTGAGATTCCATTCTTCAGTGCTGCGTATTTATTTTATTTATTTAAGTAACCCAGGTTCCTGGAGCGTACAGAAGTCGCCAACTACCCGGAGTGCTGCGTATATAAGCAGAATCGTCTAATACAGTATTAGAGCTCTGAGAAGCGGTCTAGTGGATTAAATTGGCGAAACCGCTGGGAGGGTTCACCACTGATAAGCCAAGCCCTCCTAATATATTTTTCATCGCAGTAAGGGCAGTTGAAGTTTGTATTATGTATAAAAGAAACATTCACGCTTTTAAATCCTTTCATTTTATAAGTATAGATGGCGCGTTATTGCTTTGTGTTAGAATAATTTTAACGTCTTACTAAATGTTTTAATTTTTGTTCGCTTTTGACTAAAGTTTTTAATCAAAAGGTCGAGATAATAAAAAAAAATTATACTAGCCGGAGTAACCTTAATTTTAAGGAATAGGAATGCTGGCTAGGCAGCCTCTATCTTTCTGATAAATTAATGATTAAACAGGTTTCTGAAGATGAGTATATTTTCATTTTATTAAAGAAGTCAAGCATTTTGGGCATCTCTATCCTTCAACATGAAAACATACATAAACGAATAAGTTTGGTATCAGGCGGCCATTTATTCGATTATTTATGTTCTTCTTAAAAATGGAAAATATGCCCGATATCTTGAGAATCCTTTAATAAAATTTAAGAAAAAATAATCTCCAGAAACATGTTTGATTGTTTAATTAATGTTATCAAATTTCTAAACTATTATAGACGCGTATGATTCTTAAAAAAAATATATTTTGCCCTTACTGCAATGTAAAAATTAATGGGAGGGCCTGGCTCATCAGTGGTGAACCCTCTAGGCGGTTTCGCCAGTTCAATCTACCATACCGTTGTTATATTGAATTATATATTTATAATTGTATGCAATTCTGCTGTCTTTAAAGCTTATGTCCATAGTTCATCTAAAATACCCATTCAAAGAGTCTAGTATCAGTATCACTATAAAAGGAACATAGAAAAATGCAATATAACAGCGGTATGGTAGATTAAACTGGCGAAACCGCTGGGTGGATTCATCACTAACGAGCCAGGCCCTCCCATTAATTTTTCCAATGCAGTAAGGACAGTAGGAATTATTTATTTTGAAAATAATCATACGCGTCTATAATAGTTTAAAATTTTGATAAATGATGGCGCTCTAATGCATCATAATTAATGTTATATACTTTGACTTTACAAATAATATATATGCTGCTATATCTATATTATTAAGTTGCTATTTATTATATTGAGTCGGCTTCTAACAATATTTATTCATTGCTGTAAGGGGATTTAAAGTTGTATTATTTTAAAGGGAAATTCAACTATATATTGACAGTTTTCAATTTTCTTACATACATGTCTCTATTTCAATATATCTATAATATCATTCATATCACGTCTGAATATAAATAGCTTATATGCAAACCTTATATAGAATTTTATAAAAGAATGAAGCTTCCAGGGTTAAGTTTCTTGTGCAACCTTTTATTTTCAAGTTTTCGGACTTGTCAGTCCTTTAACAGGATTATCACATTGAAAACTTAATAATAAAAACAATATATATATGGAATTTCAATATTTCAAGTTATCTTGTAATTCTTTATCATTCTTGAAATTATTACATATATTGATATAGGTGTATTTATAATACATATTAGTATACCTTTAACGTAAAGTGTATTTTATCAAATTTCCAAACGTTATTTGTTTCGATCTTGTGGTATTGAGGAACAAACCTCAAGACATCTACTGATCAATTGCCCAGCTTTTCAAGATTATATAATTAAAAATGAACTAGTTGTTTGTGAACTTAACGATTTGATTCCCGATAAAAAATCATATTTAAAGTTCAATTTATTTTGTAAATACATTCTAAACTTTCTACAAAATCTGGATCTCTAATGTTTTCATGCGTTGAATAATGTAAATAACTTATGTAAATAAACATTTCTTCTTGTTTGGCGCAAGTATCCCTTGCGGGATATAGCGCTTTGGAAATAAAATAAAATAAAAATAATCTATAAATTGAAAGATCTATCCGACATGTGTTCTAGACAAATAATTAGTATATTCATTATGAAAGTGGCGTGGAATGTGGTATTTTTAATTCATAGTAGAGACCTGTTTGTGATGCCTGAGTGGCTTTGTAGACCAGTAATTATGTCTCTTGTCTATTGTCACGTCGACCGATTGGTCCTTCATGGAAATCATCAAACACTTCTACATTATTTAACTACAATTTACTGCCATACGTATGTTCTAGTTCACGTGTATATATAGATTCACATTTCTCTATTTCTGAACCTTTCAAATATCTATTATTTCATTTTTAATTTGAATAATAGAAGGAAAATTTCTATCTTTCTATTTTATATTGATATTGAAGCAAAGTTTTTATTATTTTTTTCAACATAATATCATTTTTTATCGTAAAGATAGAGGCTGCCTGGCCGGTATTCATATTTCTTGAAAATAAAGATATTTCAGTCAGTAAATCTTTCTATTATCTCGACGTTTCGACAATAATCTTTTATCCTCGTCAGGAGCAAACAAAAATTAAATCATTTGGCAAAGCGTTAAAAATTATTCTCTTGATTGTTGCCTTGCCAAATGTTTTAATTTTCGTTTGCTCCTGACGAGGATAAAAGCTTTTTGTCGAAACGTCGAGGTAATAAAAAGATTTACTGGCCTAAGTATCTTTATCATTTTTTATGTTTATATTTTGCTACTCTGTTAACTTTACTCATTGCTTATCTTTTGTTTATCATTCATAATTTGTTCTTGCCTTAAATAAATCGCTGTGTCATCCTGAAGTTTGTCTTTTCTAATTTTCCACGTGGCAATATTTATAAATATGCGATCCAATTTTGAATTATATTTTAGGCGAGAAAACTGTTAATGAATTAAATTCGTCTGGCAAAATTTATTTTGATTAGCTTCTATTGTTTGATTCCATTTTTAACTAGAAATAACATAATGAAGGATAACATAGGCACATCAAAACCAAATAACGTAATTTATGGGATTAAATGCACAGAATGTGACAAAATTTATGTAGGAGAAACCGGCCGAAATTTAGAGACCAGAATTAAGGAACACCAACAGGGTTTTATGGGGGTGAAGGGCGTTAAGCAAAATTGGGGAACATGCATTATTTTCAGGACACAGGCCAGATTGGAATGATTTTGAGATATTTCATAGGAATATAAAATTTAAAAAGGAAAGATTATTTTTAGAGGGAAGGGTATCACGAGAATTTGGGAAAAGAACTATAAATACTTTTGAAGATATTCCGCAACACAATATGTTTCATTTTTGATTTTAAAAAGTAGATAATAAGCTAGATAAAAAATTGGACATAATAGTTATAAATCTATATAAAAATATTTGTGATTATTATTATTATATTACTTTATTTATTTATTTTTACTTAATTTGTTATAATTTTATTATTATATATTTTTATTTCCAAGATCATAGTCTTTGACGAGTTTAATATTTGTTTTTGACTCGTGCTTTAGATGTTGTACTAAATTCGAAGAATCACGCGAGAACGCCCTTGCAAACCTCAGAACAATTTTTAACGCTTTGCCAAATGTTTATTTTATTTACTTCTCCTGACGAAGACAAAAGATTTTGTCGAAACGTTGAGAAAATAAAAAACTCCAACTGGCCGAAGTGTCTATTTTTCATATAAATATGAATGCCGGCCAGGCAACCTCTATCTTTTCGATTTATATCTACGTTAATACTTTATGTTTTGTTATATTTTAGACATATTTTTATATAATATTTACATAACATTGTTTTATTGAATTTTTGACAATTGAATATAAAAACTAAATATTTGAAGATTATCAAATGGTAGATAAATGATTATATATTCAATCCAATATATGCTTTTTTACTATCTAATAATTTATTATATTTTACATAACATCTTCCAAAACTACTAAATATATATATAAGACGAAAAATAAACCTTTAGAATATACTCGATATAAACAAAGAGGCAAATGAGGCAAACTTATAAATCGATGCCAATATGTATATACTAGACGAATGGCCCGGGCAACGCCCGGGTTTTACCCGAGTGCGAATATATTTTAAAAACGTTGTCTTGGGTGGTCGCTATAGACAGGGTGGTCTGTATAGACAGGTGTATGTATCACACAGCTGGTAACAGGGTTGTCTAGAGTGGCCGCTATAGACAGGGTGGTCTGTATAGACAGGTGAATGTAACACACTGATGATAACAGGGTTGCCTAAGGTGACCGCTATAGACAGGGTGGACTGTATAGACAGGTGGATGTATCACACACCTGATAACAGGGTTGTCTAGAATGGCCGCTATATACAGGGTGGTCTGTAAAGACAGGTGGATGTATCACACAGCTGATAACAGGGTTGTCTAGAGTGGTCGCTATAGGCAGGGTGGTCAGTGGTCGCTATAGACAGGGTGGTCTGTATAGACAGGTGGATGTAACACACTGCTGATAACAGGGTTGTCTAGAATGGCCGCTATAGACAGGTGTATGTATCACACAGCTGATATCAGGGTTGTCTAGAGGGGGGCAGGGAAGACACGTGTTCGCCGGCAGCCAATGGGCGCGCATTCTATCCGTGAGCTTCAGACAGAATAAGGCAATTATATATATAGATGTGATAAAATAGTACAAATGTGATATTGTACTGGGATAAGGTGCATCAATTGTTGCACGATAAGGAGATGCCTTTTAATTAATGTATATATGTATTATTAATTTATAATATTCGATGAAAGGAACTAAATAATATATATATTTATTTTTCCCGCACAGGTACGATTCCTGTCGACTAATCTTATATTCCGAGTGGAGAGAATAAAAAAGTAATAAATTATTAAGTAAATGTTTAGATTGTCGAATGCAAATTTTACTTACAAAAAAAAAAAAGAATAATGATATATCAATTATTAGCAAATATGCTTATTTTATTTCAAACAAATTTAAATATATAATATTATATTTTTGGCAAATGAGTTTGTTAAAAACACATTCAACCAACCCAAAAGAAAAAAAAACTAAACTATATACAATAGAACAAAAATAATAATTTTAAAAAGTTTTTTATTTTTTGGTCAAATTAAAAAATATATATTTATATAATTAAAAATATTAAATTGATATATAACAATATATATATATATATATATATATATAAACAAGAAAATTGAACATTTATAATATATACTAGTTATAAAACAACAAAATATAATATATATAAAATATAGCAATCAAACAAAAGACTTTCATAATACAACACTCATAGACTTCTAAGCCTCCATTATTGATCTACCATTTAATTCTACATTTCACATCTGAAAGCTAAAACGTTAGCAAGTTTCTTTGAGGTTAATGCTAGAGCATTTTGTTGAAAAATGTAAAAAGTTTCTGGGATCTAGATGACTGGTGGATGCCATTATACTTTAAGTTTCTAGTTGAGGAAAGATGATATATTTCCTGCCCTGTCATCACTATATTAATGGATCTATAGGTTCCTCAAGACAATATTTCACAAGGCCCTTGCAACTTTGAATTAATTGGTGCTTACTGAGTTGTCACCAATTCTCTTGATTTAAGATGCTCATTTTGCATTTTCATTAGCTCACTAAAACTGTCTTTTTAAAATATAAACATATATTTATGTTTTTTTAGAAATTTATTTTTTATCTTGAATATCTATCGTTTATATGTTTTCTATGTTAATATTGTCTTTACAAAGTTGTCTTATTATTTAAGACATAATTAAATATAATAAATATTTTTTTCATAATATATAAATCTTTTTTTATTAATAGAGCAATCCATAAATAAATCTTTAATTAAAAAGGCACATATTAGATAAAAATATCATTAATATTTCCTAAATGATATTTTAATTCAATTAATATGCCTTTGTAGATAAAAAAAATATATATATGATATATATATATGAAAAAAAAAACAATAGAAAAAAAAACATAAAAGGGTCAGGTGTTAATATATATTATTATTTTTATTAAAAAGGCGTATATTAGATCAAAATATAATTTATAGGTAAAATAAATGTATTTTGATCCAATATATATTCTGAATATTAAACAAATCATATTTGAATCTTTAGATAATAATATTGGCAAATAACTCTTTAATACATGTATAAATTGATTTAATTACATATGTATGTAGACTATATATTATATATTTATATTATCTTGAATAGCATAGAATGTGTTCATATCTAGATATATAGGAATTAATATTATTTTCAATCGTTTATATATGCAGATTATCATATATATTTATATGGAAAATTTAATATATATCCATATATGTGAAGCGCGCGAGGATATATTTGGAAAACTTTATATAAATAGCAATATATATTCTCAAGTAAATATATATTTTAAAAAGAGAAGTCTTATATTGAAATAGAATTTCAGAAAGTATATATTCACGTTTATTAAAATATATTTTATAATATTGCCAAGTGGAAAATTAGGAAAGACAAACTTCGGGATGACACAGCAATTTATTTCAGACATGAACAAACTATGAATGGTAAACAAAAGATAAGCCACGAGGGAAATTTACAGAGTAGCAAAATATTAACATAAAATTGACCACTCTGTTAATAAAAATAATAAAACTAATAAATACTTTGTTACAATATAATGACAAAAAAGAATAATTAAAGATGATTATTGGTCAAATTCTTTAGAATATCTTATGGCAAATAATTTGTTCTATTTACGTAACTATATCAAAATTCGAAACTATTATAGACACGTATGATTCTTTTTAAAAATAAACAATTTCTACTGGCCTTACTGCAATTGAAAAATAAATGGGAGGGCCTGGCTCATCAGTGGTAAATTGCAGTAAGAGTAGTAGAAATTGTTTATTTTTAAAAAATAATCATACGCGTCTAAAATAGTTTCGAATTTTCATAACAGATGGCGCCCTAATGCATCATAACATAATTATATATATTTAATTAAAGAGGCACATATTGGATCAAAATATAATTTATTTTACCAATAATTCAGTTGGCTGAAGGCCAACCTTTATCAAGGTGTTATAACATATTTAATGCACTTATAACACCTTGATAACACCTTTATAACACCTTGATAAAGGTTGGCGTTCAGCCAACTGAAATATTGGTAAAATAAATTATATTTTGACCCAATATATGCCTCTTTAATTAAAAATTTATTTATGGATTGCTCTATTTTCAAAATTATATATATTTAATAACTCATATAAATTTATATGATTATTTGCATATAAAGTAAACATAAATAGAGAACTTATAAGGTTTTTTTTTCAAAATTGGCGAGAGCTTTCAAGATAAAAGTCTATTCTTCAATAGGGCTTGCTGAGAGTCCATTTGACTTGAAATCTCACTCATCTTTTTCGAAAAAATAAATTTAATAATTTTAAAAAATATTACAAAACTGAAATTTTGCTGGAATTAGGTGGATAAATATTAAGGTCATTGACAAAGTTACCTCATGGAGTTTAGAACCTAGTATCAATGGTTACACTAAAACACCAAATAGGCATATAAGAATATATATGTTATATTAAAATATTATATTTTTTAAAATTATATTTAATAGATCCAAATATTCTGTTAAATCGCCCGCCAGAGGTCACGCTTTGCATATTAAAAACTCGTTGTTGTTGTATCCCGCTGGCCGGCTCAAAACCTTTGTACATTATGTAAATAATCTTTTGTTTTCATTATTCTACTCGCCTTAAGCCAGGCATTACTTTCATCAAATTATGTTCTTTTATATATATATATTCCTCAGCTCAAATAAAGAAATCTCTGATCAAAATTATTTTATTATTCCCACGACTGAATCACCATAGCATGATCTCAACAATTCCAAAATCAGGATAAAATCTCATTTGTTTTTATAACATATATATATCACGTCAGATAAACTTGAAACTATTAATTATAAACCATCTTCTGATCATGCAACTAAAGGTTTCTGTAGCTTGAGCCATCTGTCGGAATAAATTTTAACCAATCGTTGATTTAATAATTATATATGTTATTAAAAAAGATTTCCTGCTGATTTTGATTATCTGGAGGATTATGCCATGGTAATGCAGTCGTAGCAAAAATCTTGAAACTATAAAAATAAAAATAATGAAGATAAGAAATAGCTTTAATTGAGCTTATGGAATATATAAAACATAATTTGAGAAAGTACTACCTGACTTAAGGCGTAAGAATCAAAAAATGAAAAACTTATTTACATAATGTACAAAAGGTTTGAGCCGGCCATCGGGAAACAACAAAAATGAGTTTTTATAGGGAAAGCGTGACCTCTGGCGGCCGATTTAGCAGGGTATTTGAATCTATGAAATATATTTTTAAATAAAATAATATTTTAATATAACATATATATATATATATATATATATATATATATATATATATATATATATATATTCCAGAATTTCATATAATTCGAAGTGGAAAAACGCTACCTTTTAGACCTTGTGTAATACAGATAAATAAATTAAATATTAAGTGGACCGAGGAATTGAAACCATTAATATATAAAACCAATAAACAATATTACCCAACAATAATGTAAATAAATGTGGATCATAAAAATCCTCATAAAGAAGGCGAGTTACAATAAAATCCTTTCTATAGTTACTTTTATGGTATTTTAAAAGCTTCAATTTCACAAACACCTTTTTCATTTCTACAAATGGCATTTTAACTTATAGAATATGGTATTTATATATGATAGCTCTTTATAACACAACCATGTGTGTCATTTGGTTTTAAATATGAGAATTATATTTAAAATATTCAAATGAAGATTTGGAGATATATATATTATTTTGAAAATAGAGCAATCCACAAATAAATCTTTAATTAAAAAGGCATATATTGGATCAAAATATCATTTATTTTACCAATATTTTAGTTGGCTGAACGCCGAAAGGTGTTTTCTTTTTGTTGTTGACACACTTTAAAATGTTATAACACCTTGATAAAGGTTGGCTGACGTTCATGAAACATTGGTAAAATAAAATATATTTCGATCCAATATATGCTTTTTTAATTAAATATATATATTAAATAATCTAAAAACTCAAATATTTCTATATTTTAAAAATATATATTTTATTTTTATTCATTGATATTTCTACTTTTTTTTATCATCGTTTTTAGAATGACTTTCAGTTTTGTTGTAGATATGCGTAGTTAACATATCTTTCTTTTTGAATCACTAATATAGGATTAACTTTATAAATTCTGTATAATGTAAAAATAACTATTTAGTAATATTTCCTCAAGTAATTGAAAATAAAAGCTACTTGATGGTGAATAATTATCTTTTTTTTTTTTAATCACGACTGCACCTTCAACCCTTTATCTTATCGATCCTTTGTCTTATCAATCCGTTATCTAACAACAAACAAATATCCCCATAACATATATATATATATATATATATATATCAATTCAGATTATTTGTTATTAAAATGAAGGTGTTTTAAAAAAATATATATAATTTTTACTATTTTAGACGTGTATGGATTCTTTTTAAAATTGAAAAAATTCTACTCTAAAATTTTCATCATACATATAAATCTACATATAATACTCTAAATATATATCTAAAATAGTTTCAATATTTTATAACAGATGGCGCACTAATGCATAATATTATAATTTTTAATGTTTAGAGCAATAAGATTTCAGAAAAATGCATTCCTTTTACATGTATCAATTATGATGATGGCTTGCGGCATCTACACGAAATATATGGTAGCGTAGAAAAAAGAGAGATGACTATATATATATTTTTTCACAAAACAATTAGCACTCATTAACATAAATATTGAGCCTTTAAGAGAAATATGCTGAGTAAATGATAATCAAAATTAATAACCTGTTTTGATTACATGATTAAAATTCGAAAAATATATAAAAAAGTTTGGTTTAATTATATATTCTAATAGACGATTGACCCGGGCAACGCCCGGGTTTACACGATTAAATGTATTTTACATATGGAAGATGGACGTAGTTCCCGGAGGTCACCCGCGAGGCTTTTTTGGCACCTGGCACAGCTGTGTCACCAACGCCAGGACCGCGCGCGGTGGGAACTCGAAATGGCCAACCGGCCGGCAGCCGGGCGATTCCATTATTTCGGGGGGGGGGGGGGGGTGCCCGGCGGCAGGGAGGTCACGTGCTCGCTGGCAGCCAATGGGCGCCCCCCGCCGTCAAAACGTCACGTGTTCTAGAGGGCGCTGCTCGTGAGCTAAGTTGAATAATTTGAATATATAGTTTTAATAATTGATTTATATATTTTTTTAAAATAGCCTATCGTCTTCCCCGTATTCTTTTACCTATGTATGGAAAATTTGGTACCAATTGGTTCAGTAGTTTTTGAGTTTATCGCGAAACAGACAGACAGACAGAAATTGACTTTTATATATAGAGAGATATAGTCTGTAAAGGTTTCTTTTTAAATCAAGAAAATCCATTTACTTAAGCGCTCATCCTTTGACCAAATAAGGTAATCATAGATGCTTTCTGGTAAATCAATGAATAGGTATTCAATTTTTAAACTGCGTGAAAACTTACACAGACCAAACAATATAAATTTAAAGAGAATATTGCATAAAATCAAATAGAAATATTAATAAATATTCTGTTAACTAATCATAAATCATTTTATCAAAAACATTAATAAATAACATTAGATATATCTGTGATTTTATTGTTTTTGACCACTGACTGTGGAATAATATTTATCAAGTAGTCATGATATAAATTTATTTTTGTATAAAATGTCTTACATAAGGTATGGTAAATATTTTTGATGAAATGTGTTTAAAAGAAATAATATATATAATTTTTCTAAAAATATCAACATATAAAGTTTCTCTGAACTGAAATACATTCTCAAAAAAAGTAAAATTATTGTTTTATATTGAGTATAATATATCGAAATACGATAAGTATAATATAATTCTTCAAATTTCTCTTTTCCATCTTTTAATTATTTACATATTTTATCCCGCATTTAAATATATAATACATTAAAATATTAACAAACAAAACTTATATAAAACGACATACTTCATCTCTAAGGTTAGAAATAATCGTTTTTTCTCCTTGAAATAAATTTCCATTTTTCGTTCAAAAGAAACACATGCGGGATAATTTTCAATGTCGTTTTACAATCATAAGGCACATTATATTGTATTATAAAACATATATAATTTAAATGTTGAAAATAATATTTTATATGCATATAAACCGTTATATTTTTAATTTATAACAACTAATTTATAATATTTTTAAATTAAATAAAATATTTCGAATTATTTTATTTTATATATTAGAAAAGAGATAGGAAAACAATAAATATAGATTATAGATAAAAGTAATACCTGAACAAATCATCATCATCATATCCAAAATTAAAATAAGAATCTAAACAAAACTATCCTTTGTGGTTAAAACGAGAAACCAAATAATTTATAATACAAAGTAAGAAGAAAGTTGATAAAGAAAGTATTGAGGGAAAGTGATTGATTAAAGAAAGGCAATTTTATTGATCCACGCAGAGTAAAAAGAAAGAATGAAAAAACAAAAGAAAAGTGCCGAGTCAAGCAAAATGTATGATGATAAGAAGACTGATATGATCTGTGAATATTAAAATATTTTATAAAGGTTTGTGATATGCAGTCACCAGAAATTGAATCACCGAATAAATTTATATTGCCTATCATATATATATTTTTTTGTTTTGAAAATTGAGCAATCTATATATTTAAATCATTAGATTATAAAAATGCATTAATTAAAGGCCTTTATTTAATGCCTTTTTATTATCTAATGATTTAAATATGGATTGCTCTATTTATTATATAAATATATATATATCATATTTATATCATAAAAGTAACTCAATATGTGATACTGGTTTTTACCGGATTTTTATATCATAATTATAAATGCTAACTCTTGATTATAAAGATGTATAACAAAATTTCTATAAAAATTAAACAACAAAAGATTACATTTCCTTTCACAACATCAAAACAGAATATTTCGTTGAACAATTAATTATTTATATCATTTCAATAACTGATCAGATAATATTAAAATAATCCGATATGAGTTATAAATCAGATATTTATACCCCCTATTTATATACTCAGAAATATTCGTATATTGTATTCTTTTTGTAAGCATGTTTTAAAAATTCAATGAATATTATATATAATATTTTTATGCAATATATTACCGTATATATATTTATTTGAAATGCGAAAAATGATTGGAATTATTTTTTTTTTTTTTGAATTATATTGAATATAAACACGTGTCATATTTTAACATCTTATTTACAGGTATTTATCATTCATAGAGAAGAATAATTTTCAGTAAAGATGTTTTAAGCAATATTATTATGTTATAGACATTTTGACATATAGAGTTAATAGATTTAATTATTTTAATTATAGTTTATTTGTAAATATCAATTGATATTTACAGTATATAAAAAACTATATACAGTTATTTTTAGATAAAATTAATATTTTCAAAACAATTTTTGAAATTAATAAGAAATCATTTCATCTTTTTCTTATTTTTTTTATTTTATTTCAACGTTTTGGCGATCTGCTTTGTTCTCTTGAAAAATTTATAAATTTAACTTACAAATATATTTATTAATGTATGGTGTAATGCTAAAAATATTGACTTTGTTTGATTTATGTTCAAACCATTTCTCAAACTTTGAATTCCTATACACTTTGATTGTTATATTTTTCTATCAGATTTAATAAATAAAAGTCCCTAAGTTGAGTCCACAATAATCCTAAGCTTTTCCATAAAAACAATAGAAACCTACATTTAAGTTCTTGAAATCATTGATTCACATTTTTACTAATTTCTCCTTTTCCTATTATGCACCATTAAAAATCCAAGACCAAATAAAAATTGTCATATCAAATTTCCATTAGTTAAAACCAAAACCTACATATTGAATATAAAAAAATAACTCTTTAAATTTTATTATTAAAAAAAAGATAAAGGTATCATATTCAATGTATCCAAGCAAAGTTTTAATGTTATAGTTAAAAATTTAGGGTAAACCTCAAGTATATTATGCAAAGTCAGAATCAGAAAGAAAATGTTTACTAATATCATATTCGAAGAAATATATGATTATATTTTTAATATATAAATGGTTATATAGTAATTTAGAAAGGTGGGTTATTTGAAATATTAGTGTAAAGTATAAATATTACAGTTCAATTTCCTTTAAATAAAGATATTGAACCATGTGATGATTTTTCAAACACAATTGATGTAAATAACTAAAATTTATATAAAAAGGTATACAACACTCAACACTATCTATCTGCGAAAAATGAAAATGTATTATATATTTATGAGCGTTAAATATTTCATTCTATATTTATAAACGGATTTCTACAATGATTAAACGAATAATTATAAAATTGGTATAGTTTAACTTAGTAGTTACATTTCTAACAGTTTCGTCATTTTGAAAATCAAAGCCTATTCAATGATTTTACATTTATTGGTTTTAGAAAATTATCTTTTGATTAATATATAGAATAAAATAATTAGCTTAATAATTAATTTTATTCAGAATTTATACACATAAAGATGGTTTAAAGATAGAAATAAGAAATTTATTCGACATTTCCATGGAGATAGTTTAGCCACATTGAAAATTTAATACAGAAGAACATAGCGTTGCAGATCAAACATTTATTGGTAGCATTTTGATTTTGCAAACTGTAAGTGGGAGTCATATATTATTTAATCATTCTACGAGGGCCCTTTCCTCTATTTTAATATTTTATACGCCGTTTCTTTATACATTTATATCCCACTTTTTACACCCAATCCAAAATAACTGTCGAGTCATGGCAATATTTCCAATCAATACATGTTTTACAGACCTGTAATTTTGTACTAGGTTGAAATATTCTATATATGTATGTTTTAATATTCCACAAATTTGTAATATTCGAATAAGCAATTGAAGTATCTTGCTCACAACACATTTTTTTAAATTTAAGACGAATAATCCTTTCAATATATTATAACACGAATAAAATCATAAAGTATGAGTTTCTTTATGATTTTATTCGTGTTATAACATTTTTAGTAATAAATAACACGTATTTTCATTTTAGAATTTATTTTTTCAAAAATATTTTAGTTTTTTTTATATTAAACGAATACAGTTATTTGTCTGAGAAAAATTATCCTTGAAATTAAATTTTAAAAAATTAATTTAATTCTTAAGAATTTATATTAGCAATAAAATGTTAATTTATATTTAAATTAAGCTTTTGTCATTATATTTTGAGATTTTTCTCATAGTATATAATATATTTATCAAACTAATTTATTTTTTTCAAATAATACTTTTTAAATTTTTAGAATTTACTTTTAATATTTTTTCAACTGATGGAAAATCTAATAAAATAAATTATGTGTTGTCATAAATTAAAAATAACTTTGTTTTTTTATTCACGAATATAATTTCTAATATTAAATTATTCAGAAATTAATATATAAATAATGTTATTTTCAAAGCTTGATGTAATATACGCGTATAATATAATTCTCAAATTATTCAAAGCCTAATATTTTTATTTTCTATTATAATTCCAAATAATAAAAACTATTTAAAACTTTCACTTATTTTATTGTCCCATTGATTAAGTACTACAGAGTAAACAATAATTAAATTTATTTATTCAAAAAATAGGATGTATATATTAATGTTTGATTAAAATATAAATAAAATTTCATTATTACGAAGATATTTAATTCTAAAATACCAATATGACTTTTAATAAATTGAGAAATAAAGTATATATTTATATAGCTAAAGTAGAATATTAGATTTTCTGGTTTCTCAGAAAATCTATTTTCTTCCATATCTCTCTATTGGAAAATATTTCAAATATTAATATTTTTCTAATAAATGTAAACAAATATAAAACATATTTTCAATTCTTCATTCTCCAACCAACATTTTCTCCTTTTTACAACCAATTGCTTTATTTTTATTGATTTTTTTCTGTTAGATTTTCTTTCTTATTTCGTTTTCACTTTTGTGAAATATAGTTAATTATATTTTTGGCATGATATTTGGTGTTGAAAATATATATCTTTAATTAATAATATGGTTTCCTCTCGTGTAACATGCTGAACACCTAAAAATGGTGTTTTTTTATAAATATTTTCAAAAATATTTTGGGCTCTTCACGTATATATGGCTAGAAATTACTGTTAGAAGGTGTATTTCAAGAGATTAAATTGTAAGTATTTCTGAGATTCTCAAAGAAAAAAAATATTTTAACTGATATTCTGATTATAAGAATATATATATGTTATGAATTCTTTTGTTTTGTTGTTGAAAAAAATAGAATTGGAGGTGCAGTCGTGAAAAAATAAGGAAATAAATTATTTACTTATCAAGTAATTTTTATTTTGAATTACCTGGAGATAAAATTATACATAAAATTATTTATCACAGTGATATAGAATTTATAAAATGAATTCTATATTCGTGAATTAAAAAAAATGTAGGATTAACTATACATATTGTAGCGATGGAAATCAGGCCAGCCGTTGGTTAGGATGTACTTTTGTTTAATTTACTTGGAAGTTGACAAACGATGAGAACCAGACGCTGCTGATCCTCAAGTTTTACATAACACGACTCTCTCGAGCCATAACTATATATATATTTTAAAAAAAGATCATTATTTACATATTTTTAGCTATTTACAATCACAACAGATTTACATAATTTCTAGCCGATGTTTCAACTCGTTTCAATATTTACAAAAAATATATATCCAAAGTGGTATCTTCTAAATCTATGGTCAAAAATGTAGAACAGTCAATGATGAAAATAAACTACATGCTTTAAACAAATATAATATTTGCATTTTATAATATAATATATATATATAATTCGAAAACTTATATGCAATAGTGTAACATATCGGTAACAAAGCTGTTACATAAACGTAATTAATATTTGAATAACTTATATTTGAGCTTGTTACCTTTTGTTTCGAAGGTTTTCCTTCTGTAAATAAGAAATTTATTCAGTTTAAATTTATTTATTTACATAAGAAGTAATATTTTAGTATTTTATATCTTCTCTATGTTCAAGTTTTTATTATTTTTGAAAATAATATTTAAATTATTTTCAAACGAGTTGAAAAAGAAACTTCTAATTTTATACAATATTATTTAAAACGGATTTCTTCTATCTAATGCGCTAAATAAAACAAATTTAATATCAACACCTGACCCACTTATCTTTTATTTTTTTCTATTGTTTTTTCATATATGAATATTTCGCCAAATATTCTATTCATATTTTGACAATATATTTGGTCTTGCCACTCTAGCAGTTTACCACCTCTTTAGAAACTCAATAGAAATCAACAAACAGCTTTTGCACTACTAAGAAGTGGCCATATAAAAACCTTAAAATTTCAAAATAGACAAAAAACCTTCAATAACTGCTTGAAATGCAATAGTTGCAGAAGCTTCTCCGGAACATATCTTGTCATACTCAGAACTGACAATAGAGGACCTATTTTCCAGGCCTATAACTACCATCGCAAAATTGGAGAGGAGTGGACTTCAGGAATTGGTTTAACCATGGAGATAAGCACCACCACGACCACCACCTCTTTGATATATTGTGAAGATTTCATTTCATCCTTTGTGGATCTCATTAAAAAAAGTCCGTATTGGACTGACGAGGATCATTAGCTCTAAACGAATGACTCCAGATGGACGCTTATCATTTTGCCAAAGTAGGTGGTGTGTCCTTGTCATCCTGATATCGATAAATTTAGGAAACATTCAATAGATGGCGATTAGTTTTAGCGTCTATTTTGGCGAGAAAGGCCGCCTTCATATACATATATAAAAAAAAAACAATAGAAAAAAAAGGTGGGTTAGGTGTTGATATTAAAATAAAGAAGGCATCTCCTGACCACGAGCACATGTGCTTTTTAGATAGCAGAGCGCCATCTAGTGGAGCAAAAATAAACTAAACGCTTATTTAGATTGCTCCGTGAATATTTGTCCAACCAAATTTCTTGATAAATCAAGAAAAGCCATCCAGGAACGCGTTTCGCGCTGTTGGCGCTCGTCAGGGAACAGGCTAAATCAATGTTTAGTTGATTTCTGTTCCACCAGATAGCGCTCTGCCTTCTGAAAAGCACATGTGCTCCTGGTCAGGATATGCTTTTTTATTTTTAATATCAACACCTGACCCGCTTATTATTTATTTTTCCTATTGTTTTTTTTTCATATACATATATATATCCAAATAATTCGAGTATAAAATATAATATAACTAAAGACATGTTTTCAAAGGTAGCGTATATCGATTCCATCAAAGGAATTCTTCGAGATGATATTTTTGATGAAGTTCAAAGGTTTTCTATATCGAAACTTTTAATTGAATCGATATGAGAATTTCCAGTAAAATAGTTCTGTTCTAGGATGTATTCAAAGATAATTACATTTTATATTATCTGTTTGATTCACGTATATCTGAGATAATATCTTCAAGTCTTTGTTTCTTAAATTTATTTCATGTTATTTATCCTCCTTTCCATATTTTCCCCCGTTTTCCAGTGTATGCTATATTACGATTTAACCAATATAGTTAAAATTATATGTAGAATATTACTTTTCTATATGAATTGAAGATAGGAATATCAAAATACTTCTTATAGATTGTGAGGTATAAAAATAATTTGATATTCTCCGTATTTTTCCGATTTGTACGAAAAGTATTAAGTAGCAAATTGGAAAAATAAACTGGAGTACAATTGTATGTTTAATTTTAGACGCAAATTGGGATTCAGGTAGTATAGAATTTGAATTCATTTGCATAACCATTAATAACAATTTCTTCAAATAAAAGACACTTCGGACAGTAATAATTTTTATTGTCTCGACGTTTCGACAAAATTCTTTTGTCCTCGTCAGGAGCGAACAAAAATTGAAACATTAGGCAAAGCGAAGAGGACAAAAGATTTTTGTCGAAATGTCGAGACAATAAAATAATTTACTGGCCGAAATGTCCTTTATTTGAAGAAATATGAATGCCGGCCAGAGGCAGCCTCTATCTTTACATTAATAACAAGTTCCCTTTCACTTTATATCTCTCTATTTTTGCATTTCGAAAATGAAAATGAGCGTGTATCCGCTGAACTATGGTTCTGTAAACAGATATCTCATGAATATCTTATTTCCGAAAGAATTGAATTGAAGATTACACACAGAGTTTAAAATCAAATTTATATTATACAGAAATATGAAAATGGCGGTTGTTTCTAATTTTAAAGGCATATAATGCACTCATGGTCAAAACTTAAAGGAATAGAAAACACCGTTCGTCTGTTTTTGGAGACAAAGGCAATTTTATTCACATTGATTATCTCGTGTGTTTTCAATAAAGGTCAGTGTGTATCAAATATCTTAACGAGATATTATCTGAATCTCGATATACACATGCTGAAAGATACAAATTTTTAAGGCTTGTCCATGAGTGTATGTTAGTGCTGTTCTTTTATTTCTTTGATTCTATAGCAAACTTTCATGTTGTAATAACTGCCATATTGGAATTTATAGCTTATTTTATCTTTTCGGATTTGAACTCGCAGAATATCTCTTCCATATATTACTTAAAATATTTTATATAGGTGTTAAGAAATTTTAGCCCTTTGTTCAAAATAATCCGAAATATAAACCCCTAAGCCGACGCCGTTCGTCTTATTTTTCGGGTCAAGATAACACAAAGAGGAAAGTTCGTGAAGGTATGCAACTGAGTTAGGGCTTTATTAGAGTTGTAGGTACTGAAAGGAATACAATAACAGGGATTTGCCATCAATCTCAGATGTCGGAAGGATTCTTGGCTCCTTTGATACACTCTTGCGTTCCGCCCCACACACAGTCCACGTCCTGTCTGAACGACACCGACTTGTAAATTGATCCGCTAACGCTATAGTCCAGCAACAATCGTTTCGGGGTCTACTTTCTACAGACCTATCCGCTCCGTACAGCCCAATCGCCAACACCTCCTTACATGTTTCAGGAAAACTCCGCGGTTAGGCCAACAGCAGCTATCTATTTGGATTATCCTTTCCAGAGACATTTCAGCGTATTTTTTTAAGAGCCTCCTCACTGTCGAATTACTGTAACCAAACTTTCGTTTTCCTCCTTAAACCCCACGCGGTGGGTCTTTCAGATTATCCCACCCTACCTAGCGCCAGTAGTACTTCCTTTTTCCTTTCTTGGCCTTCACATGTTCTTTCCCGATGGTCTGAATTCTCCACCATGCTGAAAATTTCTTTCTGGATCGTCATAACAACATATATATTAGACAATGTGAAAGTAAAATCTAAATAATTTTCATGAAATAAAATACATCGATATAAAATTTAAAAATGAATAATATTAAAAATAAAAATGGCATATCCTGACCAGGAGCACATGTGATTTTCAGAAGACAGAGCGCCATCTGTTGGAACAGATATCAACTAAACATTGATTTAGCCTGTTCCCTGATATTTGGCCAACCCAATTGCTTGATAAATCAAGAAAAGCCATTCAAATGAATAATATATGAAGGAAATTATATATAACTAGCCGAATGGCCCGGGCAACGCCCGGGTTTTACCCGACTGGACCCGGCTTCGCCTGGGTAGTGTTCGAGCGAGGTTTACTCATGAATGAATAGAGGCCCCAACTGTTTGTAAACTCAGCAAAATGGAGATAAATTGCAAACAGCAATATCGAAAATGCTTGTAAAAAAATCTGAAATATAGGATCCATTTCACAAACACATCTAATGAATAGAGTGCTGTTTGGATGGTCTAAACTGTTAACTTTTAAAAACCATGACCCGGGATCATCGAATACAGATTCAGACACTTTGTTCTGAAAAAAAAAAATTGCCCCAATGGCTCCTGATTCTTGAAAAAGTCCAACCCCTCCAGTGAGTGCAAGTAACCAAACTGGGCTTTTATTCTTAAAAATTAAAAAAAAATCTAATGATTAGTGTGAATAAAGGAAAATGGTCGGCACAACCTGGAAATTTCACTTTGTCCACTTCACTCTCGGCTGTCCAAGAAGAAACAGCCAGAGCAAACATTTTAAAGGGCACCTAATCCGGCATTTACATATCTAAATAGTTAAGCAACTTTTATAAATGTAATATATTTCTGCAATATTGAAATACCTGGACTTGGAAGAATTTTGTATTAGTTATTGTTGCAGTTTTATAAAAGTGTGGGAAATTGGATATTTTAACAAAAGAATATAATTTTTAAAATGGTATATAAAATAAAAAGGAAATTTGCATAATTTTCTAATAGTCAAGGGCAATTTTAAAAATACCAAAAAAGCAAGACCAAATAAAAAAATATATATATATGTGTGATGTTTCAGTAACAGCATTGTTGCCATATAAAGACAAAATTACTGAATGTATTCAGTACCTTTGTCTGAAGATAGACAAAATGTAACTGAAACCACACATAATGTATTTATTTGTATTCGGTCTTGCTTCCTTTTTTTTAATTATCCCTAGTACGCGTGGTACAGGCCATGATAACCATGGTAGGTAGGTAGCGACTGCTTTTACTGTAAGCGCACCACATGTCTACAAATGTGATACATTGCTACCAGCTAAATGCATTTTCACTATAGTGTGATTTCCACATGATGGATCTGTAGACACATTATAATCTCTCCAGAGCTTAAGGTAGCAAACAGTACTTTCACATTATATAAATACCAATGCCAAAAGCCAGAGTTATGATAGCATGTTGCAGTGTAATGTAGACCTTCAGGATGGGAAAAAGTAATATTATTTCCGGCTTTAATTTGAAAAGTATTATGAAACGTTAAAAATATAATCTTAACTTTTGAAGCATGAAAAAATGCTAACTTGATGTGTATCAATTTAGTCTAAAAACAAACAGCATGTAAAAGTAAGCACCAATCGAAAGCATTTATTAGCTCTAACAGTGCTGCCCCCAGCGGTAAAAGACTGGAGCTAACGCTTCACGGGTTGGTAAAGGTTCTGTTAATATTATATTAACTTAACAATATTCCATGTCTTGCTAACACAAATTTTTAAAAATAATATGCCTAAAAATAATGCAATTCTAAAAATCATAAATGAAGCATCATTAAATTAAATGGGAGAGAAATGGTGTTCCAAAAATTTTTGTTGTAAAACTTTAACCTTTATATTTTTACAAATTCTTAATGTACATAACCCAAACCAAATTGTCTATAAAATTCTGCAAACAAATATAATATTATAGAGGCATGAAAATACTAATGGTTTAAAAATCAAAACAGCAAAGTTATCCTGATAAATGCAATGAGCTATGATAAGGTGTATTGCAGACTAACAAAAACCTTAATTGAACCAGAAATGTTGATACCATAAAAAAAACAATTTTCAAGAATAGAGTTATGTAAATGAATTAAATTTGAAAAAATTAAAATAAAATAAAGTAAAAAAAGCTTAAAACGAAAATCACGAAATTTCTCTTTAATGGCTTATAAAATGCTAAAAATGAAGAGAAAAAGTTTTCTTTATTAAAATATATAGGTTACAGGCTTTCGGGCACCAAGCCCTTCTACAGGTACTGAGTCTCAGTACCTGTAGAAGGGCTTGGTGCCCGAAAGCTTGTAACCTATATATTTCAATAAAAAAAAAGCTTTATTGATGAAACTACAGTAGAGCAATAATGATAACAAATTATTCACAAATTATGTATTTACAAAAGTCAAGCTTCCCAAAATCATTATTCGAAGAAATCTCTTTCAAAATTGTCAAAATCTAGATCAAAGACCCTGATAAACAATATTGCGTGTTTTGCTAAAAGTAGAACTAAAGACAAATAAATTTTTAGGGCTGGAAACACGGGAGCATGCTACATAGAGTTGCCCATGCGAGAAACAGGGAGACTCAAGATGCACACCAACTACTTGCAATGTTTGACCCTGAGATTTATTAATTGTCATAGCAAAGGCAACCATAACTGGGAATTGCAAGCGTCTAAAATTAAAAGGCAGATCATTTGGAATAATAGGTATTCTAGGAATAAGGACCTCTTCCCCTCGAAAAGAGCCAGTTAAAATTCGAGCCTGGAGAACATTAGTGCCCATTCGAGTGATGCATAATCTAGTGCCATTGCAGAGACGGGGTGAATCAAGGTTTCGTATTAAAATTACTGGCACACCAACTTTTAGTACAATTTTGTGTGAAGGTGTACCAGACAATTCTAGTGAATTCAAAAATTCAGGGGGATACGACACAGATTCATCAGGATAAACCATTGTATCAATTGATCTATAGATTTTGCTTTCACCCGGGATTTAATTTAATATTGTATTATTTATTTCTAGCACAGTGCTATTTTTGGGGGCTAAAATAGTGCGGGCACATAACCATTCTTCAGATAAATAGTTTACACCTATATTAGGGAAAACTTTTTCATACAGACTTTCTGAAGATTCCACCACTTGGCAAAAAGTATTTGAAAACTGGATATTACCCTCGGAATCAGTTTCTAGTTGACCTTCTCCTATCTTTAAGAGTTCGTCTGCAAATTGTGCAGCAGTGGTATCATTATGGAGTTGAACTCTCATGTTGACTGTGAGGTGCATTTTCACAATATGGCTCCAAAGATAAGAAGACTTTAAACAGGCATTCAGCTCATCAGCAGGTGTACCTCTAGTGACTACTGGAAGAGTCTGTCGGAAATCACCGGCCAAAAGCACTACTAAACCACCCATGGGTTGTAGATCATCACGGATATCCTGTAATGTCCGATCAAGGGCTTCCAAGGCAATTTTATGGGCCATGGTGCACTCATCCCAAACCAGCAACTTACAGCTACGTAAGAGTGAAGCTTTATCACTATTTTTTCGTATATTGCAAACAGCAGTCTGGCCCTCTGCAAAAGTCAGAGGTAATTTCAGCACTGAATGTGCAGTTCTTCCACCCGCAAGCAATGTTGCAGCTATCCCTGAGGAAGCAACAGCAATGGCAATATTTTGTTCCTTTCTAACAATTGCTAATAGAAGATTCAAAAGAAATGTTTTACCCGTTCCCCCCGGCGCATCTAAAAATATAATTATGGGTTGTGACAAATTAATTTTTGCTAAAACAGCATCAAAAACTCTTCTTTGTTCTGGCAAGAGTTTGGGCAGCATGGATGCAACATTGTCTTCAAGTTCTGCCGTATCATACGCAAGATCTCTCAAAATGTCAGAATTGGTAACCACATTTCTCCTGGGTGCTCCTAAGCCTAATTCCTGCAGTTTCTTCCCACATATAGATACGACACGATCCTCGATGTTACACAATGTTTCATTATATATCAGATCATTATACCTGATGGAGGAATCGAGAAGCTGATAACGATGAAGAATATCACTTGCCATCTCATCTCTATAGGTAATCCATAACTGCTGAGGGTTCGAAATTGTGCACGTAGAAATTAATATGGCAAACAATTGCCTTACTCTTGTAGGAGCCTGACAAAGAACGGCCTCATCCATTGTGACAACCCAATGGTTATCATTCTCCAATAATCAAAGAGCTGCGCATGTTTCTATAAATGTTTCGTATTGACTGCCATTAACAATCTTCAAATATGCGAAGGAAGTTGGTCCCTTGATGTTATGTAGTAACATACGTAAACAAAAGCATTCAAAGTTACTGACATGCACAGCGTAAACCCGTCCAATAGTGTCTGATCTCTTCACTCCAGGCCGTCCTTCGACCAGCTTGCCTTGAACGGCGCCTTCTCCATTCGTGGGCAGAAGTATTCCAAGTGTAGTATTGGGGAACATCTGGATAGAGCAGGGTCCTAGCAAAGGAATCAGTTTGGCATAATGAAAAAAAATGCAGTCAGGGTTGTCCTTGGTGGATTACGCATTCGATGGGCAAGAGTGTTTTGATTGAAATATATCCGTTCTCCATTCTCAAGATGCACAGCTAAATGGATAACAGCTGGATGGCGTTGGTGTAAAGGGAAGCTGAGAAGACGCCAAACAGCTTCATTGCTGCTTATGTATCTGGCACACTGATACATTCGCACCTCATTTTGAGGGTCAGGACCTCTACCTTCTCTGCGTAAATTAATAATAGCTTGATCACTGCCCTTATTGACATATTTGCAAATATATTTCATTGCCTTAACAGAACTACAGTTCTCAACATTGATATGTGCACAAAACATCTTCGATAGCAATGGAGAATAAGGCACCACCCAACGATTGTCAATTGTGACCTCTTCGCGTCCACGTATTTTAACCTTTGCAGTAAAGCCACCTGCTTCAGGTGCGCGTCTCCTATATAAAGGATAACCATTCTCATTAGTCTGGGTTTCCAGCAAAAACTGTTTTGGATATTTTTAGAACAGCTACTATTCTTCATACAGGGGGACACAGGGTTGTACTCACCGCAAGGCCCATGTATCATATTCTTAACCACAATGTTATACAATAGTGGGTCTTGAATAGGATCTGGAAACTCAGCACATATAACAGAGTCTATCTGAGTGGGATGGAGCTTATTTGCTAGCCAAACTAATATGTGAGCATGAGGAAGTCCCCTTTTCTGCCATTCAACAGAATACATCCACGCAACTGTTGCTCCATACAATTGGCCTTTTGTTAGAGCCCCAATAAATTTAACTAATTTTTGCCGAAAAACCCGAGCTGTGATATCACGACTATCCAGCTGTTTTTGTCCTGGTAGCAACGCTGCAGATAGCTCTTCCCAAGAGGGGTTACTTGTAAAAGTAATAAAAAGATCTGGACGCCCAAATTTCCGAACATAACAAAAAGCATCCTGCGTATATTCTGCCAAATACCTGGGACTATTGACAAAACTTGATGGTAAAATGATCCTTTGACCCAAGCTATTAGGGTTAATATTTGCATCAGTTGACAGGGCATCGCGCAAATGAATATAACTCTCTGCACGCAAGTTTCTCTGGTGCAGCGTAATATAGCGCAAACGTTCACTTTCTACCTTAGCATACATATCGACCAGGAATTGATGAAAGAGCTGGCCAAATTGAACAATGACATTTGGACTATTTCGGCGAACCATAATAAAATAGCCATAAAAATCCATAGAAGACACTTTACTTGACAAAGGCTGTCTAGTGTTTGGGTCGATCTGAGGAATATGAAAAGAATATCCTTCTTGGCCTTTCCAGAAAATTAAAGGATATTGAAGGGCATCATAAAAGCGATGTGTGTCGCTAACATGTTGCAAGCAAATTATCTCGCTGACGTAAAACAATGTCACGTGAGCCAAACTGATTACCAGCTAAGACAACCGCAACCTCATTAGCTGTAGGAGCATTATACCGTCTAGGATGTTGACCAGGAGGTGTCCGATTAGCATTTACAACAACTCTGTATGCATCACTGGGGAGATTTTCAAGTGCAGTTTTAAACTGTTGAACCAGTAGATTGTGTTGGTGCAACATGCGCTGCAAACCCTGTACAATATTACGACGTACTCCCTGTATTTGCTGGCATCTTCGATCAGTCTGAATATCATCATCATCATCACCACCCATAAAATAGATCTTAAGAAATCTACTTGTGGCTGATTCTCAGATGGCATAAGTGAACCTATTCTGTGGTAGACCTGGCCTTGGATAGAAAATGTGGTTGGAAAAGTAACAGAGTGGGTTTGGTTTTCAGTTCCAAATGATGTCATTTGAAAGCAGGAATTATATTTGCGAATATTACGCAAAAAATGGACTGAATCAGAATTCTCTCCAGATAATAGGCTGCGAAGTGGCTCGGGAGGTAAGTCAATTAATGGCAAACGGACTTTCCCGTTTTGAACAGCACATTCCAGAAGACTCATCTTTCCATCTTAAGGCCCCACAAAACCTGCATGTAGTGTCCATCATCCCAAGGGAAATTAAAGGGTGCTTAAAGTATTCAACAGCAACAGAATAATTGAAACCTGCATTTTCCATAGAAGACCAAACGCTGCTGAAAAAATTATTTGTTCTAGTATTCCTCCGAGTAGAAGAATATATTTCTGAATGCGCCTGTAAGCGAGAATGGATGGGATCAGGAGTCTCTAACGACCGCACAGCGGCTTGACGCGCGGACTGTGCACGCCATCTTCGAATATTCTGTCCTCTGGTTTCGCGCAGTCTGTAAGCATGCTGAACCCTAGAGCTATTGGAACGCTGAGAAAGATTGCTTCTCCTATGGCTTGGCATACCTACAAACACAAAGCATTAGTAAAAATAAAAATAAGGATAACTGAAAAATGTAAAACATCAAGGGCTGAGAATGAAGAAAAAAATTAAAAAATAGTGTATTAAAATAAGCTCGACTCATGACTAAGGCCAAAATAAAAAAATGCATAGAAATAATCTGAAAGGAGGGGGAAAATGCATAAAACTCAGTGAAAACGTAAAACAACTGATAAAAAAATCAAATCGAAGAAGACGTAATGAAAAAAGTATAATTTGCTGAAATAATATGCACAATAAATATGAGTAGAACATATATAGATATATATGAGCAGCTACATATTATGAAGCAGATAAATATAAATACTACCTGAACAAATGACAGCAAAACAAACAAAAAAAAAGACAATAGAAGAAGGCCTAAAAAAAAAGTCTAATTTGGTTGAAAAAACTGCCCAATAAATTGAGCCTACATAGATATATATGAGCAGCTACATATTATGAAACAGATAAATATAAATACTACCTAAACAAATGACAGCAAAACAAAAAAAAAGACAATGGAAGAAGGCCTAAAAAAAAAAGTCTAATTTGGTTGAAAAACTGCCCAATAAATTGAGCCTATATAGATATATATGAACAGCTACATATTATGAAACAGATAAATATAAATACTACCTAAACAAATGACAGCAAAACAAAACAAAAAAAAGACAATGGAAGAAGGCCTAAAAAAAGTCTAATTTGGTTGAAAAAACTGCCCAATAAATTGAGCCTACCCCTAAAAAAAGCAGTTATTAAAAATGCATAGAAGCTGCTTACAATATAAACGCTAATAAGTATAAAACTATTGCATGGAACAAACATATATAGTAAAATATATGTAGCAAGCTATACAGAAAAAAACATGATTTTTGCAATTAATATGAAAAAGAAAAAAATATAGAATGCACTGCTCTAAATCGTAAATGATTATATGAATATATAATATAATATATGAATATTCCTTATGAGAATCAAACAGTATACCTTATCTAAAAAAATGTAGTATCAATTAAATTATAAAATATTTCTAAACAATAATCTAAATCGTAAATGATTTGAATATTCCTTATGAGAATCAAACAGTGTACCTTATCTAAAAAAAACGTAGTATCAATTAAATTAGAAAAATATTTCTAAACAATAATATTTCCAAAGAGTTTAAATAAATATATATATAATCTTACCTTTTGAATAATGCAGCGTGTAAACTAACAAAATAAGTGTAAAATTATTAACCAATCAAATTCGTCGCGACCAGTGCGGTGCCAAGCGGCAAAAGGCGGGAACTAATCCATTTCAGTTAAATAATTTTTTTAAAAAGTACATTAACCTTTTGTAGTTTTTTGAATAGCCTATATGTTAAACGAAATCTTCAGCTACCTACATGCGAAATTCCATAATGATTGAGTCAGTAGATTTTGCGTGATGCGATAACAAACATCGATTTCGCATTTCATTTTTATATATATAAGGATTAGATATAGTTGTTCATAGTCTTTTCAGTTAGGTTTATCGATATCTTTCATCACAATATCAAAGTAGGGATAGAGACATTTGATTATAGAATTAACATATTATACAAACCCTTTCAGGATATATTATTGTTAATTCATTTCTCTACACTTATATTTATTATTTGAAACTCGATAGACTATAAATGAAATTTGTAAAAGTTTTATTAACAATATGTTTATTTTCTCATAAATATTATCAAATATTATCTCTTAACATTAACGCAATGATAAACGTTATTGAATAAGAGGGCTTAACTCATAAGCTCTTCCCTACATATAAGTCAAGACTTCTCATTCAATAACTTTCATCATTTAAGCAATGTCTATAGAGATAATATTTGATGATATGTATGAAAGGAAACACATTGCCGAGAAATATTCGTTACAAAATTTATTTATGTTCTATCAAATTTCAAATCATGAATATAGAGGATCAAATTTATTTAACAAATTTTATCCTAAAAAGGTTATGTCGAATATTTTCCATCAATTATATTTTCTTCTTGTTCCAAAATCATTTTATTAGGTACCTCTCAAAAAGAGTAACCTAGTTTATCATATTTGCAACAATGAATAATATATGAAAGTTATTCACATATTTCTTCTATTATAAAATCTATTAATACTTTGATATTATAAGGAAAAATATCGAAAACCTTAACTGAAGAGATTGTGAATATCTATATATCTGATAATATATAAATTCTTATTACATATATGTTGTAAAAAATAAAGAAATTTCTGCTGTTGATTTTGAAATAGTTGAGAGATAAGGTTTTGCTTTTGTATACATGAATATTATTATGATTAATTTTGATATGCTAGAGAATTATTAGGTGGTTCTTTTTAATACTAAATGTGTATTGGTAACGCAGTCGTGGCAAAATCATGAAAGTATAATTGAAGATAATTGTTGGAGCTTGGTTCCTGACAATGTTAGCCAGAATTTCCTTTCGCTCCTTCAGCCTCTTGTCTGGTCTCAGGCGATGACGATATGTGGCAGAGCTTGTTATTGACTGTACTTTAGGAGACCAGACCGGCGGATTGACTACTGAGAATGTTTTCACTTCGCAAGCTGCGATGTAGTAAGCTGTTTGAATAGAGGAAGGACGCCTCACTCGTTTTACCTAACTAACTGACTGTCTTTATTGAATCATTCACTCCTTTTATATACATATATATTTACATAATTAGAAGAAAGAAATAAAAATTTACATGATTATAAATTAATGCAGCCTAGCAAGTTATTTACATAACTAGGCGCAAACAATAGTAATAAAGTTTTGATCAGAGATTGCTTTAATTAAGGTAAAGGAATATATAAAAAACATAATTTTAGAAAGGTATTCCCTGATTTAAGGCGAAAGAATAAAAAAATGAAGAACTATTTACATAATTTACAAAAGATTTGAGCCGGCCAACGGGAAACAAAGGGGCTATATTAGTTTATAATATATATCTGTGTAAGTCTATCTATATACATGACCTATATATAGTTCTCTGCAAAAGGAAATTGGAAGAATAACTAATCAATAGCTGCGAAGAACATGGAAACAGATGCCGATGACATCTTTCTACACCGACATCCCAGTTATTTATAGGATGGAATTATTGGTCGACGGATCGCTTTATTGGAACACGGATTATCGATGTTCCACGCCGCCATGATCATCAATTTGTTCGTCTGCCTTTTTAAAATACATTTCTTTCTTTTATTTGGCACATTTGATGTATTTCTATATATCTGAGTATAGAGATATATTTCCTTCTGATATACAATAGAAAGAATATTCATTGTAAATCTGTGAAAAGAATGATATTCGTCACATTAAGTAAGAACTTATTATTGTTATTTTGCTTTGTATTGTATTCTCAAAAATGAATTTATTTTCGAAAATATAATATTTCTTAGAATTAATATCGTTATTACTATATATATATCTAAATAGAATATAAATAAATAATTTGTATAAAATTATAATGAGACATTGCGAATGCTATTGTATATGATTCACATTTGGCACTTTTAGAATAATACCAACCCATATATTGATAAATTTGAAGTCTTGAAAAGTATCTTGAAGTTTTTTCAATATATAAATGTTTAAAATATGGATACATCAAATTAAAATTAGATAAAATATGATATCTTTATACACTGCGTGACATTGAAAATGGAACACCAAGAAATAGTGGCCAGAAAATTATGCAAATATCAGGGTAGACGCGTCTAACCGAGTTATGCAAATGATGTAAAATGCGCAGCTCTCGTGCGCACATGGAGTAAGATATAAGGGAAGGAACTTGCAGAAAGGACAGTATTCGTGTCGTTATTTCTTCAAGGAAAATCATTGTAAACATTTTGTTCCTGTGTCAAAAGACACGTGTAATAACAGAGAATGCCAGGTCATCGTAAACGGAGGCAGTTCAAGCAGAGAGACGCTTTAACGAGGGGCATGGTGATCGGACTGAAAAGGGCAGGTTGGTCCATACGTCAAATCGCAGCTGATACACACCTTGGTGCGTCCACGGTGCACCGACTGTGGAGAAGATGGTTGGAACAAGGAAATGTGGCAATTTATAGGAATGTCGGTGCAACCAGAGTGACGTCAGCACGTGTGGATCGGCGTATCCTTCGACAAGCAGTGGCGGCCTCAAAAGCCACTTGTACCGCCATCCTGCAACATGTGCAAGACACCCTAGATCATTCCGTCTCGATCAGAACCATTTCCCGTCGATTGGTTGCTAATGGCTTGCACTCATGCCGTCCGCTAAGAAGACTGCCATTGACCCCACCGAATAGGCGCCAACGTTTGGAATGGTGCCGGGCTAGATCGACGTGGATGACGGAATGGCACAGGGTCGTGTTCTCAGATGAGTCGCGTTTCTGCTTGTCCAGTGATAGTCGCCGTGTACGCGTATGGCGTCGACGTGGAGAAAGGTCCAATCCGGCAGCAATTGTGGAACGCCCCACCGTTCGACAACGTGGAATCATGGTTTGGGGCGCAATCGCGTATGATTCCAGGTCACCTTTACTTCGTATTCAGGGAACTATGACGGCCCAACGATACGTTGATGATGTGCTGCGACCGGTGACACTCCCCTACCTTCAGGGGGTACCCAATGACCTTTATCAGCATGATAACGCCCGACCGCACACTGCTAGCATTAGCCAACAAGCTCTGCAAGATGTACAGATGCTTCCCTGGCCACCGTACTCTCCTGATCTCTCACCAATCGAGCACGTCTGGGACATCATTGGACGCCGTTTGCATGCCTTGCCACAGCCGCGTTCAGAAGACGAACTGTGGCAAATGGTTGAGAGGGAATGGAGAGCCATCCCTCAGGACGCCATCCGTACTCTGATTGACTCTCTACCTAGACGTGTTGTTGCGTGCATCGCCGTCCGCGGTGGTCCTTCTTGCTACTAAGCCGACGCCGTTCTCGCTCTGTATTATGACTATCATTTTGAAATAAAGTTCACTTATTGTTCGTCCCTGTCTCTCTCTGTCTGCCGAGTTTCATCACTTTCTGGCCACTATTTCTTGGTGTTCCATTTTCAATGTCACGCAGTGTATAAAAATAAAAATTTAAAGATATTTGATAAGGATATTTTGGTCGAGTTAGTAAGGTAAAAATGAATGTTTCCAATATAAATAGATGGATTAGATAAATATATTTTTATTTTTATTTATTAATTAGTTTGGTTAATTGTTATATATTGATTAATATCTAACATTGATATTTTACCTATTACGATCGAAGATTAATAAATCAATATTTGTGAATTTCAAAGGTAGATGTATAGATAATCAATTAGTATATACACTCACGAACAAAACCAAACCAAAGAAAGTTAAAAATATTTAATAATGTCCCCTGTAGTCTGTTTTCTTTTTATGGAGATAGAGATAATTTTGTCCACACTTGGTTATATTGTGTGTCTTCATAAAAGATCACTGTGTGTATCTAATATCTTTCAGAATTATTATCTGAATCCCAATATGTGTCCATTAGTGTGTTTTAAAGAAATAACACACACACAGCTTTATTAAG
This sequence comes from Cordylochernes scorpioides, assembly GCA_030710605.1. NCBI lineage: Eukaryota > Metazoa > Arthropoda > Arachnida > Pseudoscorpiones > Chernetidae > Cordylochernes > Cordylochernes scorpioides. Next base: position 21,299,056 of record CP092881.1, on the reverse strand, counting down.
ACCACCGGTCTTAAACAGATTCACCACAAGAACCCAAAAACAGCTTTCAGGTCCGATGCATGTCCAGTGGCCACAGATACTACTGTGCATACGTCAAGGCTTAGCGTATCACTGAAAAGGAGAGTATGGAATCGTTTTAGTCTTTGCTTTCCTCATCCAAATGGATCATGACATTCGGTGATTCTATTTTTTTAAAGAAATAACAATATTTCAGTTATCTGTATTTTCATTCCTTTTTCATTTCTTGTTTAACCTTTCAACCCTCAATTTTTAAGAAATACAATCTAAAGCTAGACACTAGGATTATTCTATATACAGTTACGAGCGTCATTCCTCATCAGTCGTCTCTGTCCCCGTTTGCTTTTTTTTTTTTTTGGAATGGCGCCCTCCTATTGGTTGGCTACGATCACGCCATGCCTCCCCCACTCGCTCTTTCGTTTTTGTAACTATTGTTTTGGAGCGGGTCGCTCTTTAAATAAATGCATATATTAGTTAATAACTAAATGGAATCCTCTCTTTCCTTTTCCCAGTATGAGACGCCTACGGAAGCCAACAGTACATAGACAGATAAAGCACATAGGCTTTAGTTATTAACTAATATATGCATTTATTTAAGGCGCCAATTTATAATTGTAACAAATAGTATTTGGATAAAAACATTCAATCGGGTAAAACACGGGCGTTGCCCGGGCCATTCGGCTAGTATAAATATATGTAAGGAATATCGAGTTATATATATTTTTACATTGTTTCTCTACATTGAGACAAAATAAAAATACCTCCATTATTAAAGATAGAGGAAAAACCATAACAATGCACTAACCATATATTAATAAAAATGCAATTTCTTCATTTTTTATTTAAGGAATTGATAAGATATTATCCGCTAACCCCTCACCTCCCCCTCCCCTTGACTAGATAAAAAAATGATATAAGTGAAGAAGATAAGTTGCTTTTGCAGTTAAGATGCACTCAATATGTTAGTAAAGAAAATTACTTGATTGAAAAAGTAAAAATTATTTTGATTTCTATTGTAATTATACAAATATTTATCAACCTTTTTTATATTATTATCCATAGTACACGTGGTACAGACCATTATAATCATGGCGGATAAAGGTTGGCGACTGCATTTTACTGTGAATGCACCACATGTCTACACATATGAAAAGCAGTTTGACTTTGCATTTACAAATGTTCCAGAGCCTTGATTTGCTACTTGAACTTTCTGGTGGGGTTGGACTTTTTCAAGAATCGAGATCCATTAGATTATTCTTTTTTATTAATTATATTGGAAAAAGTTCACAATGCGGGATTCGATTCCGGGTCGTAGCGGTCGAAAAGCAAGGGTTCAAACCACCCTCCCACCGATTCCTTTATTTATTAAAATAAATAGAGAGAACTCATTATCTTGATAAATCAAGAAAGGTTAGCCACGAACGATTTCGGGATGTTGTCCATCGGCAGTGTGGTGATGTCTGTAGAGAAAGAGAGAGAATTTATAAATTATATTCGCAATTTATATTTATTAAAATCATCTCTTTTTTATATATATTTGTAGGTGTATATATATGTAATTTGAATTCAGATATTTTTTCCTGTCAAAAGATGATTTTTCTAATTAATATCAATTGCTTCAAACTATATGGAATAATAAAATATTCAATGAAATAAATACACCCATACCTCGCTTTGCGTCGGGGTTACGTTCCAAAAAAACACGACGCAAATTGAAACGACGCAAAGTGAAAATATGTGAAGGCGCAATCAAAAACAAAGATGTTGCCATATTTTAGGAAAAAAATTCAAAAAAAAAAAAATTAAAGACTCGAATCCAAAACAACGCAACTTCGAAAATCTAACGACGCACAGTGAAAATCATTAAAAATTAAGGAGCCACGCAACTTCGAAAAAAAAACAAAAACGAAACGACGTAAAGCGAGGTATTGGTGTATTCTATTTATATTTAAAAAATTGCGATATAATTCATATAATTATCATTTTTTGTATAACTATCTAATTATATTGAATTTATATACGTTTTTAGTTCATGGATATATATATATATATACGTTTTTAGAATGTCAATGCTATTTCAAGAAACCTTCTCAAACTCCCACACAAATTGATCTGCGAGATAATATTTCAAACTAATTAAAACTCTTCTTAGATGACATTTATCAAAAAAGGGTCTTTACAAACTTTATAAAATATTCATTAATTTCAAAGAAAATTTTAAAAATATTTTTAAAAGAGAGTTTAATCAATATATTTACTAATATTTGACTTATTTAGGGATTTTTTTTTTTACATTTTTAAAGGTCCCTGAACAATATAAATTAGCAAAATATAATTTTTGATCAATATTTCAACTAATTATAATATATATTTGGAAACGATACGTATATATTTAGGTCTAAAAGCCCATTTACTCGTTCGAACCCTATAATTAAAACGAATCTACACTCATGGACAAAACTAAAGGAAGTTATAAAGTCTTTGTTGTCGCCGTTCGTGTTTTTTTTTTTGACGTGACAACGTCTTAAATTAGGTTGCGGCTGGGAGTCACTTATGAAAAAGTGTAACGCCCGGTAACGTTACGATGAGTCACCGAACGAGAGTGCTGCGCGCGCAGCTGCGCGCGCAGCGCTAGAGAATTAGGCGCATTGAATCGGCGCATGCTTGTCTCTGTCTTTGTCTTTCTCGAACGTTCTTGGCGTTGGAAAAACAAGAAAGCGTCATAATACAAGTTCACACGTGTGGTTAAAGTATCGTCAGCTGTGTCTGTAGTGAAAATGTGGAGTGCTTAGATTCGTCATTTACAACAACTACAACAATAAAGGTAAATAATTGTACACTGATATTTCATTATCGTAAACTATGATTGATTGATTAATTGTTATATTGACACAAAAGTTGAGAAACTGAGTTTATAGGGTATGTCATACTATTGATAAATGTTGATAGTGTTAAGTAAATTATTAGTTTAAAATTAAATAATTAATTAATTATTATTTTTTACAAATTTTAAATAGTTTCAAATTTATTTAGCAAAAATTTGAACCTTGGATCTGAATAAATGTTTTGATTTTCGAATTGATTCTTTAAAATTACAAATATTAAGAAAAAGTGGCAGATATAAGAAAACTTTATTTAAACTGTGTTGAGCAAGAATTTTAACATCTAATTTAAGTAAATGTTTTAATTTTCAACTTCATCATTTACAATTACAAATTTAATTTAATTTCAAATTTATTTAGCAAAAATTTGAACCTTCGATCTGAATAAGTGTTTTGAATTTCAAATACCAACACGGCTGGTGGAGTGGCGATCTATCGTAAATTATCATCGACATCTACGGCGGAAGTGTTCCAAGTTGCGATTACAGACGTAACTCGTGTCATTAAAACCAAGGGTGACATATGCATGACTGAAGTTACTTGCTTCGCCGCTAATACTAGCTTCAAGTTTATACTCGGTGCTGTATATATTCATCCAGGAGCTAGTATGCAGGATATTGGAATGTTACTATGGCAAGGACTCGGTCCGTACATTCACAACAGCCAGTACGTGCCACCGTTCGTGCAAGTTGATTCTAGTATACCGATTCTTCTGTGTGGTGATTTTAACAAAAACGTAAAGCCTGACAACTCGTTTCTTAATTTCATGAAAAATACGTATAATCTTGATTGCGTATCAAACGTTTCTAAGCCAACTACGTTAAAAGGAACAACTATCGACTTGACTTTCGCAAGACACATTACAGCAGAAACACTTCCTTTCATTTCATATTTCTCCTATCATCGTCCTATCCTCAACAAAATCACTCAAATAGGAATTAGTTAAGTTTAAGTTTACATGTACAATGTTTTAGTAAACAAAATATATTTCTATAGTTAAAATTTGTGCAATTCTTATTTTCATTCAATTCCTTGTTCCTATTGTGCAATTTAAATATATTCATATCAATAAATATTCTACCGTTGTCACGTAAAATCTTCGCCCGTAAAACCGACTTTACAGGCAACCATTGTTTTTTTTGTTTATTTGAAGAAAACAGAAGAAAAATTTTGTTTATAATTAGTTACCTCGTGTCTCATCATAAAGGTCACTGTGTATCAAACATATTTCAGAATTTTTGTCTGATACCAGATATACATGCTAAAAGATACAACTTTCTCAAAGTTTGTCCATGAGTGTATATATAAACAAAAATTCGAATATTTTGTAGCAATTTATATATTTTAAATAGAAATTTAACTTATTTTAGATTTGATTTTTTTTTAATTTTCAAGAATCGATATTTTCTAAAAACAACGCCATTTTCTTCTCCCAGAAAACATAAGAAAACGAAACTTAGAAATATTCAAATTTTGTTAATAAAATATACGCGGTTACCTTTTCTTGACTAATCAAGTATGGGTATTTAGCCAATTCTGGAATAATTAAAAATCAACGAGAATAGTTGATATTTATTCCGATAGATGGCGCAAGCAATCATCATCTTTCAGTTGCAGGATAAGGAAATGTTTTTTTTTTTCTTAAAAAATAAGTTAAATTAAACATATGCTCCATTCTAATTTATAGACCAATATTTTAACTTTATTGAGAAGCACTTCATTTCAATATTTAAGCTGTCAAAAATAGATCATTTTCGAATCTCAAATTTTGGCTTCAGACTAAATTTAAGCTGTAAAATCATAATATATTTTATTAAAGAAATATACACTTACTATGTTTCAAATTTTAATACATATTTAAGTCTCAGAATGCAATATAAACTATCAAAATATATAATTGATTGCTACCTATGAGTATAGAAATATATACAGGTATAATATATACATATATACCTGTATATGATCTTTTAGGGAGGAAGGATACATACCTATGCCCTGAAAAAAATATCAAATGAAATAAAGTTTAATCAATAAATGAACATATAAAAAGTCGGTGGATGAGAGGGTAACACGCTCGATTCCCGACAATAAGTCGGTGGATGAGAGGGTAACACGCTCGATTCCCGACAGTCATGAACCGGGATTAAATCCCGCGTTAAAATTTGTTTAATATGTGATAACCTTCACATATTATTCATTGTTCAATTATCATGAACTAGGTTGCTCTTGCTGAGCGGTACCTATTGATGTGAATTTGAACCATAAATTAACAAATAGATTGTATTTTCCGAGAAGGATTACATGTCTGTATATTACACGCCTAGAGCAAATGTTAAAATAGAATAATTTCAAAACATATGATAAAATATGTTTTAATATAAACTGGACCACTGAAAAAATATATAAAATGTCAGAATATATATAATATTATCTTAATAATAAATATAATAAATTACTTAATATAAAACCCACTTATTCATTTATTTATTACCAGTTGCAAATAAGACACGCTATATCCGACCTGGATAATTGCGCGTGAAACTATTTACAATAAAACCCACTTTATTTTAGCTTCCAGAATAAGTATATAAACTGTCGAATTTTAAACAATATCAATGCTTGTATAAACAAATGCTTGATATTATAGCCCAGAAAAATACATATTAGGTCTTTGAAAAATAAATAAATTGCTAAAAAAATATCATATTTCATTTTACACAATATAATGCGGCTTATAATTGTAGAACAACATTTGAAAATTATCCCGCATGTGTTTCATATTAACGAAGAATCGAAATTTATTTCAAGGAGAAATAACGATTATTTCCTACCTTTGGGATGAAGTATGAAAGGATGTATTGAGAAGAGTAAGGACTAGTGAGGATAATAAATTGTATTTAGTTTATTATACTACTATATTCAAGTTTACAGAAAAAATATAAATTGTCATATTGTATTCAAATTTAATCTATGGATAAACAAATATATGATATTATCGTGAAACGTAACACCCAATGTAAAATAGAGTAAATATTGTTCTACTGTGGTAACACAAAAATAAGGGTTTTAATGAAAAAAATACACTTATTCCATGGTATACAACAAATATAAACTGTTTCTCTCTCTCTCTCTCTCAAAATATAATCAATTTTAATCTATGTATAAATAAATATTTGCTAAATTATGAAAGCGAACATTCTAGGCATCAGAAAAATATAAATGTTTAAGATAGATCACATTTATTGTATACAGTTAATATATATTATTGTTTCTTTTTTTATTTAGATTACTTTGTCTTGTATAATATGTTTATAACTGTTTCTGTTTAATAAAATGTAAATCGAAGCAATTATCCCTAGCCGGGATATCGCGTTTTATGTGTTTAAATAAATAAATAAATGTGTATACAGTTGAATTATATATATTTATAAAATACCCCATATTATTCAGGGTACAAAACAAATAAAACTCAAAACGTAATCAAATTTTATCTATGCACAAACAAATATATGATATTTTATGTAACCATGTATGATAGACCTCAAAGAAATATATACGCATTTCTAAAATAGATCATATTTTATTTTACTTGTAAATTTACTGCAAATAATCTATTCTGAATACACTGTATATTTTAAGCACCATAACAAATACTAACTATCTAAACTTAATCAAATTTAATCGAAGAAAACAAACAAATAGTATATGATATTATAGGGAATTTAAAATCCTCAGTATAATATATGAATATTTATAAAATAAATCAAATATTTATTTTACTTGTGAATTTATTCTAAATAATCTATGTTTAAAACACAGTATACTTTAAGCGCCATAACAAATATAAACTGTCAAAATATAATCAAATTTTATCGATAAACAAACCAATATATGATATTTTAGGGAAACGCTGCATGGTAGAGTCCACAGAGAAATATATGAATATTTATTGAATTTTATTTGTAAAATAAATCACACCTTTATTTTACTTGTACATTTACTCTAAATAATATATTTTTAAAACACAGTATATTTTATTTGCAAAAAAAACAAATATAAACTGTGAAGACCTAATAAATTTAATCTATGGATAAACAAATATTATATTTTCTGGGTACGCTACATCCTAAGCTCCAGAAAAAATATAAAGTGTCAAAATAGAATCAATTTTATATTTAATAAAATGTAGAGAGGCTCCCATTCTGATGGTGATTTGCTGGGATGGAGATCTAGAACCGCCTTGTTGCTATTCAACTTCTATTGCAGCTCGAATATTTCTTTTTAACGCCCTTTCAAGATGAACCAAGCCTAATCCGCAATCACTTTAACGTCGCAATCTAGTTTTATAGATATGGAAATATTCAATTTTTATCTTTTTTTTTATATATACCGCGTCACAACATGTATATTGTTATTTAAATAGCTTATACTAATTACTTTCATAGCAAATATATATTGATGAATTAAATTTATAAATTTAATTGCCATTTATCGTTAAAATTTTGCACAAATAAATTTACTGGAAATTTGTTTCTTTTAAATATTATCTATACAGACCTTACTGAAATGATAAGAGCTATTGATTGAGAAGGCTTTTCTCATCAGTAGTGAACCCTCTATCCTACTCAACCCTATATCCCAAACTAATCCAATACAATAGTAGAGTGGTCTAGAGATTAATTTGGTGAAACCGCTGAGAGGGTTCACTACTGATGAGCCAAACCCTCTCACTCAATAACTCATTTCATTGCAGTGAAGTCTGTAGAGATAATATTTGATGATATTTAAAAAAAAAACACACTGCCTGTAAATTTATTTGTGTAAAATTTTAACGAATTACTTTGTTGACCCTCTATTTAATTTTGTAATTGCGGTTGAAAATTAACATTTATTTTCTAGATCAGTATTAATTTATTCACTGTATTTTTTAGTCGACTTATTTGATGGGATAGTAATTATAAGAAGATATAGAATCCCTTCATTGTGCAATAAAAGGTTGTAAAAAGCAATTCGCCATATACACTCATAGACAAAACTTAGGAAGTTGTACCTTTAATAATTTATATAGGGATTGAGACAATAACTCTAAAAGATATTTGATAAACGGTGACCTGAATTGAAGACGCACGAGATAACCTAGTGTGAATAAAATCTGTCTTTTTACAAAAGAAACAGATGACCGGCTCATTATAGAATTTAAACTTCTTCAAGATTTGTAGATGAGTGTCTAATTACAAAAATATTATATTAAATATGTATATACTGTTATATATGTATAGTGTTTCCGCCTAATCTTGACACTATCAATTCTATGTATTCAATTAAGTGACGATAAATGAGGTAGATATGGGAACAAAAAAAAAAGACTTAGGCCTGGAAATCGAAGTTTAAAATCACTAAATGCAGTCTCTGCGGAAAGGTGTCACACCCAGAATAATTAATGTCCAGACTAAGTTAGAGAGTATTGAATCTGAGGTATTTTAACACAAAATGGCAGTTCTCACTGACACAGAGATGATGTCGGACTCTTTTTTAGCGCCAATATCGTCACAAGCGGTCACCAGCCAGGTGTTAATCTCTACTGTTCGAATAGCCGGACCCCCCTCTTTCTCTCATTTCACAAAAACACTAGTTCACACTCTCGTGGTCGTCAAATTCTGTATAGTCTTCCCCAACTTCAACATCCTTCAACAGTCTGTTGAAAAACGTTTTTGTCCGAAAGCTCTCGTCAAGCTTATATCTTTTTACGATGCACTAGCGCGCCATCTGTTATCAAATTTTGAAACTATTTTAGAGGCGTAATATTCTTTTTAAAATAAAACAATTTCTACTGCCCTTACTGCAATGGAAAAATTAATGGGAGGGCCTGGCTCATTAGTAATGAACCCTCCCAGCGGTTTCGCCAGTTTAATCTACCATACCGCTGTTATATTGCATTTTTGGAACTTCCTTTTATAGTGATACTGATGCTTGACTCTTCGAATGGGTATTTTAGATGAACTATGGATATAAGCTTTTAGGACAGCAGAATTACATACAATTATAAATATATAATATGCTTCGAGCAATCGCTCCTCCGCAATATTTTTAATAATGAGAGAGAAACTCGTAGACTTTAAATTTTAATCTTTTCTTGTCACAATAATAGGGGAGGATATTTTAATTTATATATATAATTCATAATGTTCTCTATATTTTGTATATATATAATGGCTAGATGGTAGCGCCACCGAAGAGCTTTGAACATTCTTTCTCATAAAATGGGTAGTTCGAAGAAAGGGAACGGATAGATGATGACAAAGAGTTAGGATAAAGGATCATATATAGAGAAGATAGATACCGTTGTAAGATAACATATTCACATTATGTGCTCGTCATTCCTGATTAATCTACACTACTAGTACCTCTATATCAAATATTTCTCGTTTACCTTCAGCAATCAATCAAATTTCTTAGTGGATATTGAGTTAATGGGTTCATATATTGCTTTGTTTTTCTAAGCTTAGAATGGTCCAAGTCTGGAATTAATTAGGTATTGATTGGTCTGAGAAGGTGTCTGGATTCTAATAGATGGGGTGATTAATGAACCCAAGGGAGGATGGTGTAATTTTGGAGCCATGTTCTCATCTTGGTTACAGCACTACGATTTCTCTCTCGACGCACGGATTCTACATTAAACTACTAGTTAGTTAACTAATCCCCCCTCTAGATGTGTTAGAGAACCAATGAAAGACTATTTTAACTAGATATTTGCCATTCCTTGATGCAATCTACATATATTCGTATCCAATATAAACCATATAACCTCTCTGAATAGATAGCATTTGTTAGATACCACTAGATAGATTTTATCGTAATATGAAACTGTGCGTACCAATTTCTAGATAGATTATAAACGAAAATGTGTGAAAATACATTCAAAGAGAAAACTTAATAAAGGTATACCTTTTAGTATGTATTTCGGGATTCAGAAAATAACTCTGAAAGATATTTGATACACGGTGACATATATTAAAGACAAACGTGATAACCAAGTGTGAACAAAATTTCTTACGTCTCTCTCGTTCAAAAAAACAAACAACAGATGACCTGCTTCCTTTCGTTTCTTTATTTATAGTAGGCTATCCAAAATTGTAGTATTTACCCCATAGTTGTAGGTTGAAATGTGAGGCTATGTCCCGCAGCTAGAAGACAGGTGTTGCAGTGCCGCGGGCCAAGATCGCTGGAGGGCCAGACTTGTACGTGGAAGCCGGTAGCGACATCAACCTCACCTGCACCATCTCCCAGAGTCCTGACATGCCCGCCTTCGTCTTCTGGTTCCACGACGACCGCATGATCAACTATGATGGCCGCAGGAGCATCTCGCTCAGCCGTCTCTCGCACGACCGCGTCCAGAGCTCGCTGCTGATCAGGGATGCTCAGCTCGCGTACTCCGGCAACTACACGTGCTCCTCTTCCAACGCCGAGCCCGTCACAGTCCTGGTACACGTGGTCAAAGGTCAGTTCCTCGGATATCTTTTCTACACTTCCTTATATTTGGTATTATACACTCTTTAGGGTCAATGGACGAGTTGTCGACACCGTGGGTTTTAGGGAAAATAGACGCTAAAACTGAGCGCCATCTATTGACCGTCTTCGCAATCTAGCGGATTCAGATCGGGAACATAGCAACGAGACCAGCGTCTATTTTTCCTGAAGAAGCAACCTTTATTTTTATAGATCAACTAGACGGGTGACCCGGGCTTCGCCCCGGGATTGACCCGTGTGCATATCTACCCGAGTGATATATATTTAGATAAGATTTTTTCAATATAATTGTTTGTTATTAGCATTATCTATTTGTTTGCATCAGCATAATTTAATCTAATCTTTGATAGAGGGCGCTGTTCGTGAGCTAAGTAGAATAATTTGAATATATAGTTTTAATAATTGATTTATATATATTTTTAAATAGCCTATCGTCTTCACCGTAATATTTTACCTATGTATGGAAATTTTGGTTTGAATTAGTGAACTACTGCGAATTTGTATACCGGACATACAAAAAAAACAAACATACAAACACACAAACATTGATTTATATATATATAGATTTCCTCCCAGAAAAATTCCCTCTATAAAAGGAATTAGTAAAACATTGGCTGCAGCTTACAGAAGTCATGATATAAATATATATTCAATGCTAAAATACCTAAATATTAAATAAATATAATCCATTTGTATTTGTTCGGGTCTCATTTGATGCTCTATTTGAAACCTAAAAATTAAAATGGGCACGCTTCAATCTGAAAAATGAAAGTAAATTTTAAAAAATATTTCGAAGGATTTCTTTCATTTCAAAGGATTAACGTATTGTTTGTGAAGATTAACAAAACTATATTGAATTGAAAATAGAGAACAATCCTCTTTCAGATATATATTTAAATTACTACTTTTATTTAATTATAGATCAATACATTTCCATTTCAATTTTACGTTTATATCAGAGAGATGAATTATTTCTTTATAAAAATATTACTTCAAATTCTTATGAATAACTGTTAAAAATAGAATTTATTTATATAACACTAAAATAATTTACTTTAAAAATTACCATGTGTAAACAATTAGCTGAGCGACGACCTCAACGAAGGACCTTTTATGGATTCAAAATGATCTTTGTGATGAAATAAAATATCTAATCAACTATCAGAAAGATTCAGGGTTTATATGAGTTCTCACTGGGAAAGTGTTATACTGTATCTTCCAAAAAATAACTTATAATAAAATTAACAAATATTATCTTTCAATATTTACTTCAATAGGTCAATTGGTAAATTACAAAAACAATAACAAGACACAGAACGAAACACTACAAAGGAATGACAAAACAACCAGATGGCACAAGAACCTACAGGACATGCAACAACTGTCGTGGGCTTGCACTAACACCTACCCACATATTCTAATGCCCAGCAATAGCTGCAGCCTTGCAGAAAATTGCCATGGACCCAGAGCAGAAGCTTCACACACCCAATATAGTGAACATTGCGACTGTTGTGATAGAAATGCATGGAGACATCTGAGACTCTTCATTGGACACGATAACAACAACAATTGATAAATTACATAACTATAAAGAAATCCTTGACTTAATAAAATATATATTGTGAAAATTCGAAACTATTATAGACGAATATGATTCTTTTTAAAATTAAACAACTTCTTCTGCCCTTACTGTAATAAAAAAATCAATGGAAGGACCTGGCTCTTCAGTGGTGAACCCTCTAAGCGGTTTCACCAGCTTAATCTACCAGTTTCGAATTTTAATAACATATGGCGCGCGAATGCATCATAATATATATTGTTAGCATACAGATTTCAGCAATGATCAGATGTAAAACATGAATATGCTCTATGGTGTTCTAATATTCGAATATCCTTCTTCAATAACATTTTTATCTATATTATATACTGGAAAATATATATTCACAACATAAATGAAGAATTCTTATTATGCACAATTACAAGAAAGTATTATAGAGTTAAAAATAGAAGAGATGAAACACAAAAAGACGATAAAATTACAATTTGAAAGTTAAAATAAGTTAATTACGATCCTATATCCAAACTTCATATATAATTAATGGCAAGCTTCAATGGACAAGGCTATAAACCTCCAAGCTATAGCCTTCTAGGCCTAATTGTTATAGCAAACTCTCGCTATAAAGTATAGCAATGGACCATCTCAAACTTTGCTCCCATTCGAAGGAAACCGTTACGGTCATCGCGCATGCGTTAACTTTTCTCTCCTAAATACGACATTACCTGTTATAAATAAGCGGAAAGAACAATATCTTCACATTTTATAATATTCAAATTTTATTAGTTCTCTATACACAATATTTCAAATTAATTTATTAAAAGGTAAATTCTTTTAATACATGTAAATCTGAAAATATTCAATACTTAGTTCAATTTTCTTGTCTCTTTTGTTTCCTCGGTAATAAACGCAAATACTTCAATATCACGCGCCTTTTCAGATAATATTATAAGTAATAATAATCATCAATATTGATATAATAAATGTATTAATATAATATAATAAGTAATATTTGAAGTATAATAAATCATAATTGATATAATAAAGAATCCTCTCTTTTAGTTATAATTCTTTAATTGAGATCAATCAATTCCAGTCATTTATTATTGCACAAAAGATACAAATTAGTCTCTTATGATAATCAAGCTTCAAAATCATAGAAGCTTAATTGACCGCCAACAGTTAAACCGGGCAGATGCAATGTCCACTAGGCTACCCTGGTTTAACTTGGTTCGATATCCATCCCTGGACACTTTTATATTTCCGTTTTCATTACTCTTCATAATTCATCCTTTCATACTTAATCTTTAAGTTTAGAAATAATCGTAATTTTTCCTTAAAATAAAATTTCGATTTTTCGTTCAAAAAGAAACACATGCGGGATAATTTTAAAATGTCGCTCTACAATCATAAACCGCATTATATTGTATTTATAAATAGTATTTCAATTCAAGAAAACAGAAAATTTATATTCGTTTTATTATTTATAGCTTGAGATAGATTCATTTTCATAGAGTATTTCTGTTATATTTGCTTCTCTCTTTCTCGTTTATATATTATCGCAAATCATTCTTATTTAAAATGTCTTTATATAAATATCACTCAATATAAATATAAATACTATATATTTTTAAAATATATTAAGTGAAAATAATCTAATTTTTTAAATCTCTCTCTCTCATTTAATCTACTTATGATTATTCGGTAAAATTTATAAAGGAGATTAGTTATGAATGTAAAATTGATACACAGATAGTATTGTAATAAGTATGAAACCTATATATAATATAATAATGTAAAGAGATAGAAGAATACTTTACAGGGTTATACTCCTTACAGGTTCAATTTAATTAAGTACTACACACACGGATGGAAGCTTCACCTCACGTAGTTCCCATAAAACCTTTCCTACCTCCTCTTTCTTGTTGTTGTTGAAATTTCTATCGACTAGGTGAACTCTCGAGTGAAAGGATATCTTCCCTATATATGAGAGAGAGTTGTATTTTTATTCATATTACATAACAATTAGATTTTGAAAATAGAGTTCATCTCATCCTTATTTATAACTTCATTTAAAAATAATTTAATTGTATAAAAATTATTTTCAAAATTTTGAATAATCAATTGTCACAGAATGTTAACACATTTACAGGATATAATAACCTATTAGTTAGAACAAAAAAACAACTTTTTAAAGCTTTATTAAAAATAAATTTGAATTTTCTTTTTGCATTTGAATGATTCGAATATTGAATTAATATATAAAATCCAATATATATAATTTTGAAAATAGAGCAATCCATTGATAAATCTTCAATTTAAAAGGCATATATTGGATCAAAATATCATTTATTTTACCAATATTTCAGTTGGCTGAACGCCAACCTTTATCAAGGTGTTATAACATTTTAAAGTGTTAAAGTGATAAAGGTTGGCGTTCAGCCACCTGAAATATTGGTAAAATAAATCATATTTTGATCCAATATATGTATTTCTAATTGAATATATATAATTAAAAGTTTAAAAGAATTATTTGGCCAAATATCAGGGAACAGGTTAAATCAATGTTTAGTTGATTTCTGTTCCACTAGATGGCGCTCTGCCATCTAAAAAGCATATGTGCTCCTGGTCAGGATTTGCCCTCATTATTTTATATCATCAATATATTAATTTATATAAATATAGACAATTTGTTTGTAAGAGAATGAAATATATATATAAATAAAATACATATTTTAATGTGAATATTTTTTAATATCTGATTTTTCTGATTTTTGAAAACTATTGTTTAATCAATTAAGAAGAATAATAAATATAATGCGTTATATTATAACATGGTTTACCTAAAAAATGTTGATAATTGAAAAGTTGAGAACTATGTATTACAACAAGCTATTTTTGAATATAACCAATTTGATGTGGTATTGAATATACATCTTCAATTTGAAACTTCATAATAAATGTGATGAATATCTTCATTTTGCATCAATAAGGGTTTTAAAGGTAACTGTGAATTTTGTTTCATTGATATACTTCTATTGTTTATCATAAAAATGTATTACTAATTTATTCCTTTATATTGATTGTTTAAAATAATTTATAATACAATATAATGTCTCTTATGATTGTAGAACGATATTTGAAAATTAACCCGCATGTGTTTCTTTTGAACGAAAAATTGAAATTCATTTTTTAGGAGAAATAACGATTATTTATAACCTTAGGAATGAAGTATGAAAGGATGAATTGTGAAGAGTGATGATGAACGGAAAAATAAAAGTGCCCAAGGATGGGAATCGAACCCACAGTGTTCCGCTTATCAGGCAAATGTCCAGGGTAGCATAGTGGACATGGCATTTGCCCGGTAAGCGGAACACTGTGGGTTCGATTCCCATCCTTGGACACATTTATTTTTCCGTTCATCATTACTCTTCACAATTCATCCTTTCATACTTCATCTGTAAGGTTATAAAATAATTTATAACAAGTAAATTTGAAAACAAATACACAATTTTCCATTTAACTATTTTTTTTTTGGTAAAATATTAGTTTTCAAATTACAAAATTCTAATAAGGAAACTAATAAATGAAAATAAATATTACAAAGAAACATTGTTTTCATAAAACTAATTGAAAATATTTCCTGATTATATTCTATACAACTAATAATATTTAAGAAATTCTATTTAAATCTTCTTCTTCTTTCTTATCTCAAAGCCATGATAATCATGGTGGGTAGTTAGCGACTGCTTTTACTGTAAGCGCACCACATGTCTACACATGTGAACAGCAGTTCGACTTTGCACTTACAAATGTGCCAGATCCCCGTTTGGTTACTTGCACTCGTTGGTGGGGTTGGACTTTTGTAAGAATCGGGGGCCATTGGAGCATTTTTTTTTCAACAGAAAAAAGTGTCCAATGCGGGAATTGAACCCGGGTCGTAAGGGTCGAAAACCAAACGGTTTAACCAGCCTTCCACTGACCCCCTTCTATTTAAATGATTAATAAGAATAAATTTATTATTACAAATGTTGATTGTATAATATATATTAAGATATATTTCATGATAATTATATATATAAGTGTATTTCCCAAATTTCCTAACTAGATTAAATCTAAATAATTTCATTAATCAATATGGGTTGTATAATTTCAATTAATCATAAAATTAGGCACATAAGTAAGTACACCAATATTTACCGAAGAGATCAATTTTGATTACAAATATTTCCTCAGTCAAGTTATTGATAACCACAAATTGACGTTACTGTTAATAATAACTATACTATTTCGATATTTAACATAGTCACATTCTCTTTTATATACAGGGTGATCCAAAAGTCCCGCACAACTTTAAAAATTAATAACTCCGCGAATATTTGCGCTAGAGCAATGCGGTAAACACCATTGTGTTCAGGATGCAATGGGAATTTTTATGGCAAATAATGAAAAATTCGAAATTGATTTTAGTTACAACTTTATTCGCTAGATGGCGCCCTACCAGAATCAGCGATTCAGCGGCCAAATTGTTTGATAAATTGAAAAATATAACTGAACGACACGCATTTTTACTTTTGAATACCAGGAAAGAACCCTAATAATATCAAATGATTAATTAATAAAACACCATTTCGCCAAAAGTTAGAAGAAATGGTTAACGATTTTTAAATACAATCTGAGATATGTAAAATAGGTATATGCAAATTAAAACATGTAGCAAAAAAAAAACCTGATATTTTAGATGCGGTTTGCTGGAATCCTCTCAGCTATTTATATTTCGAAAATAATAATTTTCTATTTTTTAAAATTCAACTCTCTCTCAGTATCGATTATATTTATCTTAATTCATTTGAAAAATATTTATCTATCTCTGATGATTTATTTTACTCTGGAATGCCGTTGTTGTTTTTGTCGTGTCCAATAAAGAGCCTCAGATTATTTTCGTTTGGCCAACAAAAAATGTCCAATTTATATACACATATATTCTTACATAATGAGACTTTAAAGAATGCAAATAATCTTCATCTATTTACATACACAACACATCTCCCCCCTTAATAATACTCCAGTCGGTCTAGGGGTTTCCTGGCTCTCTGAGGTCTAGGACTGCGGACGGGCACTTGCACAGCGGCAGCCTCCGGTTTAGGAGTGCAAGAGGGTACGTGCACAGAAGCAGTCTCCTCCTTGTTTCCTGATGTAACCTCTGGAACCTCCTCTTCACTTTTTTCTGACTTTCACCTACAGGCTTCTCTCCTGATGTTCGAGGAAGTATCAAATTTCTTTTCTCCACTTGTTTCTTTCTCACAGGTCGCAATTGATTGATATGCCTCTTATACACGACGCCCTCGTAACTTATAAGGTAGTAAAGGTAGCTCAATAATTCCAAAATGGTACATTTTTACCGTTTAGGTCCAGTTGCATAGTTGCGGAAATAAACCTCGAAACCTGTAGTAAACTGCTCCTGCCTTCTTACGGTCTCATGAAATACCTCTCGCGGATTTCTCATCTTGGTATTAAATTCGAGAATCTTGATCTTAAACTTCTCTACATTAGCAGTTCCAAGGGGGAATTCCTTTATTACAGTCTGGGAGAATGATCTATGAGCAAATAGGAAACTTTGTAGATTCGTCTCTAAATCATCCTTCCCATTATTCATTCTCGAAAGGTTTTTAAACTCTCTTACATATCTCTCAGCTAAACCATTTGTACTAGGATTATACGGACTGGTCTTAGTGTGCCGTATACCATTCATTTTGGTAAATTTCTCGAATTCACCGGAGACAAACTGTCTTCCGTTATCTGTAACAAAATATTAGGGCAATCCAATTCTGGCGAGAATTTCTCTAAGATGATTAATAATCGTTTTTCTGGTAATATCTTTGATTATAAAAATTTCTATCCACTTTGAGTATGCGTCCACGAGAACCAAAAACATTCTTCCCATGAACGGACCCGCTAGATCAAGATGAAGTCGATGCCACGGTTTTTCGGGCCAAGTCCATTCCGAGATGGTAGCCGGGGGCATGCTTGCCGATTCTTGGCATACTCTACATTTTCTAGTTAACTCTTTGTGGTTACTGTCTATGTCTGGCCACCAGAAAATACCGTCTGGCAATCATCTTCATTTTAACAATCCCCATGTGTATTTCATGCAAGTCATTTAAAATTAAAGATCTTAATTTTTGGGGAATTACCACTCTTTCACGCCATTGAAAACAATCAAACTCCAAACTTAATTCATCATTGATCTTATAATAAGGAGCTAGTGGGTTTTCCCTCAGTACCCTTGTGAATTTCCACACACAGTTGCCTTCTCTAACATTCCTTAATACTATAGACAGTATTTTATCTCGGGACGTCTCATATGCCACCTCCCTAAAAGAGAACGGTACCTCATTCAACTTCCTGAGAAGGTACCTGGTCTTCATCAAGAAACTCCCTGACACTCGATTCTAAAGGAAGACGTGACAATGCGTCAACATTGGAATTATCACTACCTTTTCGAAACTCCTCAGTATAAATAAATGCAGCTAATTTTAAGGACCATCTTTTAATTCTGGATGCTGCACATATGGGAATTGGTTTCTGAAGTGAAAATATATGAATTAAGGGTCGGTTGTCTGTGACTAATACGAATTTTCGTCCCAGTAAGTATTGTCTTGATTTCTCATCGCCATAAGTTATGCTCAACGCTTCCTTTTCTAGTTGAGAGTACCGTTTTTCCGCTTCAGTTAATGTTCTAGAAGCAAAAGCTATAGGGCATTCTTCCTTTCTATCATTTCTATGACTCAGAATTACGCCTAGTCTATAGTCCATTAATAATGATTTACATTTTTTAAATAACATTCGATATTTTTCGTCCAATTCCATCTACAATTTTTATTCAAAAGTTGATAGAATAGCGCTAAAATGTTTGCTATATTCTTTATGAATCTATAATAATAAATTAAGAGTCCTATGAAAGATCTCAATTGCGAAGCATTCTTTAGGTTCAGGCGCCTCTATCACTGCTTTAATTTTATTTTCTAAGGGATGCGGTCCATATTTATCCATTTTAAACCCTAAAAATTCCACCGATTTCTTTTTAAATTTACATTTATATCTGTTTAACTTTAAACCTTTTTCTAGCAATCATCTAAACACTAGATCCAACTTTTGTTCATGATCTTCAAAGTATTTTCCTGCAACCAAAATATCATCTATGTAGCAGGCCACACCTGGCAAATCAGAAAATAGGCCTTCCATAATCCTCTGAAATTTATTTGGTGCTACCGCTACGTCATATGGTAGTCTTTTAAAAGAAAACAACCTCTTTGTTGTGTTTATATCAACAACAGCTTTGGCTTCTTCCGCTAACATTACTAGAGTCGAAAGTACGGTGCTTGTAGATAATTTTGAAAAGATCTTATCGATCGATGGAATGGGATACCTATCTAATTCTATTGCTTTATTAGCTGTACATCTAAAATCACCACATATCCTTACACTACCATCCTTTTTTTGATGCCGGTACTATTGGAGCGGTCCAATATGCATGAACTCTAGGTTATAAAATGCAAGAATTCACTAAACTATCAATTTCATTCTCTACTTTGTTTTTTGGAGAGAAAGGTAAACTTCTGGCCTTACATAACACAGGAGTCACATCCTTTTTTAAATTAAAATTTATTCTAACGTCCTTTAGACAGCCCAAATCTTTGTTAAACAAATCTGCATACCTATCCATCAAATTTTAATATATTTAAATATATTTCTATTATATTCATTATTTAAAATTTTAATGCTAAACAATATAGAATAATCAAGTTTCAACTGTTTAAGCCATTCTCTTCCTAATAAAATTACCTGGATTTTTCATTTACAACTATTAATCGTAAATATTGGTTGGCTTCTTTTACAAAAACATTTCTTTGATCTATAATCTCTATTGATTTACCACAAAAGGATTTTAATCTTAAATTTGTTGGAAATAATCTTTTACCTTGCCAATAATTCTTATAAATATCTTTAGGTATTAACGTAACTGGACTTCCTGTATCTATTGTAAAGCACAAAGAATATTCATCTACTGTTAAATTTATTGTGGCATCAGTTTCGCCCTGTACAGAATATATAGAGTCCTCTTGTACAAATTTACATCCCCACATTCTTTTACTAGCTTTGCAGACCCTACTTAAATGACCCAGTTTATTACATTTTAAAACAAGTCTTTGTTCTATGAGGTAAAACAGATGCCACGTGTGAATGTCTTTCACCACATCTATAACACACTATTTTGCCTTTGCCACTTTGCCTGAAAGGCCTATACTGCGCCGTACTATTATTGTACTCGCCCTTTTTATCCTTTCAATTCACAGGGGATATCTTGGCCACTAATCTTTCTTGTAATTCTCTTGTATTTATCTCCGCCAATTCAAACGAGATCGCCACTGCAAAAACTTTATCCAGGGTGACATCGTCGTCCTCTTGTAGTAGCTTCTTTTGCAGGATTTCCGACTTGATTCCAGCCACAAAACGGTTTCGCATCATCGTTCCCAACATATCGACGAAATTACAATTTATTGCCAAATGTTTCAATTCTCTAAGATATTCCGAAATTGATTCTCCTTCCTGTTGAATTCTCTTTAAAAATCTGCATCGCTGTGGTATCACTTTCTTCTTTGGATCCAAATGCAGCTTAATTCTTTGAATGATAGTATCATAGGGTTGATCTTTCATTAGACCAGGAAGAAAATGTCGTTTCCCTGCTTCAAAGTTTCAGAATCTGGTAGCGAGGTAAAAATCAGCACTTTAATCTCCTTCTTCAGATTCCAAAAAGAAAGCCTCAAATTTTGTACAAAAAGATCGAAGTGTCCTCCACTGGGCTATAGCATCTAAAAGGTATTATTAACTTTGAACTTGTCATGCTGATCTTTTCTACTCCTTTGTTTTCTTGATTCAGATAGTTTAAAAGATGTAATCTTAACCCATTTTCTTATTTTTCCTCTCCATAATCCGAGAGTCAGATTTGTTTAAAAGATGGATTTGTTATACTTGCATAGACGCCGTTTTCCTCAGCTTTTTACTGGCTCTGTAGATCGCGCATCCTCGTCGCCACTTTTTTTTGTGTCGTAATTAGACGTACAAGAGCTCAAACTTGACCATGGCCAACAACAAATGTCCAAAATTATATATACATATATTTTTACCTAATGAGGCTTTAAATAATACAAATAATATTCATCTATTTACATAAACAACAGTTAATATATAGCGAGAAGAGTAGAGGACTGAGCACAGATCCCTGAGGTACACCAGCCCATGTTCTTCGGTCCTTGGAAAATGTTCCATTGACCCGAACCTTTATCCTTCTTCCCCTTAAGAAGTCTGCAATCCAGATTAAGGGTTTTCCTCTTACTCCGATGTTGTTCAGCCTTTCAAATAATTTCTACACTCGATCAAAAGCTGAGGTCATATCCAGGAATACGCCCGTTGTCTTCTTTGGCGGTTTTTCCTAGAAATCTATTATTGATTGACAGAAGTAGAACAGTTTATCAGTTGTACAGTGTCTGGATCTTTAGGCAGTTTGGTAGAAGTTTATTTTATTATTGTTAGTGAGCTAGACTATGAGCCTAGAGTGGATAATTCATTCTGTTATTTTACAAAGTATGCTGGTAAGAGCAATTGGCCGATAGTTCTTGCATTCCTTGGCATCTTTGTTTGGTTTCAGTATTGGCACTATAATTGGTATCTTCCAATTCTTTGGTAGTTTTTACCAGTTTGCCATGAAATGTTCAGTATTCATAGGAATTGATTTTTAGCTTCGTCTCCAAAGTGTTTAATCATTTGACCAAAGATCAGAGCATCTCCAGGTGACATCTTGGATTTAACTTTCCTATTGATGAATTTAGCTCATTCAGTGTGAAGTCTCTCGAGTAAATATCTTGTTGATGGTAATTTCTTGCTTGTTTAACTAACTTGTTTATATTATTTTTTAGAGTCCTGCCTTCATTCGTATAGCTGAGTCTGGAAGTGCTTGAAAGATATTCAGAAATTATGTCAGCCATCTGTTTGTTCATTCTAGCTGTTCATATCGGTTAGAGTATTGGAGGATTAGTGTTGGTTTTGAGTTTTATAACACTAATTATATTCCAGTGATGGCTTTCCTTTTTTGGATCCATTTTCTTCGCAGAATTCTGCCCATTTTTCTTGTTTGAATATCCACATTTCTTGTTCTATTTTGTGACTAATTTCAATGAGTTCCTTTATGATTTCTTCTGTTTTTTTTTGTTTTAAGAAGTTCATTTTTATTGTCTCTCTCTGCAATCATTGCCTCGATATTGTGGTCCTTCCAGTAAAGTATTCACAGGTCTTTACGTCTACCTCTACGATACTTTTGCAGCTTTGGATATGTTCAAAGAGAATTTTTCCAAGTTTTTGTCAATCGTTCGGTGATTTAATTCTTCGTTGCACAGTTCTTCAAGCTTTTCTGTAATTATTTTTCCAGTGTTCTTTTATTCTGTTGAAAATTCTCAATTTTGAATTTTAGGGTTGTTAAAATTGGTCTGTGGTCACTGATTGCACTTTTCAGAATTTTCCATTGTGTTGTGGGTGCGATGTTGTAATTTATCGCTGTGGTGTCTATTGCGGATTCTGTGCCCGTGGACTTGGATATATAGGTGTTCTTTTCGTTATTTAACGGCTTAAGGTCGAGGTCGGTTAGCATGTCCTCAACCTGCTGACCTTTGTTATCCTGGACAGGTGATCCCCAAGTTGGTCTTTCGGCGTTAAAATCACCAAGTATAATTGCGATATCCGAAGACGCTTCACTTAATGTCTCTATCAGGCCTGTATTGATGATAGTATTATCGTGGTGACAAACATTTATGATTGGAATTGTTTTATCTGTAAGATCGATTTCTATTGCCTGAGCTTCTGTCGTGCTTTCTCTAGGCTTACTCTGATTATAGGCGATTTCCTTAAATTTGATTTCTAGAGTTTTAATCGAAACGGCAAGTCCTCCTCCGAATTTTCCCGGTCTGTCCATTCGTAGTTTTGTATAATATTTGATATTGAATCTCAGATTCTGATTCAATTTTGTCTCCTGAGGACAATTAATATTGTGGCGAAGAAATATTTTAATATTTAATTTAATATTATTCAATGAAAATATATTCAACAGATTATAAAAATATATATTAATCTGTATTTGTGAAATCATCTCTAAAATATTTCTTTGCTTGCTTGCTTAAGATTCTCTAGCTGTATATAGTTTTGGGCTGACCTGTTAATAATTGTCGACTCGTCGCTGTGACGTCATCAATAAATACTTTTATATCTTAGGATATTTCAAGGCTTGATTTCTACGTTACAACTGGTGGAGAGACTGGACCGATACCCATTAAGAAATAAAAAAAAATTGATTCTGTTGAACCAGAAGAAACTTCTATGAATGTAAAGAAGGAAGGTACTCAGGTAAGCAACTACGTTGTTCAACATCTGCCAAGGAACCCTTCCATTTTCTCCGGGGAGGATGGTGAAGATCTCCAAAAATGGTTAAAAGGGTATGCACGTGTGGCAAGGTACAACCATTGGGACGAAACCCTTTGTCTTACTAAAGTTTATTTTTATCTGTCTGGAACTGCTCTCAAATGGTTTGAGAACAACGAAGAAAGCATACAGACTTGGAAGGAATACACATCTCACTTAGAGAATGTGTTCGGAAAAAGAGAAAATTCAAAATTGCAAGCGGAGAAGAAACTTAAAACACGGGCACAATTAAAAGGTGAAAGTACCGAATGTTACATCCAGGATGTCCTGTGCTTGTGCAAAGAGGTTGATCCTCAAATGAGCGAGGAAGATAAAATCTCCCACCTCATGAAGGGGATAGCTGAGGAGCTTTATCAAGCACTCCTACCGAGGGATGTACAGAGCACCGAGCAATTCATTACAGAATGTCGCCGTGTCGAAGCGCTCCGTTGTATGCGAGTTACCCCAACCAGGTACGAGCGCCTTCCAAATGTAGCGTCTCTCTGTGACCAGGATGACGGAGAAGATCTGTCATCTATGATTAGGCAAATTGTTCGTGAGGAGGTACAGCGGGCATTAGGCTCTCCTCGGGAGGAACCAAAAAATGCTACAATCGAAGAAATTGTAAAGGAGGAGATTGGAAGAACCCTGGCGCCAATCTCAAAGTCTAGGAAAAGACCCCCTCCGAAGGAAAAACCCCGACAGTTTTTAAATACAAGATATGAGGCCGAAACGATAAGACCGCACCCTGAACCTCGATACCCAAAACAAGGAGGAAGACGCGACACCAATGATTGGCGTACAACTGAGGGAAGGCCAATCTGTTTCTACTGCGGACGCCCAGGTCACGTCGTCCGCTATTGCCGTGACAGGAAGAGACACAATGAGGAAAGGAGAAATGACTATTTCCAAAGAAAGCAAGACGCAATGGTATCCTACAACTCTCGAGCTGAATCTCAGGACCGCAATGACGAATCATCGAGGGAAACCTTCACTCGCTACCGAAGCCCTACTTCATATCGCGGTCGAAACAGACAACATTTCTCACCTGCTAGAAGATCTAGCTGGACGCCCCGCCATTAAAACTAGATGATAGACCACATTGGAGGTGAGGCCGCAAAGTTATGAAATCCCCCCTTGCCGACCACAGTAGAAATTAGAAAAAGCTACCTTGACGTAAACATAGACCTACCAAGTTCTCATGAAGAAGATATCTCAACTGAAAGAAGACATCCACTGCAGTCACCTGAAAATATCCCTGGCCATAGTACTAGTTCTTAAGACTGACGACGTAAGCCTCCTGCTGAGCATCGGGTCGATGCTCTTTATAGGTGGAGGCTATGTGGCGAAGAAATATTTTAATATTTAATTTAATATTATTCAATGAAAATATATTCAACAGATTATAAAAATATATATTAATCTGTATTTGTGAAATCATCTTTAAAATATTTCTTTGCTTGCTTGCTTAAGATTCTCTAGCTGTATATAGTTTTGGGCTGACCTGTTAATAATTGTCGACTCGTCGCTGTGACGTCATCAATAAATACTTTTACATCTTAGGATATTTCAAGGCTTGATTTCTACGTTACAATATGTACATTGTTGTCACAGAGAAGACAAGTCAGCTCTTTATTTTCCTCTGGGTACCATTTATATTGAGTTGTAGTAGATTGAATTGTGTGTCCTCGTAGTAGATTTCTCATCATGAGCTCGAGCTGCAGCTCCTGACGCGGCGGTTACCCCGGACGCAGTAGCATTACTGGAGATATCAGTTTTGCTCTTCATTTGAAAATGGGTGCCGTTGCAAAGTTAGTCATCTTGGAAACGAACCAGAATTTGGTCAAATATTCCAAGGGTCCAGGGGGGACCGCAAGGAGTTGTGGTCGAACTTCTCCCCTTCCCCCTGGAATGCCGTCACTACAGGATAAAGCACTCTTGGTGAATTGTTTTAATTGTGATTCAGAATCTGCCAGTGAATCTTTACGAGCGTTTCGTTCCTTTAAAGATATTCGAAGCGGTAAAGGACCAATGAGTTGCTACTCTCTAAAGCGATTGATTAAATGTTTTGAGGAAACTGGATCTCTGGAAGCAAAACCTCGGAGTGGAAGACCATCGACATGCAAGTCAGTGGCTGTTACGGTTTTGCAGAATGCTGAAGCTATTGAAACGTTATTCACGTATGGAGAAGTAAGTGCTAGACAAGTTTCTCGACAAACGGGGATTTCGTATGGAACAGTTTGGAGAGAACACACATTTATAATTTTTCTATGAAAATATCCTAACAAAATTCAAAGTTTCCACGAGTTGAAAGTCAGCGATTTTGAGAAGCGTCAAGAATTCGCTGCATGGGTTTTCCGGCAAATTGATATTGATGAAAACTGGCTGTCAAATGTTCTAAGAACAGATGATGCTCACTTTTATCTAAAGGGAGAATTTAACATTCAAAACTGCCTCATTTTGGCAACAGAAAACCCTAGGATTTTTACAGAAATACCACTTCATCAGCACAGAGTTACAGTTTTGTGTGAGTTCACTTCTTCTTTTATTATTGGGCCATTTTTCTTTGAAAAAATCAATGGAAGAACTTTTAAAACCGTTTTTGTAACTGGTGAACATTATGTTCAACTTTTGAGAGAAAAGGTTATTCGCATATTGCAGGACAGACAAGTACTAAGCGAAATAACATTCTTGCAAGATGGAGAACCTCCTCATATCTCCAGCGGTGCCAAACAATTGCTGAAGGAAACGTTCGGTGGAATTCGTTGATAAGTCGCCACTTTAATATACCAGTGGCCCCCAATATCACCGACTTGACGCCTTACAATTTCGGTTATGGGGGTACATTAAGTCGCGTTTTTATCGATGCCGGCCTACCACATTGGCCATGTTGAAGGCTTCTATCAGATGGCACGTTTTATAAATTTCAACTATTTAATTGTGACCATTCTGTCATCTATCGTCTGCAGGCGGTGTTTGAGAATGATGGGCGCCACATTGAGCAAGGATTGTGACCTAATACAAGAGAGAAGGCAGTTACCTCATGTGTTATATTTTGCAGCTCTTTGTTTTGGGTTATGGGAATAATAAATGCTGTCCTCACATCTTGACTCTTTTTTTTCTGTAAACGGTTATTTTTATGTTTGTCATTTGCCCACATTTTATATTATGTCGTGCAGGCCAAACTGTTATAACTTCTCGAATAACACTGGTATACACAATTTTACCCCTTATGTTTAGTTTATCGCTTTTCGCTCATTAGAAAATTAGCATAAGGAATAATCTCTGTACCCCCCCCCCCCCCCCCCCCCAACTTTAGATGTTTTGCGCAAAAAATAATACAAAATGATTTTACTACCACGTTTTTCAACGCAAAAGGTCGATTTAAAAATGATTTTTTTTGAGGGGATACATTTTCAAAATTATTTACAGTATAATAAACAATGATAACATTTGACAAACCCATATTTGGAATAAAGTACGACAAATATATTTTGTCACTCCTTCTATATTTCATTTTTGGATCATGACAAATATCCAGTTAGTCAAGTGTCGACAATTAGTCAAGAAACTATACATTCCTTATAGCACGAAATCCTATTAGTAGTGCCATCATAATTTTTGGTACTATATAAACATTTCAAAAATCGTGTATTGATATCAGTAGTTATTTTCAAACATTCAATTTATTTCACAAAACTCCATCTAAAATATATATTTTTTTGCTACATGTTTTAATTTGCATATACCTATTTTACATATCTCAGATTGTATTTAAAAATCGTCAACCAATTCTTCTAACATTTTGCGAAATAGTGTTTTATTAATTTATCATTTGATATTATTAGGGTTCTTTCCTGGAATTCAAAAAGGAAAAATACGTGTTGTTCAGTTATATATTTCAATTTATCAAACAATTTGGCCGCCGAATCTCTGATTCTGGTAGAGCGCCATCTCTAGCGAATAAAGTTGTAACTAAAATCAATTTCGAAATTTTCATTATTTGCCATAAAAAAATCCCATTGCATTCTGAACACAATGGTGTTTACCGCATTGCTCTAGCGCAGATATTCGCGGAGTTATTAATTTTTAAAGTTGTGCGGGACTTTTGGATCACCCTGTATATTACTCCTTTGTCTGGGGTCTATAACATTCCCTATATTATATAAATCATTATATTAGATGATAAAAAGCATATATTGGATTTATAATACAATATAATATAATGCGGCCCATGATTGTAAAACGACATTTGAAATGCTATCCCGCATGTGTTTCTTTTCAACGAAAGATCAAAATTTATTTAAAGGAGAAATAACGATTATTTCTAACCTTTTGGATGAGGTATTCCGTTTATCATTACTCTTCACAATTCACCCTTTCATACCTCATCCAAAAGGTTAGAAATAATCGTTATTTCTCCTTGAAATAAAATTCAGATTTTTCGTTGAAAAGAAACACATGCGGGATAGTATTTCAAATGTCGTTTTACATATATTGTATTTAATAAAATATTTATTCGCCAATATTTCTGTTAGCTGAACGCCAAACCTTTATCAAGGTATTACATTTTTCGTATACTTAGGTTTGCAGAAATGTAATGCCTTGATAAAGATTTGGCGTTCAGCCAACCGAAATATTAGCAAAATAAATATTTTATTAAATCCAATATATGCCTTTAATCATCTAATGAATTAAATATAGATTGCTCTATTATATAAATCATTATATATATTATAATTTCGTATTGTGATGTGTGTTGTGTGTATATATCTGTAAAAGGGAAATCTTTCCCTTTAGACTAAAAAGATTAAAATAAAGTTTATAACGATTATTTGGTTTTACAAGTTTCTTTATCAAAATGTATCGTTATTTTGAAACACGTACTCGAAGTTACCTTCATTCAACTTTAACAATGATACGCTATTTGAATATAGAGTAAACAAATTATTATTTAAACTATAAAATACTGAATATATTTCCCACCTCAAAATACACTCATGGACAAAATTTGAGAAAAGTGGAAAGTATTTTATATCGCCGGTCTCCCGTTTCTATTATATATGTGAAAAAATAAATTGTTAAAAATAGTTATTATAGATTTTACCGATACATGGCAATTGAATTATATAAGCATAATCGAAATCCCTTACGCAATATGTATCTTTATTACAATTGTATTTATAAATTGGTAACATTTACAATGCCGCTATGTGCTGTAGATGAATTTGTATCCATTGTTAGGTATAAATGTATATGTATATAGTACAACACACACTAGTCATTTACATTTCTTAAAATAATTAATGGTCAGATTTTATAATAGAGTCAATCATTTACAAAGTCTATTTGAAATGGTCACAAGACTGTATCTGATCTCTGTTCCACAAATGGCCAGCAGTTCCTTCTATCCTTGCTCAGGATATGGAAATTCATATCTGAATTTGGTCCTCTCAGCATTCTGTATAGCTTTACATTCTACAGAATTCATCTGAAACAGAGCTTACCACATATGCATATTCAAATTTTGAAGGAAAATTGAAATAAGTTGTGAAAAGGTTACCTCTTCCTTCAAGGTTGTGTAGAAACAACGCATTTTGTTTATAATATTTTCAAAAATCACACAGAATAAGTTCGATATAGTTTTCATTTACAATATTAATCAAAATATCAATATTAATTAAGTATAAATTTGGTCAGAAAAATTAGGAAAAATATATTTATCACACACACCTATATATTTTAAAATAAAAAGACATATATTGAATCAAAATAATATTTATTTTACCAATATTTCAGTTGGCTGAACGCCAACCTTTATCAAAGTAGTATTATAATACCTTGATAAAGGTTGGCGTTCAGCCAACTGAAATATTGGTAAAATATATATTCCTTTTTATTCAAAGATTCATTTTTGGATTGCTCTATTTTCAAAACATATATATATAAATATATATGTACATCCCATATATAAAAATATTCTAGAATTTAATCATATAATACAAATTTCAAATATTATTTTTAGAAATATTAAGGTGTGTTTATATAAAGGAAAGTGTTTCTAATATATTTTTTATTATAATTTAAATGAAAAAATAACCTTTAGCGAAACAAAGAAAAATTAACCGGATGTGACAAAATGTTGGGTCACCTAGAAAAATGATGTAGCAAAATCCAAAATAATTGTTTTTTGGGAGTTTTCTAAAGTTTTAAGCAATGAATAAAATATGAAAGAAAACACATTTATCAAAGAAAAAAAGATGTATGTCACAAAATTCCACTTTTATAATGTGTCGGCGTATTTTAAAAACTGTGGGAATTTTATCATATTTCGTGGAAGTAAAATATTTGCCATTTTAGATTTAATTTTAAAGAAGGTGATTCTATCTTTTTAATTTTCTGTTATGTGCGTAAAAATTTATATTTTATAAAGTTTAAAACTTTTATATAAATCAGTATTTTGAATATACTTTTATAAATAAGGTTTAAGAACTGATCAGTACGAAAGAATTATATAAAAAAAGGTTATACAAGAATCTTAGCACTAGAAGCATTGTTTATTTTATTGAAAAAAGGTCTTCATATTTTCAATTTTTAATTGTTAATTATTTTGTTATTTTTATAATATTTCTAATTTCATTTAAATATCATATATTAATATTGCAATCATTAGCTTCAATAATACCTTAATATGAAATATTAATTCCTCCTCATCTTGTGCTTAGGGTATAGAATATCATACCAGAATTTGGTCTTCTCGTAATTCTGTGCAGCTTTACATTTTAAACAGACTTCGTCTGCACCAGAGCTTACCACATATGCATATTGAAATTTTGAAGTAAAATAGAAGTGATTTGTAAAAAGGGCTGCCTCTTTCTACAATATTGTGAAGAAAAAATGATTTCATAGCTAACTATATTTGTATGTGAAAAAATAATGTTTTTCCTCTTTTATAAATGCATTGATACAATGCATTTTTATAAGTCCAGTATACACTTGAAGTTAAAATATAACATATTCACATTATATACATTAGCTTCCATAATACCTTAATATGAAATATTATTCATAGAACTATATTTGTATGTGAAAGTTTGATGCTTCTCCTCTTTTATATATGCATTGAAACGATATATTTATCACTCCAGTATACTGAATAACCATATCAGGGAAAAGCGGTTAAAACTTGGGATTTTTGATGGTGTTTTCTGGGGATGAGTAGAAATCATCAAAGGAGATTTAACATCCAAAATGATTGGGTGAAGTAGCATGCGTCTTCTTTTGTAATTACGACTGGGAGCATTACTCAGTAGCAGGCCGACTTTATATATGCATTGAAACGATATATTTATCACTCCAGTATACACTTGAAGTTGAAATATCACAAATTCACGTTATATACATTAGCTTCCATAATACCTTAATATGAAATATTGTTCATAGCTAATTATATTTGTATGTGAAAGAATGATGCTTCTCGTTCTTTGTATATGCATTGATACAATGGAATTTTATCACTCCAGTATACACCTGAATATGAAATATCACATATTCACATTGTATACATTAGCTTCCATAATACCTTAATATGAAATATTATTCCTAGCTAACTATATCTGTATGTGAAAGATTGATGCTTCTCGTTCTTTATATATGCATTGATACAATGCATTTTTATCACTCCAGTATACACTTGAAGTTGAAATATCACAAATTCACATAATTTACATTATCTTCCATAATACCTTAATATGAAATATTATTCATAGCTAACTATATTTGTATGTAAAAGAATGATGTTTCTCCTATTTTATATATGCATTGATACAATGCATTCTTATCACTCCAATATACACTTGAAGTTGAAATATCACAAATTCACATTGTATACATTAGCTTTCATAATTTTTTAATATGAAATATTATTCCTAGCTAACTTTATCTGTATGTGAAAGATTGATGCTTCTCGTTCTTTATATATGCATTGATACAATGCATTTTTATCACTCCAGTATACACTTGAAGTTGAAATATCACATATTCACATTGTATACATTAGCTTCCATAATACCTTAATATGAAATATTGTTCATAGCTAACTATATTTGTATGTAAAAGAATGATGTTTCTCCTATTTTATATATGCATTGATACAATGCATTTTTATCACTCCAATATACACTTGAAGTTGAAATATCACAAATTCACATTGTATACATTAGCTTTCATAATTCTTTAATATGAAATATTGTTCATAGCTAACTATATTTGTATGTGAAAGATTGATGCTTCTCCTCTCTTATATATGCATTGAAACGATATATTTATCATTCCAGTTTACACTTGAAGTTGAAATATCACATATTCACATTGTAAACATTAGCTTCCATAATACCCTAATATGAAATATTATTCATAGAACTATATTTGTATGTGAAAGAGAATAATGTTTCTCCTTTTTATATATGCATTGATACAATGCATTTTTATCACTCCAATATACACTTGAAGTTGAAATATCACAAATTCACATTGTATACATTAGCTTTCATAATTCTTTAATATGAAATATTATTCCTAGCTAACTTTATCTGTATGTGAAAAAATGACGTTACTCCTATTTTATATATGCATTGATACAATGCATTTTTATCACTCCAATATACACTTGAAGTTGAAATATCACAAATTCACATTGTATACATTAGCTTTCATAATTCTTTAATATGAAATATTATTCCTAGCTAACTTTATCTGTATGTGAAAAAATGACGTTACTCCTATTTTATATATGCTTTGATACAATGGATTTTTATCACTCCAGTATACACTTGAAGTTGATGATCAGGAATAAGCCAAACATCAGTTTCTGGCATATTCAGACAAAGAACAACCTGTATACTCGTGCTATAACTTCGGGCTATAGACTACATTTAGTATTTTCTTTATCACCCCTTGTAGGTTTCTTACTTACAAAATGCATTCATCTAATGCATGTTTAAAGGTATAGGTGTCTTTTTTAATATATGAATATAATCCTTCCTCATCCATATTGTAATATTTTATTATATGTGTGTTGTGTGTAGGTTGTTTTGAAAAGGTAAAAAATGTATAAATACAAATATTATACAAAATAATACGACTTATGATTGTAGAACGACTTTGACAAATTTAGCGCAAATGTTCTCATTACTGGACACTCCATTTTCCGTTTATCATTACTCTTCACAATTCATTCTTTCATACTACATCCCTAAAAATAGAAATAGTCGTTATTTCTTCTTAAAATAAATTAGGATTTTTCGTTCGAAAGAAACATTTGCGGTAAGATTGTCAAAGTCTTTCTACATATATATTAATTAAAAGGCATATTTTGGATCTGAAATAAAACAAACATTTTATTTAATATAAAATGCCAATATTTCATATATCATTTAATATATATATATATCATTGATATAGGTGTAACCAAGCCGGGTTTTATGAAATTAATAATAATTACGATAATCCTTAAATTAAGAAAAGTATGCAAATATTTGGATTCGAGCATTTAATACCCGAATTTTGACTGCCGTCAATTGAGATCGCTGTAGATAAAATCAACGCTATCAACAGTAAACAAGTTTTTCTAAAAATAATTTATTAAAATTTAATAATATTTAATATTGAATTAATTTTTTTCTAAATATATCATCATCATATATAGTAAAATTCTATATTTTAAAATTGTAAAAAAAAATCTATTTTTCTGGTGTTTAACAAAGGAAGAACAATAAGAAAGAAAACAAACAATGTTCACCCGGTCAAACTAAAGAAACAAAAGATACCAGTTTAATCCTTTAGAAAATCCTTGGATTACTTTACAATTAACTCAAACATATTTTTCTATTCTAGTATAGATATTTCTGAACGAAATAGAAAGGAGTTTTCTTGAGTTGAAACCTCTTATTAAACGCAAAATATCATAGAGTTTTAATTTAGCTTCAACAAAAATATTGTTTTCTTTAAAAAATATAAAGGTCAATAGTAAAAGAAAAAAAATCTGTCTTTGAGTATGATCGATAAAAAAATCAATTATCTTTTTTATTACGGAAGTGCAATATATCAAGTATATATCATGATAGATAATGGAACATAAAATAAATAATCCTTTGGGATTTACCCCTAGAATAAATAATAACAATACTATATATCTGAACGTATAAATACTTTTATGAAAATTCCTATTTTTCCTATAGAGACATATATACGTATATTACAATGAGTATGTATTTTTAATATACTAGACTAATCGCCTTCTAGTTCTTCTTAATTATTGCTTTATAAGCCTACCTCGATTTTATGTGAAAACAAATTGAAATAGAATCAACGATAATAAGATAAGGTGTGAAGGGATAATATTTGGTATATGAAAAGAAACACATTGCCAAAAATAATTATTACAAATTTTAACGATTTATAGAAAATATATATAAATTTTAAAAAGATAATAACCATACTGAATATGTCAAATATATTTTAGATTATTATATTATATATAGTAAAATACAAATTTATTGAGTTATTTGAATGTTTAAAGTACTAATATAATTTTTATAAATATTATAACGAACTCAGAGGTAATAAATTCAATTGTTTGAACGGTATATAAGTCTATTAAACTTTATCTTATTCTAGTTCATGTGCGTGAATTTAATTTAATATTTATTAATAAAATGTATGTCCAAATTACATATTTTTATTGTTCTCGCTTAATTATTGAAGTTAATGAATATAAAATATAAACGAAGATCAAATGATCAAACTATATCATTGTTAATGATAAGTCATAATTTGGATTATAGAATATGAACACAAGGTGATAAAATTATTTATTTGAATTTAGTCTTATTGTGTTAATCATTGTTAATTAAAATCGAATTATTCATTCAGTTTTGTGAAGTGTAAAATCAAACAATAGATAAATACTCTAAGTATATAAAATACTGGAATAAGGTTGACGTATAGAGACATCAAGAGTATGTAGACCAAATCCCAAGCTACGGTGGATAATCCCATTAACCCGTGTAGATCCTCAGGTTAGATTATTCAGCTCCTCTACTGAGGTACAAATTAAACACGGGCCGTAGCGTCTACTGTAATTAGAACAGATAATGAAGGAGCGTTTGAGGAGATTGGTGGACAGGGATTCTTGTTACCACCCCGCATAAATATTTGACCGCACTGGTTGTCTTAATCAACACGCGACGTCGACCTAGTTATCCTAACCATCCAGGTTGTGTGTGTACTTTACCTCCTTTATAACTATTCAAATTACATCGATTGATACTATATAATCATGGACAAAATTAAAGGAAGTTGTAATTTTTAGCATGTATATCTGGATTCAGATAATAACATGATATTTAATACACTAATCTCTATTGAAGACATATGAGACAATAAAGTGTGAAAATATTTACTCTGTTTCCTCAAAAACAAAGCAGATTACCGATGACAATACAATATGTAACTTTCTTATGTTTTGTCCATGGGTGTAATTCCCTAACACGAAGGGTTTACGCCTGTAGTCGGAGCTACACCTTATAACACCATTTGATTTCTCGGCCTCTGGTAACAGCAGCATGCTCGTACACCAGGAGACCTCCTGTTGGTCCCTCGAGATCATATTCAAGAACAGGCTTCTGTGGGCAGGCAAACCACAAGCTTCTCAAGATATATTCGTCTAAGCCTGGTTGTTGTTATGTTCTGCCTGTCTAGACTTCGTCGAACCAATCCTACGCTCCAATAAGTCCCCATCCTCCCTTTTTGTCCATGTATTTATATATAACCAGTTCATCCTAATAATTCTGACAAATCAAGGTATTCTTAGATATGAGATAAACATGTTAGTCCGGCTAGAGGACTAGAAAAGGTGATCTTACTACTTTGTAAATCCCTTGTTTTGCATGATGAGCTTAGCAAAGAAGTTTATAATGTGCAGGCCACAGTGTTTTAACCACTATATAGCAATTTTAATAATATTCTTATTTCCAGTTAGTAAGGTTTTATATAATTGTGTGTAGTTAGTGTCCGTTTTTCTCGTTTATCGGTTCTAACTCTTTTCACTTCTCCTAAATAAATCAATCCGCGTTCAAATATTTTATTGAATCAATAGCAACATAAAGAGAACTGGGAGACACTTTATTATATATATTTGTTCAATTACCGTATATTAATATAAATGAAGTAATTATTTAAAAAAAATAATGTTAAAAAAACTTTTAATTTATATAATATCAAACATATAATCATATCAAATAATGGAGACATCTATCACGCATTTTTTATAAAATGAAATCATTAAATTATTAGAGTTTTTTAAAATTAAAATCTAAATATAGAAAATATAATATTTAATAAATTGTTAAAATTATTAACATGATGTATCAGCCTGTTTTTGACCGATATGTCCTCACTTCTTTTTTCTAGATTCAATTCATTTTGTCTCCTCTCTAATTGTAAATACGCTGCTGTATCACCTCATAAGCATAAATAAATAAAGCCTGTTTTAAGAAATTCAAACAATTTTGAAACGCGTATGTTCTTTCAATAAAACATTTTTCTAATTTGCTTTTACTGCAATCATTATATAGTGTTTCTAAATAAATAAAATAATATTAATCATTTTATCGTTATTTTGTCTATACTTTTAACAATTATACGCCTATTCCAGATTCTAAATATGTATTTGAATTAAAACTATATGTATATAGGTGTTTAGATAAATTCCATTCATGATAAAGATATGAGAGGCTATACAAGCCAATAATGACTTATATCTAACGCTGTATCATCAATCATTTGACCACACCGAGCTATTAGTCAAGGCTACAATAGGTGAAAAGATGCCTAGCTCCCCCCTTCTATATAATATATTGGTTACAATAGGTATTATCTCTTCAGTAACAATTCTACCAGGTATCCGATAGCTCTTGTCGATTAAGATATTTCTTGGAAAAATAAGAACATATTCACAATATAATCTTATATATCTCTTGTTTGTATACAGTTTTCTCTGTCCTCGTTAAGGTTTAGGAATTTGCCCTTAGAATGTTTAAACTCTTGCATATAATCATATTTTTACTCCTTTAATATTAATGATAAATGAATATTCGAAACTAGTATAGTGGCGCATGATTCTTTTTTAAAATAAACAATTTCTACTGTCTTTATTGCAATGATAAAATGATAATTTAACAAATTTTGTTGGAAATATTTGATGGAAATTTTTAATTTTTCTTTTTTTTTGTTAATATCCTGTGACTATTCTTTACGGTCGTAAAAATTATAAATATGCATAAACAACGGTAGAAATATATGTCAGTGCAAGTGTCCCTAGAGAGATATAGCGTTTTAAAAATACTGAAATAAAATAAAATATAAGGATATATATAAAGAGTTTAATTGCTATTTATTCCAATAGTTGACAGTTGGTGAATAACAATATTCAGTTGTACAATCAGAATGCGTTTATTTCTTTGATTGGTTATATTTTTCCAGGTATAAGTTTTCTTCTAACAATATAACTTTCAAAATGGAAAAAAAACTTTCTACAATAAATTCTTCTGAAATATTATATATGTTATACATAAATTTAATAAATATATTGAGACTATCCCTTTGTTATATAATATATAATTATTTTATTATATATATTCATACAATCGCCAACGACTAAACTATATTATGAATGAGAAATTTAATTATTGTTAAATTAGAAAATAAATGAATATCAGCCATATATAGGTACCTTTTAAAAATATATGTATACTTAATTCTGCTAGCACTTTATATTGATATATATTGCCACGTTTTTATTTTTAAAACGCTAATTTTAGTTTAGTAAAACTTTATTTTTAAAGTTTATTATTTTAAAAGTGAAATGTTTGTTAATGAAATAGACATTTTGCCTAAACTCATTTAATGCTGCTTTCTTTTACAAGCCATTTGTTTATGTATATTTTTACATATCGTTTTTATTGAGTTTTTACTAATTTTGCATGTACATCATTGACTTTTAATGAATGGAAAATAAAAATGAAAATAAACACATGAAAAATTAAAATAACATTTTAAAGGAAATTATGTACAATTAAAAATTGTTTTTGTAACGTCTCAATATACATACTATAGGTAGTTAAATAACGATACTAAAATGTTAAAGTAGCATGTGATTGCCTCAATGAAAATATGGGATATATAACAAAATATACTATAGAATTTATATGTACACACAATAAGCGTATTTTGGGATCCCATAAGATTAAAATATAATATAATTTATAACGTAATATAAGCCAATTAAACTTTAACGAGAAGCAAATTTTATTTTTAAAAAGAACACTATTCGAGTTTCAAAAAAATAACTTTTTTCTCCCAAAATAAGATTATATTTTATATTTAATTAGGGGAAAAAGAAGAAAAATGGATAAGATTTTACCCGGTCTTATTGCCGTATTTAAGTAAATGACCAATTAAATTTCTATCGAAGGTAATTTGAAACTCGCTCTTTGATAGCTAGATCTCTAATGAAAGTCTGGGGGGATCAAATTGTCTGTGGTAAATTACACTCATCTGGAGAGGGCACATATCTATTGTTGATATTAATTTATTTAATGGATACCATTTAGTTTGCTTTTGTTACAAATATTTAAACTTTTTAGCATTATTCATATAATATTTTATTTTTTCTTTCAGTCAAATTATCATTATAAATATATACAGTTAAACCTGTCTATAGCGCCCCCTATAAATAGAGCCTTTCTCTCTATAGCG
Organism: Cordylochernes scorpioides; assembly: GCA_030710605.1. Taxonomy (NCBI): domain Eukaryota; kingdom Metazoa; phylum Arthropoda; class Arachnida; order Pseudoscorpiones; family Chernetidae; genus Cordylochernes; species Cordylochernes scorpioides. The sequence continues at coordinate 21,260,749 of CP092881.1, read as the reverse complement.
CCCGATTTTAAATACGTAGTACGATGCGTTACATTAAAAGTGACCTGTAAATAGCACCCTCTCTCTACCAGGTCTATTAGTATGAAACGCGAAAATGGGCGCCAGAGGCCGCTGTGCAAATTTATTTGAGCCGACGGCAGCGCTGTTGTAGGCGTTTTGTTCTTTGACTCACGTGGCATCAGCATGCGTGCAGTTTTAGAAAAATTCAAATCGTGAAAAATTTCTGGAGCCTGTGGAAAATGGCGATTTCCGAGCCAAAAAGTGCCCATTTGCGGGAAGTTTTGTTGTTCGCCTTCAACTGGAAGAAAAGTGCCACTGAAGCCCACCGAATGCTCGAGGAAGTTCACAGCGACCACGCTCTGAGCAAATCGCAGTGTTACAGGTGGTTTAAAAAATTCCAAAGTGGTGATTTTGAACTTGATAATGAACCACATGTAAAACCGCCCCAAAAGTTCGAGGAAGCTGAACTGCAAGCTTTGTTGGATGAGGACAGTACCCAAATGCAGGAGAAACTCGAAAAACAGCTCCAGGTGTCACAAGGTGCTGTTTCTTTACGTTTAAACAGCCTCGGAATGACCCAAAAGCTTTCCAGATGGGTCCCCTACAAGTTGAGCGAAAGGCAGCAATAACGGCGTCTGGTAACCTGCGAAGGGCTGCTCGCCAGGCATGAAAAGAAGTCATTTTTGCACCGAATCGTAACTTCTGATGAGAAATGGATCCACTTCAGCAATCCTACGCGCCAAAAGTCGTAGGGCCTGCCCGGCCAATTTCCAAAACAGACGCCTAGGCCCAATCGCTTCGGAAAAAAGGCAATGCTTTGCATATGGTGGAACCGTACCGGCGAAGTATATTTCGAGCTCCTGAAACCTGGCAAAATGGTCAATGCTAGTCGCTACGAACAACAAATGCACAGTTTGAGATAGGCGTTGAATGAAAAAAGACCGGAATGGCGTGAAAAGCACAACAACCTGATACTGCAGCATGCCAACGCTCCATCCCACAACGCTACGGTGGACAAAAACACCATAAAAGACTTGGGCTGGGAACTCTTACCCCACCCGCCGTACTCACCAGACTTAGCGCCGTCGAACTACCACCTTTTCACATCTTTAGGACACGCCCTAAAAAACCAGGAATTTTCGAACTCAGACATACTCCGAAAATGACTTGTTGACTGGTTCGACTCAAAAGGAATAGAAATTTTCAGACAAGGAATTCGAAAATTGCCTGAAAAGTGGTCCGAGTGTATAGCTAATCAAGGCAGTTACTTTGAATAAAAAATCTTTTGTTGTATGGAATTGGTGAACTTTTGAATTCACTGAAAATTTTCGCGTTTCATACTAATAGACCTGGTATAGCACCCTATTTTGGTGAGTACCAAGAGGGGGCGCTATAGACAGGTTTAACTGTACTTATTTTAATTTTATTTATAAGAAATCTAAATGTTTGGATAAAAAAAACAAATTTCGAATTTTGTTGTCAAACAAAATTTTGCGCTTTTCATATACACCTATACCTCGCTTTTCGTCGGGGTTACGTTCCAAAAAAACACGACGCAAATTGAAACGACCCAATCAAAAACAAAGGTGTTGCCACATTTTAGGAAAAAAATTCAAAAAAATTAAAGACTCAATCCAAAACAACGCAACTTCGAAAATCTAACGACGCACAGTGAAAATCAGTAAAAATTAAGCAGCGACGCAACTTCGAAAAAAACGCAAAACGAAACGACGCAAAGCGAGGTATTGGTGTATTTTATAATATACACGCTCCTCTTGTATTGTTTTATTCGAACTCTAATTGGCTGTTTACTGTCACCTGACTTAATCAGTCAATAATGGTTGAATTCCTCAGCCAATCAGTGCGCTATTTTTATTTAGCTCAGTGGTAGAGGTAGAAAACGAAATTCTCTATATTGAATATATGTGTTATGTATCTAAATATAAGAGTTATATATATTATATAATCTAAAAACTCAAATATATCTATATTTTAATATATATTTATTATATTTTTATTCATTGATAATTCTACTTTTGTTACCATCGTTTTTAGAATGACTTTCAGTTTGGTTGTAAATATGCGTAGTTAACATATCTATATTTTTGAATCACTAATATAGGATTAACTTTATAAATTCTATATATTGTGAAAATAACTAATGTGTAATATTTCCTCAGGTATTTGAAAATAAAAGCTACTTGATGGTAAATAATTATCTTTTTTTATCACGACTGCACCTTCAACCTTTTATCTTATCGATCCTTTATCTAACAACAAACAAATCATTCATAACATTTATATATATATAAGGAAAAAAACAATAATCGACGATGGCTTTTCTTGATTTATCAAGAAATTGGGTTGGTCAAATATCACGGGGCAAGTTACATAAACGTTTAGTTTATTTTTGCTCTACTAGATGGAACTCTGCCGTCTAAAAAGCACATGTGCTCGTGGTCAGGATATGCTTCTTTATTTTTAATATATATATTGTTGCACTGGGCTGCGGTTTGGCAGATTCTTCAGTCTTGAGTCTCTCCTCAGACGTGTCTTGCATCTTTCCAGAACGTGTCTCAACCATCTTACAAGGTTAAACCAGTCAATAATAAGACAACTATAAATTTAGGTAGCACCTAGAATCTCTCCTTATTTACCACAACAAAGTTTAAAGCATGTAGGGTATTTAGTGTATCAAAATACAAATGTTTTATAGTACATAATATTTTATATTAATAATCTGTTTTATAAAAATAAATAAATTTATAATTTAAATTTTAAATATATTAAAAATAATATTATAAATAATTTTAAAAATAGGCGCATTAATCATGATGCAACACTTCCCCCTCTCCAGAGGTCGTCACGTCCTCGTGAGTGACCTCATCTATTCTTTCAAAATAGGGTTTGAGTCTTGAGACATGGACAATCAATGGGTCTTGGCCAGGATTATCTTTCGGCTCAATTAAGTAATTTACGTTGGACAGCTTCTTTAATATTCGATATGGCCCAAAATATTTTCTCAATAGTTTTTCACATTTTCCGATTTTCCTGACTGGTGTCCAAACTGCCACTAAATGTCCTGGTTCATAGATTCTCTCGTTGTGTTTTTTGTCATAGTTTCTTTTCATTCTTTCCTGAGTCTTCTCTGTGTTGTTAATGACTACCTGTCTCGTCCTTGCTATTTTATCTAAGTAGTTTTCTATATATTCGTCGTAATCGTCCATGTTACTGTCCGTTGGGATATTCTCGTCGTCTAAGAGGGACATGGGTTCCCTCCCAAACAACAGGAAAAATGGAGAGTAGCCTGTGGTTTCTTGAATTGTGGTATTATATGCGTGGGTGATAAAAGGAAGGATTTCGTCCCAGTTCTTCTGATCCGTATTCACATACATGCTGATCATATTGATTAAAGTTCTATTTAGCCGTTCCGTTAGTCCGTTAGTCTGGGGGTGGTAGCTCGTTGTGAAGCAATGTTTAACTTTGCACATTTTCATAACCTCCTTCATCAAATTGCTAGTGAATTGTGAACCTCTGTCGCTGATAAGAAATCTTGGAGCCCCGTGACGTAAAAATATATGTTCGATTAAAAATGTAGAGACTTCTTTCACTGTCGCTTCTGGTACTGCCTTTGTTTCAGCATACTTTGTATAATAATCCGTCAACACAATGATCCATTTCCTTCTTCTTTTCGTTGATGGCAAGGGGCCAACAAAGTCAATTCCGATTCTTTCAAAAGGGTAGTTAGCTGGGGGAATAGGTTGTAGAAGTCCAGATGGCAACTGATTTGAACCTTTCCGACTTTGGCAAAGATGGCACGTCTTTACAAATTCGGAAACATCTTTCAGCATGGAAGGCCAATAGTATTTATTCTTCAATCGGTATGTGGTTCTGGCGACGCCCAGATGGCCATTCAGCATATGGTTGTGGTATTCACTCATGATTTCTTTCCTTCTCTTCTTTGGCACTACCAGCAACCATTCTCTACCTTCAGGATTTGGATTTTTCTTGTAGAGACACCCATTTTCTTCTTTAAAGTTCTGTGTAATTGAACGCTTGTTTCCACTAAGGTTCTCCTTAATATTCTCAATAAAATCATCCTTTTTGTATATTATTTGATTCAAAAATAGTCTTTCATAATTCTCGTCCCATTCGTTTTCTGGTAAGGGTCCTCTAGATAGACCATCAGCGTCCAGATGTTTTTTTCCCGATTTGTGTATAATTTCGAAATTATATTCCTGAATCTTCAGTGCCCATCGTGCTAATCGACCGGTCGGATCTTTTAAATTCTTAAGCCAGCATAGTGCGTGATGATCAGTGACGATTTTAAAGTGCCTTCCATATAAATAGGGCCGTAATTTTGATATCGACCACACTACAGCTAAACATTCCTTTTCGGTGGTTGAATAATTTTGCTCAGGTTTACTTAGGGTTCGGCTCAAATATGATATTACCTTCTCTTCGCCACCGATATTTTGAATTAGTGTTGCGCCTAAGCCGATGTTAGAGGCATCTGTGTGAATGCAGGTGGCTGCATTTGGATCAAAGTGACCTAAAATTGGCGGATTCATAAGAGCTTTTTTAAGGTTTTGGAACGCTTCTTCCTGTTTTCCTGTCCAGATAAATTGCACATTTTTTCTGATGAGACTGGTCAATGGGTCAGCGATTAATGAGAAATCTTTAATAAATTTTCTATAATATGAGCACATTCCTAGGAATGATTGCACTTCTTTGGCCTTCTTGGGCTGAGGAAAATCTCTAACGGCTTTGATATTATATTCGGCAGGTTTTATACCCTCTTGGTTGGTTATATGTCCAAGGATCTCAAGTTCCTCGAAAGCAAATCTGCATTTCTTGGCGTTCAGTTTTAAATTAGATTCGCTGAAGCATCTGAGGACAGCTTCAAGTCTTTTAATGTGGGTTGAAAAGTCCGAGCTGTATATAATTACATCGTCCAGGTAGCAAAGGCAAATCTGCCATCTCAGATTTCCGAGGACATTGTCCATGTTCCTCTCAAAAGTAGCAGGGGCGTTGCATAGACCGAAGGGCATTACGTTGAATTCATATAACCCATGTGCAGTAGTGAAAGCCGTCTTCTCTTTGTCTCTCTCTTCAATTTCGACTTGCCAATATCCCGATTTGAGATCTATTGCTGAGAAGTACTTGGATCCTTGGAGAGTATCCATTACATCATCAATTCTTGGGATTGGATAAACATCCTTCACTGTTACTTCATTTAATTTCCTGTAGTCCACACAAAATCTGTATTTGCCATCTCGTTTTTTGACCAATATAACGGGAAAGGACCAGGGACTTGAAGATTGTCTAATTATTCCTTCTTCGAGCATCTCGTCTATTTGATCCTTTATGATGGTTCGTTCCTTAGCGCTTACCCGGTAAGGCTTGTGCTTTATTGGTTTTGCGTCTTCTGTATGAATCTGATGTTTTGCCAAACTGGTCCTACCTAACCTCGATGAGAACAAATCAGTATACTTGGCCAAAATTTGTTTTAACCTCTCTTGTTCTTTAAATGATAAATTTTTGTTTATTTGAAATTGTATTTCGTCATTTTCATTCTGCTTCTCTTTATTCTCTATAAAATTTACCCCTGCAGGAAGACTTCCATAAGCCAATGTTTGGTCTTTCATGATTTTTAAAGGTCGAGGATAAGGGTTCGTTATCCATATATGGGTTTTCTTATCCGTGACAGTAAGCAAACTTCTTGCCAATCGAAGACCATTTGTTTGAGTCATTCTGTTGTTCTCTTCGATGACATATTCGCCATCCTCTGCTTCTATTGAGGCCCTAATCAATTTAATAGATAGTTTAGGTATAACGGTATCTGTAGTGCTCTTTATTTTTTTTTAGATCATAATTGCTTACGTCATGATTACTCATCAAATTATATTTTATTGTTTCTCGTTTACAATCAATTTTAGCATTCATTTTTTTAAGGAAATCTCGTCCAAGAATAAGAGTTCGTAGATGCGCGTCCATTACTACAAATTCGTGGGATAATTCAGTGTCATCAATTTTTAAATCTAAAATAATGCTACCTACCATATCTAATTTTTTTCCATCGGGTCCTGAACACGTTTTAGTGAGACTATTTATTTCACGGCCAGCAAAAAGTGCTGTTCTTAGGTCGACCACTGAAAGATCGGCGCCTGTATCAATCAAAGCTTCGCATAACCCTATCTTGTCCACATTAATATTAATTTTGTACCTAGGGTCCAACTTTCTAATTCCATTTATGGTCGACTTGCTTTGATTGAAGGAATCAGGCGCGACACTTAGTTTAAATCTTCCAACACGGAATATCTATTCCGTGTAGGAATATTGATTTGTGTGTCATTACAAACATCCGCATAGAGGCGAGGCCGTGTATAATCTTTCCTTTCGTCCATTTGAAGATTTTCTTGGCTCTTGTCTTGGGAAACTGAAGGGTCCTCTTCTACGATCCTCACAAACTTGACTCTGCAATACCGCGCTACATGTCCTGGCTTGTTACACTTGAAACATATTGGTCTCCCGTCTTCTGTCCTATTCCTGTTTGAATCTGGACTCTTATTGTAGGTTTTCCTTGGGTAGACCGGTTTTGGCTCAGGAATGGGAGTGTAAAATCGCCTAGGGGCAGATACCAGGGGCAGCGGCTTGTTCTGGTAGTACCTCGGAGCGGGGGCCTGGGGCTTGGGGGTGTTCTGGTAGTACCTCGGAGCGGGGGCCTGGGGCTTGGAGGTGTTCTGGTCTGGTCTTCTGAACGACGGAGCGTTCTTCCATTGCTCTTGATGGTGGGAACGAGGAGAGCGTGGTCCATTATATAGAACCTTTGATTTTTCTATACGTTCTTGATAATTATTTTCAAACAAATCCATCTTTTTACACAATCTTAGGAGTTCGTTGGTATTCTTAGGAGGGTTTAAGTAGAGGGCAAAAGAGTATTCTTTCTTTAACCCACCAATAACCCAATTTATTTTATTCTCTTCTTCCATTTGGGGGTCAACCTTGTTGCACAGAACCAGGATATCCTCTGCAAACCTGATTGCAGGTTCATTCCACTGCTGCATTCTGTTCAGCCTCATCTTCAATTCTTCTTTGTTGGCGTCTGAGCCAAAATCCTGAATTAGGCGGCTCTTGAAATGTTCCCAGCTGGTAAAGCTTATCTTGTGTAGGTCCAGCCAGGTTTTGGCGCTACCAATCATGTTCATGGCTGCATAGCGAGAAATAATATATTCTGTCCAGTGGTACAGGAAGCCAATTTCTTCAAGGGACTCAATCCATGGGCGAGGGTCTTCTGTTCCATCATATTTGGGGATGTCTATGTTGGGGTTCAAAACAACTGGGTCGGCACTTGCATCTCCACCAATTGTTGCACTGGGCTGCGGTTTGGCAGATTCTTCAGTCTTGAGTCTCTCCTCAGACGTGTCTTGCATCTTTCCAGAACGTGTCTCAACCATCTTACAAGGTTAAACCAGTCAATAATAAGACAACTATAAATTTAGGTAGCACCTAGAATCTCTCCTTATTTACCACATCAAAGTTTAAAGCATGTAGGGTATTTAGTGTATCAAAATACAAATGTTTTATAGTACATAATATTTTATATTAATAATCTGTTTTATAAAAATAAATAAATTTATAATTTAAATTTTAAATATATTAAAAATAATATTATAAATAATTTTAAAAATAGGCGCATTAATCATGATGCAACAATATATACATGTATAATTTTGATAGGAGAATTTTTTCTTGTTTTAATACAAGAGTATTTCACCAATGATATACAATCGTGAACACTTTTGTAAAAATACTAAAGAATTCGTTTTTAGATCACTATTTACTCAAATTTAGCTTATAATCACCCTCCCAAGTACTGACCGGGCCCGACATTGCTTAAATTCGGTGATCGGACGAGAACCGGTGTTTTCAATGTGATAATATTTATAATTTATAATATAATATAATTTATAATATAATATAATTATATAATATAATATATACTTATATAATTATATAATATAATATAATTTATATAAAACAAATTGATAATGATAATTTAAAGAATCTTAACAATAAACAACTTTGTTTTTCAAACAAAAATATTTTAGTTATAAACATCTAAATTGAGGCCACTAATGAATAATGAGAAAAGAATATTTGGATACGTATTTACATATTTTCAAAGGTTTTGTACCGGCTACAAGAAAATAACGACAATAGATTTATATTATTTATATAATAATGTAAAGCGGTGCAAACTGGCGTACGAATTCTGAATTTGTTATAGAAAATATTTTAAAAAATAAAATAAAATATTCTTTTTATGACATACATATCTTTTTAAAGCATATAAATAATCAATTTCCATCTATCGATGAAATCTGTAACACTTAAATTTACGGTAAATTTGTTTCTTTCTAATAACTTCATCAAACTGTAGAGATAATATTCAATGATATTATTGAAAAATATATATTGCTAGTAAATTTAATTGTTACAGATTTTATATATATATTTCATATTTGTCATTTCAAATGTACTATACACTTACTATATTTAGAGGTTTGTATTAAGGAATCATACTGATATATGGATTTTTAATATTATACTCTTTTAGAGATATTAGAGATATTTGATTGGTTATACTACTGGTGATTAGATACTTGGTGATATTACTTTGTAAATGATAGATTTTAGCATTTATAGAATAATTCAATTTTATTATATTGACACATTTTAGATTTAAATATTGTTAAAATGTTCCGTTTTCCCCGTCACATATATGCGGTAATGTTCTAGTTTAAAATTAGAGATGAATAGTACCTGCTGTTAGATTACCAGAAGATTGATTTTCTTATTATTGAATACCTCTGTAAAGTATGTAAGAGAGATCTTCATAAACGAAGAATACTAGATTAAGAAGGAACATAGAATAATTATTTTTATTTGAGATAAGTTTTTTACACTTTTTTAGCTAGCGTGGTGGTCACCAAATTCTTGTTGTCCGTGACTCCAGGTGTCTTATTTCCACGCGGAAAAGTTCTTAGCATTTAAAGAAAACAGCTGGGTTAAACCTAAAATACGTTTTTTTACTCCAGAAATGTAAGAATGAGATTAAAATTTATGTGTGTCACATACACACACACAAAGAGATAACAAAATAATTGATAAAACATTAAACAAAGTATATTAAACGTTAATTATATAAATCTATTAGGCTAAATACTGTTATTCTAAATGTGTTTTGTGTGTTTGTGTTAAAAGACAAAAATGAATTTTAAAAAATTAATTTACTTTAGTTCTATGAATGTTAAATTTGAATTTTTGATGGTACATTTATCTTATTAAATCCAAATTTACTTGTATATTATATGTATTAGCATAACAGCTCTCTGTTAAAGTTAAACACTAAACCAAAATATACAATAATTATCAATAAAATAAACAATTTAGTTCGAATCATACGATTCGATTCGCAATTCGCAATCGCACGATTCGAAAATATTTTCATAAGAGCTGTTTCCTTGTTTTCTATTTTGGTCTATTATATAAAAGTAGTTTATTTAATTTTGGAGAGTGAAAAATATTTTTATCAAGTCTATTTCATAACGCATTTAACGTGATTTTTTGCCATTACGTAGGGATTTCTATATTTGATTTAATTTAAAATCGCTAGCGCTTGGTTGTTAAATATAATGTTTTATGTGACAATTATCTTAACTATAGTATGAACATGTATATTAGTATATTAAATTTAATTGCCATCTATCGTTAAATTTTTACACAAATAAATTAACTGACAATGCGTTTCTTTTAAATATAATCAAATATTATCTCTACAGACCTTACTTCAATGATATGAGTTATTGAATGAGAGGGCTTGGCTCATCAGTAGTGAACCCTCTCAGCGGTTTCGCCAAATTAATCTCTATTGGATTGGTTTGGAATATACCCTGTATTTTCTATGGAAGGCAGCTTAGGAGTGTTTAGTGAACTATGGACATGAGCTTATAGGTCTGTAGAGGAACATACATATAATTTCAAGGTATTGCATCGAGTAAAGCTCTTCCGCAAAATATGTTTTCATAACAAATGTATATTAGTAAATTAAATTCAATTGCTATCTATCGTTAATATTTTTATGTTATAAATTAGTATAAAATTGAAATTGTATTGCTATATGATGGAAAAATTGAGAAAAGGACATCTCCTGAACGTGAAACTGAAAGTTGCCGACGGCTAGCACCATCTTTCGGGGTGAGTAAATATTAACTAATAAAACAATAATTATAGATAAAGAATTCTTCCTGGATTGAAATTAGACGTAAAACACGGTGACGAGTTTCTATTATTGACGAATAGGTGCAAGCTTTCGGATAAAAACCCTTCGACAGGCGAGCGCGACTTGTAAGAAACACGTCTTCCTTCACCGTGTTTTTCGTCTAAAACAATAATTAAAAATGAAAAAAAATAATAGTTAATATTTATTCCGACAGATGGCGTGAGTCATCAGCTACTCTTAGTAGAACGATCAGGATATGCTTCTCTCTTAATAGTTTAATATGTTGAGATATAGGAATTCCATGATATGGAATAGAAAGAGAAATATAACATTAATTAACCTATATATTGAATAAATAGAAGATTCTTTCAGGGGTAAGCTTCTAAACATCAGTTTTATTATTAAAAGAAATCTCAATCTCTCTCTCTGCTCTCTGTGGGAAAGAACTCTCGCAGTCCACCGGTGGCGGAGTCTTTCCCGCGGTTGGCACCACCAATGAAGACCTTGTATATATTTATATATCAAAAATAAAAAAGGCATCTCCTGACCACGAGCACATGTGCTTTTTAGATGGCAGAGCGCCATCTAGTGGAGCAAAAATAAACTAAACGTTTATTTAGCTTTCTCCGTGATATTTGCCATTGATTTATCAAGAAATTGGGTTGGCCAAATATCACGGAGCAAGCTAAATAAACGTTTAGTTTATTTTTGTTCCACTAGATGGCGCTCTGCCATCTAAAAAGCACATGTGCTCGTGGTCAGGAGATGCCTTTTTTATTTTTAATATCAACACCTGACCCACTTATCTTTTATTTTTTTCTATTGTTTTTTCATATTTATATATATATATATATATATATATTATATTTAATAAAGATTTCCTGCTGATTTTGGATTATTTTGATTTTGGTTACTTGAGGATTAAGCTATGGTGGTGCAGTTGTGGGAATAATAATAAAAATGGTTTTGTTCAGAGGTTGCTTTAATTGAGCTAAGGAATATATAAAAGACATAATTTGGTAAAGGTAATGCCTGGCTTAAGGCGATTAGAACAAGGAAAAACAAAAGATTATTCAAATAATGTACAAAGTATTTGAGCCGGCCATCGGGGAAGAACAACAACGAGTTTATATATGCAAAGCGTGACCTCTGGCGGTCGATTTAACAGAATATTTGAATCTATGATATATAATTTTATATAAAATAATATTTTTATATAACATGTATATTTATCAATTATTATTTATCTATTTATTCATATCTTTATCATTATATAATCATATTTATTCATATTTATATTGTATTTAACCTTATATAATCTTATATGAGCATCGATATAAAGTAGTTTTGATCTCTCTTCTCTCTCTCTCTCTCTCTTTCTGGCTTATTTGCCCATCTACCGGAGTAACACGGTTTTTACTCTCATAGAAGGTCTGATCAGTCCAAAGCTTGAGTTCTTGCAATAATAAAAACTGATCTCGGATGGATCTTCGATTTAATTTTTAAGCACAATTGATTAATATCTATTAACCTCTACATATGCGAAAAGCAATTAGACTCTAAATAAATACAAGTGTGTCAAAACTCCCTTTGGTTATTTGTACACTGATGGAATTTGGGTTTCAAGAATCGGGAGCTATTTTAGCAATTTTTATACAGAAAAAATCGCTGTGTGGGATTCATTCTCAGGTTTTGTCTGTTAAAATTCGATGGTTTATAACATTCATATACCGACCTCTTTCATTGTGATATATTCATTATAAAAGAGAATTAACCATGAATTTGACATTATTGATTAATAAGTCATAAATATCCAACGATTTATGTATTCATTAGGGTGAATTAAAAATTGATTAAAATTTACATATCAAAGCGTTAAGAGTAAATTATACAATTTATTATGCAGTACTTATATATAAGAAAGATAATGGGGGGTCGGTGGAAGGATGGTCTAAACCGTTGGATTACGATCGCTACGACCCGGGTTCGATTCCCGCATTGGCTATTTTTTCTGATATAAAGAAAAAAATCTCCAATGGCCCCCGATTCTTGCAAAAGTCCAACCACACGGTGCTCTGCCACATTTGTAAGTGCAAAGTCTAACTGCTTTTCACATGTGCAGACATGTGGTGCACTTACAGTAGAAGCAGTCGCCTTCTACCCACCATGATTATCATGGCCTGTACCATGTGTACTAGGGATAAGCAAAAAACATAAAATAAGAAGGATATTTGTAATATATATTAGTAAATTGTATATATTCCTTTCTCTATCCCTAAAATCCAGGTGATCGTTCTCTGGTTTGGTTATGTTCATTTTTCATGAGTGTTTATGCATATCTATCGTATAATAACTCTCTTTGTAAATATTCAAAAATATGTATACAAATGTATTTTCATTTTTTAAATATCCACCATTTATTTATACATTTATGTTAATTTATATAAAGAGATGTAACTCAGGCCTTATTAAGCGCAAGTGTTCTTTGAAAGATATGCCGATTTTAGTTGAAATGAATATCTACATATATAATATACAAGTTTGCTTTTATCTAAATTTGAAAAGTCTCGTTTTGTGGATATTAATTTATCATCACCTGGTATTCTGCAGAGGGAAGATATATAAGATGCTTTATTCCTGATAAAATTGTGAAAAGGTTGTGAAATTACAAATATATTCTCACAATGAGTTTCTTTTTTTATTAAAAAACGCTACTTTCAAGTGATAATCGCTCTTTAACGGGCTTAATAAAATAGCGACTTTATTCTACCAGAAAATTGTAAATATTTCTGGTAGGATAAATTCGTTATTTTTTATTAAGCCCGTTGAAGAGCGATAATCACTTGAAAGCTAGCGTTTTTTAATAAAAAAGAAACTCATTGTGAGAAAATATTTGTAATTTCAAAATAAGATGCTTTGTTGTGTAAGGAATCTTTAAAGGTAGTCACCACTTTTAGTACATGAAACCCATTCTCCCTGAAGATTCCATTATATGTAATATGTACTAACAGTAAAACCTCTATGAGAGGTCACTCAAACTAGTAGACAGCTCTCTACAAATTACAGTTTTCATTTCAAATATTTCCTTCATTATCAAGCAAAATTTCGGTGAGGACACCTCTCTTTGAAGGACACTGCAAATGGGTGTCCTCTACAGAGAGGTTTTATGTATATTCAAGGGTATTGATGGAGGAATGGTATAAACCTCGACATTCATTTCCGGGTTCGAATCCCGGATTGGATTCTTTTTTTAAAGCAATCGCCTTCTACCCACCTCCCAAGCCCGGATGAAAAATGAGGAGGGGGAAGCAGTAACAAACTCACTAAAAAACCTGGACTCAGCTGGCCCGGCTGATGTACCCTGTAAGGGCTCCTAATCCAGGGATAAAGGATGATCAGCGTTTGTACTCCATGTTAGGAGCAGCTGCACATGGCGTTTCTTCCTCATGTCAGAGGCGGCCATTTCTTTTGGAGCTAAGTCGGCCTGTCACTGAGTAGTGCTCCCAGTCTTAATGACTAAGGCAGACGCATTCTACTTCACCCAGTCATGATGCTTTCAAGCGCTACAAGCTTGATACCCTAATATGATAAAGTGAAGATAAGAGGAAGAAGAAGAGGATGATTATCATGGACTGTACCAAGTGTATTAGGGATAAGCAAAAATGAAATGTATATTCAATGTCTCTATCTATTTCGAACAAATCTTTAAAATATATTTGCTCTCTGAAGAATATAAGTGTAATTACAATCGAAATATTGCTAGAAAATTCATTTCTATCCTAATTATTATTTTTTTCATAAAAATTAAAAAAATATTTTATAATACTAAAAATATATTATATTAATAATCAGTGAGTTTATATAGAAATAAAAACATTTGATAGAATGAATTTGTTTATTATAAAAATAATTGTTGATAAACAAACTTATTTCGTAAAAGGGTTTTTATATATTAAAAATTATATTTCGAAATATTTTCTTATATCCAACATTCAGAAATATAAATAATCATATTCTATATTTATTTCCAGAAATCAATAAAAAAAGTTTATAAAATATAGAGGTTTTCAAATATAAACTTCTGAAAACTAATAAATTGATATTTTAAAATTCTAAGTATAGAATATTTATAAATAAGTTGATGATTAAAAGCTAAAGGAGGGTAAAAAGGCTGAAAGTAAAATTTTCTGATTATTTATATATCCATTGAGCAGCATGCTAAGTCTAAAGATAGTCTTAAAAAGCTTTTTTACTTTTATTTTCACATCTTCTCAAACTATTTCAAAGAACTTGACTTCTTTAAAGTTTTATTTTCATATTAAAAGGTTTCATTATTTGTAAAAAAAAAAAGACGAAAAATCGATAATTTAATCAAATAGTTAAATTAAAAAGCAAACCTTTATATTAATTTATCTAATTAGTTTGTGTGTTTTTTTCTTTTAAGAAATCAATTAAATCCCAAACGTGTTTTTTATAATGTGGATCTAATAATTTAATATGGTTAAGAGTAAATATTTCTTTTATCAATTAGCATATATTTGTATGAGAAAGATAAATGTATTGGAATCCTGAAATTGATGTGAGGGATTAATTTATGGTTGTACCGTTTGGGCTTTTGCTAAACACCTTTCATTCTTCTTCAAATAAAATACACTTCGGCCAGTAAATCTTTTTAATGTCTCCCTTGCATACTTGATCATAGTCTACTCTAGTTACCTTGCCATCTTGAATACCTCGGGACCAAAATTGGTCTTGATTATCGTAAAGATAGAGGCTGCCTGGCCGGTATTCATAGTTCTTCAAATAAAAGACACTTCGGCCAGTAAATCTTTTTATTGTCTCTTAATAAAAATATTTACTGGCCAAAGTGTCTTTTATTCTTCTATTCTTCTACTTTTAATTTCGCCATTGAATAATCATATCAGGGAATAAAGCGGTTAGAACTTATGATTTTTGATGGTGTTTTCTGGGGATGAGTAGAAATCATCAAAGGAGATTTAACATCCAAATTGATTGGGTGAAGTAGCATGCGTCTTCCTTTGTAATTACGACTGGGAGCATTACTCAGTAGCAGGCCGGCTTAGCTCCAATATGAAATGGTAGCGTCTGTCATGAGGAAAAGCCGCCATGTTCAGCCGCTCCTAACAAGGAGTACAGACACTGTTCATCCTGTATCCCTGTATCAGGAGCTCTTATAGAGTAATATCAGTCGGGCCAGCTGAGCCTAGGTTTTTTACTGAGCTTTTTATTGCTCCCCCTCATTTTTATCATCTAGTCATGGGATGAGCAAAGGCGGAGTTGCTAAATACCTTATTTGTGAATACTGTGGAGTGAATGGGGAATATATATAAAGGAATGTTAACACACTATCAGGAAATAAAATATATTTAACATAAAATATCTATGAAAATAAAGGCAATATAGTCATGTGTCAAGACATTAGAGCCTACTGAACAGAAATAAAATTAAGTTCTGAATCAAACAATCACTCTATCAATGCATTCTTAGAATAATTGAAGAAACCCACTTAACTCTTACCACCTTTTATAAAAATATGGCTATGATTCGTTCGTCTTAGAAGAGCCTGATTCAAAAGTCACAATAGTTTTAGAACTGATCACCATGAATTAAAAATAAACAATTTATGTATGAATATAGGAAGTGTGAATATTATATTTGAATATATGATAAATTGATGCAATTGTTCTAAAGGCTTTTAAAGCGATATTTATGGTTTGAGGTATTGCTTAAAATTAATATCATAAGGATTGAATTTGAAATCATCACGCATTGGAATTTTTAAAATGGACGTTATTTTGACATGATCGACTCGGCTGCGTTCATGCATACAGTCCACTAAAAAGGACCTCTGAGAAACCTTAAATTGACAATAGAAAAACTGTCACTCTGACACCAGTTGGATATGATCTGAATTATGTCAAAAGGAATAAGCAATAACAACAAGGAAGTTTTTAGAATGTTTTTTAATATGTTTCAGATTTTTATTTGTATCCGAACTTTTTCTATTAATTATAAACAGTCAATTTGAAAACCTCAAAATTTACAATCTTTAATTTATTCACAATTTATAAACTATAGAAAAAATTATTATTTTTTTCTTTTATGATTCAATAGTGTTTTTCATATCAATGATTAATATTCGCAAAAAAATCTGAATGAATATTCTTTGAAAACTTTAGATATTAATAAATGAAATATAAGATGGGAATAAATAAAATAAGAAGTGCCTGGTACTTGAATGTATAACCTTATAGAAATCAATTTCCAAATTATTAAAACAACTTCTTTTAAAATCACTTCAACACGACGACTTTTCAAACAACTCACTTATTTGTTTATCTCAATTCAGAGATTTGATATTTCAAGAAAATAAAATATAATTAGTGTTGAATATATATATATGTTGAATAAATATAACGTGACATATTTCCTTTGCCAAAATTATGGAGATTTCTTTTTGAAGTTTTTTATATTGAACGTTTTTTTCTAGATGAATTTGAAGGTAAATATCTATATAAAAGGTGTACCAGGATCTGTTAAATAAAAACATTTTTTTGTCAGAATATTTCGAGCGATTTTTCCCTCTTTATCAATATAATGAATATTAAATATCAATAATTTTTATAAATCATCTTTTAAAAAATATATAAAAATGAATTAGTAAATATAATATTTATATTGAAAATATTTTCAAAATTCTGTGAATAGAATAGTACATTTTGAGGTAGGGAACAAAGTAATGCGATTTGTAATTTATTAATAAGTGTTTTTATCAATATAATACCATTCATTTGCTCTTCTTTGGAAAATGGATGCCGTTGCGAAGTTAGTCACCTTGAACCAAATTTGGTCAAATATTCCAAGGGTCCAGGGAGGACTGGTGTGGTCGGACTTCTCCCCACCCCTCATAATACATCCAGATGGCACAAGAACCTATAGGACATGCAACAACTGTCCTGGTGTGGAACTAACACCTACCCACATATCCTCATGCACAGAAATGGCCACAGCCTTGCAGGAAATTGACATAGACCCAAAGCAGCAGCTTTACACACCCAAGATAGTGGACATTGCTGCTGCTGTGATAGAGATGCATGGAGATATCTGGGGCTCTTCATTGGACACGACAACAACAACAACCCTTCATTTTTAGTATTAGTTTGTCAAAATAATATATAGCGTATGTATGTTTGTTTAATAATTAACTTTATGAAATAGAGAAGTAATTGTTCTGATTGATTTTACGTTATTTCATAAATTCGATAATGCACAAAACCAGTACCTTTTACTTTCGATAATTCTTCGGACCAGAGCGTAAGAAAAAAAATTGAGCCAGAATATTATTATCATTGAAAATTAAAATATTAATATCATCACCATACTTCAGTTATATTGTAAGATTATAAACTCAAAAGGAGGTTTTTGTATAAAACATGTTTATTTCGCTAGCTTTCGAACGACATCGTTCTTTAACAGGCGTAAAGACAAGCTGTGATGTGAGATGGGTGCAATTATATAGATGTACATTGAGAGCCAAGATATATACATATTTGTAACTAACATGATGGCAGGTAGAATTACAAATTGTGAAAAATACCAGTTGTGTAAATCCTTGTATTAGATTATCTAACTACACCCATACCTCGCTTTGCGTCGGGATTACGTTCCAAAAAAAACACGACACAAAGTGAAAATATGTGAAGGCGCAATCAAAAACAAAGGTGTTGCCATATTTTAGGAAAAAAAAAATCAAAAAATAAAATTAAAGACTCGAATCAAAACCAACGCAACTACGAAAATCTAACGACGCACAGTGAAAATCAGTAAAAATTAAGCAGCGACGCAACTTCGAAAAACGCAAAACGAAACGACGCAAAGCGAGGTATTGGTGTACTCTAATACAAGGATTTACATAACTGGTTTATTTCTCAATTTGTAATTCTACCTGCCATTATGGCAGTTACAAATTTATATATATCTTGGCTCAATGTACGTCTATATATTTGCACACATCTCACATCACACCTTGTCTTTACGCCTATTGAAGAACAATGTCGTTCGGAAGCTATCAAAATAAACATGTTCTATAGAAGAAGCTCCTTTTGAGTTTATAATCTTACAATATAGTTATGATAATCGAAAGTTGATATCTACATACTCTAGTTATACACATTTATAAATAAAATATTTTCATATTAATATTAATATATATTTTTTCAAATATGAATATAAAGAATTATTGTGCAAATCAATATAATTTCACTTAGTTTAATACTTTAGAAGTTAGTGTTAGATATATTTTATTATTATTAAAACGAATTTCAATAATATTTACTTTTTATCCATTAGAAAACAATTTTGTCTCCTATCTATTGAGAGAGATTGAAATTATAATCATATTCATATCTTGGAGAGACCAAATAATTTTGAATATTATAAAAGCGGTGTATATTAGGATCAACATTGTAAGAATTTAGTCACTCTAACCTGCAGTCATATAAACTATATAATTTACTATTTAATATATATCATATATTTTCTATCATATATATTATATACAACATTTACTACTAATTCATTAAGAAGCATCCTCGTTGCTTTTTATATAAAAAGGAACCTACACGTTGCTGATAAAAGCCATAAGAGCAAATTATAGGACATTTCTTGATTTATTTGAAAAATGCACTTGGCTGGAAATGTTTTATTGTTCCGATAAAACGCATTAACCTTTTTTCAACAATAGAAGAATGGAGTTTATTATCGAATGTATATTAATTGTTTATATATATATTGTTTTCTTTAGGTAAAAGTTTCTGAATTTGCCCAAGTGATTGTTTTGTAGCTTTGTCATCGATTGGAATCCGCTAGTTTGCAGTGAGAGTCAAATGATGGTACTTGGTTTTAACGTCTTTGAATTTTATAATATTTCATGATATCTCTCTGATTGCATTTTTATATATTTAAAGATTTATACCCTATGGTATTTATATTATATAATATATTCAAGAAAGAGAAATTCTAGACCTTGAACAAGGCCCAAACCAATTATCGTAGGAGTGAAGGCATCAAAATTTGCCAAAGCTGAATTCCTCTATGTTTGCAAAAATGGTCGATAGATAGTACTTAGTTTAGCGTCTATTTTATTTAAGAAACGACCTTTATTCATATATATGTTTTCATTTATTACAATAATGATATATCGACGCTATTTTTATTTTTTCCTTAATTTACAAGCTTTCTGGATGACCTTTTTTTTAATCAAACGAAATATTAAACCTTTGTAACACATGAGAGATCGCAAGAAAAGCTGTGTCTTTTTATCTGATCCATTTTTGTATGAAGAAAATGTTTACCTAAAGGTTTGACAGCTCTGAAATGAAAAATATTAGTGTGTCGAAACAATAATACGTGTGATAATTCATTATAGAGTCAAATATAAATATATAATTTTCAAATATTCTATAAGAATTTTCTTTAACATCTGAATTCTTAACCTAAATGTACCAATTCTCAATTTATAATAGATGGTAGGGATGATGTTTACATGATTTTAGCGTTAAAAATAAAGGTTGCAGTTAGCGACTGCTTTTAGTGTAAGAGCACCACATGCCTACACGTGTAGAAAGAATTTAGACCTTTTCAATAAAGGTTTGCCAAATCCCCGTTCTGTTACTTCCACACATTCTCGGCCTTTTGGCTAAGATCAAAGTGTACTTCCACACATTCACTAGCTAAATTAAACTTTTATAAGAATATGGAGCCATTGAAACAATTATATTTACAGAAAGAAAGTGTCCAATGCGGAATTCTTTACCGAATCGTGGATCTCGAAATTCGTTTGTTTATAACATGCGTCCAGAGCAAAGACTTCTGAGAGAAATTATAATATATGCAAATTAGAAAACAGTCAATACCCAATATGCTAATTGTAAATACTTATCAATATAAACTCCTAGATTTTGCATTATTACAAATACACATATATTATGAATTGTATTATATGTCCACGTTATTTGTGTGACTTATATGAATGTAAATATTCACGTAAGAGATAAATGAGAAAATATATAAATTAGAAAGCAATCAACAAAAATTGGAAAAATCACTCATTATAAACTATTAAACTTTTGATTATTCCAAAGCTACATATATGATGAATTGTAATATATGTCCACGTTATTTGTGTGAATAATATGAATGTAAAATTCATATAAGAGAGAAATGAGAATATATATAAATTAGAAATCAGTCAACACATTGGAAAAACCACTCAATATAAACTCCTTCAATTAAAAAGACATATATTGGATCAAAAATATCATTTATTTGACCAATATTTCAGTTGGCTGAACGCCAACCTTTATCAAGGTGTTATAACATTTTAAAGTATGTTGTTGACACACTTTAAAATGTTATAACACCTTGATAAAGGTTGGCGTTCAGCCAACTGAAATATTGGTAAAAGAAATGATATTTTGATACAATATATGCCTTTATAATTAAAGATTTATTCATGGATTGCTCTATTTTCAAAATAAACTCCTTAACTTTGCATTATTACAAATCTAAATATATGATGAATTGTAATATATTTCCACGTTATTATTCCACGTGATATGAATGTAAATATTCACGTAAGAGAGAAAGGAGAAAATATATAAATTAGAAAGCAGTCAACACACATTGGAAAAATCACTCAATATAAACTCCTATATTGAGGAGTAAATTACCTATTGATTGCCGATATCTAGACAGCCTTTTCACTTCCGTACTTTATTAGGTCATCACTTGATTACAATGAATTTTCAATAATAAAAATTATTATTAATATAATTAGGTATCAAGCTTTATATAGTTTTTGTAAGTTTTTTTGGTGAGATCAGTTAGTAATATATAAATGACATATTAATGGCGAACACAAAATATCATTAAATAATCAATAATAAAAAAATTATTATTTATATAATTAAGTATTAAGCTTTATATTTTGTTTGTAAGTTTTTATATGACAGCATTTAGCAATATATTTTATAGATAATTAATGGTGTAGACCAAAAATATCATTGAATATATAATAAATAATAATAATAAATATATTGAAATATGATGCGATTCCAATTTTATGATTGTGTGTGTGAAGGTAGTTTTTAAACATCATTATACAAAATTAATTTGGGGAGTTTTACTTGATGTTTATTCGGGGATGTATATATGGTATATATATAAATTTTAAATTGGCCTCACTACAAAAGAAAAATATTGGAAGGAGCCTGGTTGAAAAGAGGTGACCATCATAATCAATCAGATAGCTTGAATAAAGCTATTTCGAGATTAAAAACCTGTTTTAATAAACTGTTATATCTTGTTTGTAGTTCGATAAATGTATATATAAATATATAGATGGATTTGACCCAGCCACCTTGTCAGTAAAACACCTCTTTGGTAGATTGTGAGGATTCCATTAGATCCCGTGTGGATCTCATGGAATAAAGTCCGGCCTAGACTGACGAGAGCCATTAGCCCAAAACCATGGTCTCTAGGTGGACGCTTCTCAGTTTGCCAAAGTTGGTGTTGTGGCTTTGTCACCGACCTGAGGCCGCTAATTGCGGCGACGGTCAATAGATGGCGTCAGGTTTTGACGTCTTTTTGACGGGAGAGGCGACCCTTGTCTCTTCATATATATATATATAAATCATATATTGGCCTTACTACAAAAGAAAAATATTGGAAGGAGCCTGGTTGAAAAGAGGTGACCATCATAATCAATCAGATAGCTTGAATAAAGCTATTTCGAGATTGAAAAACCTGTTTTAATAAACTGTTATATCTTGTTTGTAGTTCGATAAATGTATATATAAATATATAGATGGATTTGGCCCAGCCACCTTGTCAGTAAAACACCTCTTTGGTAGATTGTGAGGATTCCATTAGATCCCGTGTGGATCTCATGGAATAAAGTCCGCCCTAGACTGACGAGAACCATTAGCCCGAAACCAAGGTCTCTAGGTGGACGCTTTTAATTTGCCAAAGCTGGTGTTGTGGCTTTGTCACCGATCCGAGGCCGCTAGTTGGCGGCGACAGTCAATAGATGGCCAGGTTTTGACGTTTATTTTGACGGGAGAGGCGCCCTATGCTTCTATATAAATATATTTAAAAAATATGCATATATTGGATTTCTAATTATTGTATTGTTCCAATATTTCGAGGGGCAACTCGCCTCTCTTTATCGAGGACGTTTTTTATTTTCACTAGAACATGCGCGCACACGTACACCACTCTCGTTCTACAAGGCCAATGAAAGAATTGTATCTTTGATTTAACTATTGTATTCAGTTTATATACAGCAAATAATTATATTTAATATTATAGATTATTATTTTATCTATGAAAGATATAGAGATTTATATACAACAGTGTAATTGTAAAAAAATGTGTGTTTACATATTAATTCTAAATTTAAAATTTTTGAAAGCAAAATAAATGAGTCATTAAAAGTATATACATAGTTATTTATAAATAATTAAGATATGTGAATTCTTTATAAATTTCTGGAAAATCAATTTTTCTGTTTATACTCTGTTTATCTTCGGCAGAAGCCCGAACTTTCTAAAAACAGTCTACTATGCTTTTCTGTTATATTTTTGAAATTAAAAATGATTTTTCATAAATAAAAAGAAACTTATGCGGTTAAACTGGTTGTATAGCTTTATAATTATACGCCGCAGTCATTTATAAGTAAATAAATATATATAGAGAGATTTTGAAAAATGATAGCTACATCAACCAATATATACATGACGATGCCTGAAATACAAATTATGCAACTTTATTTTCATTGTATACTCCTGTAGAAAGGTTTGAAATACCAGAAATCTTGAGAGTTCATTTAAATAAAACAAGAACCTTATACCTGGTGGTAGTGTTTTTTGTTACAATTTATATTTCAGAGGATTTTATCTTTCAATTTTATACAGTATTATCTATTTTATATCTAATACAGAATGAAGAGAAAATAACCACTCTGAATGTTGAAAGTGGCTAGGAAGACCACGTCCCAAGAATGGAGGCGTGTTAGACAGCCCGCAGCAATGATATTGTCCTCAGTATGAGGTTTGACAACTAATCCTTATTGAACTTAACAACCCCCCAGGCTAAATCCAGGGTGTTGACTCTCGGGGTCAAAATTCGAATATTTGAATGTCTTACTAATGTAAAGTTATATAGCGCCAGACTGTTACGACTATTCCTTTGGTCCTCAACCTTCTTTTAACTATATTGGTTTCCATCTAAAAAGCATATGTGCTCCTGGTCAGAATATACCTTCATTATTTTTAATATAATAAAGTATATTATGATTTCCTATATTATATATTTATATTAGATAATAAAAAGGCATATATTGGATTGAATTAAATATTTATTTTCAAATATTATTGATTATCAAATATTAATATAAATTGCCAAATATTGTAAAGTACGTGAAATATTTCTTATGTAAGGGTTTGTTCCAAATTTCATGTGGGCTTTACATTTGACTGAATCAGCACGTTTAGCAATATAAAAATTGCTTTTCTTTGTTAATTACATTTAAATAAGAAATTTTATAAGAAATATATTTTTTTGTAATTTTATATATTATATATATATATTTTATCTATTTCCTTTATGTGTGGTGTTCTATGTAAGTGCATTCTATTCTATTAAAATAATTGTATTTTTTCCAATTAAAAAAATATCATTCGAGAATTTCCCTTAGGTAATACTATATTTAAAAAGACAACTTATGGAAATACATAGAATTTGATATATATAATACAAATATAGAAATTTGTGATAATTGTTTTCAACAATTTTTTTTCACGTAAAGCATCAAATATCATTTCTACAGGCTTTACTGCAATGATAAAGGTTACTGAATGAGAAGGCTTGGCTTATCAATGGTGAATACTCTAAGAGGTTTCGTCATAATCAATTTCCGGACCACTCTAATATTGTATTGGATTGTTTTTCTTATATATACTCTGCATTTATTGAGGAAGGCAGCTTAGGTATGTTTAGGAAATCTATTGAAATGAACTTATAGGTCTGTAGAGGGCTATACATATACATTGGAGAAACCGCTAAGAGGTACACCATTATGAGCCAAGCCTTCTCATTCAATACCTTTTATCATTGCAATAAGCTCTGTGAAGATTATATTTGATGTTATATGTGAAAAGGCAAAATTATTAAAATAAATATTATAAGTTTTATATATAGATAGAGAGCAATTTTGAAATTATAAATAATTCTATAAATATTAACACAAAGCAATAACGCGCCCATCTATACATATAAAATGAAAGGATTTAAAAGCAGGAATGTTATAAGCAGAATCGTCCAATACAGTTTTAGAGCTCCGAGAAGCGGTCTGGTGGATTAAATTGGCGAAACCACTGGGAGGGTTTACCACTGATGAGCCAAGCCCTCCCAATTTATGTTTTCATCGCAGTAAGGACAGTAGAAGTGTGTATTATGTATATATATATATATATATATATATATATATATATTAAACATTCGTGCTTTTAAATCCTTTCATTTTATATCTATAAATATTAACTATATATTAATCCCCTAAATATTCATTAAAAGAAAAAAAATATATTAACACCATACAACAAAAGAAAAATATTGGAAGGGGCTCAGTTGAAAAGAGGTGACCATCATAATTAATTAGATAGCTTGAATAAAGTTATTTCTATGTTGAAACATCGTTTCAATCAACTGTTATATCTCGTTTATATCTACATCAACCAAAAATGTATTTAATTCTCGACGTTTGAGTAATTCGCTGTCAATCTCCTCAGGAGAATGACAGTCATAACGAGTCACTGAAACGTCTAAATTTAATAAATAATTAGTATAAAATAAATAAAGCTTCCAGGGCTAAGTGTCTTGTGCAACTTTTTATTTTCAAGCTTTCGGACTTGTCAGTCCTTCAACAGGATTATCACGTTAATAACTTAATAACAAATACAATATTTATAAACATATTATTTTATACATATGTAGGATGGTTGTTGCGTGAAGTGTTGGTGTGGCTTGTGAAAGGCTGCTGATAAAATTATAATTAAAATTAATTTATTTAAAGCAAGAAATTATAAAGAGAAGAGAAACAGCGGTTGAAGTAACGGCCGCCGGATCTAGCCTTGTTGTTTACCGCGTGAGTGCCAGATCTAGTGTCGGAAGAAGCCAGCCGCTAGAAAGTTCCGGATGACGCCCGCGCATGCGTAGTGAAGTGTTCTCAAAACACGTGCTTGCCGAGGCATAGTGGGGCCACCATTTTTCTGCCCGAATGTGTTTTGAAGCTTTGTCCCAGTTCGCTGAAGCAAAGTGCGGTCGCCACACATATATTAAATACTTATTATATATTGAGAGAAAAATAGATTACATTATTTCAGTTTGAAAAACAAAATTTTGAAAATATACGTGCGAGGTGGCGTGGTGGATTATACGTGTATGTTAAATGATATCACGTGACTTCAAATTAAATTTAATAAATTCGTGAACTATTGTCTTATATATGGAAGATTGCCTACATCTATGAAATAGTATTTGACCATATTGTTTCGTACGTTTATGATATTTCAATGCATATGTTTATGCTTTTTTGCTGTTTGTTATCATAGCTATTTTAAAAAGTCTTTGGTATTTACTATGAATATTGTCATAATACACTATGGATTGAGATAAGTTAAATGTGTGACCTGTTTCTTTTATGTGTTGAACTATTGAAGATCTTGGATCGCAATTGTTAATATTCCTATTATAACAAATAATTAACTGTTTTGCTGTTAATATTGTTTTACTATTAATTAACAAGTATTAACTGTCATCTATAAAATAAGAAATAGAGGCATTATAAAGCACGAATGTTTCTTTTTCAAAAAGGGACAGTAGAAGAGTTTGTTTTGTGTTTGAAAAAAGAAACATACGTGATTTATAATGCTTCCATTTCTTATTTAGATGGCATTTTATCGCTTTATGTTTAAAAATGCCTATTGCTCTTGTATTTATTGTTTGCGGAAGAGCCTTGCTCGAAGCAAATATTTATTTTTAATTCTACTGTCCTAAAGGCCTATGTCCATAGTATTCTTGAACACTATTCTAAGATTCCACCTTTCATTGCAGCCTATATAAGCAGAATCGTCCAATACAATATTGAGGCTCTAAGAGAAGCGGTCTGGTAGATTGAATTGGCGAAACTAATTTGGAGGGTTCACCACTGATGAGCCAAGCCTTCCTCGCAGTAGGGACAGTAGAAGAGTTTTTTTTTGTGTGTGTTTGAAAAAATAGATATTCGTTTTTATAATGCTTTCATTTCTTATAAATAGAATTATTTAAAAATTCAAAATATCTAAATATTTTAAGATAAAAAAATATATATAAATAGATAATAAGCTTATATTTTCTATAATGAAGTGAGAAACAATTAAATAGATTTTTATCTAATGTAAGATGCTTCTAAGAGATTCTAGAAGCTATTATTGATTGAATGTTTTAAAGGGTGCTTACTTAAAGCCACCTAAATCCTGGTTGAGAAGATTGTAAACTGAAGTTTTAAAGCTTTCTTGTTTTGGAAGATTTTGGTAAAAAAATCGACTGATAATTATTCTTCCTTGCTAAATTTTCCAGAAATTCCTCGTTCTTAAACACACACTTTATTTTGAATTTTTTTTTCTCTAATTGCTAACTGATCCGTAAAGAAATTTTCTGCTTCAAATTATTCAATTTTATAAACTTCTCATTAATTTTGAAGCTAATTAATTAGGATTTAGGCTGAACAAATTATTTTGTAAATAATCGATATGGATAGAAATGATAGAAATATTTCTACAGAACTTTTGTAGATTACTTAATAAAATTGTTTATGATTTAGAAAATATCAATTTGAAAATTGTGTTAGTTTTATATTAATTTTTTGATTAAATTTCATTGAGGTAAATATTCGAAGTTTATAAATCATCGTTAAAAAATACAGTAATATGCACAGTTTTGAAAGTTTTTTTAATATTATTTATTATCAAATATATATCAACACTATATAAAATGATTAATTATTTATATAAATTATATTTATTTTTAACTCCGCCTTTGCCAGTCCCAAGCCCGGATGAAAAAGGAGGAGGGGGAGTAGTAACAAGCTCACTAAAAAACCTGGGTTCAGCTGGCCCGGCTGATAGTACCCTGTAAGGGCTCCTAATCTAGGAATACAGGATGAGCAGCGTTTGTACTCCATGTTAGGAGCGGCTGCACATGGCGTCTGTTCCTCATGTCAGAGGCGGCCATTTCTTTTGGAGCTAAGTCGGCCTGCCACTGAGTAGTGCTCCCAGTCTTAATGACAAAGGCGGACGCATTCTACTTCACCCAGTCATGATGGTTGCCAAATACCATCAAGGGTCATAACTTGATTCACTAATGATTGAGTGGAGATAAAAGAGAAGAAGATATTTATTATTAGTTATTTTTTATTTATTAATATTATTTTCTTGATAATAAGAATCTTACAGCAAGCACGTTGTTAATGAAGGGCAACAAATTTAAAGGTGTACGCTGTCTATTTTTTGGTAAATTACAAATTGCTTTCGAAAATACAAAAATCAACAATCACTTGAATCTTTTGCTATGGACGACTTTGGGTCAGCAGCAATATATTGTTGCACATTCTGGAGGTATTTTAAAAATATATGCAATGTAATATTATTTCCACTTAAATTATTGAATTTCTATTGCAGAAATCATAATTATTATGTAATATATTAGAGTTCCTTGATGTATGAAAAAATATTAGAAATAGGGGACACAGGGACTGAAACATTATTTCAGCACGTTACTAGTTGCAACATTTAAAGAGAGATTTTAACAATATAATATTATCATCAGAACCTAGGTATACGCCTAAAAATTTTCAAAATTATTATCCAAATCGTTTTTAAAATAAATGGATATTTTGGAGGGAAAAAAACGTAAGGATAATAAGTCGATTGATTTTGTTCATAAATTACCCCCCCCCCCCCCACCCCAATCATATTAAAGTATCTATTAAAAATAAAGGTTAAAAAAACGTCAAAACAAGACGTCATCGAGTCGGTGACAAAGCCACAACATCAGTTTTCCATAGAGCATTTTACTGCGTCTTTGTAGTTGGCGCATAGTAGTTTTGATTTTGGTTTTTAAATGTGAAAAATAGCTCTAATATGTCGTGGTGTCAATCTTGATTGACGTATTCTTTGAGAGAAATTCCTTGAATTGGACCAACGGCTGATACTGATGTCAGTCGAGGCAAAATAGAATCTATAGAACTCAAAACTTCAATTCCTAAATACTTAAACATGTTAAGATTATTGAATATTTTAAAATATTTTTGCTTATTCTCAAATTCTTGAATATTTGATTGATCTAATGCCGATATATTTTTAGTTTTCATCTTCCTTTCCTAACCCCCATTTTCAACAAAGTGTTAATTAGAAGAAAACATAAAAAAACATTATTATAGCAAGAAATGTATTTTAATCAAAACCAATTTTACCTTATTAACATTAAATAGGATATAGAAGGAAGGAAATAAAAATGTGTGTATATATATATAAGTATAAGAAAATTTCGAAACTATTATAGACGCGTATGATTCTTTTAAAAATTAAACAATATCTACTGTCCTTAATGCAATGGATTAAGGGCAGAAGATATTGTTTCCTTTTTAAAAGAAACATGCGCGTCTATAATATCTTCGAATTTTCATAACAGATGGCACGCTAATGCACACACACACACAAAGCCTTTATTAAGACATTAGTCTTATACAGATTCTCCGTACAAGGTGCAATATCAGGAAAATAGCAGCACAGGAAACCATTAGTTCCGCAACTATATACAATTATTAGTAATAAGGAAAAGTAAGAAATAATATGAAAAGTCGACGCCATCGCCCCAAGTCTTCAATTTCATAAGCGCGGAGCAGAAATAGGGACTAAGTTATTTATTTCGCCATAAATATAGCATCCAGACACAAAAAGAAGGTCTACTCCAGCACAGCCTTCCATATCACCTGCTCCGCAATCTCATCGTCGACCAACACGATGGCCCCTCGATGTTTCGTCATCATTCTGAGGTGTAAGAACAATAGCTTCCAAGTTCTCTTTTCTCCCTCTTTACACCTACTGCCTTGTAAAAATTATATAGGGTCTGAGCAACTAGTCTACTTGTTTGGGCACTGGTTAACATGCTAATGCATCATATAATAAGAAATATTTTTATTATTCCTCTACCAGATATTATTTTATTTCACAAACTACACTTTATATCTAAGCATTAAATATGTTATATTAACAAAGAGGTAATGCATTATATCCAAACCTGTAATTTTTACTTTAGTTTATCCAGTACTATTTTCCACAAAGGAGATAGATAATCAAAATGCAAATAGCCCATCGTTTCATATTTAAATGTGATTAATTGTGACTAAGTTAGTTAATACCTGATTAGGTATGCAGATGGAACATTTCCACCAATTTGTTTTGCATAAAAGGAATATCCATTGAGTTGAAATTTAGCTCTCGAACATTTTTCGAAGATTCTATTTAACTCTGAAATATTGTTGTGTTTTCTAAAGATGGTTAGTTTTAAGGCTTCCAAATTGTTATTGTGTTAATGCTCCGGGTTTTTCTGTCAATTTCATTTATCATGCATCTTTGCTGGTTAGATTAGAAAGGGGATTCTTCCTAGATGAATTTGATTTTTTTTTCAAAAGAATACACATCCCTTGGCGAAATAGATACAACTATTATGCAAGGCGTTTTGACAGTCTTTGTATTCTATCAAAATTCAGTCAGTAGAAAACCATAACATCAAGTTTGAAATATACAAATATATTTGTATGTGCTGTAATATACTTGAATTTTTGAAAACATACTGAGAGATAAAGGCATAGGTTCTATGTCTATTGTGATGTGGGCAGTGACCCACTCTTTTTTAAATCAATTTTATTGGGGAAAATACCTTTCCTTTTTTGGCCTATACATATTCTTTTACCAGTTTGATACTTCATCTCATTATTTTGAAGATTTCAATATTGCCTTGTATTTCATACAAAATCAAAGGCTGAAAACTATTTACATAGCAAACAAGAAAAGAACAAGTTGCAAGTACAATTCAGGGGTTTATACATTAATAAAATATAATGTATATTGTATATATAAATGGTTATATAAATGTAACATAATGAAGAAAAACTATAGTATATTTCGGAAAATGTTAAAAATACTTGTGTATATAGATGGAAAATTTGCCGGGAGGAAATTTATTCATAGAAGCAATGGGCGCTTCTCCCGTCAAAATAAACGTCAGAATCTGACGCCATCTATTGACCGTGCCGCAACTAGCGGCATCGGGTTGGTGACAAAGCCACAACACCAACTTTGGCAAACTGATAAGCGTCCACCTAGAGACCATGGTTTCGGGCTAATGGCCCTCGTCAGTCTAGAGCGGACTTTATTCCATTAGATCCACACGGGATCTAATGGAATCCTCACAATCTACCAAAGAGGTGTTTTGCTGGCAATGTGGCTGGGCCAAATCTATGGATAGAACATAGATGTATATGTACATATATATTTTTCACTTTAGAAGGAAATTATCTCATATATTTAAATTTTTCATATTTATTCGTATTAACGATTAATTAGTTCTATTTGGAAAGTATTGTTGATAATTTGGAATATGAACTGTAATTTACGGCACTATTGTAGACACTTTACAATGTAGATCTCTAAAGATAATAGATATATATAAGGCAATGTTCGCTATAGAACAAACACAAGTCAGGGAGAAGAGATTCTTTATATAAGAAGATGGTACAAGCTTTCGGTCAAGATGTCCTTCTATGGGTACAAAATGACACGAGTGTCGCAATGGCTTATCAACACTTAAAAGTATTATTGAAGTATATATATATGTCATAATATTACCCTTCCAGGCATAATAAAGTAAATCTACAGTCGACCAGAGAGAGACGTAGGGAGGAAGATGTAAAGGCCGGTCACTTGATATATCAGTCACATTCCAAGGGGGCCATTTTCGTAGAACCTCAGAACTATTTTTGGACAGTCGGGGGGTGGTGGCGACACAAACGGTCGTTCAGCGGTGGCATCCCCTCGCGCTCCTCTCTCTCGCTGGTTGCCTGGGTTATTCCTCTACAAACTCGTCGTGTGATTATTTCTCTTTCCCCACCACATTATTATCACTATATTGCCACATATATATATAAACCATTACCATTCGTGTAATTTTGTATCCGTATAAGGGCGTCTTACACGAGAGCTTCTGCAACCGTCTTCATATATAAAAAAAGTTCTTCTATCTTACTTGTGTTTCTTCTTCAATAAAAATAATAGTCTACATATAATTATGTGGGTAACGGCTGAAATATATGTTTATTATATATATATGTAATATTGTTGCAATGTGCCGACGTATGGATAAACTGGCAGTCGTGAACGTGAGGCGAGTGTTGGTGTTCTTCCCACACGCGGACAACAAGAAGCAGAGGCAGGGCTGGATGTTAACACCGAGAGGGATCGGGGACAGCCCACGGGACAGAGGTAGAGGCCATGACGCCAACTTGGATGCTTATGGAAGGAGAGACTGTGTGTGAGAGCCAGCCTGAAGCGGACTGCTGAGAAACACCCCCTAGAACATCTGACCCCCTGCCAAAACTTGTCCTGTTTTGGGGGGGGGGGTCTCTATAAGAATGTCCCTCGGGACCCCACATGGGCTGGGCGTTGCCTTTTTCCACCCCTCTGTCCCTGCTGCCACCAGCTGACCGCTCTCTCTTTGGATCTTTATTTTGACGTCACCAATTTTAGTTTATATACAAAAAGGGTATACAGGTTATATTAATAAAGATATAGCATATATACAAAATATGGGGGTGGTAGCAAATAGAAAGTGTCATTATTATACAGTTTAAAATATACGATATATATATGACACTTACAATCGTAAAATGTTAATTTTAAGCTATATATCTACATAGAGAATGCTATTGATTAAATTGGAAGAAAAAAATCAAGGTTTACGATAAAAATACGTTCACTAATATATTTTTTAAAAACTTATAGAAAATAAATAGTTTATTCCAACTTCCCTCTTTTCGAAAGGCTGAAATTAATGAAGTTTTCAAACTAAACAAAATGTAAATTTGGGCGGTAAACGACTTCTAAATTATGGAGTTCTATGCTGAAAATTTTTCTAAAGAAAGCATTTAGCAAGTTGACAGTGAAATAGAAGTCATCAACAAAGGAATTAAACAAAAGATTTTCGCCTGAAGGTTAATTTTATCTTGAAACTTATTTTTATAACTTGGCAAGTAGCCAAAGAACAAAACGAACATTTATCAAAGCACTAGATAAATGGATAGTAGATCTAAATTCAAAGCCCTTTCCCTATGTTAAATTTAAATTTTGATTTTTTTTATCTACTTATTTATAGGCTATAATTTATTTTTAAAAGAATGGGAATTTTAAGCTCGTATCTGTTTTGTGTAGCCCCCCCCCCAAAAAAAAGGAACAACTTAAGGAAATGTGTTATCAGGGAAACTCATATTTTAAATGCGTTTCAAATATTTTATTTTAAAAATTTATTGGATGTATGTATATATGGTTGGGTAATGCAATAAATAATCCTGGAAATTGAGTTAATACAATTTTTATAGAAATGAATCATTTTATTACTATTTTATTCGAATTGAAATATGTTATTTTCTATCTAATTATACATGATTGTGAGTAGGCATCAATGTGTTTATATAGTGTGTAATTTATCAATTGAGATATTATTCTTTATATTCATAATTTTATTATATATAATATATTATATTAAACACACGCGCAAATCTCAATTAGTTAATATATTGTTGTCAAATTCATTCGCCTAGTTTAATTGGTTTTCCATATTTATTTTTATCATATTTATCTATTTTAGGTTAAAATATATGTTCGAAACCGACATTCAAAAATTATCCCTAAGGTTAAAAAAATCGTTATTTCTCCTTGAAATAAATTTTGATTTTTCATTGAAAAGAAACACATGCGGGATAATTTTCAAATATCGTTTTACAATCACAAGCCGCATTATATTGTATTATATATGTTCGAACTTATTATAGATGCGTATGATTCTTTTTAAAAATAAACAATTTCTACTGCCCTTACTGCAATGGAAAAATCAATGGGAGGGCCTGGCTTATCAGTGGTGAAACCTCCCAGCGCTTTCGCCAGTCTAATCTACCATAGTAGATACCAGGGTTCACCACTGAGGAGCTTGGCCCTACCATTAATTTTTTCATTGCAGAAAGGATAGTAAACAAATTTTATTTTAAAAAATAATCATACGCGTCTATATTAGTTTCGAATTTTGATAACAGATGGCGCGCTAATGCATTATAAACATATATGTAAATACAGATTTTTATATCAGGCTAGATTTGAAACAGGCTGATTCACTAGTCTAAAAAAATATATATTAAATAAATAGTAAAAACGAATTTATTTTCCATATCATATCCATGCATTTATCTTTATCATTATTTAGGTAGAACGCTCGTTTCTTATAAAAGAAGAAGCCAAAGCATTATTATTTACAAATTTGAACAGGTTTGTTCTTTAAAAGTTTTCATATATAAAATAATATTATTATGCATAGTATGTCATATAATAATATATTTTAATATGTTTAGTATACATAGTCTATATATTTTCATATTCTCTGCTTTGAAGACTCAAAAAATCGCAAAAAATAATTTTTACCTAAGAATATTTTTATAGATTTAAAGGAAACATAATCATAACATGGAAATATATTAACATTTTGATAAAAACACACTAACCTTTTAATAATATAAATCTATATAGGTATAAAGTTGCAATATCTTTTCTTATCTAACCATAGCATTAAATGGCTAAATGACTAAATATGCACCTTTTTAACATTGTATTTTATAAAGGGTAGTCAATATATAATGTCGCAGATATGCATAGCAAATTTCCAAATCGTATTAGATAACGAAAGGTGTAGTTAAATCACATAGTAGTTAAAGATCACGAAACATATTTAATAAACTATTAGATAATTCCGTTGAAAGTCCATTAAGGAAGGGTTGCAAACTTGAATGGCCTCATTAAAAAGATGGGTAGATAGCTAGAAGGGTTCTAAGTGGTCCCTTGAAGATACTCACGTTGGCTGGTTAATATACCTTAGAACAACCTTATATAGCGCCCTGTTATAGTACTTGTTTTATATGTTACTGTGTATATTCGAACTCTTTTTGTCTGATTAATATACCTTAAAAACACCCTATATAGCGAGCTGTTATAGTATTTGTTTTATATGTTACTTATTTTTTTTTATATTATTGTATTGTTTTTCATGTGTTAAGCGTATTTACGCAAATTTGGCCTTAAATACCCATTTCTTGGTTTTTCAAGAAGCCTCTGGGACCAAAAATCTTTTTGGTCGCAGTGGTATAGCCTACTCCACGCTGACGAGCGCCAACAGCGCGAAACGCGTTTTTGGATGGCTTTTCTTGATTTGTCAAGAAATTGCGTTAGCCAAATATCACGGAGAAAGTTAAATAAACGTTAGTTTATTTTTGCTCCACTAGATGGCGCTCTGCCATCTAAAAAGCACATGTGCTTGTGATCAGGATATGCTTTCTTTATTTTTAATATATTACTGTGTATATTCGACCTCCCTCTTTCCGGTTAATATGGCTTAGAAACATTCTATATAGCGCCATGTTATAGTACCTTTTTTATATGATACTGTTTATATTCGAACGCTTTTCGTCTGGTTAATATGGCTTAGAGTGTGTATGTGCTCAAGAATAGAACAATTTTATTGACCTACGGGCTATTTTATTTTTTAGATATAATGCTCATTATGAAATATATTCTTTTCTTTTATATTTTCAAATAACTAAATGTTTATGGAAAATACAAAATTCTAAAATATGTTTAATCAGAATTCATACTATTATTCTTTTTCTCTCTCTTATAAAATACATTAAGATATGATAAATCTAATATTATAATCACATTATATAGAATAAAAACAAAATATCAAACCAAGTTTAAATGAAAAAAAAGATAGTCTACAGTCAAAAACAAGTGAAAGAGAGAAACTGAAAAAAAAAATCAAATGTCTTTACTTTAATGGCGACAACGATTTTATTCAAGTTGCATTTTTTTTCATTCTCAAATTTAAAGCAATTCTAGAGGCGCAGAAAATTTAACGAAGAAAGAAAAGCTTGTTGCGAGGAGTGGAAAATTGGAAGGTTGACTCTATGCGAATCACAAGCTAATATGAGCGTGTGTCCCACAGGAGTCAACTTCGATTATTCCACAACGTCAGGGACTAGCAAGATTTATTTTGTAGGCAGGGGTCCTGAACGATCCTAGAATATTAACTCGCCTCCCACACAACCTTCTTTTTCTATTCAAAATTTGCAATCTAAACTTTTCTTTATTTGATTCTTTACAAACCGGCTTGTATTGCTATCTTTTTTTTTCAAATATGATGGAGCAATATTCCTTTTTTTATTACTATATACATTTTTTTTTCATCTCGAGAGCTATGTATTGGTTATTTTGATAAACCTGGAAACTTGTGTTCACGATATCTGTAGTTTTTTTTAAAGTTTAATCATGGATAAATAAATTTATCATATTAGGGGATATAAATATATAATTAGAGAAATAAATTTATAATAATAGCTAATATATATATATATTTATTTTTTTTTTTGAAAATAGAGAAATCCATATATTAATCTTCAATTAAAAAGCATATATTAGATCAAAATATCATTTATTTTACCAATATTTCAGTTGGCTGAACGCCAACCTTTTTCAAGGCATTATTACATATATTAATGTGTTTTTAAAATAGAGCAATCCATAAATAAATCTTTAATTAAAAAGGCATATATTGGATCAAAATATAATTTATTTTACCAATATTTCAGTTGGTTGAACGCCAACCTTTATCAAGGTGTTATAACATTTTTCTTATAACACCTTGATAAAGGTTGGCATTCAGCCAACTGAAATATTTGTAAAATAAATGACATTTTGATTCAATATATATCTTTTTGATTAAATATATAATATTTATCCATATACATGTGAACGTTCATAATGATCTCACAAAACATACTTAATCTCACGATATTTCTCATGGTTGTTTTGGTACTAAATGTACAATGATGAAAAGGTTCAAGAGCCAAAAGCGCATACACGATTGGCTTTCTTTGATTAATCAAAAATAATTTTCGTTCAATTTTTATGGAAAATAAATAGACGAATAGTTAATGTTTATTCCGATTGATGATTAAAGCCATTAACAACGTTTAGTTAAACAATCATGAAATGCCTTTTTTAATATTAGTATATGTACAAAAATTTCCTGGGATTTATTTTTTGAAAATATTTGTAGAACGACATTTGATAATTATCCCGCGTGTGTTTCTTTTGAACGAAAAATCGAAATTTATTTTAAGGAGAAATAACGATTTTTTCTAACCTTAAAGGTGAAGTAAGAAAAGATGAATTGTGAAGAGAAATGATAAATGTCGTTCTACAATCATAAACCGCATTATATTGTTTTATAAATTATATTTGTGTTAATTTTATCGATCTATTCGATCAATTTATTAATTTATGTATTTATAGACCCGAAAAGAATAAAATACATATAAGTAAAATATTATAAATAATTTAATCGGATTTTATCTCTTCCAGTTTCATTCAATTTAAAAATAGTTTGTAAAACCTGTTGGTGGTGGATCTCAATAATTACTTATCTTCTAAAATATAAATCTTCTTTATTGAAGGTACAATAAACATAAATTACTAAATATATCTAAGTTGACATAACTAATAAAATAATATCTCTCTAACCACCCATCTCTATTAACACTCACCTATATATTCCTGACACCACAGATTTTAAGTCACAGATTATTACAATCATAGAATTAAAATAATATTTGACCATAACATCCAAAAAAAAAACATACATACAATACACATACACACGAGAGATGCAACAATATATTTTCAAAATATTACTTTTATTTAAGAAAAAGAGCATTTCCAGATCGGTCAACTAAAAGTTGCTATTGGTTTGCTCTATCTATTGGAATATATATCAACTAGTCATTGATTTTTAATTATTCTAGAATTAGCCTAAACCTGTTTCTTGATTAACCAAGAAGGACAAATCAACTTGATTAATTAAGAAAGAGTATTTGGCCAATTCTTGAATAAATAAAAATCAACGATTAGTTGTTTTTCATTTCGATAGATTGCGCTATACATCAGCAAGTTTTAGTTGCCCGATCAGGAGATGCTCTTTTTCTCAATTCATCCACTTGATCCAAAAACAAATTTACTTTTGTACTATTTTTCACTTCTTTTCAGTTTTTTTAGATAGATGAATGCCTTAAATCAATTTCTATCTTTTATAACACCTTTTAGCAGATAGAATGGCCCAATATAGATCAAATTAGGCGTCATATTTTCTCGAGGATGGTATTGATATAAGAAAGAAGTAGCACTCTCTTCAAAATGTCTTTGTTGGGGCCTTTTTAAAAGAAGAATTTTATTTTTTCCTTACATGATTACGATGTGTAATACTCTGTCTGTATCACATGAAACACATGATTTCTTTCTAAAAAATTGGAAATATATGTGAAATTTGATCAACCTTCATAAATAGTCATTGGATCTTTTTTATATTAGTATAAAATATACTCCTAAAAATAAATTTAGTATATAAAAGTTATTTCTCTTAAATAATATTTAATAGAGCAATCCATAAATAAATCTTTAATTAAAAAGGCATATAATACATTATAAATTATGTTATTTGAAGCTGAGTTTGTTGTTTACACACATTAATATTTTATAATACCTTGAAAAAGGTTGGCATTCAGCCAACTGAAATATTGGTAAAATACATTTTATTTGATCTAATAAATGCCCATTTAATTAAAAATTAATGTATATCTAAAAATTTATATTTTTTAAATAAAATTTGAAACATTATATTAAACTTTTAGAAATTCATTTATTCAA
The DNA here is from genome assembly GCA_030710605.1 of Cordylochernes scorpioides. Taxonomy (NCBI): domain Eukaryota; kingdom Metazoa; phylum Arthropoda; class Arachnida; order Pseudoscorpiones; family Chernetidae; genus Cordylochernes; species Cordylochernes scorpioides. The sequence continues at coordinate 21,222,268 of CP092881.1, read as the reverse complement.
GCGATATTGTTCAATTTAAATGTGTCGAGTATATTAACACTATTTGTATTGGAACTATTTCTACCAAATTTACTGGAATTAAAATGAAAATTCAAAGCTATTCTCTCACAATTCTTTAAATACAATCCGATTAAATTGTAATAATTCGTTATAAAATATATTATACATAGCAAATTCTCCTGAATATCTATGAAAGTATAGATTACTAAATATAAATGATGGATTGTGAATATCAAATTTAAAAAGTTAAATGGAAAAATTATAAGAGAGCTCAAGAGGTGATAGTAATTTCTGACATTTGAAGACAACCCATTATTTTCGTGTAAGAAAATCCGATTAACAAAAATTGAGAAAAAAAGTCATTTCAAAGGATGGAACGTGATTCAAGCTATCTCTAATTAAATCTCATCCCCAAGATGTTTAGTTTTGACTGTGGAATTCCTTTTTTTCTTTCTCTAATTCCAATTTGTTTTCAACTAAAAAATGACCTAATTAGAAGTTTAATGAATTAATTTGTTACTCATTCTAACCACATATTTAAATACTTTGTTATTTGTTGAAAAGAAAAGGTTGATACTTTTTTTAACATGTTCAAAGTTGATTGAACATTGAAATATATTTGTATTACTTTTTATATCGCAGATTTTAACATTATTCATGTAATTTATCATACAGATACTATATATATATATATATATATATCAACAGTATATATGTTTTCTAATCTAGTCAAACTAATTAAGACGAATAAATAATAATAAGCGGTATTTTAATAATAATAAATGGTATTTCGATCTAAAAATTCCCTTTTCAACGCTTATCCTCCTCAATTTTCAACTATATACAGTTAACACAAAGTAATAACGCGCCATCTATACATATAAAATGAAAGGATTTAAAAGCACGAATGTTTCCTTCATACATAATACAAACTTCTACTGCCCTTACTGCAATGAAAAAATATATTGGGAGGGCTTGGCTCATCAGTGGTGAACCCTCCCAGCGGTTTCGCCAATTTAATCAACCAGACCGCATCTCAGAGCTCTAGTACTGTATTGGACGATTCTGCTTAAATACGCAGCACTGACGGGTGGAATCTCAGAAATGGTTTTCAAGAAAACTATGGACATAAGCTTATAGGGCAGTAGAATTACATTCAAATATATACGGTTAAGCCTGTCTATAGCGCACCCTCTTGGGACACACCAAAATAGGGTGTTATAGACAGGTCACTTTTAATGTAAATCGCATCGTATTACGTATTTGAAATCGGGCGCTATAGAGAGGAAGGCGCTATATAGAGGGAGCGCTATAGACAGGTTTGACTGTATATTAGATTCCACACAAATACATTAACATGGAAACCTATTTAACGGTTTTTATTTGATTACGTAGTTGATTATATGATTTCAATTGTCATATATAATTAAAATTTTAAATAATCATCTTGGCAATAGGTTTTATGTTTTAATATTAAATAATATCACTACTGTGTGTCCTTATATACTGCCATGATAAACATCATTAGATGAGAGGGCTTGGCTTATCAATTGTGAACCCTCTCAGCGGTTTTGTAGAAAATATGATTACAAATATCAATGATTGATTATAAAATTTCAAATAATTTTGAGATTATATTATAACACTATATCCCTTTATACGTTTATTATCTTCTTACAATTATACTTTATACATATTAAATATCATTATATACAATTCTCCAAAGTTAGACAATTAACAATTTAAACAATTTTATTGATTCCTTTAATCAAATTTTACAAAGGTGGTAAAATAAAAGGGTAAAAGAGCATATAAAGTGTAGGGGAATATATATACAAATATCTTCAGCAAGGAAGGCTTCCCCACCTTGAGAGAGTCCTCCTCCAGACAAGGTCTTCTTGAACACTCCTCAGTTCTACACCGAGGAAGTCCTTATAGATGTGTGTCTTGGCAGACGCCAGGATGGCTAGGGCGTCCAAAGTTAGATCAAAATAATTCTGAATGAAATTATTGGATATAGATATTCCACCCATATAACCTTAATTTATATAGGTTTCCTGATATTATAATAATTGAAACTGCTTTCTTTATGAAGAAAGTATTATATTTAATAATTAATATTCTGTGTGTGAAAAATATTAATATTAACATTTATAATACAATATTACCTGAGATTTTGGAATTCACACACAAAAAAATAATATATAAATATTTTGAAAATAGAGCGATCCATAAATAAATCTTTAATTAAAAGGTATATATTGGATCAGAATATCATTCATTTTACCTAATATTTCAGTTGGCTGAACGCCAACCTTTATCAAGGTATTATAACATATTTATGTTTTCAATGTAATTACCTTTTATATATTTACAATATTTCCATCTTTCATAAAGTGTGAATGTGTGTGTGTTGTGTGTATTCCTCTTTATAAATTTATATTTCAGAGTTTTTATTCATAAGCTGTTATTCACCGATTCTTTTTTATTGAACATTACTAAATTTTGACCTTTTAAATATGAATTTTTGAAAAATCTAACCTGGTATTAATAACTTGGTGTAATATCAGGGAAGTATAAAGATGTAAAAATATATTAACTCGAATATTCTTTTGCAGTTTTGACCGTTTTTAGGCATATGAGGGTGAGGGTTATCAAAGAGCAAATTTACTAAGCGAATTTTATGTTAGGTTTAGCATTCTGTCATTAAAATCGCTTGGATTATTCTTTGATACTAAACAGAATATATAGTAGAACATTATATATAAAATGAAATTAATATAATATAGTGAATATTTATACTAATAAGAGGTTAAATTTACTCTTTATTTTTTCAAATTTAAGTCAGTAAATCAAATCATTTATCTATTTATTAATCGTGCTAGCAAGATAAATCGTAAGCATGAATGGTAACAAGTTTGTAATCCAATTTCCTAATTTCTTAACTTAATTCTCAGAGGAATTAAGACAAATTTGGATTTGTAACACCAAAGAATAATTTTAGGGAGTATTCCATTTATATCAGACATGCTCTTTAAATCCCAAAAGAGAAATAAGTATCCCCTGTTTCGAAATGTTCACCAAACAGGCTAATTACCAACTATCATTAACGTCTCTTCACTCTTAGCCTAAAATGCCAGACGAACTTTAGCGATGGGCCTATTTTGCAGACGATTTTAATTGCTCTTCATGCCTCTTCAGTGCAAAATATATTTAGACATCGAATTATCTTCCAAAAATATTTTTAATATTCCTAATATGATTTTAGAACTCAATATGAGTATTATATTAGAGATACTCTTTTTGAAATATTCATATTTTTTCATATTTTATAATAAAAATAATATATTTTTGATATATATACATGTTTAACATTTGTTAATAAACCTATCTTCCTTGAATTATTTATTTAAAATTTGACTATAATTTCCTTTGCTTGTATTTAACTCTGATTAAACATTTATGTAAGTATGTATTTTGCAACGATAATGTCAATGGAATAGTTAAATACTAATATTTATATGCAAATATTTACATTTGCACTATTTAATGCTATTTTCGACTATATTAATACCATTAGAAATAAATAAACAAATATTAACAAAAGGGTGTAAGTTCACAATACTTTAATATTATTCGAAAATAGAAACACACTATTTTGCATTATGATTATTTGCATATTTTTCTCTGAAATGTTAATTTCATTATTACATGTTTTATAATAATTGGAGAATTATATTTCATTATAATTTAGTTTATATATAAATATATACAGTTAGACCTGTCTATAGTGCTCCCTCTAAAAAGCCCCTCCCTCTCTATAGCGCCCGATTTTAAAAACGTAGTACAATGGGATTCACATTAAGAGTGACCTGTCTATAGCACGCCCTCTCTATAGCACCCTATTTTGATGAGTCCTAAGAGGGGACGCTATAGACAGGCTTAACTGTATATACTCACACAAATCAATCCAAACTCATGATATAAATCTATGAACATTAAAATGAGCGTTCAGTTTAATTAATCAAGATTTGAATTAGGATTTATGTTAACTAGCATATAGAAATTACTGCACAGTATTAAAATTATGATCAAACCCCGTTTGCACAATTTACGACAAAATTTAATAAAAAGACAATAATACTATTCAGCAATCTCAAATAAACTATGGTTACATAAATTCCATATATAAATGTGATTCAAAAATAAAATAATATATATATATTCAAAAAAGATGCATATATTGGATATATAAGTATATTATTGTTCCTATATTCCGAGGGGCAACTCGCCTCTCTTTATCAAGGATGTTTGTGTTTTTTACTAAAACATGTGAGCACGCGTGTATCACTCTCGTTCTACAAGACCAATGAAAGAATTGTATCTTTTATTTAAATATTGCATTTAGTATATATGTTATATTGAAATATTATTTTATTTAAAATTATATTTCATAGATTCAAATACTCTGTTAAATCGACCGCCAGAGGTCACGCTTCCCCTATAAAAACTCATTGTTGTTGTTTCACGATGGCCGGCTCAAACCTTTTGTACATTATGTAAATAAGTTTATTTTTTATTGTGACGCCTTAAGCCAGGCAGTACTTTCATCAAACTATGTTTTTTATATATTCCATAAGCTCAATTAAAGCAATTACTGATCAACAATATTTTTATTATTATACTTTCAAGATTTTTGCCACGACTACATACCAATACCCTTGACCTAATACTAATATATTCCATAATATATCAAATCTCAAGATCATAATCTTAATCTTAAAAATAATTCCAAAATAAAGCGAAAAATCTGATTTTTTACATAACATATAATAATATATATTTCATCATATAATATTAAAAATATTATAATTATAATTATTTATATGAAAAAGTATCATTATCTATAATGTTATAAAAGCGTGTTAATTTATAATATATAGAGTTTTGAGAAAAAACATGTTTTCAAAACTTCTATTATCTGAGAGAACCCTAAATTTGAAGCGACAAGATTTGTAAATTAAAGGTTGTTTAAACTTCCATGAATCTATCTTGTAGCTTTCTTATGTCTCACTGAATTAGCTAAGCCGAAAGGAATGGATCTCGCTTGTCAAACCTAGTTATATGTTTTCCCCAATCTGGTAAATTTCTTTAACTCTCTTTTTATTTTTCCCTCTCAAACATTAGTAAAAACATACATCTATATTTTATTTTTGACAGACATCTGTAAAATGTTTATATTTATTATATATAATTGAAGTTTTTAATAGAGTAGATATATCTGTTTAAATATAATTTCCATTAATGTATTTAGATGTAATTTATAATTGTGTTTATTTTCACTTTTAAAAAATATATATTATTTCAATTTTGCTCTGAAGAGATGCATATCTAAAAGATTAAATTTTTAATATTTTTTGACATATATTTTATAATTTTGAAGATTGAGATAACATAATTAAAATCATATTTGAAAAGATGCATATATTGTATTTATATTTATTATATTGTTCCAATATTTCGAGGGGCAATTCGCCTCTCTTTATCGAGGTTTCTAAGTAAAAAAACGCAAACATTCTCGATAAAGAGAGGCGAGTTGCCCCACAATATATTTGAACAATATAATAATTATAATTCCAATATATGCATCTTTTTTACATATTTTATAATGTTAAAAAAATAATATAATTCCTTGTTTAAAACTCTTTCCTAGGAAAGAGTCTCTTGCGAAAAATGTTAATTTAATTGACATGAGCTTTCAAGCCTTGGGGCCCTCTACAGAGGTAAAGTTAAATCCTGTAGAAGAGATCCAAGGCCTGATATCTCGAGTCAATAAAATTATATATATATATATATATCTAAAGAGACAAGGGCCGCCTCTCCCGTCAAAATAGACGTCTAAAACAGACGCCATCTATTGACCGTCGCCGCAACTAGCGGCCTCGGGTCGGTGACAAAGCCACAACACCAGCTTTGGCAAACTGAAAAGCGTCCACCTGGAGACCATGGTTTCGGGCTGATGGCCCTCGTCAGTCCAGGGCGGACTTTATTCCATGAGATCCACACGGGATCTAATGGAATCTTGACAATCTGCCAAAGAGGTGTTTTGCTGGCAAAGTGGCTGGGCCATATCTATGGCCAAAATATAGATGGAAATTTTGCCGGGAGGAAAATGATCTAAAGAGACAAGGGCCGCCTCTCCCGTCAAAATAGCCGTCTAAAACAGACGCCATCTATTGACCGTCGCCGCAACTAGCGGCCTCGGGTCGGTGACAAAGCCACAACACCAGCTTTGGCAAACTGAAAAGCGTCCACCTGGAGACCATGGTTTCGGGCTGATGGCCCTCGTCAGTCCAGGGCGGACTTTATTCCATGAGATCCACACGGGATCTAATGGAATCTTGACAATCTGCCAAAGAGGTGTTTTGCTGGCAAAGTGGCTGGGCCATATCTATGGCCAAAATATAGATGGAAATTTTGCCGGGAGGAAAATGATCTAAAGAGACAAGGGCCGCCTCTCCCGTCAAAATAGACGTCTAAAACAGACGCCATCTATTGACCGTCGCCGCAACTAGCGGCCTCGGGTCGGTGACAAAGCCACAACACCAGCTTTGGCAAACTTTGGCACTTTGCCAGCAAAACACCTCTTTGGCAGATTGTCAAGATTCCATTAGATCCCGTGTGGATCTCATGGAATAAAGTCCGCCCTGGACTGACGAGGGCCATCAGCCCGAAACCATGGTCTCCAGGTGGACGCTTTTCAGTTTGCCAAAGCTGGTGTTGTGGCTTTGTCACCGACCCGAGGCCGCTAGTTGCGGCGACGGTCAATAGATGGCGTCTGTTTTAGACGTCTATTTTGACGGGAGAGGCGGCCCTTGTCTCTTTAGATCATTTTCCTCCCGGCAAAATTTCCATCTATATTTTGGCCATAGATATGGCCCAGCCACTTTGCCAGCAAAACACCTCTTTGGCAGATTGTCAAGATTCCATTAGATCCCGTGTGGATCTCATGGAATAAAGTCCGCCCTGGACTGACGAGGGCCATCAGCCCGAAACCATGGTCTCCAGGTGGACGCTTTTCAGTTTGCCAAAGCTGGTGTTGTGGCTTTGTCACCGACCCGAGGCAGCTAGTTGCGGCGACGGTCAATAGATGGCGTCTGTTTTAGACGTCTATTTTGACGGGAGAGGCGGCCCTTGTCTCTTTAGATCATTTTCCTCCCGGAAAAATTTCCATCTATATTTTGGCCATAGATATGGCCCAGCCACTTTGCCAGCAAAACACCTCTTTGGCAGATTGTCAAGATTCCATTAGATCCCGTGTGGATCTCATGGAATAAAGTCCGCCCTGGACTGACGAGGGCCATCAGCCCGAAACCATGGTCTCCAGGTGGACGCTTTTCAGTTTGCCAAAGCTGGTGTTGTGGCTTTGTCACCGACCCGAGGCCGCTAGTTGCGGCGACGGTCAATAGATGGCGTCTGTTTTAGACGTCTATTTTGACGGGAGAGGCGGCCCTTGTCTCTTTAGATCATTTTCCTCCCGGCAAAATTTCCATCTATATTTTGGCCATAGATATGGCCCAGCCACTTTGCCAGCAAAACACCTCTTTGGCAGATTGTCAAGATTCCATTAGATCCCGTGTGGATCTCATGGAATAAAGTCCGCCCTGGACTGACGAGGGCCATCAGCCCGAAACCATGGTCTCCAGGTGGACGCTTTTCAGTTTGCCAAAGCTGGTGTTGTGGCTTTGTCACCGACCCGAGGCCGCTAGTTGCGGCGACGGTCAATAGATGGCGTCTGTTTTAGACGTCTATTTTGACGGGAGAGGCGGCCCTTGTCTCTTTAGATCATTTTCCTCCCGGCAAAATTTCCATATATATATATATATATATGTTATATAAAAATATTATTTTATTTCAAATTATAATTTCATAGATTCAAATACTCTGCTAAATCGACCGCCAGAGGTCACTCTTCCCCTATAAAAACTCGTTGTTGTTTTATCCCAATGGCCGGCTAAAACCTTTGTACATTATGTAAATAATCTTTTGTTTTCCTTATTCTACATGCCTTAAGCCAGGCATTACTTTTATCGAATTATGTTATTTTATATATTCCTTTAGTTCAATTAAATTACTGATTAAAATTATTTTTATTAACATACTTTCAAGATTTAACAACGACTGCATCACCATTACCATAATCCTCAACATGATCAAAAATCAAGCCGAAAATTTCAATTCATTTTTATTTATAACATATATATATATATTTTTGAAGAGACTCTCTACTATGGATGAAATATTTCCTCAAACGATAATATTTCATATAGATTTAAATATCTATAGGCAGAGTCTAATCTATCTAAATAGGATGTATTTGCGTGCCAGCTGTATTTAAAAATATGAAAAATTTATAGCGCTAACATTTTTTAGATAAAGCAATTTTGGAACAATATGCTACTACCCTTACTGAAATGATAAAACTATACTAGATACCAGGTAAAACAGCTAATTACAATAATAGCTAGATTTAATAGATGGCTAGAAAAAATTAAAATTGCTGGAAGGATTTATCATTGATGTGACAGTTGTTGGATGTTATTGTCAAATATTATTTTTATTCTATGATTGTAATAATCTGTGACTTGAAATCTGTCGTGTCAGGAATATATATATATAGGTGAGAGTTAATAGAGATGTGTGGTTAGAGAGATATTATTTTATTAGTAATGTTTACTTAGATATATTTAGTATTTATGTTTCTTATTGTTGTACCTTCAGTAAAGAAGATTTATATTTTAGAAGAGAAGTAATTATTGAGATCCACCACCAACACCAGTCTCTTTCGAAATATGTTTATTATGACAGTGAGTTGCTTTTATTGCACTAAATAACCACTATGTAGATATAAAAATAACTTTTGAAAATAGAGCAATCCATAGATAAATATTTAATTAAACTTTAATATAATTTTGATCCAATATATGCCTTTTTAATTAAATAAAAATAACTATATTGATATTAATTGACTTTTTTTACAAAACAAAAAAACATACTAATAATACATATCTTTATAATAATATCATTTTAAATATATAATAGTTATTTTCCATCTATGGTGAGATATATATTATTGTTTACTATTATTCCTTCTCTAAAAAAAAAAAGAGAAAAATTTTTAATGCCAAAAATATTTTTTCACGAAAAAATATGACGATTATTAATTTTTAAAATTATTTAACAATATTATATTGGTCACATATATATCTATTTTAATTATTTTTCAGAGAATAATTCTCTCCAATGACAATATTATATAAAATAGTATCTTTTGATATATTCAAAGATCAAAAATTTGACGCTAAAGTAAATATAGTTATAGCATACTTTTCAAGTCTTTAAAGATTTTGAATATTTCTTTTTAAAATCTTTGTGACTTGGTTCTTTATAAGCGGTAGGGGGTCAATTTTAGACGTCGTCTGAAAAAAACTATTTACCTTGAGGATTCTTACATTTTTCCAGAACTGCCCTTCTTTTTAAAATCACTTTCAGATTTTTTTCTCAAATCTTTGTTCGGTATTATAAAGGCGAACATGGGGAGTTTTAAAAGAGTTATTTCTTATCATATTCAATGTGCTCTTCACTATATTTATTTTTTCTACATTTTAATCTATTTTTAATATATATACATTTTTGCATAGATAGGTAAATTAAGCAGATATATTTTTAAAAGTAATATAATAATAGGTATTTGTTTGTTGTGCTTGTGTGATTGCCATAACAATATTTATGTATAAAAATTGAATTATAACAATAAAATACAATTAATATTTAAATAATATTTTTGTAAATGTTTACTTTTCTTCTAAAATATTTATTCCATAATTGAGAGAGATATAAATATTTAAATATATAATTCTATAATATTTTTTTTAAATTTCTTTTTTCAGAAATGCATTATATTCTATAACTATAAATACACTCTTGTTCCATATGATATTTTCAAAATATGATGATACAAAGAATTATGCGCACGCAAAAAAAAAGACAACTTCCCAAAGAGAGTCGTTCTTTTATAAATATTCGTTTGGTATTTTATGTAAATTTATTTGTTCCTACTTAGGTATAATCATAAATACTTTTTCAAAATATTTTTTTCTAGAACGTGATTACAAGCGTTAGCAATATAATAATTTGTTTACATTGCTGATATTTCTGGAAGGTCTCTATCAAAAAGAAAAACCAATTAAAATATAAACACAAAGTAATAAGACCAAATTCAAATAAATAAATAGTGTGTGACGTTTCTGTAACAGCGTTGTTACCATCTTCATACAAAAGTATTGAATGAGAAATTATATTATAGCATTGTTTCTCTTTTTACTTTGTGTTTTCAATCTATAATATAAATTGTGCCTTATCATTTAAAATATTATAACAGAATCTCGAATAGCAATACACATAAACGAATGAGGCATTGGTAAAACTCTTCACGATTAATCGTTATTAATATTCACGAAAATACCAGATCCTTTATCGCTCAATTTTATTTATATTTTGACCCAACTTTATAATGTGAAAAAATAGTACAAATGTTATTTGTACTGGGATAAAGTGCATAAATTAAGAAAAAGGCATCTCCTTATCGTGCAACTGAAAGTTGCTGATGGCTTGCGCCATCTACCGGAATATATATCGACTATTCTCGTTGATTTTTAATTATTGCAGAATGTTCTTAATTTATGCACCTTATCCCAGTACAATATCACATTTGTACTATTTTTTCACATTGTGTCGTGGTCTCACGCAATTCTGGCCTTAACTACCCGTTTCATGATTTTCAGTATGCCTGAATTTCTTTGGTCGTTGAGGTTCCAACTTGCACCACGCTGATGAGGGCCAACAGCCCGAAACGCGTCCGTGGTTAGCTTTTCTTGATTAAAAAAGAATGGGTATTTGGCCAATTCTGAAATAATTAAAAATCAACGAGAATAGTTGATATTTATTCTGATAGAGGGCGCAAGCCATCAGCAACTTTCATTTGCACGATAAGGAGATGCCTTTTTCCCAAATGTATGAGTTAATCAGCAACATACACAAAATTTCACTTTATTTCACCTGCTTAATTGAACTTAAAAAAAAATCAAATATCTAGTTTCTTAATATTTCTCATCTAGTTGATGTATTACAAATGTATCCATTCTATGATCAAATCTCTATACATCAATTTCTCATTTTTCAATCTTTAGGGTAATATTCGAATAAACAATAGCAATAGAAAGTAAACAGAATGAAATGTTATTTCTATAAACTAGAATTATAAATAACTTACCTAAATCAAATTATGAAATAGATGAAAAATGACAAGCAAAACAATATTTCTGGAACTTGCCTGGCAAAGCTAGGCAACTCAATCCTTTCGGTATAGGTTCCTGGAGAGGAAGATTACCTTGTTTGGCCGATACTTTAAAAATCCATACCTCATCAGTGTGATTTTGAAAAGCTTCTCTCATTTTGTTTTTAAATTTGAAAGAGAATTAATTCGCCATTTAAGGTAGAGAATTTCTTGAAAGATAACCGGCTATTGAATTAACTCCAGAGATTTATTATAAATACAAAACTATCTTCCTCTACACTATTTTGAAACCTATAAAATGATCAATTGTTATATGAATTGTATATATCTAAATAAAAAAAAGTGGTATAAATATCAATATTATTTTTCAAAAGTTATATTGCCTTTTACTATTCATGATTAATGTTTCCTTTGCCTTAAAATTGTATATATGCATCTAGATGAGATTTGCAAAGCACAAATCTCTTGAATACCTTAATTGTCTTTAAATGTAATAATCAAATCAGTGTGATATTTCTTACCTACTTCTTGATCTTCAATATAAGCAAGATAACCAACATAGTCTGTGTGCGGTACAGGAGAGCATCAAGTGGCCGTCCAGCACGACGCCAGACAACCAATCGTGATATCACACAGCGCGCCACGGCAAAGGGCGAGTCTCCTGCTGATCCAGGTGATACTCTTCCTCGCCTCGCGCCTGACACCGGTGAGGTGACATTCAGGTACGTCCCACTCCCTATATTGCCTGATGTATCTACCTGTCAATGTTGATACGAAATAATGCTCAACATTCTATTGTTTAAATAGCGCTGATATAATATTTAGCCCTTTCGCTGCCTATTGCGCGTCTCTTGGTAATCTATCTCAGGAGCCTATAGCCTGCCAGTAGGTAATAAGGAGTATTTTCTTGGGGGTCTATAACACGCCAACATGTGATATGTGTCTTTCTTCAGAAGCCTATAACACGCCCGCGTGTGATTTGGAGTCTTTCCTCAGGATCCTATAAACACCCGCCTAAAATTAGGAGTTTCCCTCAAAGGCCTATAACATTCCAACGTGTAATTAGGAGTTTTTCTCAGGAGCCTATAACATGCCAGCGTATTATTAGGAGTATTTCTTCAAGAGAATATAACATGCTAGCGTGTGATTTGGAGTCTTTCCTCAGGAGCCTATAAAACACCCGCGTATAAATAGGAGTATTTTCTTTGGATCCTATAACATGCCAGTGTATGATTAGGAGTCTTTCTTCAGGAGCATATAAAACGCCAGCGTATGGTTGAGAGTCTTTACTCAGGAGCTTATAGCATGCCAGCGTATGATTAGGAGTTTTTCCTTAAATGCCTATAACACTCCAGTGTATGATTAGGAGTCTTTCTTCAGGAGACTATAACATGCCAACGTATTATTAGGAGTATTTCTTCAAGAGAATATAACATGCCAGGGTGTGATTTGGAGTCTTTCCTCAGGAGCCTATAAAACACCCGCGTATAAATAGGAGTATTTTCTTTGGATCCTATAACATGCTAGTGTATGATTAGGAGTCTTTCTTCAGGAGCATATAAAACGCCAGCGTATGGTTGAGAGTCTTTACTCAATAGCCTATAACATGCCAGCGTATGATTAGGAGTTTTTCCTTAAAGGCCTATAACACAACAGTGTATGATTAAGGGTATTTTCTAAAAAGCCTATATTCACAAACGCCTGTTATCCAAAATCCAACATTTATTTTTTTGCGTTCAATTCGCATTGTATTTTAACTAAATTGGAGGGTATCAGAGAAGGTGAATATTGTTACTGTGTTTAAAATAACTGTGGTATACCATATATATATATTTATTGTATGTTAAAAGAAAATGCCGGCATTTAAGGCAAGGCTATTTCTATGGTATCTACACTGGCCAAAAAGCACGCTAACGCGGATTGCAGCGAAAGTGTTAAGAGCTGTACCAAATCTTTTAATTCAGATTCTTAATAATTTTAGTTCAGGGTACTTATTGTAATATATTTATCTTGAATTTAAATACAATATGTATTAATTGTTATTATAAATCAACCTATCATTCACAGGCGAGTCTTTATTATAAATTGAAGAATGCAAAAATTCAACCGAATTTACTATGTTCCAAATTTTTGGACAAAAGACGTATTCTCGCTTTTATACGCTTTTACTATTAAAATAGATTTTCAATTTATATCGATTTTGATGAATCTATATTTTGATTTGAAAATATATATGAAAAAATAATATTAAATATATTAAAAACAGTTTAAATCATCAATATAGGCCAAGGTTTAAACAAATCTACCTAGAAAATTATTTTCAAGATATGCAAGTAATTGGTTCAAAGGTGCCAAACCACAGTAAATTAGGCAATTTTCTCACAGAGGGGTCCAATTATAATTTATTTAATTAGTCTGTTGGTATTCTAGTTGAAGCAACAATGGTCTAACAATGGGTTGGAAAGGGCAGAAAAAGTAGACAAAGGTTTATTGATTCGGTCTGCACGATCGATGTTTGAACAAATCCGTCATGGGATTATCGCCTTCCTCTTAAAAGCCAGTCAGCTGAGATTATGGGCGAATTCTTCAACGACCTAATGGGGGTCCGGATTGGTTTCCATGTTTACCATGGGACCGACCAATCCCATTACCGCTTCACTCTCTGAATATAAACTTTCTTTATCCTTTTATTTGTTACCTCTTTGAATAAATATCATTATTCTACGATTTATTAATATTTATATCATATCTAGGTTATAAAAAAATTCATATATTATTTTAAATTATATTTTTCAAATATTCTGTGAAATCGACAGCCAGATAGCATCTCTTTGTACTATATAAACTAATTGTTGTTTGTTTTCCTTTTGCCGGCATAAACCATTTTTTAGATATGCAAATACTTAATTAAATATTTTATTTTCTTCATTCTTTATGACTCTTAAATCAGGTATTTCATTTTCAATTGTTTCATGAGCTCAATTAAATCAAATAGTGATTTAAGGATGTTTTTATTATATTTTACAAGATGTGCGTGTCATGACTGCAACTGCAATACCATTGGAGAAAAACTCGATAATGTCAATCTCAACGAATAATAAATACTCTCACATCTAAAATACATATTATAACATATATATAAATAAAAAGGCATATACTGACCACGCTCACATGAGCCCTTTAGATGGCAGAGCGCCATCTAGTGGAACAGAAATCAACTGAACGTTGATTTAGCCTTTTCCTTGATATTTGGCGAACCCGTTTTTTTATTATTAATATTTAATTTTTTATTGTATTTTTACAATTATATATGTTTATACGCTTCCGTTCAAGTAAATATTTATTACAGATATTGTTTTGAATGATAATAGTTTCTACCAAAAAATGTATTTTTTTTAGAACTATTTTGAAATGGGCGATGATTGTTTGAGATATTTAATAAGAAAAACTCATATATTCTAATACTTAAACAAACTTGAATTTTTGCACTGATATATTAATAATTCTATTTAATTTCTGCATTGAAAAACTTGATAATGTTTATCAATACGGATTTATATAATTTATTTTATGTCATATCAAGTTTCATAAGTAAATTATATGTTAAATATAGAGATTTCTGAACTATTTTAGTGTTTTATATAAAACGCTCCTCAATATTCAAACTCTAATTTCTATATTATCAATATATTGACATAAAATAAAATTTATGTCGTGATTATATTCCAACTTTTTGAATAAGTGAATATAATATATATTGTTACACCAATTTTCGATTTAATTCATTTATAAAAGCTGTTATTTAACTATCTTCCATGTCTTTTCTCAAATCTTGTAATCAATTTGCAATATACTTACAGAGTACCTAGAAGTCTGAAATATGGTAAATCTACTCAAACCTGATGAAAATACAAGATTATAAACTTTTAGACCTCTGGGTAGTTGGGTCATCTGAAATGAACTAATTTCTATATTTCCTTTCAAATTTTGCGATTGATTATAAAATATATTTATAGAACACTTAAAAAAACATATATTTGATAAACTAATATTCGGTTCATTCCTTTAAAACAATAATTTATCCATAATATCTTATTTTCAATAGAGCAATCCATAAATAAATCTTTAATTGAAAAGGCATATATTGGATCAAAATATCATTTATTTTAACAATATTTCAGTTGGCTGAACGCCAACCTTTATCAAGGTGTTATTTATATTTTTATTATTATAAAGGTTGGCGTTCAGCCAACTGAAATATTAGTAAAATAAATGATATTTTGATCCAATATATTCCTTCTTAATTAAATAATATTTTATATTATTGTTCAAATAAATCACATATTAATTATTAGTGTAAAATATACTTTATCAATATATCACGTTCATATATTACATATATCACACTTGTTATTATTTTAAAGAAACCTATAAACATATCAGTTATAAAATGTGATAATAGGTTATATACTCATATAAGAGAGATGGCGAATTTTATTATTATTGAAACAGAGGATTAGTTGGCATAATGCGATGTCTAATCTGAACAAATATACTCTAATTTCTCTCCCTCTTCTTTCTTAAACATGTACAACTTGTCTAAAAAACCTTTCCGGGTAAAATAGCAGAATTAAACGGAGATTGAAGAGACGTATATTGTGCGAATTTTATTAGCAAGCTTTCAGACGCATGCTTTCTTCTACAGGCTTTTTCGATAACTAAACAAAAAACGAGATGAGTTTTAATGAGATTCCGTTTTTTGTATATTTATCGTAAAGCCTGTAGAAGGACGCATGCCTCCGAAAGCTTGCTAATAAAATTCGCACAAGATAATCCTCTTTAATCTCCATTTTATTTTGCTATATACAACTTGTATCTCTACTCGGAAAATAGGATAAGATAATCCAAAATGCCAATCAATAATACATAAAATGGACACCATAAAATCTGATCGAGACGTATGTTATAGTGTAGCATACAATTTATAATATTGTTATGTATGCTAATATGTATGATAAAGAGTTTCATAAACCACACAGCGCTATATTAATCTCTATATAGTTTAATAGAGCCAAGAAATCTCAGGCTAGCATCAAACCCTTGTAAAGTTAAAGTTGGCAATCTATCAAATGATGTGGGAAGATTAGTGATGGATTGGCCAGTAGGGAATTTTTATTCTGGTCAAATCAATTCTTTTTATTTTCTATGAGCTATTTAGCTCTTTATAATTATTTAAGAGAGACAGGGTTTGTTTGTCACTAAATTAATTATTTAATAAAATTATTATTTTATATAAGATTTTGCAAATGTTTTTTATGTTTTATTTATAATGTGATATTTGTGTAATATATATATATTTATATTTCATATTTAACATATCATTATAATAGTAAATATTGGAGATATTCATATTTCTTTCTTGAAATAAATTATAAGAAGTTATATAGTGCCTTGGTAAAACGACGAATGCTAAATGTTAAAATTTGTAATTTTAGAGAAATCTAACTGGAGTAATAATAAATTTAAGACGTTGATGCTAGTTTAAAAGGATAATATATTTTAGGTACCTATATTGAAATTGCTGTCCCAAATTTCATTTCTTCTGATAAATTCACTACTTTATCCTTAACAGGCAAAAGACCTTTCTTAAGTTTCCTGTTCAAACTGAATGTTATCAATGATCCAACATGTGAATGGCGCTTAGATGTTGAATCACCAGAGCATCTTCTTTTATCTTGCCCTCTGACTAATCAAATTGTATGTAGATACTTTAAAACATTACCAAATTATCTTTGTGTATATACTCTATCTTATGAGAACTTTGTTAAGTTTAGAACTATTTGTACAATAATTTACAAAACAATACTAATCCATCGTGTAAATAATTAATAATAATATATGTAAATAATACTAGCACAGCACAATAGTCCTTTGGACTTCGTGCTTTTGTAACAATAAATAAATAAATAAATGAATATTGAAATTTAAAGGTATATAGGAGTCAAAATGAAGGCTATGGGGACGATAATCTTATATTGAGGGAAGAGGTTAAATATTTTCAGTGACACATAAAACCCAGCTATCCAGTTGTCCATATTAAATCTTATTAAGTTAGAAAATGATATAATTCATTCCCCGCAGCTTTTAATTTGGCTTGAGTAAATCTGATTGTTTAATAGTCGTAATTGAAATATTTATTTTCTCCTTTTTTAATTCACTTTAATAAAAGCTACTTCAAAACAATTTATATAGATTAATATTATTATATTCTTATTAATATTTCTTAATTAAATTATTCCTCTATTAATTAAATAGATTATTAATATAACATAATCTCGAATATCTTAATCTTATTATATATAATTATTTTTTTGAAAATAGAGCAATCCATACTTAATTCATTAGATAATAAAAGGCATATATTGGATTTAAAAATATATTTATTTTGCCAATATTGGCAATATTGGCAAAATAAATATATTTTTAAATCCAATATATGCCTTTTATTATCTAATATATAATTATATAAATTATTATTATTAATTTAATTAATTTTTCTAATTATTATTATATTATCTGGTTTAGGGTGAAAGGTTATTGTTCTTGGTATAACTCCAGGTCAGGGGTTGGTAAACTGCGGCTCGGAACCACATGCGGCTCTTTGGATATGAAACTGCGATTCTTTATATTGTCGCGGATATAAATAAAGCAAGGGGAAATTTGGGAATAATTAATTTATTATAAGGGGTATTTATAGGGAGAGAGAGAGAGTACAACTTACTCCAAGTTAAGGATAATCCTTATGAGCGGCGTCAGCCACCTTCCCGTTTTCCTTATTTACAGATCAGCTTCCGAGAACCCCTCACACCTGTGGTCAACCCCGGGGTCCAGGGATGATTGACAGGTGTCCCATCTGGATGTAGCTTCTTGACAATATAGTTCCATACGTAAATATTATTTATACGAGTACTATTTATTGTTGGCAAGAAAAAAAACTTTGAAATTTTGTATATTTTAATTTTTGACTCTTCTGACTCAAAAGTTTGCCGACCCCCTGCTCTAGGTCCATCCGCTGTTTTCCAGAAGAAACTATGGCATATATATCTAGGCCTAAGATATCTTTATAAATTCTGTCTCTATTTTACGCTAACATCTAATTACTTGAGGAAGTGAAGTATAGAGGTACGAATAGGATGGTAAACACAAATTATGATATGATATTGGTCACCTCTGCCCGGTAAGCGGAACATTATGGGTTCGATTCCCATCCCTGGACACTTTTATTTTTCAGTTCATCATTACTCTTCATAATTCACCCTTTCATACCTCATCCAAAAAGGTTAGAAATACTCAATATTTCACCTTGAAATAAAATTTAGATTTTTCATTGAAAAGAAACTCATGCGGTGTAACTTCAAGTGTCGTTTTACACCAACATATGCTATATAAAACAACACTTCTCGTGCGCGCATCACGCGGATAATATGCTTACAAGGTTTTTTAATTTTTCCGAGAAGAAGATAGGCGAACAGCCTCGTCGAAATATTGAATTTTAATAAATTTATTGATCCAAAATATGCTCCTATTTTGATTATATATATATATATATATACACTCATAGACAAAACCTAAGAAAGACTTAAGGAAGACTTCTTCTGTTAACAATTAGTTATCTCGTGTGTCTTTAATAAAGGAAACCGTTTATTAAATATCCTTCAAAGTTATTCTCTGAATCCCGATATATATGTTAATAGGTACAACCTTCTAGAGTTGTTTTCTTTATAAGTATATATGGCTTATATAATATTTGGTTTACTTATTGTAATGATCCTGATTCACTAAGGAATGCTATCCCTGGAATATTAAGAACTGCGATAGAGCAAACAATACAAAACGACCTAACAAGAATAACCCAATCAAAGTTATATTCCCACTATAGAGGCATATATACAACGTTTACCACCGAAGAATACTTCTTAACTGAACTCCCTTTTCCTATCACCAGATTAATTGCACAATTTAGAACCCTTTCAATTTTTTTCAGAGAACACCACTTGATTTTATTGAGGCGTGAAGACCTGAAATGCACTTTCTGTGGATCAGGAATAACAACGGAGATGTTGCATTACATATTTGACTGTGCTGCTCTGTCTGAGGAAAGACGAAAACTAAATGATAAAACGGGGCAACTTTGTCCTTCATTTCCGGCACTGATCAATGAAATATCAAAGAATAGGTATATAGCGATGGCGATATTTGGATTCCACAAGACTATATCCCGGAAAAAGGCCTCACAGTGTTCTCCCTATCCCTTGTGAACTGGCGAATCCTGTATAGGGCGAGTGGCCCTTAATAAAGGCTTTTGTTGTTGTTGTTGTTGTATATAATATTTGGTGTCTTGTTTTGACGTCTATCTAGATGGGAGTATTGTCCTTTATTTTTATAGATCATTATCTTTCCGGGAAAATGTCCAAATATACATATATTCATAAATAGTATATTAATGTTTTATGCTGCTAAAATGTATATGTAATTTACTTATTATTTGGGAATAAATTTTATACATGAATTTAGAAATATACTATTTAAAATCTATATATATGTTATATAAAAATATTATATTTTTAAATTATAACTTCGGAACAAACTATTCTGTAAAGTCGACCGCCAAATTTTGCCGCTTTCTCTATATAAACCCATTGTTGTTGTTTCCCGTTGGCCGGCTCAAATCTTTCTGTAGATATGTAAATAAGTCTTTTATTTTCTTCATTCTTCATGCCTTAAGTAAAAATAAAAGTATTATTTATTCCTTAAATATTTTCATCAACTCAATTAAAGCAAATTGGGATTCAAAACTGTTTTTATTATGTTCACGATTATAAACAATATCATAAAATACTAATACCATAATACTAATGTGTTTCGAACAAGCTAATAATTCCAATACTCTTCATTAAATTTTATAACAGAAGTCTACAAATTTATCATGAGAATTTATCATTTGAAATGAGACAGAATATAATTTTGAATATAATTATATAAATAGACATTTCCCCTTACTTTTTATAATAAAACATTTTGAAATACATTCATATTATTAAAAAAAACTAATATATATATATTGAGTAAAATAAATTCTAATATAATAATAAATATAATACAATCAAATTATATTAATAAATACTGTATATTCGTGAAATATCAAGCAGAAGATATATAATGCTAAGAAGGTAATAGGTTGGCAGACGTATGATATATCCTCACTTAAGCCTAATTCCTGACTAAGTAATCATTCTGTAGCTTGCAGCAAACAGCTTTTAAATGATGACAAATGGTCATTAGCATTTTGTAAGTGTGACTTAATACTTCTTCGTTTGTCTACCATTTGCAGCAAATTGTTTGGGAATTGAAGATTTCTGATCCGTTAATGGCTTAAAGGAATTCGAAGCTATTGAGAATAAATTTTGTATATAAAATACTTAATATATATATTTATATATAACACACAACTAACACGAATATATAGAATTTATTTATCAATATTGTATGGTGTATTTTAAAGAATTCTACTTTTTTTAACTGAATTAAAATAACTTTTTATAATGCAAAATCAGATGATGCCTGTACTATGCGTCAATAGTACATATATATTAAAAAATCATACTTAAGGCCATATTCATATATATATATGTTATAAAATATAATGAGATTTTCTGTTGATTTTGGAATTATTTTTAAGATTGAGATTATGATCTTGAAATTTTATTATATATTTTGGAATGCATTAGTATTAAGTCAATGGCATTGGTATGCTGTCGTGGCAAATATCTTGAAAGTATAATAATAAAAATAGTTTTGATTAGTAATTGCTCTAATTTAACTAAAGGAATATATAAAAATATAATTTGATAAAAGTAATGCCTGGCTTAAGGCGTAAGAATAAAACAAATAAAAACGTATTTACATAATGTACAAACGGTTTGAGTCGGCCATCGGGAAATAACAACAACGAGTTTTTATAGGAGGAGCGTGACCTCTGGTGGTCGATTTAGCATAGTATTTGAATCCATAAATTATAATTTTAAATAAAATAATATTTTAATATAACATATATATATATTGCCTAATACCAATACTACATATCAACTTACTTCAAAATATATTGTGTATCTTATATCACAATATTTATATATTATTAAGAGCATTTCTAAAACCATATTTAATTGTGTGAAAAATGTCTTAAATAAATATAATCAAAATATAGTATATATCTTATTTTTATATATACCACATATATAGCTCTATTTTACATTTTCAAAATAATATTTTTACCTTTTTTAAATAATAGACAAAAAAGTCTGATTTTAAATAAGGTGTATGTAATACACAAACAAATTAAATCAATTAACAAAATAATTAAGTGATATAATAGTACAAATGTGAAATTTTATTGGGATAAAGTTCATAAAGGATTGAACAATAAATATATTCCTTTTTATTAAAAATAAGTATGTAAAATGTAAAATAAAAAGCGTACCTTTTTTATAATATTTATTTTTTAAATATAATGGATACAGTATCTAAATTCTTCAAATAAAAGATACTTCGGCCAGTAAATCTTTTTATTGTCTTGACAAAATAATTTCGTCCTCGTCAGGAGCGAATAAAAATTAAAACATTTGGTAAAGCGTTAGAAATTATTCTTCAAAAAAAAAAAAAAGGTTAGTCGAGACAATAAAATTATTTACTGGTCGAAGTGCCTTTTATTTGAAGAACTATGAATGCCTGCCAGACAGCCTCTATCTTTACGTTATATCTAAGAATCAATCTACGTATTCTTCGTAGATCGCGAAATACGTGGTGTCGCTGGAGACCCACTAGCGATTCTCCACCAAACTCTGCAGCGCTGGCAGAGGCGCCATATTCATTGTACATAGTTAATATAATCCCTATTATCTTTTTTTAAAATAGTGCAGACTGTGCACTTTGTATGCATTGACAAGATGTCAATGAAATTATTTTAATTGTCAATTGTCAAGGAATTAAAGATATAACCGACTAATTTTCCTTGTGATTATAATATATAAAAACATAATAGTTTACTAATACTAATAGGATAATGATAATTTAAGAGTAGAGTTAACGCTTGTTGATTATTTTTCAATACGATAAATTCGTTTTAAAATTTTGATATTATAACTTGGGATTTAAAATTTTGCGGTAAAGAGCTATATAATTTTCTTCATTATAAGTCACACTAATCGACTAAATTAAACTCTTCGAGTTAAAATAGCAAAATAAAATGGAGATTGAAGAGGAGTTTCTTGTGCGTATTTTATTAGCAAGCTTTCGGACGGATGCGTCCTACTACAGACTTTACGATAACTAAACAAAAAAACGTTATCTCATTAAAACTCATCTCGTTTTTTGTTTAGTCATCGTAAACCCAGTAGAAAGACGCATGCATTCGAAAGCTTGCTAATAAAATTCCCACAAGATACTCCTCTTCAATCTCCGTTTTATTTTGCTAAGTTATACTAATACTAAAGAAATTTCTCAAAGGAGTAATTTCAAATTCATCAATGTAGTGCATCATTTTGCGAATTTTCTTAAGCATTTTCGTTAAAATATCAATATATATTTCATAATTCGAATAATAATCTCTTGAATCAATATTAAAATACAAACATTAGGCCTCCAGGTAATATTTTTCTTTTTACAAACCATTTATTTATAAAAATATCTAGCTTTCAGCCAATAAATCCTTTCTATTGACGGTTCAATGTAAATATTTTATCTTGTAGAAGATCTTTATTGCCAGAAAGCTGGAAATATTTATATATAAATGATTTGTAAAAAAGAAACTTTTCCCTGTAGGCCTAATGTTCGTATTAATTCGTATTTAATCTTTTTCATAGTTTATAATATGATATATATTTATAGATGAATCGTATATCTATAAAGCAAAGCTCTAACTCTCAAAGAGAACCAAATATGGAAATGCCAAATTGTATAACATTTTGTTATTTGAAAGGAGGAAGATGCTTCAGAATCTTGTTATCAAGTCCCTAACTTTCGAAGATGTGGAGGAACTTTAAAGAGGTGTGAGTTAAGTCAAAGTTCTTTAAGAACAAGCTTCTAAAAGGGTCGCTTAGCTGAAGTAGATGCCTTAAAACTTGGAATAGAGGGCCTTTGAGGAAATGTACGAGGCTTCAATTCAAACAAGAGATTATTAGCTTGCATCCATTAGACTTACACGGATGTTGATGCTTAAAATTTTAAACCACTTCCTTCTTTGGAGTTATGTACTTCTTCTAATGGTTTCCTTCTGACTCTTTCTTAATCTTCTTGTCATATATGTGTGATGTGTGTACTAATAGTACATAAAATAATATAGAATTAATGTTGTACTACATACCATGGTATAAATAAATAAATATACAACAATATGATGCACCAGCGCGCCATCTGTTATCAAAATTCGAAACTATTTTAAACGCGCAAGATTCTTTTTTGGAATTAAACAATTTCTACTGCCCTTACTGCAATGGAAAAGACAGGCCCTCCCATTAATTTTTCCATTGCAGTAAGGGCAGTAGAGATTGCTTAATTTCAAAAAGAATCATACGCGTTTAAAATAGTTTCGAATTTTTAAAATAAATTTATATATATGTTATATTAAAATATTATTTCATTAAAAATTATAATTTCATAGATTCAAATACTCTGCTAAATCGACCGCCAGGGGTCACGTCAGAGTATAAAAACTCATTGTTGTTGTATCCCGTTGGCCGGTTCAAAACTTTTGTACATTATGTAAATAATCTTTTGTTTTCCTTGTTCTACCCGCCTTAAGCCAGGCATTACTTTTATCAAATTATGTTATTTTATATATCCCATAAGCTCAATTAAAGCAATTTCTAATCTTTACTATTTTTTTACATCATTTTCAAGATTCTTGCCACGATTGCATTACCAATACCATTTAGTCCTATAAAGAACCAGCAAATAATTCCATAGCATAATCATCAAGATAATAAAAAAAAAACAACAGAAAATCTAATTATTTATATAATGGTATATATATATGTTGTACAACTTCAATTCTAAATAACGCCTGAATCGAACTGGCTTTGGCCTCCTGACACTAAGGAGGAATCACCGCCTAATTCTTATTTTAACGCTGGTTTTAATTCTATGCTTCTTGACTCAGCGAGCTAACTATAACTCATTCAAACTTGAATAACTGCTATTGTCTCGTCTCACTAACTCTAATGACTCAACCACGTATACATTAATAACTCACTTTATTTTCTAAAATCAAGTTTATATACATTTCTAAAATTTACATAATTTAACAATAATTAACAAAAGTAAATTCTAACAATTTTGCATATTTGAGGCTGGAACATACTCCCCCCGGCCGCTGAACCCTGGTTCAGATTTGAAGGGAAGCGGAGCCAACTTCGTAATAGGTCGTAGGTAGACTCCGGTAGCAGCCCGAACTTGGGCAACTCGCACCTTCTGGTCAGAGCCCGGGATATACCTCGAGGATCCTGGCCAGACGCCACTGTAGAGGTGGAAGGTTATCTTCTTTTATTAGCACTATTTATTATATAGCACTATAACCTCCATTTATTTCTCTGTTGCAAAGAGTTGATGTACTCTCTTGTCCATCTTGACCAGAACGAGTTCCTCAGACCCTGTACCAGATTCCATCTTGACCGTAAATCTACTCGCTCATAATTTTGCAATCCTGGGTCCTCAATCAGAGGGGAGCCAATCAAGAAATGTCCCGGAGTCAAAGCTCGATGATCGTTAGGGTCGGGACTTAACTCTACTAACGGTCTGGAATTAAGGCAAGCCTCAACCTGACAGAGTAGTGTGATGAATTCCTCACTATTTAAAAGTGATGACTTTATTACCTTGCTCAGATGACCCTTTAAGCATTTGATGTTTGCCTCCCAAAGTCCTCCAAAGTGTGGAGCTGATGGAGGAATGAAATGCCACTCTATTAACTCTTCTGCTAAAAAGTCTTTAGTTTCCTTTGAATTCATTATTTTATATTGTTTCTTCATGAAGCTTTCGGTTCCTCTGAAGTTCGTTCCATTGTCTGAGTAAATTTTTGATGGTTTTCCTCTACGAGATATAAACCTCCTGAGAGCTGCAATAAATGAACTGGTCGAGAGACTAGTCACCATTTCCAAATGAATTGCCTTGACCGAAAAACACACAAAGAGAATCACATAGCATTTGATCGTCCCTTTCGATCTAGTCAGACTTGGTTTTAGTTCGTAAGGTCCTGCCAAATCGACTCCAGTCTTGGTAAACGGTCTTGATGGATTTACTCTATCAGCAGGCAAATTCCCCATAATTTGTACTGCAGTTTTTGCCCTGAATCTGAAGCAGGTTATACACTGTTTAATGATTCTTCTTACAATGTCTCTACCCCCCATGATCCAATAACTATTTCGTATGAGAGACAAGACCAGCTGTGGACCAGCATGCAAATATCTCGTGTGAAAATGAAGTATTATTAATTTGGAAAAGTGATGATTTTTCGGTAATAACAGTGGGAATTTTTGATCAGGGTTTACATTCGCGTACTTAATCCTACCACCTACTCTTAACATCCCAGATGCATCTATAAAAGGATTAAGCTGCAAAATTCTACTTTTTCTTGAAGCATGTCCCGTATTTCTTAGATCCTGCATTTCTTCTCCGAATTCGTCCTTCTGAATCCATCCAATAATCCTAATCACTGCATTTTCTAACTCCTTCTTCGACAATGTTCCAATTTCTCTTTTCTTCAGCGACACCCGACAGTTAGTGATGAATCTCAAACACCAGGCTATGATTCGCCTCGTCTTGATAAAAGTGGAATATTTTGTTACAACTTCTGGACAGACTGAAACTCGGGACTGGCAAGCTAAGGCTACTTTTTCTTCCTCATGGCATTCTCGGCCATAGCAATTATCCTGATTCTGAACAAAGTTATTATCTTTCAACCAAGTTGGTCCTTGCCACCACAGTGTATGTCCAGATAACGCAGCAGGCATTATTCCCCTAGAGGCACAATCGGCGGGATTATCTTTCCCAGATACGTGACGCCATGAGTTTCTATCAGACAGTTGCTGTATTTTCACAACTCTATTGTGTATAAAGGTCTTCCATCTGTTAGGATCTGATTTGATCCAACTCAATGAGATCTGAGAGTCTGACCACAAATATGCCCTGCCAATATCAATCTTCAATGAATCAACAACAGATCTGTAGAGCTGAGACAGGAGGAGAGCCGCGCACAATTCCAATCTTGGTAGAGTTAGAGACTTACATGGGGCAACTCTGGTTTTTGCTGCAAGCATTGATATATGGACTTGTCCATCCAGAGAGACTGTTCTTAAGTAGCACACAGCCGAATAAGCTACACTTGATGCGTCACAAAATCCGTGGAGTTGAACATCTTGTTCCTTTTCACATGCCCATACGTATCTTGGGATACTCAAATCCCCTAATTTTAGTAATTCGGCTCTAAAATTATTCCACTTTTCCTTGATGTCGTTCGGAATATGCTCATCCCAGCCTGTCCCACCTCTCCATAACTCCTGCATTATTACTTTCATAGCCACTGTAGTAGGTGAGAGGAAACCAATTGGATCGAAAATCCTCGCAATATTGGAGAGAAGATCTCTTTTGGTAACAACTTCTTCTGGAAGAGTTATATTAACTCTAAACGTATCTTGTACATGATCCCATACAATTCCTAAAATCTTGGATATGGCTCCTTTCTCCAAGTTAATTTTCTTCTCTTCGTTCATTTCCTCGACATGAGACACTATCTCTTGGCAATTTGAATTCCACTTTCTTAAGTGAAACCCTCCCTTTTTCATTAAGTCCTTTAATTGGTCTATTAGTTCTTTGGTTTCAGCAATCGTTTGAGCTCCTGTTAGCAGATCATCGACATAGAAATCATTCAAGGTCACCCTAGAAGCCTCGGGATAATTATGGCCTTCATCTTCTGCTAACTGTTGTAATGTTCTCATTGCCAAAAATAGAGCCGAAGTTGTACCATAGGTAACAGTCAGCAGTCGATAGTCCACCACAGGCTCTTCTGGCGATGGTCTCCACATTATCCTCTGATAGTCCGCATCTTCTGGATGAATTCTTATCTGGCGGTACATCTTTTCTATATCAGCAGTTATGGCGACAGGATACGTTCTGAATCTGAGGAGAATGAAAAATACATCCTGTTGAATTTTTGGTCCCTTGTGCAAAAATTGATTTAAAGAAACATTATTTTCAGATTTAGCTGATGCATCAAACACAACTCTCATTTTGGTTGTAGTGGATTGCTCTCTAATTACTGGATGATGAGGCATGTAATAGCATCTGCACAATTCTCGCTTCACTTCTGCAATTGGGACCCTTTCCATGTGGTTTAAGTGTTCATATTCCTTCATGAATCCCCGGTATTGGTCATATAATTTCACATTCTTACACAATTTTCTTTCCAACAAAAGGAACCTTCTTAAAGCCTTTTCTCTTGATTCACCCAGAAGCGGTCGATGTTGTCTGAATGGCAATTTTACCCAATACCTTCCATGGCTATCTCTGCCATGGTTATTCGAAAATAAACTTTCACAATCTTCGTCCTGTGTACAAAGATCCGGTGACGGCACAGATTCAGTTTCCCAGAATCTTTTCATTACGAATTCTAGTTCTGGTTCAGATTGTAAACTCAGGTTACAGACTTCTGTATTACTCTCCGATGTTCCCATGAGTTTTCCTAGAAGTACCCAACCTAGTCTTGTATTAATAGCCATTGGCAATCCTTCTCCGAGAGATATAGAGCCATTCAACATAAGTTCAGTGTATATATCTTCTCCCAATATCATATCTATTGGGGCTTGTATGTAGAACTCTGGGTCTGCCAATTTGAGGCTCTTCAAAGTTGGCCAATTAGGGTCTTTTAACCTGAAGTTCGGAATTTCTGAAGTGAGCACTCCCGTGACTACTGCCTCCACCGAGAATTCCTCAGAATTATTCAGTGGACAAAATGTCACACTTACTGTCGATGAAGAATGCTGCACTGGTGTGTTTCCAACCCCTATAATCATCCGATCTGATTTCCTTTGGACAAGTCCCAATCTTTCGCAGCATCCTTTTGTTATCATGGTGACTTGGGAACCGCTGTCCAGTAGGGCTCTGCAGGTGCATAACTTTCCGAGTCCATTTTTTATCTTGATTCTAGCTGTTGCGAGTAGTACGTGGCTATCATTGCAGTTTGCCTGTTGAGTATTAGTTAAATTGATAGCACTTTCATGTTCCTTCGGAGTTGTGTTCTCAACTTGGGCCGAAGCGCCTTCCGTGCTCGGTTTATCATAATGAATCATCGTGTGGTGCTTCCCCTTGCATACTTTGCATCGTTGGTTCAGCCTACAATTCCATGAGAAATGGCCTTTCCTCAAGCAATTGAAGCATAATTTATGACTCTTTACTACATTTAATTTTTCTTTTAAAGGCATTTTGCAAAATAAGTTGCACATGTATAGTGGATGATGCTTAGATTTGCATAATATGCAAGTGTCCGAACTCTCAATTAGCATCCCGTAGCTTTGGCATTTGGGAAATCTCGATCCGGTGGTTTCTTCCTTTTTTGAACATTCCTTGACAGCACAAGACATGCTTCTCGCATGTCTGGAAATGAACGCTATGAACTTGTCATAAGAAGGAAGAGTGTTGTCCACTGACAGTTCCCAATCCAACCTTAGATTTTCACTCAACTTCTGCTGGAGGAAGTGCACCAGGATCACATCCACTAATTGATTTCTCTTCAATTCCAGCGTTTCTAAGTTTCTTATGGCTTCATTACAAACATCCATGAATTCATGGAGACACTTAGCCGATGGATTCTTAATTGCCCGGAGAGAAAATATTTTTGACACCTGGGCATAAGCTAGCTCTCTCGGGTTATCATATCTTGATAACAGTGTATTCCATGCTTGGCCATAATTTTCACTTAGTAAAGAGAAACCCCTTATTAATCTGGCCGCTTCGCCTTTTACTGCAGAATTCAAATATTGTAACTTCTGTATGTTAGTTAACCCTGGATGTGCCTCGATGGTGGTGAGGAATAGCTCTTTGAAGTTGATCCAAGTGCCCATATCTCCATCATATATCGGTAAGTCAAATTGAGGCAATTTTATATTTGCCTGAGAGCCATTTGGCTTTATGTCCGCCAGTTTGTCTTTGAGTTTTCTCTCATTTTCTATTTTTACCCTCAAGCTTCCAATCTTGTTCATTGAACCATCATATGCCTCACTTTCTTTATCTATATCAACTTCATCCAAAGAAAACAGCTCGTCGTAGAGTTTCTCAATTTTTTCTTTGATCTCCTTTAATTCTTCACCCATTATTTCTAAGCGTATTGTTTCACCTGCCTCAATAATTGAATCCACAGTTTCATTAAATCCATCAATTCGCCTTATTTGGCAACTTAACTTTCTTTGGAGAATCCTTTCTTCTCGAGACATTTCGCAATTGTATTCTCGCTGAGTTTTTTTCTTAAATTTCTTCTGTTTCAAATCCTAATCAGGCTCTTGAGGGACCATGAATCGAACTGGCTTTGGCCTCCTGACACTAAGGAGGAATCACCGCCTAATTCTTATTTTAACGCTGGTTTTAATTCTATGCTTCTTGACTCAGCGAGCTAACTATAACTCATTCAAACTTGAATAACTGCTATTGTCTCGTCTCACTAACTCTAATGACTCAACCACGTATACATTAATAACTCACTTTATTTTCTAAAATCAAGTTTATATACATTTCTAAAATTTACATAATTTAACAATAATTAACAAAAGTAAATTCTAACAATTTTGCATATTTAAGGCTGGAACAACGCCAATTAGATATTTTATATCTTAAAGTATTGTCATGCATATTGCAGCTAAGTATGAGAGTATTGTAGTATATTTAAAACAACTATATTTTTAGTATAATATAATACACTGCGGCTTGTGGTTGTAAAACAACACTTGAAGTTACACCGCATGAGTTTCTTTTCAATGAAAAATCAAAATTTATTTCAAGCTGAAATATTGACTATTTCTAATATTTTTGGATGAGGTATGAAACGGTGAATTATGAAGAGTAATGATGAACGGAAAAATAAAAGTGTCCAGGGATGGGAATTTTTATATTTTTAGTAGACAAGAAAATTTGTAATTTTTGAGTTTTTAGAGATGTGTGTGTGTGTGTGTGTGTGTGTGTACATGTAATTTCGATGGGGAGAGAGATTTTTCAAGGTTTTAAGAAAGGTTTATCTCTTATTTTACTGGTTTTAAAGATATAAAACATTATTTTACGATTGTCCTGTATGTGAGCTTCCATCTTTAATTGAAATATATATTTATATTATTAAATTACTGTTAATATTTAGTGATATCAATATTTTGCTTCATTAAATAAATTTCGGAAAACTTGGTAGGGAAATGGTTTAAGCGATGAATTTCGACAGAAAATATGATTCACTTTTTAATTTTGAATATAATAAATTATATTCAGCTGAATAATGTATCAATACATTTTTTTCATAAAAAGAATATATCATATATATACCTGATTAATTTATAGGTTAAAATAATAATAATATACCTAAAAATATCTTACGCGTGTAAAAAATAATAACTATATTCACAACACAAATTTGGGCTTAAATAATATAAGACTTTTATATAAATTCTGAATATTGATTATATATATCAACTAATAGATCAATTTAAACCCCCCCCAAATATATCTCAAATGTCGAAATTTTTCAATGACAAATCCGACAATAATCCCAAAGGGAAGCAATTTTGAAAATATCGAAGAAACAAGTAAAAAAAAAAAAAGAAAGTTGTAAAGTCTAAAGAACCATTACTCAAATAACAAGTTTATTCAGCGTGCCTAAAAGGTTTGGCATAAAGAAATAATTGGATTATGACCGGAATATGTCACAAATGGTAAGTCACGTGACCAGGTAAATGGGCCGTTTATAACGATCTTAGAAAAAGAAGGAAGCAGACGACTCAGAAAGTTCTCGATGGATAAATGGCAATGGACAAATGACTAATCAGTGAGATATTTCTCTTATTTTCTTCTCAACATATTCTGACAGATTGTCTAAGAAAGAATTTATTGTGTTTAATGCTATTTTATTATTATTATTTATTGTCATTATTATTGAGAGCTTTAAGCCATTGTTTCATCGATCATTTTTTATCTTTTATATAGGAAAAAACTATATTTTTTATAACGATATATTTATATGCTCCATATATATATGATAATATTCAAGTATGAATTTGGTTTATATACAAAATTACGAGGATAATATAATATTTTTAGCCTTATATATATGATGAAATAATTCATAATAATTATTGACGCTTAATAATATTTATGTTCAGTTTTATTCTTTAATTTCTGAATGGGACTACAAAAGCAAACTCTTCTGTTATGAGTTAATTTGAAATATAATATAGATTGCTAAATTTTAAAATAAGATTCAGACTTTTTTGATATTCCTTTGATGTGCAGATATTTTACCTAATTTTTTATTGACATACGCATATTTATCGATTACTTATATTGTTTTTCTTTAGAATTTTATCTTTTTTTTCAAACATATATAGGTACGCTTCCTTTATTAACCTTTATAGATATAAATATTTGTGTGTGTTTCAATAACTCAATATTTAAAATTGCTTTATTTTTGTTTTAAGACAACAATAAATAATTATCTACAAAAAGGACACCTATACTTTCAAATTTATGCAAAAAGACTCTGTGTTATCTATTAGCTATGTCTAAAAACTAGCAGATTTGGGTCGGTTACAAATTCCCAAAACGAGCTTTGTTATATTCATTATATTACAATGCACTAGCGGACCATCTGTTATGAAAATTAGAAACTATTTTAGATGCGTATGATTCTTTTTTAAATTAAACAATTTCTACTGCCCTTACTGCAATGGAAAAATTAATGGGAGGTCTTGGCTCATCAGTGGTGAACCCTCCCAGTTATATTCATTATACCTACTAGAAACCATGGGTATGGCTATGATTCTCGCTATAACAGAGAAATCCCTACATGTACTGAAGAGAACCATAAGGTTCAACGAAATGAGCCCCCTGGTTTGACAAAGGCTGGTAATGTAGCTATCTTATCTACCTATGACTTTGTAGAGATGAAAAATATATAAGGCATAGTTTTGGCGTTAAATTTGTCAGAAGAGTTATCCTTTCTTTTTATAGATCACACAATTTCCTCTAGGCAAGCTTTCTTCAATGAATAATAACTTAATTTTAGAGAAAGAACACAAGATAGTGGGCATTGCGACTGCTGTGCTAGAGATTAACGGGACATCTGAAGCTCTTCATTGGAAACAACAACAATAGAGAAAGAATTTTTATGCAAAATCTTTTTATATCTATTATGTAGCGATTAAAAAAACGAAAGAAGACAAGTTTCTTTAATTATCTCGACGACGCAAGCTTTCGGACAAAAGCCCTTCAACAGACAATAAAGTATAAATACGACACTATGAACTAAGGGTTCATAGTGTAGTTTTATCTTGCCTGTTGAAGGGCTTTTGCCCGAAAGCTTGCGTCGTCGAGATAATTAAAGAAACTTGTCTTCTTTCGTTTTGATAATCGCTACATATGTTGCTAAGAAGAATCTTCTATATCTAATATCTATTATGTTTTAAAATATTAGATTCAACTTTATTTATCAATTCTATTTGGCCAAATAATTATTTATTTTTCAAAATTTTAGAATCTTTCTACATTAATATATATTTCATGATATTAACTTATATATACAAATATATATTTTATATATTTGAGGGTAGAACGTAATTTTTATTGTCTAAATTGTTGATATAAAAACTTGTCAACAATTAGATATCTATTTCTTTTATTATATAATAGAATTTTTTTTCTCTATTTTTCTATTGATATAAATTTTACTTTTATAATTATTGAATTCTTCAAACTCTTAGTTTTCCCAAACGATCTTATGGTGTACACAATTGAAAAAAGGATTTTCAAAGTAAACTACATTTGTATAAGTAAGACAATATATTGTTTATTTTGACCATTATATATCGAAACACCCTATGATATGAAGATTTATATTTTAAATATTTTATGAAATCAGTCCTTTACTTTTCATATACATATAAAATGAAATGATTTAAAAGTACGAATGTTTCTTTTATACATAATATAAACTTCTACTGCCCTTACTGCGGTGAATAAATATACTGGGAGGGCTTGGCTCATCAGTGGTGAACCCTCCCAGCGGTTTCGCCAATTTAATCCACCATACCGCTTCTCAGAGCTCTAATAATTAATTTGACAATTCTGCTTATATACGCAGCACTGAAGGATGGAATCTCAGAAATAGTTTTAAAGAAAACTATGGACATAAGCTCATAGGACAGTAGAATTACATTCAAATATTTGCATCGAGTAATGATCTTCCGCAAACAATAAAGACCAGGCCAGTTAGGCATAAATTAACACAAAGCAATAACGCGCCAGCTATACATCACCACCGATGAGCCAAGTCCTCCCAATATATTTTTTACATCGCAGTAAGGACAGTAGAAGTTTGTATTATGTATAAAAGAAACATTCTCGCTTTTAAATTCTTTCATTTCATATGTATAGATGGCGCGTTATTGCTTTGTGTTAGTCCTTTACTTTCTTTTTTTTTTCCTTTAAACTTTATTCAAACCTTATAATTCACCAATTGTTCATGTGAAATAGTTATAATATTTAGTGTTGTTGTTTGACGCAAGCATCCCTTGTGGGCATATCGCGTTTGATATGATGATAATAAATAAATAAATGAAATCTTATTATAGAAAAAAAATTATGAGATAAATTATATAAATATATCACATTATAAAACAAACACAATATAAAATCTATCATATATTTCTAACAAATTAAGATGTTGGTTTGGATCAATGACTTAATGGCTCCTAAAATTTGCAGCTTTATGAGGTCACTTGAAGTAGGAAAATAGTAGATAAGGTTTATTAGAATCTTATCAAGATTTTAACATAAATAGCTTCCATGCTTCGAACTATTATTATGTTATATTCTCTAGAGATTATCTATATCTTTAACTTTCTTCTAGTTCAAGTTGTTAATAATCTAAGATATATACACCTTTATTTTTTGTAAATTTTTAGATTGAAGTTGATTTTCTGACCTTTCAATTATATATTGAGGCTATAACAATATATACTTATAGATTATAATATAATAATTGATTTTTCAAAACCTTTCTTAATGAACATTATTGTCAATAAATAATTAATTAATTAATTAATTATCATTGATTAAAAAATTAATCAGCCAGCTAATTGAATTGTTTCCACGGCTTCATATACTTTGTTGATGATTACTATTGTAATCATTTTTGAAGATTGAAAAATTGACCATTTTGAAAATAATGTGATCAATGAAAATTTTGGTGGAAAAAATAGTTTTTTTTTTACATATATAATTTATTTTAATATATAAATATGTTATAATAAAATATTATTTTATTTAAAAAAAAAATTATATTTCATAGATTCAAATACTCTGCTAAATCGACCGCCAGAGGTCACACTTCCCCTATAAAAACTCATTGTTGTTGTTTCCCGATGGCCGTCTCAAACCGTTTGTACATTATTTAAATAAGTTTATTTTTTATTCATACGCCTTAAGCCATTAAGGCATTACTTTTATCAAATTATGTTTTTTTTCTATATTCCATAAGCTCAATCAAAGCTATTTCTAATATTTACTATTTTTATTATACTTTCAAGATTTTAACCACGATTGCATTACTATAGCATGATCCTCAAGATAATTAAAAATAATATATATATATATATAGAATTTGATATTGAGCAATCTATAATAATATTTATAAATAGATAAAAAGTCATATATTGTGTTTATCTTAATTGAACGACTCTTTGTCATCACTGCTGTGACCACTGGTAGAGGAACTGGGTCATCCCCTCGCTGACCAAGCCGTTAGAAAAAGCCGTAGACTCCAAGAACTAGAACGCTAGAAAACTTTGCTATG
Organism: Cordylochernes scorpioides; assembly: GCA_030710605.1. Classification (NCBI taxonomy): domain Eukaryota; kingdom Metazoa; phylum Arthropoda; class Arachnida; order Pseudoscorpiones; family Chernetidae; genus Cordylochernes; species Cordylochernes scorpioides. The sequence goes on along the minus strand of CP092881.1, from coordinate 21,186,767 downwards.
CAAATCAAATAAAACAGATAATAAAGTATATCGTAAATATAGAGGCTGCCTGGCCGGCATTCATAGTTCTTAAAAATAAAGATACTTCGGTCAGTATGAATCATCAGAGATAATAAAAAGAATTTATTCTGGCCGAAGTTTCTTCAATTTTAAGAACAATAAAGAATATGAAAAACAATAAAAAAAATAAAAAAAATCAGGTGATGATATTTAAAATAAAAAAGGCATATCCTGACCAGGAGCTCATGTGCTTTTCAGAGCCATCCACGAACGGACCAAATCTTTTTGGTCGCAATGGTACATCATACTCCACGCTGAAGAGCGCCAACAGCGCGAAATGCGTTCGTGGATGGCTTTTCTTGATTTATCAAGAAATTGGGTTGGCCAAATATCTAGGAACAGGCTGATTTCTGTTCCACCAGATGGCCCTCTGTGTTATGAAAATGTGATCCTGGTCAGGATATGCCTTTTTTTATCTTTAATAAAGAATATGTATATATTTTAACCTCAGAGAAACACATCTATTTCTACGGAAAAATTCAACCCGAACTCATAAAAATGGTTGAAAGGAAACTATCGTGTCGCTGTACAACTGCTGGGATGATTCAATATACCTAAGCGAATATATATATATATGTCTCCAAGGAACAGGAACAGCGCGCGTATAGTTTGAAAAAAAAAAAAAAATTACTTAATGATTTATATTTGAGAAAATGTTTTTCAGAAATTTAAACCTTAAATCGTCCTTAAATATACCCTCTTAGATAAACTCAAAACTCAAGCTCAAGGAAAGGGAAATGATACTTTGATTTATGATATTATTCATTTGGGCAGTGATGTAAATCCTGCTATGATGGAAAATTAAATCGTAACGCATCTGATAAACTGAATATCGGAGGAGATCTATAGGTTAATTTTGACTTTAGACATTGGCAATAGTGATAATTCCATTAAATTGTGTCGAAATAAATATAGAGAGTTCACATAAACAACGTTTAAATAAAAGCATAGTATTTTACAAGCTATCAAATTATGTCTCCATCGAATCAGCAAAGTCTGAATCTAATCAGAAGTAATGTACCCGAAGAGGACTCTTTGACACTCTTTTTAAATATACACATTATGATCTTCAAAGAAATACAGACAGAATTTTGCAGAATGAGTTGAGATGCTAGGCATCTGGAACGTTTGGAAACTTTGAAAGGCATAGAAATATACAAAATTATATACAAATCCAAACAAAGCAGAATGCAGCATAGGTGAAGGATTAAAGCCAGACGATAAAAGCCAGACCTTCTGATCTCTGGGTCTTGATCGCTTGATCTTGATCCCTGAAATGATCCCTTAAATATTTTTGAAGCCTGCGGCGCTTTAGTTGTGCTTGGTGCTGCCTTGGTTCCCTCAAAATCGGCGCGCACTCGCCCTCCTCTCCCCCGGGGTGCCCACGGCTCTGCCGGCGCCTCTCCAGCCCTCTCCTTGGCCCTCCACTGCGGCGGGCGCTTGGAGACACCTAAACATGAGTGATGCCTTAAAATGCTTGTCCGAAGCATGTAGAAGGCAAAACAATTGTATATAATACAGCATAGGTGGTCTCATGTGGATCTCAACACTAGTACGAAAATCAATAATATCAGAAAAGCTCATGAAAAGGTACTTCGGACCGTACAAAGTGACAAGGAAACATTCCGCTGTAACCTATGAATATGAATATGCGGGGACCATCAGGCCGAACGAACCAGAAAAGAGATCTACTCTACGTGATTAAGATGAAACAACACCATGATCCGACGGACAAAATGGACCTGTTCAAGGAACTTGGAAGAACGAGACGCTTTTAACCTAAGAATGGGATAATATCAGCGAATAATTAATTAAATAATAAATTATCACTAATTGAAGAAATTAATTTTTCAGTGAATAGAATTCAACTGCTGGTTCATGTATACAATACCTCTGTTATTAATTATTAATGTAAATATTTATTGGGGTCGGGTGCGGGTATCGGTGTAAGCAGTATTAACTTATTTATAAATAAACATTTTGTTCATCTTAATTGAACGACTCTATGACATCACTAATTCAGTAATGTAATTGTTTATTGATTTTATCAATTATAAAATGGTATATTGTTCGTTTCAATTCAAAGTAATATTGATTCCGTATCTTGCCACAGTCTATAAGGAATGTAGTTTAAGGAGACTCTACAAAGGTTCTTTTCTATCATATTTGAAAAGCTTTTATTTAAATTTCTTTCATGTCTGTCTGAACGTCTATTTTTACACGAATCGAATGTGTGTGATCAATTTCTATATACTTACAGATAACCTAGAAGTATGATTTTCAGAGAACTTGTTCAAACCTGGTGATATGACCTAATGACTTGATGCATGTTTGGAAAAATTTCAGGATACTGGGAATGGGTCGATTTCAATAACCATCAGAGAACCTATAAACATGAAATTTCATGTATATATATATATTTTTTTTTCAAACCGTATAACATTATATGTTGACAATATTTCACATTTCTGGGTAGTCGTGTGGCCAGGTACGGATTAATCTTATGTTTCTCTCAATTTTATGATCTATTTCAAATTACCTACATATCACGCAGAAATCTCGAAATTTGTAAATCACTTATTCCAGCAAACAATGCAAGTTAGAAAAATGTATAATTTCTGTGTGTGGCCAATAATAGACTATTTTTTATTAAATTTCCATTTATATGTTTTGAGATTAATTTGAATATATTCCTAATAACATATAAGTCTAGTATATCTAATCCTCCAAATATTTCAACTGTACAATATATCAAACTTTTAGGTGACCGATAATCGGGAATAAACGAGAGAGAAATTGAACGATATTTTATATATTTTATCTTTGAAACGGAAAAAAGTTTTTTTTTAGATTAGAATAGTTGTATATTGGATAAATCATCAAACATTTTTATTAGTTCGATTACTCCAATAAAATCAATACTAAAGTAAAAAGAAGGTGAAGATAATTTATTAATATCAAAACATTGTAGGAGACAATAATTTCGCCATTTTGAATTTGTAACTATCTCATATTAAAGCATTAGTAACCCAAGGTGATAAGCCAAAGTATATTTAACTATTATATAAGATAAAAATATCTCGTTCTTTGAGGGCTTTAAAATCTTTCAAAGGTGCGTGATTCATGTACAAGATCCCACCTGAACAGTGAGAGCAAGTAACCAAATAAGACTCTGATATCTAAATATTGAAGTGTTAAGCTATTTTATACACACCCTAATATATATATATATGTCATATTAAAATACTATTTTATTTAAAATTATATTTCATAGATACAAATATTCTGTTAAATCGACCGCCAGAGGTCACTCTTCTCCTATAAAAACTCGTTGTTGTTTTATCCCAATGGCCGGCTCAAAACTTTTGTACTTTATGTAAATAATCTTTTGTTTTTCTTGTTATACTCGCCTAAAGCTAGGCAGCACTTTTCCTTGTTCTACTCGCCTTAAGCTAGGCAGCACTTTAATCAAATTAAGTGTTTTTATATATTCCATAAGTTCAATTAAAGTAATATCTGATCAAAACCATTTTTATTATTATTCCCACGAATGCATTACCATAGCATAATCTTCAAGATACAACAGAAAATCTTCTCATTTTTCTTTTATAACATATATATAGACCTGCGGATTATTTACAGTAAATAGAAAGGGTAGTCTCTATCTACCTTAATTAGCCCTACTAGTATTATATGCTACTAACTCAGTTTATATGCAAATAAGTAGGCAAATACACCCACGATGTCGGTGTTATTATCCCACTGATTTATTATCTCACATAACCTCAATCAGCATATCATCTTTGCTCTAATCAGAAAATTGATATGCGATGTATTATTATCTCAACATTTATATTTATAATCTAAACACTATATTAATATACGAATGTGGATTCGAACCAATACGTTCTATTTTGTACCACATTTATTAAGAAATTCATTTGAAACTTGAATCTCCAGACCCAGGAAATGCTTGTAGATACAGGTCTTGGCATACGCCAGGATGGACAGGGCATCGTCTTCCAGGTCATGCCAGAAGATTCAGCTTGTAGGCACTTGTAGAAACCCCATAAAATATAAAATCACGTTTTATTATTTTATTTTATTTCAATTTAAAGCGCTATGTCCCCCTAAGAACACTTGAGCTGTCATACATGTATGCCTTTTCATTTGTCTATACATATATATGCAATAATTTTAGGCCCTGAATAGAATAGTCATATGATATTAACAATAAAAAAGAGAGAGAAAAACGAGAAAAAAAGAACTGTTTACAAAAAAAAAAAAAATAAGTGTCTGGCAATATGTACAATCAGCCTAATATAAATATCAGTTTCTTAAATGATAGTTGTTGCTACACCCATACCTCGCATTGCGTCGGGGTTACGTTCCAAAAAAAACACGACGCAAATTGAAATGACGCAAAGTGAAAATTAAATTTTGATGGCATGGCGCAATCAAAAACAAAGGTGTTGCCATATTTTATTTAAAAAAAAATTGAAGACTCGAATCCAAAACAACGCAACTTCGAAAATTTAACGACGCACAGTGAAAATCAGTAAAAATTAAGCAGCGACGCAACTTCGAAAAAACCGCAAAACGAAACGACGCAAAGCGAGGTATTGGTGTATATAATTCAAAATATATTTACAAACGGTATGGAAACTAATATACATTTCTTTACTGGAAGTAAAAGTACTGAAATATCATATTGCTTTCAGTATTTTATATTTGTATTATAGGGATTTGGAGTTTGATCTATATGTGTCTTAAAAGTAAAAAAAAAAAAAAAGAAGTATTTTGTTACACCGACTCTACTAATTATGGTTCAATTATAATTACTCATATTTCAAATATAAAATTTATATTTTAGATATAATTATCAGCCTTTATAACTAGTTAAAGTTCCAGTTCATTAAAATAATTAAAATATCATATATATAATAGTTAATTTTTAATAAAAAAGGAAAATATAGGATCAAAATATCAATTATTATACCAATATTTCAGTTGGCTGAACGCCAAACTTTATCAAGGTATTATAACATATTAACACATGTAAACATATTAATATGTTATAATGCCTTGATAAAGGTTGGCGTTCAGCCAACTGAAATATTGGTAAAATAAATGATATTTTGATCCAATATATGTCTTTTTAATTAAAGATTTATTTATGGATTGCTCTATTTTCAAATATATATATATAAGTTTGGAAAATTTGCCGGGAGGAAATTAATCCATGGAAGCAATGGTCGCCTCTCCCGTCAAAATAAACGTCAGAATCTGACGCCATCTATTGACCGTCGCCGCAACTAGCAGCATCGGGTCGGTGACAAAGCCACAACACCAACTTTGGCAAACTGATGAGCGTATACCTAGAGACCATTGCTTCCATGGATTAATTTCCTCTCGGCAAATTTTCCATCTATGTTTTGCCAATAGATTTGGCCCAGCCACATTGCCAGCAAAACACCTCTTTGGTAGATTATGAGGATTCCATTAGATCCCGTGTGGATCTCATGGAATAAAGTCCGCCCTAGACTGACGAGGGCCATTAGCCCGAAAACATTGTTTCTAGGTGGACGCTTATCAGTTTGCCAAAGTTGGTGTTGTGGCTTTGTCACCGACCCGATGCTGCTAGTTGCGGCGACGGTCAATAGATGGCGTCAGATTCTGACGTTTATTTTGACGGGAGAGGCGACCATTGCTTCCATATACGTATAAGTTTATATCATAAAGTTGCGGGAGGCCATATTCATGTACATAGAGAAACATTCCTTTAATTATAAATCAGAACAATGAATAATGTTCATCACCATAATAAAGTGAACTAGTAACAGCACTAGTGAAGGTTTCACTAGAGTGATATTCATAATGCATGTTTCTGATGCATAATTGGAGTGAGAAATGCCTATCTAGGTACATATATGTTATAAAAACAAATGAGATTTGATTTTCTGCTTGATTTTTGATCATGTTGAGGATTATGGTAATGTAATGCAGTCGTGGTTAAATCTTGAAAGTATGATAATAAAAATAATTTGATCAGTAATTTAATTGAACTAAATAAATATATAAAAGAACATAATTTGATAAAAGTAATGCCTGACTTAAGGCGAGTAGAATAAGGAAAACAAAATATTATTTACATAATTACATATGGTTTGAGTCGGCCAACGGGAAACAACAACAATAAGTTTTTATAGGATAAGCGTGACCTCTGGCGGTCGATTTAGCAGAGTATTTGAATCTATGAAATTATAATTTAAAATAAAATAATATTTTTATATAACATATATATGATTAAATATACGAAATCACAAAAAGGATTTACCACTGATAAATTGGATTTCCAATATATTCAATTAAATTGAGAAATAAATCAGTAGGAATCAATTAAAAAAGGTAAAGGCATTTTAATATTTGATCAGTTGATAATTACCAGAACAGGGTAAAGGTATGATCCTATTAGGGAAGGTGGTTTGAGAAGTGATCTTCCTTTTATTGGAACTCTTCACTCTTATTTTTTACTTCTTTCCTTCACTTTAATTATAAATAAGCCTTTCTGAGTACGCTAGGGAATTTAGGAAAGCTTCTTAAGTAAACCTCTTATTATTGCAATAACAATAAACTTTGTAATTTATAAAATGATAGGGGGGATGTGTTTCAAATATTTTCAACCTATCTTAAAATGTTATTTGTAACAGAAAACCAGTTTTTCTATTAGAATAGATTTTAATGTGGTTATTGTTTCCAGTTAAATATGAATGGGTTAGTATGTTTCAATGAAACCCAACCACGATATCATGTTCTTATTTAAAAATGGGAATTTGTTAAAATACAACATGTTTTGTCGATCAAAGCCTATTGAAGGATTCCGGATTTCTTAAATACCCTATCGTTAATAAAATAATAATTTTTATATATGTGAATTATAAAATATAAATAATATACACTAGGTAAGAAAACACGTGTTCTATTAAATCTTTATAAATAAACTAATTGCGTCTGAATTATCTCAGAATCTCTTGTTTCATGTGTTTTTACTTTTATATTTGAGCAACTACTGAGGCTTACAATATACATTATGTTCAAATACTGTAATATGCGCTTCAACAGAAATAAATTTATATATGTATCAAAGGTAATACCTCTCAGTTTCAAAATGCATTTAAAAATTTAATTTTTATTTTCTAACCTAAAAATGGGCCTTTCCAATTCACTAGGTCAAATACTTCAGTTGATGACTCCTCCTCGTAGTACGTTATGAAATCGAAGCTGCATTACTTTCTGATTAGGGAAAAACATGAGACCATGGTATTCATTTATAATACAATATAATGCGACTTATGATTGTAAAACGACATTGGAAATTTACAACACACATTGGACATTGGACATTTTACAATCATAAGCCGCATTATATTGTATTATAAATTACCTCATATAATATTTACGAACGTAAATATGTCCAGGGTAGCCTAGCGGACATATGGCATCAGCCCGGTAAGCGGAACACTGTTGGTTCGATTCCCATCCCTGAACACTTTTATTTTTCCGTTTATCATTACTCTTCACAATACATCCTTTCATACTTCATCTCTAAGGTTAGAAATAGTCGTTATTTCTCCTTAAAAATAAATTTCGATTTTTCATTTAAAAGAAACTCATGCGGGATATTTTCCAATGTCGTTTTACATGGTATACATGTTGGCTTTTATCTATATTTGCCCGAACTTGTGTTGTGACTGATTCGCTATCAAAAACTTCAAATTTGTACTGGAGCGATACCTAAAAGACATTTTTTATTGCATTTATAAATAGAGAGGTGCCGTTAGGGAGAGGTACCTATAAATACACGAGAGAATATCATCCTCCTGAAACTTTGTGTTATATATATAAAAGCATAGGGCAACAATCCTGTCAAAATAAACGTCAAAACTAGATGCCATCTATTGACCATCGCCGCAAACAAGCGGCCTCGGATCGTTGACAAAGCCATAACACCAGCTTTGGTAAACCGATAAACGTTCACATGGAGACCGTGGTTTCGTGCTAATAGCCCTCGTAATCTTAGGGCGGACAGGGTGTATCAGAATTGGGAATAAGTTTGACAGTCCATAAGACAAACACTATATAAAAATATTGTTGTTTTCATTCTATAGTCATGTTTCTATACTTTTATAGCATATATCTTCGGTGTAATTATGAACAATATTATAGAAATCGATTAACCCATATTGCTTTAAAATTCAATGTTTTTAAAGAGAAAATAAACAAACACAATACTTTGAAGAAAAGATATATCTAAATATAAAGAAGGTTGAAATCCCCTCTAAAGAATATAAGTGATAGATTTAAAGCGAACGATGATATATCTCTCATACAACAACAGAAAACCAGATATTTTAGGTTTATTCCTCTATTGAGGCATAGATTAATCGCTCCAAGAGCCAAGTCTCAATTTCCAAGTGTTTCCGAATTGTAACCGTGCATCAACTTTATTCGTAAAAAGGCCATACGCACTACAGGATTCCACGAATCATGTTCTAATTTTGATATCATAATCATTTTTGATTGAAAAAATCATTGAATATTTGAAAAGTATTAAAGAAATAGCCAAAGAAATGCGTATTTTGGCATGTTTATACTTCAGAATAAACGTCTGTGGATGAATTTTCAACTTGAATTCTTGCGAATAGTGATAGATTAAAAGAGAAACCCTTTGCGGAGTACGTGATTAATCATTTTAAAATACTACAATGAGCATTTTTTTCAAAAGAGCGACAATTTATGTTTCTAACAAATGGAACTTTGTGTTTTGCAGAACTCACCGAACCATACTGACCAAGTTATCAAGAAGTGATACTAACATGACACTCCAGGACTTCAAACTGGAACTGCTTGTCATCCAACCCATTGACTGTGAAACGAATTTTTTAAAAAAAAACTTTATATCAGCACTAATTTTTCTTTCACCTATACTTTACCAAACCAATGTTATTCTATCCATTACTTACTGTCAACTTCTTGGTTCATCATGTATTTTATTCTTTTAACCAATACTACTATTAATGATTTAGAGAAAACCTAATTCAATTTGTATACAGATTTGCTCATCAGATGATATGTACTATAAAATGTTATATATATATGAAATAAAATATTTATTATATTTGTGTGTGAGAGTGATTCGTCTATTTGAATATAATAAACATATATTTGTATGATGGATTAGCGCGCCATCTGTTATCAAAATTGGAAACTATTATATGACAAAACCGTTGGGAGGGTTCCACACTGATGAAACAGGCCCTCCCATTAATTTTTCCATTGCAGTAAGGGCAGTAGAAATTGTTTATTAAAAAGAATCATACGCGTCTATAATAGTTTCCAATTTTGATAACATATTTGTAGTTTTCACCATTCAAATGATAGGAATTGCAGCATGTAGGATATAATCATTGTACTCCCCCTCAAGTTGACAAAGAAAACGATATCCTTTATTCTATTTAACATAATATTTCTTATTCTCCAATGTATGTTTCTTTAATTTGAAACGTTGAATAATATGAAGATATTATTCATTTTCTACTTTTTTACACAAGCTGAACTAGAAAATAATTGTAAACTAATCACAAAAACGAACAATCGAGTGTCTAAAGATATTGTTGAATTTGTTCAGACTTTTTAAAGATATTAATCCCAAGAAGATTGAGATCAAACATTATCTCTATTGATCTATAAGATAGAGATAGAGAACAAAGCAAAACGTATAACATCGTAAACAAAGGAAAACTTCTATTATTTTTTCTACGGTTAGCGGCTATTTTCTTGTGATTTTATACACATACTCTGTGGTAACAATTAATTAATTAATTTAATTTAACGTGCATAGGTTAGTGTATCACTGAAAGGCAAATGTGGAATCAGACTGTTCGTAAAATACTGAAGATAAATTTTAATTCTGCAAAAAAGAGTAGAGGGAAAACATAGCTTTTTGATTACAAATAGGCGATGGAAAATTAAAAATATCATGTAAATTTTCTGAACGTTTGTTATAAAATATTTTGAAATATTTATTAGGATTTGAGTAATCGTCAAATATTTGTCTAGACATGTTTATAACCTTGAAGATATTAGCTTTAAATATTAGTTTATATCAAAATCTAAGACTATTACTTCTTCTGGCTAGATCAAGGTACCTATACTATTTTATGGTGTATGTTTTATGTAAGGACAAAATATACTTTTCAGATATTTCGGCTAAATATTAAGCCATTGTATATTATAGAGCTATGCTTATATTTGTAAAAGTCTTTTGAAATATATCGAAAATATGAGAGATTAGAGAGACATTATTTCAAAATAAAATTTCAAAAAGTTACAATGCGTTTCTTTATTCATGAAAAGTGCAAGATTTCAGATCTTTATAATCTTTCTACAGGCATAACTGTAAGTTGAGAGAATCAGATACATACCCTCACTTTCTCAACTTATAGCTATGGCTGTGGAAGGATTATAAAGATCCGAAAGCTTGAACTTTTCATGAATAAAGAAACGCATTGCTACTGTTCAAGTTTTCTCAAGCTTTACAAGCTTGATACCCTAATACAGTGATTCTCAACCTTTTTTTTGTTGCGGCACTATTTTAAAGATTTGAAAATTTGGCGGCACAATTTTAGAATTTCGCGGCACACTTTTGCTAACTTGAATGCGAGAAAATTCAAATTATGTATCAATATTTCTATGCAAAATATAAGTAATATACATCTCTAACATTCAATTTGCTAATTTCGTTATTTTAAAAAGTAAAAAAATGAAAAAGAAAAAAAGAAAAACCAATACAAACGTGAACATAATCATATGACTAAAATTCGGCGGCACATTTTTAGAATTTCGCGGCACACAAAATTACCGCGGCACAGTGGTTGAGAATCACTGCCCTAATATGATTGAGTGGAGATAATAGAGAAGAAGAAGAAAAATAAATTTTATACTTTATAGCATTTATTTCTTTCAAAAGATATTATTTTATAAATATTTTCAGCCTTACCACATATTTAGTCAACACCTTTATGAATCATGACAATAAAATCTTAATTAGGATTGAAACAATTCCACACTTGCTCTATTCACATATTTTACTATTTTTATCAATTCAAAAATATTCTATTAAACCATTTGAACTTTAATTTAATAAGGTTACTTTTTTTACTATTTTTTTTATTTCATAGTTTGCATAATTTTCTCATCAAATTGATCTTTTTTAAGGATATAGATAAATTTACCTAGTACTAAATAGACTCTCGTGATTGTCGGGATAAAAATTTATGGGTTTAACGCTTATATTGAAATTTATGGTTATTCCCCTATAATGGTTACTTTTACAAGCCCCTTATCCCTATACATTATTGAGCTTTAAGATTTGTATAGAAATTTCAAAATATTCAAAATAACTATCAAAAAGGCTCTTCTAAATTATGAGAGCAAATCGTATGGTGAAATATTTTTTTTTTGCAGGCAAACTGCTTAAAATGCCTACTATATATAGTATCCTATATATAAAAATGATATATTTTGAAGATTTTTGCTTGAGGATTAAGCTATGGTAATGCAGTCGTTGAAAAATTCTTGAAAGTATAATAAATAAATAGTTTTGATCAGAAATTGATTTTATTGAGCTTATGGAATATATAAAAAACATAATTTGATTAAAGTACTGCCTGGCTTAAGGCGTAAGAAAGAAAAAAATGAAAATCCTTTTTACATAATATACAAAAGGTTTTGAGCCGGCCATCGGGAAACAAAAACAATGAGTATTTGAATCTATAAAATATGTTTCAAATAGAATAATATTTTAATATAACATATATACCAGGTCTATTAGTATGAAACGCGAAAATGGCTGCCAGAGGGCGCTGTGCAACTTTATTTGAGCCACGGTGGCGATGTTGAAGGCATTTTGTTTTTTGACTCACGTGGCATCAGCATGTGTGGAGTTTTAGAAAAATTCAAATCGTGGAAATTTTCTGGAGCCCGTGGAAAATGGTGATTTCCGAGCGAAAAAGTGCCCATTCGCGGGAAGTTTTGTTGTTCGCCTTCAACTGGAAGAAAAGTGCCACTAAAGCCCACCGAATGCTCGAGGAAGTTCACGGCGACCACGCTCTGAGCAAATAAAAGTGTTACAGGTGGTTTAAAAAATTCCAAAGTGGCGATTTCGAACTTGATAATGAACCACGTGGAAAACCGCACCAAAAGTTCGAGGACGCTGAACTGCAAGCTTTGTTGGATGACGACAGTACCCAAACGCAGAAGAAACTCGCGAAACAGCTCCAGGTTTTTCAAGGTTCTGTTTCCCTACGTTTAAACAGCCTCAGAATGACCCAAAGGCTTTCCAGATAGGTCCCCCACGAGTTGAGCGAAAGGCAGCAAGAACGGCGTCTGGTAACCTGCGAAGGGCTGCTCGCCAGGCATGAAAAGAAGTCATTTTTGCACCGAATCGTAACTTCTGATGAGAAATCGATCCACTTCAGCAATCCTATGCGGCAAAAGTCATGTGGCCTGCTCGGCCAATTTCCAAAACGGAAGCCTAGGCTCAATCGCTTAGGAAAAAAGGCAATGCTTTGTGTATGGTGGGACCAGACCGGCGTAGTATATTTCAAGCTCCTTAAACCTGGCGAAACGGTCAATACTAGTCGCTACGAACAACAAATGCAAAGTTTGAGAGAGGCATTGAATAAAAAAAAACGGAATTGCGTGAAAAGCACAACAAGCTGATACTGCAGCATGACAACGCTCCAGCCCACAACGCTACAGTGGGTAAAAACACCATAAAAGACTTGGGCTGGGAACTCTTAACCCACCCGCCGTACTCACCAGACTTAGCGCCGTCGGACTACCACCTTTTCACATCTTTAGGACACGCCCTAAAAAACCAGGAATTTTCGAACTCAGACATACTCCGAAAATGGCTTGTTGACTGGTTCGACTCAAAAGTAATAGAATTTTTCAGACAAGGAATTCGAAAATTGCCTGAAAGGTGGTCCGAGTGTATAGCTAATCAGGCCAATTACTTTGAATAAAAAATCTTTTGTTGTATGGAATTGGTGAACTTTTGAATTCACTGAAAATTTTCGCGTTTCATACTAATAGACCTGGTATATATATTTTTAAATGTATTATTATTCAATCATACAACTGATGTATGATTTTGAGTATATGGTTCTCTTTAACCTTTCAATTATATCAAACCTAAAATTAACACTAGGTTTAAGAGCTGCATTTGAAACATAAATTTCTACAATCCAAAACACAACAATAGCAGAGGAACAACCATCTCTGAGTACTGACAACATAATAAATGTATTCGAAGAAATAGTTTTAGTAGTCTGGTAGATTAAACTAGAAACCCACGGGATGGTTTACTACTTAGGTGCCTTGGCTTCCTATATTTTGGCCATAGATTTGGCCTAGCCACTCTACCAGCTAAGCGTATTCACCCAAATTTGGTTCTACATACCAATTACTTGATTTCTCAAGAAGTCTCTTCGGACCAAAATATTCGTCATTGAGGTACAGCCTGCACCTCTTTGACGAGGGCCAAAAGCCCGAAACGCGTTCGTGATTGGTTTTTATTTTATTTATAGATAAAATGGATTGGCCAAATAACATGGGACAAGTTAAATAATAGTTCAGTTGAATTTTGTTACAATATATAACATTGAAATGTATTTAAATAAATTTAAGTACTCAGTCTCTCGCAAAAAATAAATTTCCTATTTTTAGTCAAACATCGATATTAATATATAGATGTTATGAGAGATCCTGTCGACTTATCTGTGATGAGGCATCCTGTCGACTCTCGCTATAGCTGTGATAACCGAGGATCAAACCTGTAGTAACCGAGAGGGACAGTCAGGGCGTGGAGAGTTTTCCATTACCTCTCTGCACCTTGGAGGACCATTAACAGTTCTCACAGAGTACAGGCAGTCGTGGTCGAGGCAGAGTGGAAAGCTTAGGAATGCCCACACACAAAAAACGAAGAGACACAGTTGTAGTAGGAAAGTTCCTTGAACAGATAGGAGTCGAGCTAAGAGCAAGATGGAGATAGAAGAGTTCTTACTGTTCTACATGGTCGATGAGGTGGACCTGGGTACAACCGACGAGGGCCCACGCTGATCGTGAAGTGACTATTTTTTCGGCTAGGGCAGAGGCTTTTTATATCTTTGCCGAGGGGGTAGACATGCGGGAATTTGGACTTTGAACGGGTGCAAAGTGCGTGGGGCGTCTGCGGTATTCTACACCCTTTGGACCTGATGGCAACGGTCTGCCAAATTCACTTTAGGGTTGATTTCTATCTCAATCTCTTGCTTATCTCAGCTCTTAATCTATTACATAGTTTTATTTATTCATCCTCGGTTTGTACAAAGTACATTACATATGGTGATGCAATGACACATGTCGATCATGCGTATAATTATTTATAGATGTTTTCTATATACAACATAACAATCTTGTTATAAGTTATATACAATACTAGACGAATGACCCGGCTTCGCCCGGGAATTCCACCGAGTGGAATTTCCTTCATACTGAAAGAACATTACTAATAAATAGTATTAGAGCCATAGAATAGCAACACCGAAGTAATACATTATCACAGGCAAAAGGTATGTGTGATGTCAAAAAATGAAATATATTAGTATTTAGGTATTTTATTTATTCATTTTTCAATCCATTTAGGTGTTTTAAATATAGTTCAAATAGTTGGCAGATTTTCCACCCAACCTCCGAGGTACCCGCCCCAGTGCGTGTTAACTCTTATATATAGTGGTGCATCCTCTGTAGGTCTATTACACTCTTTGGGTAAAAAGGGATAGGGATTGAAATTGCTTGAGAAGAGTGACCGAGTATCTGACCCGAAAAAAATTGAACGCGAAACATGGTACGCGCGATCGGTAAAATCGCCTTCAAAAATGTCCAAAAATCCAAACATAAAATCGGTAATAAACGGACGGCCAGTGGGAATATCCGCGAACCCTTAATGAGTCATACACCCAACTTCCGTTCTAAAAATAGAACTGTAGCGGTCTTTCCTGAGAATTTATAAGCTGATTTGTTGGTGGCTCGGGGGACATTTTTTTTTCTATTTCAAACGGGTCGAATGCAAAGATATTCTATTAAATAGAAGTATAATGTGTAAAAAGGTATATAAAACATGTGGCAAAAATGAACGTAAATGTGAATAAACAATGCCCCTAAATTTTTTGTATTATATATTAAAAAAAAGGCCAGAACAAAAATTAATAAAAAATACGAAAGCAATTGTTTACATACAGTAACGCTAATTTTGTATATATTTTTTTAAATTGCATTGTGTGCACTTACCGTAACTTAGTAATATAAATTTCTCTCTAATACTTTTGTAAAAAAAAGTGACACTCGTATAAAAAGATATTTAAAAAAAAAGTACGCAAGCAACTTGAAAAGAAATGCAGAACGCTCATTGGTCGCTTAATTGGCCTCGTGTTGTTACTTCACCTCGTATTTACTCCGCGTAAAAAAAAAGTTATTCAAATGAAAAAAAGAAATAGCCAAAAATACTAATCAAAATGTAGCCGAAAAATTTTCTCAGGTTTATAAAAAGCGATATGCAAAATTTGGTACCAATTGGTTCAATAGTTTTTGAATTTATCGCGAAACAGACAGACATTGACTTTTATATATATAGAGATAGGGTTTTGGGTTTAAATTACCATATAGATACATATTTTTTCTATAATAATAAATATATATGGTAATTTAAACCAACAACCCTATATTGTATAATTACTTCTAACAAGATTGTCATGTTGTATATAGAAACACATCTATAAATAATTATATGCATGATTAATCTGTGTCATTGCATCACCATATGTAATGTACTTTGTACAAACTAAGGATGAATAAATAAAACTATGTAATAGATGAGGAGCTAAGTTAAAGCAAGATTGAGCATCAAAAACGTCTAAATTCGAGACAACCCTGAAAAGGAATTCGGCAGCCCGTTGCCATCTGGTCCAAAGGGTGCAGAATGCCCCAGACGTTCAAAGTTCAAATTCGCAGATGTGTCCCCCCCTCCTCGGGAATGGTATATAAACACCTCGGTTTTAGCCGACAATAGTTAGTCCGCAGTTAGTCTCTTCACCGTCGGCGCAAGCCCTTGTCGCTTGTAGCCAGGTCCACATCATCGCCATGTAAAACAGTAAGAACTCTATATCTCCATCTTGCTTAGCTCAACTCCTATCTGTTCATGGAAGTTTCCTACTTCAGCTGTGTCTCTTCGTTTTGTGCGTGTGGTTCCCAAGCTTTCCACTCTGCCTCGACCACGACTGCCTGTACTCTGTGAAAACTGTTAAAGGTCTTCCAAAGTGCAGAGAGGTACTGGAAAACTCTCCACGCCCTGACTGTCCCTCTCGGCTACTACAGGTTTGACCACCGGTTACCACAGCATATAGCGAGAGTCGACAGGATTCTACAAGAGGCTACCAGACCTCAACTTATTACATATATATAATATTTTAAATAACTTGCTCAATATATTTGAAATAGAGAGTTAAAGATATATTCCTCTCAAATTAAATGGATATTCAACTTTTTTTACAACTTCTTTTAAAATATTAGGAAAAGAATATCAATATATTCCACTTACACTTAATCATATAAATATTAAATAAAGCAAACTAATGAAACATCTAATGCGACAATACCTAGAAAAATAAGAAGAGCACATATCACCAACTTTAAAACTCATTTATTATATAACAAGGAATAACTCAATAAAGTAGATGATAAAGAATTTAAAACGACAATTCGGACATGAAAGTTTAATGAACATCTATCTACACGAATAGAGTATCAATTAGAAAAAGAAAACAGATTGCTAACCCCATTATAAAGACGCTGCCCTAAATTGAGAAGTTCTTCTACCAGAGGGATACAAATGGAGGCAAAGAAAAATGGAGGGTGTTTAAATGGATTAAGAGGAGTCAAGGGACTGCAGAGAAGAGCCTTTAACGAATAATTTCTTTGACTTGTTCTTCCATGAATATATCTCATCTGCTTCTAATTCCTTTAGAATATATTTAAGAATATATTAAGGAAATAATGCATAAATTTTAGATTGAAATAGATTACCTAAAAATATTTGTTATTCTTTTGATTAAATATAAAGAAATGGCTTTATGGTAAACTGAAATATTTCGATTAGTATTTTATTAGTATTTATATTCCAAATAAGGTAAAGTTCCTGTTTAATAAATGTTATTCATTCAGTTTTTTTTTTCATTCCAAATGTCTGCATACATATGTTGTTGGAGTACCTTGATCATTAATAGAATGAGCTTGGCCAATGATAGAGAAATTATCATCTCTATTATGTTATGATATGTTCACCAGAGGTTCGTCCATGGCTATGTACGAAATTAGGCCAATATACAAGTATATGTACTTGTGTGTATACAAGTGTATATACTTGTATATATATATTATGAATAAAAATATTTTCTTTAAATTTTACACAAATAAATTTACTGGCAATGCGCTTCTCTTAAATATCACCAAATATTATCTCTACAGACTTTACTGTAAGATCTGTAGAGATAATATTTGATGATATTTAAAAGAAGCGCATTGCCAGTAAATTTATTTGTGTAAAATTTTAACGATAGATGGCAATTAAATTTAATTTAAAAATATTTTCTGCTGATGATTTTAAAATTGTTTAGATGAGGTTTTGCTTTTGTAAAAGTTAGTTGTTTGATCGTTATGATATGGTTTGAAGTCGTGGTAAATCTTGATAAATATAAATAAAAATAGTTAAGATAAGAGATAGCTTAATTTAGCTAATGAAATATTTAAAACATAAACTGAGAAGAGTATTGCCTGATTTAAGGTTTAAGAATAATAAAAAAACAAAATATTATTTACAAAATTACAAAATATTTGAGCTGAGCCGGCCAATGGGAAACAACAATACGTTTTATAATGAAAGCGGCGATTTCTGGTGGTAGATATAAATAGAGTAATTTGTTCTTGGATTTATAATTTTAAAATAAAATATAATTTTTATATAACATATATATATGTAGAATCCTGTCGTTGTGGAATCCTGTCGACTCTCGCTATACTGTGTTAACCGAGAGGAAAAGTCAGGATGTGGAGTGTTTTCCAGTACCTCTCTGCACCTTGGAAGACCTTTAACAGTTTTCATAGAGTACAGGCAGTCGTGATCGAGGCAGAGTGGAAAGTTTGGGGATGTCCATACACTAAAAAAAAAACGAAGAGACACAGTTGTACTAGGAAAGTTCCGTGAACAGATAAGAGTCGAGCTAGGAGCGAAATATGGAAATAGAAAAGTTTTCACTGTTCTACATGATCGATGAGGTGGACCTTGGACACATCTGACGAGGGCTCCCGCTGATGGTGAAGTGACTATATTTTCCCGCTAATAGACAGATTTATATATCTTTTCCGAGAGGAAGTATTGGATTTCAGCGGATGATATAAGGGCGAGGATAGGAAGAGATCTTTGTACACTGGCAACGCCCTGACATATTCTACATCTTTTAGAAGTTATTGGACTTCTATCTCAATCTCTTGCTTTAGCTCAACTCTTAATCTGTTACAGGGTTTTATTTATTTATCCTCAGTTTGTACAAAGTACATTACATATGATGATGTAATGACACATGTCATTCATGCGTATAATTATTTATAGATGTGTTTCTATTATACAACATGAAATTTTGTTATATTATATACAATATGAGGATGATGGTTTAAATTACTATATTTACATATCGGAAATATTGTACAAAATGTTTCCTCTTTACATTTTGTATTCTTATCACAAATTTTGGTATTATATATATTAAGCATATGGAATCAAGAATTTGATAAATAAAGTATGTTATAAAACGAGCAGTTAAAATTTGAAATAAATGAGCAATACTATCTCAAAGCATTTGCTTTGTAAACAGAAAATAAATGACTTCAGAAGCTTCTATTTCTGGTTCTAATAAAGGAAAAGTTTAATCTATTTGATTTCTTCAGAGTGTTATCAAAGCCTATTGAATTCAATGTATTTATTTGATTTACTGAATGACTTAGATTAATTCTAGAGTACTAAATACACAAAATTGATTTGGCGCAATGTTTTAAAAGATCAAGTAAATATTTATTAAGTAAGGCCCATTTTAAACTTTAATGGGAGTTTCTAGAATATTATTTAATTAGGCCTAGCTAAAGCTTCTAAAAAAGAAACTCATTTATTATTCACTGAGAAAAAATGTGATTACCTAAACAAAAGTTTTCAGGCTTTGTGATTTTAAATTCAAAAAGTAAATTTTATTTAAATCTTTTGTAAATTTATTGCTTGTAATTTTTTTTAGCAAAAACCAAATGTTACTTTAATTTGTTTCGAGAACATATTTTACATTTTTGAATAACAAATAGAAGATGTCTTGTACAAAAATTAAATAGTTGTTTTTATGTTTTTAAGAGGAATATACAATTAGAAATATAATACAAAATTCACATATGAATATAAATTTACAAAGGATAAATACAAAAAGAATTTACTTTTATATACGTTGCTTAAATTAATCATATATATATATCACTATATATTATATTAATATTTATTGCTGATCCCTAGTACACGTGGTACAGGCCATGATAATCATTGTGGGTAGAAGAAGGCGACTGCTTTTACTGTAAATGCACCACATGTCTATACGTGTGAAAAGCAGTTCGACTTTGCATTTACATGATTCCATTCCTTCAGTGTAGCATATAAAAGCAGAATGATCTAATACAGTATTAGAGCTCTGAGAAGCGGTCTGGTGGATTAAATTGGCGAAACCGCTGGGAGGGTTCACCACTGATGAGCCAAGCCCTCCCAATATATTTTTTCATCGCAGTAAGGACAGTAGAAGTTCGTTTTATGTATAAAAGAAACATTCGCGCTTTTAAGTCCTTTTATTTTATATGTATAGATGGCGCGTTATTGCTTTGTGTTAATTTATTCCTAACTGGTCTTGTCTTTATAGTTTGCTGAAGAGCATTGCTTGAAGCAAATATTTGATTGTAATTCTACTGTCCTATAAACTAATGTCCATAGTTTACTTGAAAACCATTTCTATGATTCCATCCTTCAGTGTAGCATATAAAAGCAGAATGATCCAATACAGTATTAGAGCTCTGAGAAGCGGTCTGGTGGATTAAATTGGCGAAACCGCTAGGGTTCACCACTGATGAGCCAAGCCCTCTCAATATATTTTTTCATCGCAGTAAGGACAGTAGAAGTTCGTTTTATGTATAAAAGAAACATTCGCGCTTTTAAGTCCTTTTATTTTATATTTACAAATGTACCAGAGCCTCGTTTGATTACTTGTACTCGCTGGTGGGGTTGTACCTTTGCAAGAATCGGGGGCCATCGGAGCATTTTTTTCAAATCAGAAAAAAAGTGCCCAATGCGGGAATCGAACCCGGGTCGTAGCGACCTAAAACCAACGGTTTAGACCATCCTTCCATCGAGCCCCTATATATTAAATAATTATATTATAAATATCCCACTATATATTATAAATAACAATTTCATATATAATATAGGAAGGGATTTATTGAATTCATAAGATTATTGATATTGTAAAATTTCTCATTATATACAGATTGGCAGTTCTTGGAAGGATTTAAAAGAAATATAAATTTGCATTCATGATGCAATTAATTCGATAGACAAATAAATATAATAAAGTGAATTCTTAATTTCAAAGAATTTACTGAAAAACAATCTCATAAATGTGAATTAAGAAAAGGTCACTCTAATATATAAAGGAATATATTGGGATGGAAAAATGTACTCCATATAAAAGAACCGAAGAAATAACTTTACTACCTCAAGGTACACGTTCTCCAATATTTTGTTTGAAAAAACAGAAGTTAAAAATTGAAGAAAAAAATAATGTGTATAATTTTCTTGGTAATAGTGTATATATTCATTTTTAGTTTTCATAAAAATATTCTCTGATTAAATTCATGAGAATTATCATCAGAATAACAAAGGATATAATGGTAAACCCATCAGGTGACCAAGAAAAGCTGATGTTTTCACTTTAATATTTAAACAAAAGATTATATTTTATTAAAATGCCTATAACGCAAAGTAAACATTATATGTAATTCTACACATAATCTCGTTAAAGCATATTATTGCTATGTCGATTTAACTCGCTGCCAAGCACATTTCGAATAATAATTCAATTCAATATTGTGATACGATACTACGGAATAAGACTATATAAACGGCGCTAAAATTTATCTATAAAGGATATCACACACACACAAAAGCTTTTATTAGGGACATGCCCCATACAGATTCTCCCAATTGGGTAAGGTAATAATAATCTTGTGTTATTTACATAGGTAGTAAGATAGAAATTGAACTGGCTTTACTCTTTGTTTCAAAGTCATTCAATTGTTGACTGGTCCTTACATAATGTAAACAAAACGATTCATTCATATATAAGAAAATTGAGATATACGTTTATAAAAATATAAAAAAAAACTTACGCAACAACTTTATTTATGATTTATAAATACAACTTTGGAATAAATCTGCTTCATATACTACAGATAAAAGGACAAAACGTACAAATATTTTTATATATAATTTTACCAGAAAATAGATTGATAACTTCCCAAAATCGAATGCAGCTCAAACCTAATTCAGGAATTCGTTTCTAGATATAACAATTGAGCTTTTTAAAAAATACTGCACGCTGTGCATATACACCTATCCCCATAAATATGGAAATATTAAGGCAAATTTGTAGTAGATATTCTTTTAACTATATAGTATTCTTAAAATACTCATGTCATAGTTTTACTGTTTGTATATAATCGTTGAGTAATTCTAACTTGTAAGGTCTATTCAGCATCCAAGCTACAAGCAAGCATTTAAAAAAAAATAAAGATACATTCTAATATTTTTATCAATTCTTATTCTAATCCCATATACATTGAGATTTTATTATGAATATATCGAACTTATTATAAAAATAATATTATACATACGATATATCTTTTTATAAATAATCTTTATGATATATAACATCTTTATAAAGATTTTCTTCTTTTGATTTTTCTATAACTTTCCGTGAACTAAAATTCATATTTATTAAGGGTATATAAGACTTTCTTATAGTTATCTGATCTCAGATAATCCAATTTCAACCATATTAATGAGGTCCCTGAATTAGTAAATTATGACACCTTGTGTGTGTTTACAATAAAATACTTTGATATACATATTAGATAAAGTTTGATTCATTTACCAATAATCCGAATAGCATTACCTACCTGTTATATTTAATAATTTATAGTTTTTGTGTATATATAATGGTGTCTATCAATATTCTATATACAGTTACGAGCGTCATTCTTCGTCGCCTCTGCACGGTTTGCTTTTTTTTTTTTGGAATGGCGCCCTCCTATTGGTCGGCTACGATCACGCCACCTTTGCACCCCCCCCACTCGCATTTCCGTTTCTGTAACTATTGTGTTGGAGCGGGTCGCTCCTTAAATAAATGCATATATTAGTTAATAACCAAATGGAATCCTCTCTTTCTTTTTCCCAGTAAGAGACGCCTACGGAAGCCAACAATACATAGACAGATAAAGCACATAGGCTATAGTTATTAACTAACATATGCATTTATTTAAGGCGCCAAATTATAATTGTAACAAATGGTATTTGAATCAAAACATTGAATCGGGTAAAACACGGGCGTTGCCCGGGTCATTCGGCTAGTATATAAAGAATGAACGAGACCACGCAATTTAAAAAGCATATTAACAAATTGTATATCTTGTCATTTCAGTATATAACGCACAGTTGGTAATAAAGAATATCCCAAAACATCAACTTTGGTGAATTCAAACAAAGGCTCACTAAAATACCATGATTTCCATAAAGAGGCATCTTTGTTTTAACGAATTTTAAAAGATAAATACAATATAATATTTCAATATATTCTTGAATTTATATTTAATATTTGTATA
The DNA here is from genome assembly GCA_030710605.1 of Cordylochernes scorpioides. NCBI lineage: Eukaryota > Metazoa > Arthropoda > Arachnida > Pseudoscorpiones > Chernetidae > Cordylochernes > Cordylochernes scorpioides. The sequence goes on along the minus strand of CP092881.1, from coordinate 21,163,595 downwards.
ATCAATATCAGACCAAATTATTCTAATAATCCTGACTATAAACATATTGTATTAATCTATCTATTTTTCAATCACTGGTAAGGTTCGTTTCTGATTTGAATTAAGCCTCCCAATTTTTTGTATGTTTTTTTATAAAGCAATAAATATTAATGTTTTGAAGAAATTAAAAATATTAGAGCACTAATTTTATTTTATACATAAAATAAACTTCTACTGTCCTTAGTGCGAAGAAAAAATATTGGGAGGGCTTGGCTAATCAGTGGTGAACCCTCCCAGCAGTTTCGTCAATTCGATCTACCAGATTTAATCTACAAATTCTTAGAACTCCAATACTGTATTGGACGATTGTGCTACACTGAAAGGCAGATCCAAGAAATTGTATTTTAAGCAAACTATAGCCATAAGCTTTTAAGACAATAGAATTACATGTAAATATTTCTAATAAATAATCAATTGGAAAATCAATTGAAATTCGAAATATTAATCACACTATATATTTATATCACAAAATATAAATTTTATTTGATTATTTCTGACCATTTCTATATTGATCTTTATATACATGTATGATTATAAAAATTGCGCTTCCTTCCAATATAAATTGTGGCGTCGTCTCTTTGGTTTTAAACGTTTTCTACCTCAACTCTAGATACATTAACTCTAGTTGCGGATTATCTTGTTGAAATGTGGCTGTGTGCAAGCCCTGAAGGTAAGGAAAAACAACTCTACCTCTACGACTGAAATTTGGTCCCAAAGTCATCCTGAGAAATCAAGTAATGGGTATTTAAGGCCAGATTTTCGTATAAAAACGCTCTGCCATCTAAAAATGCTCATGTGGGCCTGGTCAGGATATGCCTTTCATGTTTTTAATATCAATACCTGACCTCTTCTATATATATATATATCTTAAATATTGAGCAATCCATATGAAATTATTAATTGAATAGCATATTTTGGATCAAAAATAAAATAAACATTTTATTTAATATAAATGCCAATATTTCAATAGGCTATACGCCTAACTTCGTCAGGGCTTTTCTTGTTTTTGAACTGCTTTGGTTCATCACGTGATGCCTTCACGCGACGATATATAAATATTTACAACTCTGTGGGGATAAAATTTAAAATATATACACACAAAAAATATTAATAAGAATAGACTATATATGTACATGTCATAATTTGTATATAATTGTATGCCCCCCGACCCACTATGCATGTACAATGTATGATTTTCAAAGATTTAATAAAGAATAAGGTAACTGGAGGAAAGAAAGTGGCAACAAGACATAGGAAGCAGGCTAAAAGCGGGCACAAGTATAAATAACGTGTACAGTCAATACTTCCTCGCAAAGCCCGGACGTATCTGGTATCCGCAGAAGTTATATTAGTATAGAGACGCCCAATATTTCCGGACAGGACCGGACGTATTTGATAACACGGAAGTAAATAGAGTCGAACTAACACCCGATACTTCCTGACCAGGCCGAGCGTATCTTCCACCAAAGGAAGCCGCCGGTCCAATTAGGAAGCAAGAACTAAGTAGGTCAACCAATAGAAAAAGGGGCACGTTCCATCCTTCGACCAATGGGAAGGAAGACAACTCGTGGTGTTAAATCGAAAGACAAGAATTGTCAGTTGTGCTTTGGCTACCATCGGAACAACACCTAGAGTTGCTCCTTCGCTCCCAACAAGGTAACATCTGCTCTGGACCTCTCTCCCTCCGCTCAGCCCATAGCTAAGTCAATCACCGCTATGTGATCAGATAATTAACAATCAAAATCGCTCCGCTCTTCTCAAGCTTTCTTTCCTCCAACCCAGTTGCCTTTTATTTTCAAACCCCATCACGTGTCCTGATTATTCCTAACTGTGTGCTTCACTTGCCACTCAACGACTGCGTTTCAACCAATCCTCACCATTCAAATCGAACAACAAGAAATTCCGCAACGAAAATGTCACAGAACGGTTAAGTCGACAGGATTCTACAACAGTGTAATACATCAAATATTGCAGTGTAATAACTTTGGATATATTACATACATTTATAAAAAAATTTATCAAAACCCGTAACAAAACCACAGCAAATCTGAAAGAAATTCTACGCCATCCAAACACTAAACATAATAGCATTCATCAATTTAAATCAAACATAGTATATCGCATTCCATGCAAATCATGCCCTGCAACATACATAGGAGAAACCGGTAAAACTCTTGAAGAAAGAGTAAATCAACACAAAACAGCTTTTAAAAATCATAGCCCATTATCACTTCTAGTAGATCACGCACTCAAACAGGACCATATACCAAATTTTGAAAAAACAGAAATTAAATATAACAACATTCAAGATAAACATTCAAGACTATTTTTAGAAAGTTGGACCTCAATGAAAGATACCAACAGTATTAATAGAAAAATTGACATACCTCCGTTATATCTACAGTTCAAATCGATTTAAAATTATTTTATTATACTTATTAGGAATCATATATTATTTTTTAATTTTTATAAATGTACATATATAGTCTATTCTTATTAATATTTTTTGTGTGTATATGTAGTAATCCCGAGGTGGAATGTGCTGGGCAGTCGTGGTAGTGGGTGAGTGATGGGATTCCCGCACTGGGACAGCAAGAGACAGAGGCAGGTCTAGATGGTACTCCAAGAAGGTAGAGGTAGACCACGGACGTCACGGATGCCCTAGCCTACGCGGGTAGAAGGGGGGGTGAGAGATCTGACCGACCGTATGACAGCGTCGCTCTGAAACAACTAAAACACCACTCTCCTTGTCCCAATCTTGGGGGGCTTTTATATGAGATGCTCGCAGATGGCGGCGAGTTCTGATTGGTTCCCGTAATCACGCCACCTGTCAAGCGCTGGGTTATTAATGATGTCTGGCCACGTGTTCGGCCACCTGCTGACGGGGGAATGAACTCATTAGCATAAACACCTGTTAGTCTGGGGTGTTTATCACGTCTGGCCTTTGTCGTCTGGACTTTTGTCGCGTCGTCTGATCTACCTTTACCTCTTTGCTTTGTTTTATTGTCACTTCTATTATTACAAGTATGATACATATTTTTACATAGATATGGTGTTATAACAAATATTAGAATAAGGTTGTGAACTATATTACTCAAAATATACTACAGAATGTGTCCCCGGAAGTTACAAGTTAAAAAGAGAAAGATGTTGTAATGGTGGTGTGTCAATGAAATAAAAATCAAGGTTATAAAAATAAAAACGTACAAAATGAATGATAAAAGATTAAGAGAAGGTATATAATAAAAAATGGTAACTATGGTAAAATGAATCGTACAAGGAAAATAATATCTTATTGTATTAAAGATGAGAGAAAAAAAATGAAGTTAGTTTATTGACTGAACTTATAATGTGACGCTAAGGTTGAAAAAGGGAAAGGGGGTATCTGAGCATGTTTCTGCAAAAGTAGTATCCCAAGCATCCTGCAATGCAATGCGAACTTGATTAAGTGAGGCATTGTTTTCATTAACAGAAGGCCTAAGATAATCCGTCTGCATCATTAGCTCAGACAGTGAGAAGAGGTGGGAAGATTGATGGAGGTAAAAGGGAGAGGTAGAGGTAAGAGGGATCCCTGTTGTCCATAATGATTATGCCCAGTTGAATGATGAGAGAAAAAAAGTGAAAAGTTGAAAATATGATTAATTGATATGATGAGTCGGGCGATGAGAAAAAAAATAAAAAGATCGCGCTGGATATCCTGAACTCATTATTGGGAATGGTATAGTGAGGAAGGATTGTTCCAGTCGGATTAATCAATGAAAAAAAACAAAAATGTTGGGCGAACTGGAATCCCTTGGAAGGTTGGAGGTTTGAAGGATGCGGAACAGGAGAGGTGGGTGTAAGAGATTTATTGCTGTCAATTTTGATTGTGTCCGGTTTGTGTGGTGAAAATAAAAAGTTGAAAAATGAAAAATGATGAGCCGGACGATGAGAGCAAAAAATAAAAAACTAACTGTGTCTCCTGAGCTCACTGTTGGGAAATGTACAGCGAGGAAGGGTCTTCTAGTTAGGTTAATCAATAAAAAAAAAGAAAATGGCTGACGAACAATAATCTCTTGATGGCTGTAATAAGTTGGGAGGAAAGGTTCATGGGATAGAGTTAAGAGGCTGTAAGGGAAGCGTCAAAAATAACATATTGAAAATCTATTAAGAAAAATAAAATGGTAAATGTTTTATCTCTCTCTGTTCAAGAAATATTATAAATATTGTCAGGTGTAGGTTTTGTTAAAAATGGTGCCTAAAATAATTGAAGTTGTACAATGCTAAGTCTAAACATGATGAGAAAAAGAAAATTAAAATTAAATAAACATATTAAAGGTAATAATATATAAAGGATTGATTGGTAGTTGATGGCATTAATGTTGATGGTTAATAAACAAAATGATATTATTGATGAATAGTGAAATGTTTTATCTACATTGGTAAGTTAAAAAAAAAACAAAGTCCAACACCACAAAACTAAGCAAACTGTAAGTCTATTTACAATAAATGAGAGAAAAGTTAAAAGAAAACAAAAACATTCGTTCCTGAAAAAAGGGAACATATTTACACACAGTGTAGATGTAAGATTAATGATGTCCTTCTAATTTGGCTTACGGGGAGGCAATGTGGTCCTATAATTGAATGATTGACAGGCTGCTAATGGTGGGTACAACGGTCATTCCACCCCTTTAGAAGTAGGGAGGGAAAGACGAAGTAGGAGAAAAAAAAACAATTAGGGGGAGATTAGTGCGTCCTTGATTTGTTTGTCGTAGGGACGAAGACGGGAATTAATTAACTAGTGTATAAATAAATGTGTTATGATCATGCGAAATGTGTCAATGGAATGTGGGATATATTATTATAATATAAGAAAAAGAAGCTAACTGGGATAATAAAAAATAATTACATAATGTTTCTTTGTTTTTATATACAATGTGTGTATGAATTATATTCTCGGAATTGCGCTATTCCAGTCCAAACAATTCCGAGGGTTAGTCTTAAGTGATCAGTTGTGTGCCTAATAGAAAAAGAAAGATAGTCCTACATTTGAGGGAGAGAAATTATTGGTGAAGGAAAAGGTAATCATGAAATGGTGTTGAATGCCATGATTTATGATTTTTTAATTGACTACTTTATGTCGAGGAGTTCGCCAGACGTTCAGGACCTAGATTTCCCTAATTTTATGAGAATAGATGTGGGGACAAATGGTTGAATGGTTCGGAAAATCTATGAGCTATACTTTTTTCTATTGGACTAAACAACTTGGGATCTAAATGTCGGAAAGGGTTTATTATTCTATTTATTCTTAGGGGTTCTACTTTGGGTGGTGAAATATAGAGGACCTCTTCATTATAATATTGTAATTTATTTACATGTACAGTATCGCTATCATTACCTGTAATCCTATTGGGTCTATTTATACGTACAACATTATCAGAAATTATTTCAGTAATTTTATATGGACCTGTAAAGTAGGGTACTAGCTTACCGCTATTTGGATGATGATACGCCTTTACTAATACTAAATCTCCTGTATCAAAGTGTGGATTTTTATGTTTGTTATCATATTTAATTTTCTCTTTGTCATGCCTGTCATTTGTACGTTGTATTGCTAGTTTTCTACTTTCTATTATATTGGGATAGGGATTTATGTGGTTATTTAAGTCTGAGGGGATTATATTATACATTAAAAATACGGGGGGAAATCCAGTTATCGTATGGGGGGTATCGTTATATTTATTAGTTACTATCTTAATTAATTTAGTCCAGGAGGTTCCTGGATTCTCTAAGTTCAGTAACCTCAGCTTCCCGGTGAGTGTCGCGTTAAGACGCTCGCATAAACCGTTAGCTTGAGGGTTATTTGCAGTGGTTAGTAGAGGCTGTATCCCGTTCTTTATTAAGAATCTCCTGAACTTTGGGGAAGTAAAAGCAGGTGCCCGATCCGAAAGAAGGCGTTTTGGGCGGCCACACTGTAATACCTTTTTGATACACTGAATGTATGTGATTATATTAGTTGACTTACTGGGGAAGGTCCATGTATACCGACTTAGGTGATCTACAATTACGTGTAAGTATGACTTAGAGTTACCGTATTTAGAAAAACCTGAAATAGTGTCTATAGATAACATATCGTAGGGTTGTAAAGCTATAGGAGGGCGTTCTAATCTACCATATAATGGACCTTTCGGTTTCTTTATAAGTTGGCATGTGGGACAGGACCTATTATATTTAACTATAGATTTGGTCATTCCACACCAAGTATACTGTGTGGAGATGAGCCTAATCATTTGGGATACACCAGGATGGTTATATTCTAAATGTACTTTATTAATTAGCGTATGTTGTAAGGAAGGGGGAACTATAATTTTGACAATACCTTTACGTCTGATTGTATGGAGGCCATCTATATTCGTTTTGATAAGTGTAGATGGAGGTAATTGGGGTTGCTTTTCTATTATTTGGGTGGTTGTGAGAAAACCACATAAAGGATTGCGGGACAGTAGATCTGCCTCGTACTGCGTTTTACCTTTTATATATTTTATATCGTATTCGTATGCGGACATCTTTAAGCTCCACCTAAAAAGTCTACCCGTTGGGTTTTTTTTATGGTTTTTAACCATTGTAATGCATGGTGGTCCATAAAAATTGTGAACCTTACACCTGCGAGATAGATGCGGAATTTTTCCACACTATCTATCACAGCAAGGCATTCCAACTCTGTGATGGTATAATTTTTCTCGTGGGGTCGGAGTGTTCTGCTGTAATATTGCACGGGGTGTAGAGTGCCGTCGGGATGTTGTTGTTTTAGGATGCCAGCTATTCCCTGAAGTGAGGCATCACAGAATAGCTGACAGGGTAATCCTTCTTTAAAGAGGTGTAGTACCGGTTTTGTGGTGAGACATTCCTTTAGAGTGTCAAATGAATGTTGACATTTTGCATTCCAGTGCCATGGTGTATCTTTCTTGAGTAGGTTATTGAGGGGGTTCCTAATGCGGGCGTGATCTTTTATAAATTTATTATATACATTAATGGAGCCTAAGAATGATTGGAGGGATTTAACGCTAGTGGGGACCTTAATGGCATTAATTACATCTAAATTTTTTACTAATGGAGTGTATGTGCCTGATGATATGGTATAGCCTAAAAATTCTATTGTAGTTTTAAAGAAGTCACACTTATTATAATTTAATCTAAAATTTTCCCTATTACACATATCAAAAAATTGCTGTAAGTGATCTAAATGTTCTTCTATGGAATTTGAAAAGATAATGAAATCGTCGAAATAATGTGCTATAAAACCTAACCTATTTCTTTGCAATATCTGACTGACTGCTCGCTCATACACCTGGGGTCCTATTTTAATCCCGTATGGTAATCTTTTGAAATTATACTGACCCTCTAACGTGACAAAAGATAATAAATTCCTATCAGGGGGACTTATTTCGATGGACCAGTATGCTGATGAAAAATCGGCGCGGGAGTAAATTTTGGCGTTGGCTAATTTATCTAAGATATTCTCTATGAGCGGAAGGGGATGAACATCGGGGAAAATTATTTCATTCAGGCGGCGGTAGTCTACGCAAAATCGTTTTGTTTTATCCTTTTTGGTAACTAAAGTAACGGGGGATGAATAGGGGGAGAAAGAAGGTTCTATAATATCATATTCTAGCATTTTACCTACTTGTTCTTGTATTTCACGTTGATCTGAGAGAGATGTGCGATACGGCCTGAGTGCAATTATTTTATCTGAATTTGTCCTAATATTGATAGGGGGAATTTTCAATTTTGGGATGTTATATTTGTTAGTAGAAAAAATATTTGAGTAATTCTTAATAATATTCATAAAAGTTAAAGGGATATCATTTCTAACACATAAATTACAAGAATCATTAAAAGTTTTACATTGATGTTCAGAGGGATATAGTGGGGGCAATAAATATAAATGGGGTAAATGGTCTAAAGTTTGGCTGGGTGCATTTTTGTCATATTTGGTAGAGGTCTTGGTCAAGGTAATGGGACATGGTATAGAATGGACATTTTCCCTTTGTAATAATGGAGAATGTGAGTTAGGTATGTTTTTTAAATGACCCACATTGGGTGGATTATGATCACTCTCTCCATTATTACATGGGGTTACATAAGTTATATGGTACCATTTCTTAGACAAAGGAGCGTCACATTGATAAATAGAATGATTATATAAATTTAAGGTTAAACAAAATTGACTAATGGAATTTAATGATAGTATACCAAAAGGTAATAAATTATCTATTATATAAACTTTAATTGATTTTGTAATTTTTCCTATGGTAGTGGTCAAAAATGTATATCCTATTGAATTTATTTGAGTAGATATGGAATTGATTAATATATGGCATGGATATAATTTTAAAGGATTAGATAAGTTTTTACTAAGATGATTAAAAATATTTAAATTAATTATGTTAATAGAGGCTCCTGTGTCTAAGAGGAATGGGCAATAAAGATTATTAAAAATTTTAGGTTTACATAGAATATTAGATAGTTTAGGGACGAAAATTGGAGTTTTCGTTGCCTTGTGGGGTGTGAGAAGACTTGGGGGCCGGCACGGGAATGTTGAGGGCGCCATTTTGTTCCGATGGGAAATAGTGCGCCGTAGGTTGGCTGTGATAGGCCTGCTGCCTGTAGGGTCGCCTGTTCATGGAACATTCATTGTTCCAGTGGTCACCTTGGCAGTATTTGCATGGTGAGGGTGGTTTCCTGGCACTAGAAGGGTATCTTGGGGTACTGTCTGTTGAAAAAGGATTGTAGTTCCTTCCTCTAGAAGGGGTTCCGGTATTATGGTGAAAAGTATTGGTGTTGGAAACACCTTGAAATTGTTCGGATGAAGTAGGGAGTGAATTTGTCCCTTTTATTCTATTCATGGTAGTGTACCATTCGGTAAGGGTTTTTAGGGCTATGGCCCTCATAAGGCGCTGATCATTGGCCTGGAGGCCTTCTGTTAATGCTTCTACTATGATGGGGTTGGTTATGCCCAGTTGTAGTCCCATTGTTATTTTTTGACGGTAATATTCTCCTATTTGGATCCGATTATTTAATTTAAACGTTAAAAATTTGGTGAAGGTGACCTCGGATTTTCCGGGGTAGAGGTCTATCAGAGTTTGTTTTGCCTGACTGTATGGCAGAGAGGCCATATTTAGTTCGTTATAGAGGGAGAGGGGCTCACCTTTGAGCAGTGCGCGGAGCCGGGCTTGCAGCGTGGCGTCATCCTGCGGTCCCTCGCTTGTCCGCTCGAGCTGTTGGATGAAGTTGTTGGCCGCGTAGGATCCGTCGAAAGGGGGAATGAGGGCTTCCTCCGCACGAGGCATGGCTAGCCCCCTGATGGCGTCTGTTAGGCGGCTTACCAGGTCGTCGCAGTGGGGTTGCATGTCGGTGAGGGCATCCGCGAAGTACTCGACTTCGGCCTCTGTCATCTTCTGTATGTTGCTGTCCTCGGTTATCCTGTCGACTTTAACGGGTTCTGTAGTAATCCCGAGGTGGAATGTGCTGGGCAGTCGTGGTAGTGGGTGAGTGATGGGATTCCCGCACTGGGACAGCAAGAGACAGAGGCAGGTCTAGATGGTACTCCAAGAAGGTAGAGGTAGACCACGGACGTCACGGATGCCCTAGCCTACGCGGGTAGAAGGGGGGGTGAGAGATCTGACCGACCGTATGACAGCGTCGCTCTGAAACAACTAAAACACCACTCTCCTTGTCCCAATCTTGGGGGGCTTTTATATGAGATGCTCGCAGATGGCGGCGAGTTCTGATTGGTTCCCGTAATCACGCCACCTGTCAAGCGCTGGATTATTAATGATGTCTGGCCACGTGTTCGGCCACCTGCTGACGGGGGAATGAACTCATTAGCATAAACACCTGTTAGTCTGGGGTGTTTATCACGTCTGGCCTTTGTCGTCTGGACTTTTGTCGCGTCGTCTGATCTACCTTTACCTCTTTGCTTTGTTTTATTGTCACTTCTATTATTACAAGTATGATACATATTTTTACATAGATATGGTGTTATAACAAATATTAGAATAAGGTTGTGAACTATATTACTCAAAATATACTACATATATATTTTAAATTTTATCCCCACAGAGTTGCAAATATTTATATATCGTCGCGTGAAGGCATCACGTGATGAACCAAAGCAGTTCAAAAACAAGAAAAGCCCTGACGAAGTTAGGCGTATAGCCTATTGAAATATTGGCATTTATATTAAATAAAATGTTTATTTTATTTTTGATCCAAAATATGCTATTCAATTAATATATATATATATATATGTTATAAATAAAGATGAATGAAATTTTCTGTTGATCATGTTGAAGATTGTGGTAATCCAGTCGTGGTTGAAATCTTTAAAGTATGATAATGAAAAATACTTTTGATCAGTAATTTAATTGTGTTAAAGGAATATATAAAAGAAAATAATTTGATAAAAGTACTGCCTGGCTTAAGGCGAGTAGAATAAGGAAAACAAAATATTATTTACATAATGTACAAAAGTTTTGAGCCGGCCATCGGGGAACAACAACAACGAGTATTTATAGGGGAAGAATGACCTCTGGCGGTCGATTTAACAGAGTATTTGGATCTATGAAATATAATTTTAAATAGAATAATATTTTAATATAACATATATATATATATATTTGTTTATTTTTTTCCAAATGAAAAGCGTATTTATGAAAATATAGCCTTAAATACCTATTTCTTAATTTATCAGGAAGCCTTTTGACCAAATTTTGGTCGTAGAGGTACAGTCTGCACCACGCTGATGAGGGTCAACAGCCCGAAATGCGTTCAAGATTGACTTTTCTTGATTCTCAAGAAATATGGTTGGCACAAATATCACGGAACAAGTTAAATAAACGTTTAGTTTATTTTTGTTCCACTAGATGGCGCTCTGCCAACTAGAAAGGCTCATGCGAGCATGGTATATTAATATAATAAAAGCATTATATATATATTCTTTTTAAAATAATTATACAATTCCAACAAAATAGGCAAAGTTAAAATTGCTTTGGCTAAAATATATAAAGTTAACGCATCTAAAAATATACAATGTGATAATTGTATTATTAAGCTATTCTTCTCTTGGTGGGTTATCTTAATTTTTCACGTCAAAACAATTATATATTCTTTCACCTATTTAAACATTGATAGATAAAATCTTAAATATTTGTTTTGTCATTGTTTTAATATAGTATTACTCTTTTTTCATCTTTATTCTTTATTTCGACTTGGAGCGCTATGTCCCCCTAGGGATACTTGCACTTTAAACATAAACAAATATTTTGAAAGAAAAGAAAGAAAGATATTTTAAATACGTACAGAATTAGTATGCAAGTTAGTTAGATAAAATGTTTGTACTCTTTTGAAATAGAATTAAATGTTTTATCTCCCCCTACTCCAAATATAAAAAAATCGTTGAGGCATTAAAAAGATTATCGTGGTTTATGAAGTTTTATTTGAAAATATCTAAGATTATAGAGCTGAGGAGAAGAAACAGTAGTTTACTGTGGGGATAAAGAATCATTCATCCTGAAACCAATAATTGCAGTATTTTTCTACCCATCGTTAGAAATAAAAGTTAGGTGTCGTATTTCACACTACCCTGCCGCTCAAATTATTACTCCGAACAATGATTTATAGAATTCTAGACTAGAATTTAAAACAAATTTGAGATTTCTTGAGAAACCTTCTGATTTATACTGTCGACTACATTTTTTCTTTGAAATAACTTCTCGTGTGCACCGTTTTCCTTTAAATAAATTGCTTTGTTAAACGCTTCAGTTAGTTTTATTTTCGATACGTTTAAGTTTTAGTTTCGATTTAAGTTCTGTTTCTTTTATTACAGTTTGTTTTATATATCTCATTTTATTTTTCAAACTATTGATCAGATTCTCTATAGAGTTTGAAGTATGTAAGCTATTTAAAAAAACTTGAATATGGAATTGGTTTGGAATATAATCGTACAAAGATATTTAAAATTGCTAAATATTCGTTTTTTAAGTTTCCAATTTAGATTGATGATTTATTTATTTTAAATTCCGTCTCTTCAAAGGAATAAAATCTATTCATATAATATATTCATATTATTCTACGCGTGTGTTTTAAAATTATTATAATATATTCTAATTAATCGAAAGAGGAAGGGGGTAGGGGGCATTATGAGTTCATAAACGTAATATAAATAGGCATATACATATCCATTACTTTGCATTTAAAGAATTCATCAATATGAAACCTAATTATTTTTTGAATATACAGGCAATATTTCAAACAGAATATTATCTACCATCCAACGTGCGACCAGAACATAGGAGTCCAAATCGACGATCATCAGACGTCTAAGAGAGTGGAACACGCTGAACCGGTACGATGCCTACCCCTTACACCAGTACACCGACAAATTTGACTACAGAAGTGTCAGGAGCGATCAACATGGAACTGAACTGATTGAGGACGTATAGTCTTTAGTGACAAGTCCCATTTCTTACTGTGTTCTGACGACCGTTACAACCATGTCTGAAGACGTCCTGAGCAACGTGTGGATGCTGGCCTTACTTTCGAACACCACATAGGTTCACAACAGGCCGTTATGGTCTGGAGTGTCATTTAATTTGAGAGCAGGACCACATTTGTAGTTATTCCTGGCATCCTGATAACACAACGGTTTGTAGGTGATATTCTATGGCCTGTTTTGTTGGCGTTCCTCTCACATCACTAGGGCTTACTTTTGAACAGGATAATGTCCAGCCACACCCGGAACGTGTTTATGGATTTTCTTCACCTACGAACACTTACGTAGCTAGAAAAAATCACCTGATCTCTCACTCATAGAGCACATCTAGAACGTGATGGGTAGGTGACTGCAACCATTCCGGAATATTAGACCGAGAGTTGGAGAAATTTGAGCGAGAAATCCTGCAATACGCAATCCTAAATATTAATCATTTCATTACACGCCGGGTGGCAGCCTGCATTCAGGCCAATAGGAAAATGTTGACTTTCCCAATTTGTAACAATTTAATTGTTTTTCCCACTCTACATGCTCTTCACATACACCAAGTGTCCCAATCGGACAACTCTTTCTTGGTGCGTCGAATATTTTTGTTTCAGAATTTATTTTAATTCAAGAATTAATAAGTTTGGCCAAGAGTTCAAAAAAGCCTAAATTATTGCTATGGGTCCCAGAATCCTCTCCCTCTTTCTCCCTCTCCCAATGTCTTATATAATCAAGTACTTCATAAAAAGCGCGGAGTTCAAGTTTTCGACCACTACGACCCGGGGTCGATTCCTGCATTGGACACTTTTTTCTGTTTAAAAAAAAAATGCTCCAATAGCCCCCCGATTCTTGCAAAAGTCCAACCCCACCAGCTAGTGCAAGTAACCAAACGGGGCTCTGGTACATTTGCTAGTGCAAAGTCGAATTGCTTTCACATGTGTAGACATGTGGTTCGCTTACAGTAAAAAGCAGTCGCTAACTACCCACCATGATTATCATTGCCTGTATCACGTGTACTAGGGATAAGCAAAAAAGATAACCAAAGATATATTATTCATTCAAATATACAGTGTGGCAAATAATTTTTAAGAATGGGTTTGTAAAATAAAACATAAACAAGCTAATTCAATTTCTACTATTTTTTTATTCAAAACAATCCCCTCTGGATTCAATACATATGTTACAACGATTTAATAAGGAATTAAATGCCTCTTGCAGGCCACTTTGAGGAATCGCCTCCAAAGTGCTCGTCGCAGCTCTCTGGATGGTCGGGATATCATAAAAAAACAACCTTTTAACTTCAATCTTATTTTTGGAAATAAATAAAAGTCACATGGTGCTAAATAAAGCGAGTACGGAGGATGATTCAACACACAGACGTTATTTTTGGCCAAAAAGCGACGAACAATGAGTGAGGAGTGACTCGGTGCATTATCATGCAGCAAACACCAACTGTCTTCATCGCGATATTCTGGACGAATGCGACGAATTCTGGCAATCAAACGTTTCAAAAAGTTTAAATAATACTCTCCAGTAATGGTTAGTCCAGCGGGAACAAATTCTTTGTGGATAATACCTCTACTATCGAAAATGGTAATCAGCATTGTTTTGATTTTTGATGGCACTTTTCGCGTTTTTTTGGCTTGTGGAGAGTTTTTTGACTTCTATTCGGCACTTTGGCGCTTTGTCTTTGGGTCATACTGAAAACACCATGTTTCATCACCCGTAACAATTGATTTCAGGAAGTTTGAATTATTTTCATAGGCAGAAATGATGTCCCTGCAATGTGCAATTCACACTGATTTCTGCTCGCCCGTTAAAGTGTGTGGAACAAATTTAGTACAGACTTTAGTTTTACCTAAATCTTCATGCAGAATGGTTCGAATCGTTTCTTTGTTGATGTGTAAAACCTCTGCCATCATTGTTTTCAACAAATTCTCGCACTTTTTCTATACTTTCTGGTGTCTTTGAAGAACTTGGTCGTCCAGTATGCTTATCATCTTCTAGCGTATTTCTTCCATCCGAAAAACGTTTGTGCCAAATGAAAACATTTGATTTACTCAAACATAACGTACCATAAACTTGCTTCATCAAAATATATGTTTCCGATGCACTTCTACCAAGTTTTGCATTAAATTTAATGACCGCTCTCTGTTCCATCTCAGAATTCCGACGAACAAAAAATTTAACTTTTCAAAAATCGCCTGTATGTTTTTAAAGAGTTAACCAAAATGGCTGAAACAAAGCCACGCGCTAGATAAGGCTTCGAATATATATACGCATGCGCAATTTCATAACTGGCTCTGCTATTGGCCTTTATCTAGCGCGAGTCTTAAAAATTATTTGCCGCACTGTATATTTCGAATCTATATTTCGTTTGACATACACTTAGTTAATACATATGCAAATATATATATCTCAAGCTAATCAATTTTTTTTTTTTATATAATAAAGCCTTTATATAAATAGTAAATTATTTTTAGAAAATTCAATTTCAATTAAATTTCTAGCAAACATTATATTAATTATAATTAATTTTGTATTTAATTTTCTTAGTAAGTTATATATATATACTTGGAGATAATTTATATAATGAAATATATATATATTCCTTTCATTATATAATAAATAATTCAAATTTCTAATTATTGGAGAATTATTACAGAAGTCTCAATATATGGGGAAATATAGGTAATTATACTTTATCTAACCTATGTATATACAAATAAATTTCTAAAAGTAATATTTAGTAAAAATTACATTAAATGTTTTTACAAACCATCAAGGAAGACATCGCGCCATCTGATTTAAAAATGCCCAGCATTTATCTGGCAACTGTTTAGAATCGAGCTTTTGCTTGTTGCTAAGTGCCATTTGTGAAATCCTTCATGGAACCAGGTCTATCATATCGAGTTTCCTAGCAACCTGATAGTACAACGGTTTGTATGTGATAGATATTCTATGGCCTGTTTTGTTGCCGTTCCTCTCACATCACTAGGGCTTACTTTTCAAAAAGATAATGTACAGACACACCCGGAAAATGTTTATGGATTGTCTTCATTAACGTAGCCAGAAAGATCACCTTATCTCTTACCCATAGAGCGCATCTGGAACGTGATGAGTAGGTGATTGCAATTACATTAAAATATGAAGATATTGTGTTGGAATATACGTTAGAATACTTGCTAAATTTATTGATGATATAGAATCAATGTTTCAAAATAGTAAAACAAAGATACGATAAATAAATTTGTATTCATTATGGGCTGAAAATATAGGCTGATTATAGAAAGGTGATGCTAATATTTGATAATTATATTAGATCAAAATTTTGTATAATAGAATGCTTTTTTTCATATTTCTTTTAATTATATGTAATATGAATACCGGCCTGGCAACCCCTATCTTCAATATTATATTTCCTATATGAAATAAAACACGCACCCAAGATAGTGGACATTGCTGCTGCTGTTATAGAGATGCATGGAGACATCTGAGGCTCTTCAATGGACACGACAATAACAACAACAAATAAAACACAAGTTTTGTGTTTGTATGTTGTGTTGATGTGTTGTTGTTGTTCGTGTTTTTAGCTATAAAAATGATTGAATACTTTATAAATTTTTTATCGTTCGAACAATATTTTAAATATCTAACTTATAAGCATATTGAAAATTTAATAACATATTATACATAGTGTGTAATTAACATATTTACATAGTAACGGAAATTTACATTGAACAAAAACTACTTTTTATTCTAAAATTTGAAAAATTGCTATTTTAATTCAATATGGAAAGTGTACATCGTGTAATTTGCTGTTTTATTACTAAATTTAAGAAACAACTCAAGTGAAATTTACATTTTGAAAGAATTTCTTTAAAAATGCGTTTCTTTCTTAAATAATTATCACGCAACAATTATTCAATGGAGAGACAAATATTTCATTGAATTTACTATTATTGCTAATTGATAATCAATTGGAATTAAGATTTATTTTTCTAATTACCTTTTATAATGCAGATAAATATATGCTTGATTTACTTTCTGAAGTTATTTGGAAGTTTTCTATGTAATTATGTGTGATAAATATTAATAAGCCGAAGTTTGATAATTGATCAATCGACTATTATATTTCAGGTATGGTGAGAAAATTCGGAATTTTTAAGAGAAAAATAATTAAAACCATAAATAAATAGATATTTGTGAATAGTTTTGAAGAATAGTTAATTCTGATGAAAGGATTTTAGTTTTCATTTGTATAAATAATTGTAGTGTTTGAATCTAAAAAAATTCCAATTTTTGTGTATTAGGAAACTATTCATGTATATTTTATTTTTTTTAAATAGCGCTTGTTTTATTTTTACATTTATCGGCTATCCTACGTCCCAAGCTTCTTTTAACGCATGCGCAATTCATTTGCTTTCTATTGCTGATACATGCATGCATCTTATTGATGGGACGCTTACATAAGTGTTTTCAAGGGTATCTAGGGATGGAGAAAATACTCTATTTATATATTTTGAAAAAATATATATTATTTAAGTAATATGTTGAAATATAAGTTAGCACAAACACACACATAAAGTTTATTTCATATTTTCATATTCATTCACAAGTCAAAATTATTATGAAAATTTTCCAGAAGAGCATCAGCCATTAAATATAATATAAGACCGAAGTAAGAGTGAAAAATAAAGATATGAAAAAGGGTAAAGAGACTAACTATTATTTATATTTACCAGTGTTATATAAAGAACAACATTCGAACTTAGAGCTTAAACGTCAACTTCTCGAGGATGCTAGAGGCCTTGAAATTCATAAAAAATAGATATCTATTATTATTCCCAATTATATTCCAGTAATATGATGTACAACAGACGATGCATTTCTGGAATGTTTGAATATAATATTAACAAATAATTTGTATATTTCATATTTGACCTATTTCTCACTGCATTTCTGTTCTCTATATAATTAGAATTCTATTACTTCTTTTAACTATCAACAATATAACATTGCATATCTATATATTATAATCAAAAGCAGAGAGAGAGATAAACACTTAATATTATCATAATAACTTATATATATATATATATATATTAGGAAAAAGGCATCTACTTATCGTGCAACTGAAAGTTGCTAATGGCTTGCGCCATCTATCGGAATAAATATCAACTATTCTCGTTGATTTTTAATTATTCCAGAATTGGCAAATACCCATATAATCAAGAATGGGTATTTGGCCAAATCAATAATAATTAAAAATCAACGAGAATAGTTGATATTTATTCCGATAGATGGCGCAAGCCATCAGCAACTTTCAGTTGCACGATAAGGAGATGCCTTTTTCCTAATTTATGCACCTTATCCCAGTACAATATTACATTTGTGCTATGTTTTCATATATATATATATACAGAATTCATAATTTAAATTATAAATGAGAGGCTATTTGATATTCAAATTAATACAATAAATATTTGGCGTTCAAATATAATATCATAAGTATTTATTTATTTAACAAATCGTCATATAAATTCTCGAATATTAATATATTTCTAAATTATTTCAGAAATTTTAATAATGTTAAATTACATAGAAATCTATTTGAATTTATATAAAGTAAATATTATAATGTAAATGTAATTTGAGGATACCAATTATATATAAATATTAATTAGATATATTTTGATTTATTAATAAAATTATATAGTCTCTCCACTAATGATGTTTTATTTAATAAAATATCTGAAAATTCTTAAATATATTCAATTATAGTGTAAGAGGTTCAGTATTAGATTTAAGTTAGAATATTAATTTACACCCACTGTCCATTATGGAACATGGCTAACAATATACTCTACCATTCTGACAATGGGTACATTCACACCCATTAGCTATTTTGATAGGAAAGCCTGATGGATTATTGTAATTTGGTAATCTATTGGTAAATGCCTACACCATTCTCACTATGTCATCCATTAATAGTTACAATTTCGGGGTTGATTACAACGTTGTAGAGTATTATTTTGAATTCTTAATATATCTCTATCTATATATATATATATTTATCATTATATAATCATATTTATTTATATTTATATTTATTCTGTATTTAACCATATATAATCTTATATGGACTTTGTAATAAATCAGTTTCAATCTCTCTCTCTCTCTATTTATTCTTATATTCATCGATTATTTAATCTTATTTATTCCTATATTTTTAATTTTGTAATCAATCTTATATAATCTTATATGAATATTGTAATAAATCAGTTTCAATCTCAATCTTTCTCTCTCTTTCTCTAGTCTAACCTAAACATATATATTCATTATTATATATTCTTATTTATTCATATATATATCGTATTTAACCTTATATATCCTTATATGAACGATGTAATTAAAAGTAGTTTCAATCTCAATCTCTCTCTGTGAGTTCTAATTTTATTTTGCTCTATTTGATAATTATTGATTGATATACATAATCATATTAATAATAAATATATTTTAAAAGATTTTTAATTGAAAATATATTTTATTTCAACACCCAGAACTTGATATCCCGGCTAGATATAATTGTGTCGATTTACATTTTAAAACAGAAAAAGTTCTAAACATATATATTATACAAGAGAAAAATAATGATAAAAAATAGAAAAAATGAGATATATTAAGAACCTGATGCTTTCAGGTTAGAAAGATCATTATAAATATATTTACAAAATTGGTCAAATCTGTGACAATTCTCTCTTGTATTTATACAATTGATATAGATCTACAACGTTATTAACTGTCTGTTGTTTAGTGGTAGAGAAGTGTAGACATTCCAATAGTATTTCATTAATTAATATTATATATATATTTATATTACTCCTGGATATATTTTATTATTCCCATTAATTATTTTTATTTATTTATTACAAAACACGCGCTATATCCTATGTGGATATTTGCGAGAAAATGTTTAATCTATTTTATGTATATTCCATTAATCATGAATAAAATATTTATCCGCGTTTTCTATATATTTTGTATATAAATTTATAATTTCGAAATGGATATAGCGAATAAAAGAGGTATAGGTCACCTGAGGGAATAATTTGATTGAGTCGAGCTTCCAGACCTTTGAGCCCTTCTACAGTAGTGGGACTAACTGTATGGAGAAGCGTTATAGCAAATCTTACTCCTGAAGAAAGGCTCCAAATCCCGAAAGCCTGAGTCAATTGATTTATATTTCTCACAAAAAAACTCTTTCCTGGATAGAGTTTTTTTACTCACTCTCTAGAAATATTATGCAAAGGATTATTATTTTTGGAAATATATATGTTATTTGTTGGGAGAAATGTAATAAATACTCTCTATTAAAACATAAAACTTCTTTATTGAAGGCACAAAAAAAAGAATATAAATTACTATAATAAATCTAAATAACTCTTACACCTAAACGTCTCCACATATATTCTCTCCCACCCCTCTCTCAAAGAAATACATATATTTATATACACTCAACACCACAGAATAAATTTGATCACAGATTAATTAAATCACAGAGTGAAAATGAATATTTTAAATAATTAACATCAACAAATCTCCCCTTCAAATTTTCAATTTCCATTTTCAAAAATAACTCCACCACTTATGCAGTTCTTAAGCTTGACAGCATCCACAGTCTTGGTGAGATGGTCCGCTTTCATTTCTTCTGAAGGGATATGCAAAACTTCAATTTCTTCATCTTCCACAATTTGTCTAATGAAGTGACACTTTCTATTCAAGTACTTCGTACTTGCTTTCATATTTTTGACTTAATCATTGAAATGGCATTCTGGCTGTCACAATAAACAGTAATTTGTTCTTTCAAATTAATCTTCATTTCTCTAATGATGTTACGTGTCCAAATTAATTCTTTAATTCCTTCAGATAAAGGTTCTAATTCACTCTCTGCAGTTGACAAGGCAACAGATCTTTGTTTATTACTCTTCCAAATAAGTAAGTTGTTTCCCATTTCTATAACAAAACCAGAATACGATCTCGCATCAGCTGTTCTGTCCCAACTCGCATCAGTATAAGTCACAATACTTGAATCTCCCCTAGAGTAAATCAATTCATAGTTCATAGTTCCCTTTAAATATCTTAATATTTTCTTCAATCCATTCATGTGAACCTCTCTAGGATCTTTATTAAATCTACTCATATTGCTTATAGCATAACATATGTCCTGTCTTGTTCTAGTTGCTATGTGAATCAACTTTCCAACAATTTCTTGATAGTATATTTGATCAATCGACTTACTATTCTCAAATAAATCATAATTTGTAGAAATGCATAACGGAGTTTTCGAAGGATTGCAATAATGCAAATTATAGGCTTCCAATATTTCTTCTATATATTTCTTTTGATTTATAAAAATGCTATCATCCCTATACTCAAATTCTATTCCAAGAAAGTTTTTCGCAGCTCCTAAATCCGTGATATCAATCTCTCTTTTTATTTTTTTCCAAATATTTTCCTCAAAATCGTCACCAGATCCTACACTAAGTATATCATCTACATGAATTCCCAGATATAAGAAATTACTTTTAAAATTGCTATAATATAAACATGGATCATTCGCAGATTGTTTCATTCCGGCATTGGTTAATAATTCATCTAGATTCTTATTCCACATTCTACTTGCTTGTTTTAGGCCATAAATACTTTTCATCAGATAACAAATCTTATTGTTTCCCTTTTCAAATCCAGGAGGTTGAATCATAAATATTTCCTCCTCTAAATCACCATATAAAAAAGCTGTTTGAACGTCTTTTTGTTGAGGAATAACATTTTTTATTTCAGCTATTTTTATTAGAATTCTTATGGTCTCAGGTCTTATAGTTGGAGAATAAATTTCGTGGTAATCACTACCCAGTATTTGATCATATCCTGTAGCTACTAGCCTCGCTTTGAAGTTTTTAATTGATCCATCACTATTTTTCTTAATTGAAAAAATCCACTTACTTTTGATTATTTTTTTATCTTTAGGCTTATCTATTAATCTCCAAACTTTTAATTTAGTAATCCTTTTTTTTTGCATCTCATCTTCCATGGCTTTAATCCATTGTTCTCTATTATCAGAATTCAGTGCTTCTTGGTAATCTTTCGGACATTTAATCTCATAAGTTCTATCAGAAACATTTTCCTTATTCTTCATTAGTCTTAATCTTTCAGATCTCCTCACTCCCCTTTTTATAAGTTCTTCTTCCTCGGTGTCTCTCAAACGAAGATCTCGTTCTTCTCTCATTTCTCTCGTCATTCCTGGTTCTGGTCCTCTTCTACGTGGAGTAATTATTTCATCAGGAGGTATTTCTTCTATAACATTCAAATCTACATCATTATCATCGATGTTAAAGTTTTATACCTGGTCTTCTCTATTATAAATATCACCACCAGAGTCTTCATTCCCGTGAGAAATCAAATTTTGGTCTTCTCTACTAAAAAAGAAAAGTTCAATTTCATCGAGATTTATTCCACTATTATTCATCAAATAATATCCTAGTTTTGATTCATTAAAATAACATCTGATACTTAATGTATTTCATCCATTTCTGGTAAATATATTCTATAACCTTTTCTTATCATACTATAGCCCATCATAATCCCTTTATGAGCTTTTTGTTCCATCTTCTTTCTCTTTTCTTTTCTTATATGAACATAAGCTTCGCTTCCGAACCTTTTTAAGTAAACAATGTTTGGTTTCCATCCCTTGTATATCTCGAAAGGAGTTGTATTCATTTCTTTGATTTTAATTCTGTTATTTATATGACCAGCCACTTTAACACTTTCACTCTAAAGTTTTATAGGTAATTTAGAATTAATTAGCATGGTTCTTACTGACTCAACTATGGTTCTATTAAATCTTTCGGCTTTTCCATTACTTTCAGGAGTATAAGCAGTGGTGAATTCTTGTTTGATGCCTTTACTAGATAACCATCGCCTCAAATAATTTGAAACATATTCTCCTCCATTATCATTTCGAATCCTCTTTACTTTCTTTCCAGTCTGTTTTTCCTCTTGTATAATCAAGTTTATTATGGAATCTGCGGTTTTATATTTGTTAGCAATTGGTATAACGAAAGTAAAATTACTATAATCATCAACAATAGTAATGAAATACTTATATCCAAAAGAATCATTCAAAGGTCCAACTATGTCGGTATGCCATAGATCCAAAATATTTTCAGATTGTTTATATTGAATACTTTTGTAAGATTTTCTATGTATTTTTCCTAATGTACAAGACTCGCAATTCCCTTTGATATTATGTAAATTTTTCAATCCGAATACCGTTGAATTATCATACATTTCTTTTAATTTCTGGAAATTTACATGAGCAAGTCTTTGATGCCATAAAATATCACTTACTTCTGCTTTTCCTACAATTTCCATATTTAGGATTCCTTCAACTTCAA
Organism: Cordylochernes scorpioides; assembly: GCA_030710605.1. Lineage (NCBI taxonomy): Eukaryota > Metazoa > Arthropoda > Arachnida > Pseudoscorpiones > Chernetidae > Cordylochernes > Cordylochernes scorpioides. The sequence goes on along the minus strand of CP092881.1, from coordinate 21,140,582 downwards.
ATTTATCTCCTAATCTTTTTGCTTCATATAAAATCTCACCATTTTTGTCTATTACTTCAGCTTTATATTTACTAAATAATACATTTAAATCATAATTCAAAATTTTTGAAACTGATAATAGATTTTCTCTTAAATTTGGCACGTGTAAAACATTTTCAACTTTTAAGAATCTTTCATTTACATTCGACTTCATTCTTATAGATCCAATTCCTGAAGATTTTATTGTTGCATCCTTTTCAGCTGTCGCTATATTTCTTTCTTCCTCTTCATATTCTATAAATAGTTTCCTGTTACTGACCATATGACTAGAGGCTCCTGAATCCATTGTCCATCTTATTTTTTCTTCCCCTTGATCTTCCTCCTCGTAATTTGCCTCGATTGTTTCCATCACACGAGTTTTAGCCTCATTATATCTACATTTAGGCCCATTATAGTTATACTTTGCATGATATTCATTTCTATACCTTTTACATATTGCCGATTTATGCCCAAATCCTCCACAATTGACACATTTTATCTTATTTATACATTCTTTAGAGCTATGACCTATCTTTCCACAGTTATAGCATTTGATAGCAAAATTTCGTCTTCCCGATCGGCCTTCTCTAGCTTTAGATGCAATCTCCTGTTTTTCTACTTTTTCTAGTTTCCTATATTTTATTTTTTCTTCAGTTTCCTTTAAAATTTGTCTTATTGAATTCATATTATTTTGCCTGTCAGATTTTATGATTTTTACGTCAAAATCAAATTCTATTCTTAAACCTTCTAAAACGAAGCAAATCAATTCTCTATCTCTTATTTCATCTCCTGCTTGTATGCTTTTGCTTTTAATAATCATTGCTCTATTCAAGTATTCGTCAACTGTTTCATCTTCCTTCATTTTCAATTTTGATAATTCTATTTTATTTTTCATTTGCATATCTTCATTTTTAGATGCCATTTCTTCTTTAATGCTATACCATAATCGTTTTGCACTTCTTTCGCTCGAGTATTTTAGCACTTGAGTGTCATTCATTGTTCTGTTCATCACATTTCTAGCGATAGCATTGTCATCATCCCTATCTTCCCAGATTTTCAACTTTTGTTCGAAATTTTCATCTTTGATTTCTTGAGGCTTTTCTATCTCTTTTCCTTCTATGATGCGTCTCCATAATTTCAATCCTCTCAATTCGCTTTCTATTCTGTTTGCCCAGATCAAGTAGTTATTGTCTGATAACTTTACAATTTGAGATATATTAATAAAATTTTGCATCTTTGCTTTTTCTAAAAATTATTCAATCAATCTTGATTTGCATCAATTTTTAATCAACCGCTCTCTGCTACCAATTGTTGGGAGAATCGTAATAAATACTCTCTATTAAAACATAAAACTTCTTTATTGAAGGCACAAAAAACTATGAATATAAATTTCTATAATAAACCTAAATAACTCTTACACCTAAACGTCTCCACATATATTCTCTCCCACCCCTCTCTCAAAGAAATACATATATTTATATACACTCAACACCACAGAATAAATTTGATCACAGATTAATTCAATCACAGAATGAAAATTAACATTTTAAATAATTAAAATCAACATTATTTAAAAATTATATTTTAATTTAAAATTATAATATTTAAAGCAAATTACTCTATTTAATTCGACCGCCAGAGGTTGCCGCTTTCCCTATATAATTATATTGTTGTTTCCCGTTGGCCGGCTCAAATTATTTTGTAGATATGTAAATATGTATTTAATTTTATTTTTTACGCCTCAAATCAGGTATTTCTTCCTCAATTCTTTTCATCAACTCAATTAAATAAAATTGTGATTTTAAGTTGATTTTATTATTTTACCACGACTGCAATATCACAAATATACTAATGTATCTATCAGCACGTAATATTTCTATAACTCTAATTCCAAAATAAACATAATAATCTCTTATGTAATATATATATATATAAGGGACAAAGGTCGCCTCTCCCGTCAAAATAGACGTCAAAACTAGACGCCATCTATTGACCGTCACCGCAAACTAGCGGTCTCGGGTCGGTGACAAAGCCACAACACCAGCTTTGGCAAACTGAGAAGCATCCACCTAGAGACCATGGTTTCGGGCTAATGGCCCTCGTCGGTCTAGGGCGGACTTTATTCCATGAGATCCACACGGGATCTAATGGAATCTTGACATTCTGCCAAAGAGGTGTTTAGCTGGCAAAGTGGCTGGGCCAAATCTATGGCTATAATATAGATGGAAATTTTGCCGGGAGGATATTGATCTAAAGAGACAAAGGTCGCCTCTCCCGTGTGGATCTCATGGAATAAAGTCAGCCCTAGACCGACGAGGGCCATTAGCCCGAAACCATGGTCTCTAGGTGGACGCTTCTCAGTTTACCAAAGCTGGTGTTGTGGCTTTGACACCGACCCGAGACCGCTAGTTTGCGGTGACGGTCAATAGATATGTCTAGTTTTGACGTCTATTTTGACGGGAGAGGCGACCTTTGTCTTTTTAGATCAATATCCTCCCGGCAAAATTTCCATCTATATATATATATATATATAATACTAATTTCAACTTTTATTTCTTAAAATGTATTATGAGCGTGATGAAATTTTGTACGGTACGATAGTTTCCATGCACCACACAATAGCGACACCTCTTCCTTGGAAAATAAATTTTTAAAAGGGTAGGTGAAATCTTTGGTGCATACATATTATCATGACAAAGTCACAACACCAGCTTTAGAAATTTGAGAAGCGTCCACCTAGAGACCATGGTTTTGGGCTAATGGCCCTCTTCAGCCTAAGGCGGACTTTATTCCATGAGATCCACACTGGATCTCATGGAATCTTCACAATCTACCAAAGAGGTGTTTTTCTGGCAAGGTGGCTGGGCCAAATCTATGGCTAGAATATTGATACTTCTATGGATCAATTTCCTCCCGGCATATTTTCCATCTATATATATATATATGAAAAGGTATATGGCGCTCTGCCATCTAAATAACGCCGATGTTAGTGGTCAGAATATGCCTACTTTGTTTTACCGTATATATATACTAGCCGAATGGCCCGGGCAACGCCCGGGGTTTACCCGATTAAATGCTTTTATTCAAATACTATTCGTTACAATTATAAATTGGCGCCGTAGATGTCACTCTTGTAAAACGTCCCGCCCTAAACCATCGGCCGGGAATCGAACCCGGGGCGCCTGCGTGGCAGGCGAGCATTTACCACTGAACCAAAAGCAAACGGTGACAGAAGTGTCTCGCGCATTGGCGGCACCAAATGATGGATGGGGGGGGGGGGCAAAGGTGGCGTGATCGTAGCCGACCAATAGGAGGGCGCCGGCAAACCGTGACAGAGGCCATGACGCTCGTAACTGTATATAGAATATTCAATTATCAATATGAAAAAAATATACAATAATCTAACAAATCTTATATCACGATATATTTCTGTTTTGATATACCTCTAGATATCTCATTGAGTTATGTATATATATTTCAAGTCAGAATATATATCAGGTCGCAATTCAAATATCATAAAATTAAATTCCGAACTTCTGAAGATTTAATTTGCTAACCCTAAATACTTTAGAATCCCATGGGAGTAAAAGGGTTTCTACATTTTGTAGTACATTAATAATTTATTTAATTAACGCTTTAAATTTACATTAATATATTTAAATCTCCTAGGAATTTAATAGAAAAATATAGAAATATTTATATCTCCACAAATATAAACTAAACGGCATTTCATTTCTTACTAATTACAGTAGACTCTCCTATAACGCGAGTTTTTACAACGCGATTTCGTACAACGCGATAAAAAAAGTGCGACAAATTTATTTATAAAACGCGAATTTTCGTATAACGCGTTATAAAATAAAACAATTTACCCTAACAACATTCGCGTTATACAAGTTTTATTTCGTACAACGCGAATTCCTATAACGCGATTTCATACAACACGGAACACATTAATCGCGTTATAGGAGAGTTTACTGTACATAGTAATATTAACTCACAGCATATCCGACGGAAAATCATAAAAACACCTAAAAGATATTTTATAGCATTATAAAATGATTACAACTATCAGATTCCTATTATACAAAATTACTTGAAGCTTGATATCAATATAAATCATAAATATAACCTTTTGACATCATAACGAATCTAGGCTAGGTCTCTTTTTACAGTTCTTTATTTCTCAGGCTTTCGGTTTGACATACCCTTAAACACGGAGACCTAGATGTTCTGCTTCTATCCAAAAGGCATGTTATAATTGGCTAGAAGTAGAACTTCTAGATCTCCATGTTGAAGAGCATGTTAACCCGAAGCTCAAGTAATAAAAGAATTAACACAAAGCAATATCGCGCCATCTATACATATAAAATGAAAGGATTTAAAAGCACGAATGTTTCTTTTATACATAATACAAACTTCTACTGCCCTTATTTGAATGTAATTCTACTGTCCTATAAGCTTATGTCCATAGTTTTCTTGAAAACCATTTCTGATATTCCATCCTTCAGTGCTGCGTATATAAGCAGAATCGTCCAATACAGTATTAGAGCTCTGAGAAGCGGTCTGGTAGATTAAATTGGCGAAACCGCTGGGAGGATTCACCACTGATGAGCCAAGCCCTCCCAATATATATTTCATTGCACTAAGGACAGTAGAAGTTTGTATTATGTATAAAAGAAACATTCGTGCTTTTAAATAAAAGAAATGTAAAAGAAAACCTACCCCTAGATTTCTTATTGATTCTGTCAGAGTGTAAAAGCAGGGGAAAATCTTCATTATAAAAATAAACTTTATAATAATTAGGTTTTAAAAATACAAATAGAATAGCAAAAAGGATATAAAACATTTTAGTATGCAACAATAAAAAAAGGAACATCAGAGATTCAAAAATTCGATTGTGAACTTAACCATCCTCTGATTGGCTGCTTATGGTCAGCTGACAGTAGGGAAACAATCAATGGGCGAGTAAATAAAACACCAGATATGCATACATATATAATATAAATAGATGGAAAATTTTTGCCGGGAGGAAATTGATCCATACGCGGGAGAGGCGCCCTATGCTTCTATATAAAATATATATTTGAAACACAAATAGGCAATTCCTGACAGCTCACATGAGCAATTTCGATTGAAGAGCGCCTTCTAGTAAAACAAAATTCAACTAAATGTTGATTTAACTTGTTTCATGATGTTCTATTTTTTTTTATTTTTCATATAAAAATATATTTTATACGTTATAAATTAATAAAAATAGAGACGCCAAGTGTTAATATTAAAACAAAAAATCATATGAGCATTCACATGATCATTTTAGAAGTCAAAGTGATATCTATTGGAACAAAAATCAATTAAATATTAATGTAACTTGTTCCATGATATTTCGCCAACCCAATTTCTTGATAAATCAAGAATATCCATTCACGAACGCATTTGGGGCTGTTGGAATTCGTCAGCGTGGTGCAGTCAGTACCTCTACGACCAATAAAACTATGTCCTAGAGGCTTCCTGATAAATCACGAAATGGGTATTGAGGCTCAAATTTCCGCAAATATCTCAAATATCATGGAACAAATTGAATCAATGTTATATTGAGTTTTGTTCCACTAGATGAGGTTCTGCCATTTAAAAATGCTCATGTTTGTGTCAGTATGCTGTTTAATAGTTTATATAATAATAATAATAATAATATATTATATAGTATATATCAAAATTATAAATGTATGTAATTCTACTGTCCTCAAAGCTTATGTCCATTGTTCTTCTAAAATACCCATTCCAAGATTCTAGCAACAGTATCACTATAAAAGGAAGTTCAAAAATGCAATATAACGGCGGTATGGTAGATTAAACTGGCGAAACCGCTGGGAGGGTTCACCACTGATGAGCCAGGCCCTCCCATTAATTTTTCCATTGCAGTAAGGGCAGTAGAAATTGTTTAATTTCAAAAAGAATCTTACGCCTTTAAAATAGTTTCGAATTTTGATAACAGATGGCGCGCTAGTGCATCATATTATATAGTATATATATAATCAATTAAAATTGATTTATATAACTTACTTATAAATTCTGTTTATTATTTTTTATTCATTTACTGATATTTGGTAAAATATATTAAACTATTTTTAGTTGAGTTATATCACACAAAACCATATATTTACATTCTTAATACTAACCTTTGAGTGCGACAAACAATAAATAAATGTGACCAGACGAACCCCTCAATAAAACAATAGCAGAAGACAATAATTCGCCACATAAATACCAATCGCGGTCACGTGACTGTAAGAATGAAAGCATAGACCACATGGCCATTTAATTAAGTCCATCTACGCTAATAATAAATTGTCTTCTGATATAGCCATTGTTGTGGAAAGCCATTGTTATCCATTATTATTATTATAGCTATCTACATTATTGATATCGCATGTGCTAGACAATATATCATAGAGTTCGTATATCTCAATATATTTTATATATGTAGATACATATTTATATAAAATTTACAAGGTTCAATATCGAATTGAAAATTTAAAATAGTTTTTTTTTTCAAATCAATGAATAACTTGATAATCTGTAAGTATATCTTCATCTGAATCTTTTTGTTCTTAAATTGTTCCATATAATTATATATAATATAATATTATAATATTTAAGATAAACAATATATTAATTTAGAAGCCTTTATTTGTGTGCACATTTGTGTTTAGGATATTTTTAACAATTTAAAAAATTATTAAATACTAGCGGATGTACCCGGCTTCGCCCAGGTTTTTCTCGAGGGAATGTTTGTAGTCTAGTAATAAGAAAATATACTACACCTAAAAACTATCAGAGAAAAGAGAAACCACGGAAGGTGAACAGAAAAATGCTTACAATGGATGTATATGTTTACGATATCAAGTTAAATAAAAACAAAGATAAAATTTGCATATGTTGGTCACTATAAATTTGTATATTTGTTAGGCGAAATTAGAAACATGATAATTATCTTAAAATTGCTTGTATTGAATATTTTTTAGATTGAGATTATTAGCTAGTATGTAAAATAATTAACTCTGTTGAAATTTAATTTTGTATTTATATATAAATAAAATTAACTCTGTTGATTTTTTTTAATTTAATCGATAACAGCGAAGTTACGCATGTTAATGTTAGGAAATATATTTTGATGTTAAGCAAAACCTGCTCCATCTCGTTTTACATAAATGTTGAAAATTTGGTTGAAATTGATGCGTTGTAACGAAAGTTTTTAGTGATGTCCACTTATGAAATTTCCATTTTATTAATATAGATATCTTGAATATTTTTGGTGATAATATTCACGTATTTTATTAAATTGAAGCATATTTTATGTTGCAACATTGTTGGATGAAATTTCTGTGTTTATATATCCCTTCCATAATTTTCATAATTATGAATTAAGTATTAACATGATGTTTTGTATTATATTTATCAGTCAATATTTGTTTTTAAAGGAAATGATACCCTTTTGGTAAATACATATTATATATATTATTATCAGTTTGCCAAAGTTTGTATTGTGGCTAGGTCTCCGACCCGAGGTTGCTTATTTGCGGAAATGGTCAATAGATGGCGTCTAGTTTTGAGATTTTTATTTTGACGAGAGAAGTTACCTTTGTTTTTCATAGAACAATATTGATTATATATGATTATATTTAATAAGTGATGTTTTGTTTGAACAAATGGATTACATTTTAAAATATATTCAAGATCATATGCTTATCTGATTGGAATATCTTTTAACCCTGGAACGAAGTAAGGATTGCATTGAAGAACGTTTGAGAAGTCGCTTCGAGGGCAAAGCTCAAGTAAAACGATGTTTTAACCAAAGAAACAACTGGGATTTCATCCGTGAAAGTTTGGTAGTGAACGATAAGATGACATTCGTAGTGTCGCGGAACAGAGTCGTTTAGAATGGGTTGACGGAATGAACATGTCAGAGAGATCCATAAGAAGACAGTTCACAAGGACAATACTGTTGCACTGAATGTTGGTTAACTCTTCGTGGAAATACGATGAGCCATAGTGACACGACCGTGTATCAATGAAAGTGTCCAATTACTGGGTTTGTGTGTAAGTCCTTTTGTATTTGATTATTATCTTTAATTCTAGTTATATAAGTTTTTGGGTTAATAAAGCTCTCTAGCTGCACCCCTATACAAAGTCACGACTTATTATATGGGTTATCTGCATTCTTTGTGAATACTAAAGGTGCAGTCAAATATTTATATGGTAATTAAGGTCTATAGCGAGTTTGGGCACGTGCAAACAATGGTATCTCTCATTAAAACATATGTCTTTCATATATTATTTAAATAAATACATCTCTCTCTCTCTCTAAGGATAAATATTAATATAAAAGTACTATATAGTGTTTTGGGGTGCAGTAAAGGTGGAAGTGATAAAGAAATTCACAGTTTGTAAATAAGAAATATCAAGAAGGGAAAGAAAATCCAATTGTACGAAACATGCAACGTGGAGTCGGCGTCAGAGAATACTGATTCTAAGAAGCAGATTTGCGTCAAATTTAAGGACTAACATTGGAAAGGTCTACGAATTCTCACTTCATGTTAGTACCTTCTGCAAGTAACGCAGGAGATTACATTAGCAATCGTAGACTGGATAGGCCTAAGTTGAATATCTTCATTGTTTATCTTTTTCTCCTATCTCTTTGTGCTTATCGCAATTTAGTTTTATTGAGGATTGTGTTCAATTTGAAAATATGCATATTAATAAAAGTATTCTCTTAATAAATGACGTATATACATATCCCATGAGGTACTGACTCAAGTGGAATAAGCGGTATATGGCGGTATTACTGGTGGTTAAAATGGTGGATTGAATATAATGATATGAATGAATTAAAAAGAGGGATACCTATTTTGATACATGATTATTATCTTCCAGCTACTTTATGTTATATAGATATATAAATATTCAAGAATAGGCACCTCTCACCTCTCCCTTCAAATTTGTTTGGTGCAATCCAGTAAAAACGTATACGTAGTAATGAAGAATGAACTAAAGCATCAATTTTAAAGGGATAGGTGCCTCCTAAATGATTATCATCCTTCCGCAACACATACATTTCAATTTTTAATAGAAGCCTAATTTCTATGATCTTTAAGGAATAATCACATATACAAAAGAGTAAAATAATTAAAGTTTTCTGTTTGAAATTTTGATATTATAACTGATTATCAGCACATCGAATAATATTCAAATACTATATAATAGCAGAATTTCTATTTACTTCATTAAAAATGGGTAGAAAATAGAAAAGAGTAAAAACTTGAATGATAATAGAGCTATATATAAATTTCACAAAGTGATTTAAATATCAAGCACTAACAATAAAAAATAAAGATTTATTCATTAAGATCTTCACACAAAAAGGTAGATAAAAGGATGCGTATCGGATAAGAGGTTAAAAAAAGAGAGGAAAGACATCGAAGGGAAATAAGAAGATAAGAGAAAGGAAGAGCAGCATCTTATCAAGGTGACAAGTAGGTAATTAGCGGAGAAGAAAGATAAAAAGAAGAAGCTAAGAAAAGGCTGCCATTCACACACCGTAGTTAAGCTTATTTCATCGATCCCCATTCCAATACCGAATTACTTCAGCCACACTAAACGAATTCTAAATGAAATTTCGATTTCCACAATCACGAAACACATTCCACCACTAATGGACTTTGAGAGTCATTCACTCCTTTTGATAATTGTAACGTAAATATTGGCGCTGTATATGGTATTATTCCGTATTTGACCATATAAAAGTAGAAATTCTACTATATCCGTTTTATAATGAAGATAGAGGCTGCCTGGCCGGCATTCATAGTTATTCAAATTGAAGATACTTCGGCCAGTAAATCTTTTTCATAAGAAAGATTTACTGGCCGAAGTGTCTATAATTTGAAGAAATATAATGTATAGTGTTGCAATTTAACTTCAATTAAGAATATAACGAGATATTTTGAAATATATTATATATTCAATATTCAAGAAAGGGTTCAACGACTGTTGGTGTAATTGAATGATGATGATGTTTTATAAATATAATGAATATGACTAAAAACGTTAATTAAACCATCATAATTTCCCGATAGATGGCCTAAGATATCAGTAACGTTGAGTTTCACAATTAGAAGATGTCTTTTTTTTTCACACACAAGATATATTGCATTGTTCATATAGTACTTTGTTCAATTTTCATATAGAAATTTATTTTTTATTATTTCCAGATTATTGTGTTTCCCTTTGATTATTGATTCTACATAAAGCATTCGTCATATAATTTATCTTTAATGTGAATTCAATGTGAATATTTAAGCTAAAATAAATCTCAATATAATTTTATCGTTGCTTTCTTCTAATTTTATCTATAAAAATATATTTTTTGGATATATATAATGTAAATTTATTGAATACAGGTAATGTACGGGTACAGCATTTTGAAATATTAATCTTGATCTGCAAACCAAAAATATAAAAAACATACACAATAGTGAAATATAACTCTCATGAGTTTCATCTTCTTAAGAACTCACATATCTAAAACAATGTGGGGAGCTATCAGTTCGATTTCCTGGCCATTGAACATCAGTTCTATTTCCAGACCCCGGTCAACGTCCCGGGTTTACCTGAAGGGCCTATGATGACACATTAAGAGTATATATAGCGCATAAAAATTGTAATGGGTATATTATTTTTGTTAAGAAGCAGAATTTAGAATAAGGTTGAATAAAAATACTTTATAAGCAAAGAATATACTACGGGTAGAAACGCACACGGATAAATCTTGGGCATTCAAAGTAGATCCCCAAGAAAAATTGAAATATACAAGTATCAGAGTCATCAAGCAATTCTTAATCAATTCTGTCACCGTTTGCTTTTGTGAATGGAATAAATACCCAAATATGGCCATTTTTTATAACCATCGGTGGTTCAATGGTAGAATGCTCGCCTGCCACGCGGGCGTCCCGGGTTCGATTCCCAGCCGATGCATTTTTTTTTTTACAATTTTAAAAACTCATTTATATATTATACAAGAATGACATCCACGGCGCCAATTTATAATTGTAACGAATAGTATTTGAATAAAAGCATTTAATCGGGTAAAACCCGGGCGTTGCCCGGGTCATTCGGCTAGTTTCAATATATAAGTAATTCTAATTGTAGGCAGAGAAGTAATTGAAAATTGAATAGGAAACACGAAATATCTACCATTAGAAATTAACAAAATTCAATAATAGAAACGCACTTATTTTATAAACAAAGTAATTTGGTGATGATTGTATAAAGTAAAATTTGAAGCAAAAAAGCCTGCGATTGAAAAAATGAATTATAAAGTACATATATATATATATATATATATATATATATATATATATATATACTAATGTTTAGAAAATAAAAATAAGTGTGACACATGAGATAAAGAATAACTAAAATTTGGTATATAGATAGCTTTGTATAGTTCAGTATCTTTAAAGGAGTTTGCTTGAAACTTTACAACTAAAAACTCTGTTAGTATATTATCTATATGGATGCACAAGATAGACAGCGCCAATGGATAGATAAATTATATGAAGCATATATATTTTTAAATGTATGTAATCCTTCTGTCCTCAAAGCTTATGTCTATAGTTCTTCTAAAATACCCATTCCAAGAGTCTAGCATAAGTATCACTATAAAAGGAATATCGAAAATGCAATATAACAGCGGTATGGTAGATTAAACTGGCGAAACCATTGAGAGGGTTCACCACTGATGAGCCAGGCCCTCCCATTAAATTTTCCATTGCAGTAAGGACAGTAGAAATTGTTTTTTTTCAAAAAAAAAATCATACGCGTCTATAATAGTTTCGAATTTTCATAAAAGTAGATAAATATTAAATAATACTCAATAATAATCAACATTTTAAATTTTATTTTTATATCAAAAACAAATTTAATTTTAATAGTAAACCTTTTAAAGGGAATGTATGTGTGTGTGCATTAGAGATGAAATTAAAAGAGAGAGCTTATAGAAAATACAATCCTGAGGTATCGACTATTTAGAGTGTGAAATAGTTGTTGGGGGTCGAAGTTTGGGTCCTGGTTTCGTTTCCACTTGGCGAGAAGCCAATCAGAGCTAATGGAGTGGAGGAGTGCTATTGGAGACAATATACGAGGCGGCGGAATGAGAGCCAGTGATGGCTGAATATACGACTTGACCTGTCGAGTGATTCATTGGGTGACGTTAAACAATGCACCAGACGACGTATTGCCTCATCTATATTGAAATATGGACTTTTGCAAAACTAATCAAACTTTACAAACTCAACAAAAATACTAACTAGTTTTTCGTATTTTTAACACTTATGTTTATTTCATTATATTCTATCGCGTTATAAATTGAAGAAAACATTTTAAAATAAATAAGAACGTACTTCGCAAAATTTTCTTTATTAATTTATTAGTATTCCTAAGATTTTGAGTTAAAACCTCTTCCACAGGGGTTTATTTTAAGTATAAACATGTCAAAATAGAAATTTGCTAAAAGCCCTTACGCGCGATTTGACTCGAACCTATTAGTCTTGCTTTGATTATTGCTTTTATGAATTTATTGATAATTTTCACTAATATTCTGATGCCAAATATTTGTTGATTTCATTGTCTTGTTATATGCTTAAAATTTATATAAATAAAAATTATTTTGTTATATCAAACTTTTCATATATATATATATATGAAAAATAGTACAAATGCGATATTGTACTGGGATAAGGTGCATAAATTAAGAAAAAGGCATCTCCTTATCGTGCAACTGAAAGTTGCTGATGGCTTGCACTATCTATCGGAATAAATATCAACTAGATGGCGCAAGCCATCAGCAACTTTCAGTTGCACGATAAGGAGATGCTTTTTCTTAATTTATGCACCTTATCCCAGTACAATATCACATTTGTGCTATTTTTTCACATTGTGTCGCGGTCTCACGCAATTCTGGCCTTAACTACCCGTTTCATGATTTTTCGGGATGCCTTAATGAACAATTCTTTGGTCGTTGAGGTACAGCTTGCACCACGCTGATGAGGGCCAACAGCCCGAAACGCGTCCGTGGTTAGCTTTTCTTGATTAATCAAGAATGGGTATTTGGCCAATTCTGGAATAATTAAAATCAACGAGAATAGTTGATATTTATTCCGATAGATGGCGCAAGCCATCAGCAACCTTCAGTTGCACGATAAGGTGATGCCTTTTTCTTAATATATATATATATATATATTTTTTTTTGGTTTTATTAAAACAAGTTAATTGACATCTCGTCAATATAAACACTCAAAGAGAGTTAGAATAATAATAAACAAATAAAATATTATAATAATAGATAAAAATTAAAATATGTACAAAATTACTAAACAGAGGATGAAGGGAGGCATCCCCGGCTCTCAAGTATTCTCCTCCAGGCGATGAGCGGGTCCTCCACGCCACCGAGCCCAACCTGAACAAAGTGGCGGTAGATCTGCAACTTTGCCGACGCGAGGATGGTATTTACTATTTTACATATCTACTACACATTAAGAATTCATATCATCTTATCCTAAATAATCAATTTAGATTATAATCTTAGATTCTCACTGGGGCTCAGGTTAAAATGATAATATCAACTCAACATTGATAAATCAATAATGGTCAGCCACCTTTATATGAATAGACAAAAATTATTAATTTTAATAATACCCCTTCCCTCTATACTTCCTTACGCCATCCGCTTACAAAAAGTTAGATTAAAACTAATCCCCTAACCGCCACCAACGCAATTTACAAAATTCCCTGTCTCGATTGCGAACAGTGTTACATCGGAGAAACCGGTCGATCTATCTGCACCAGATTATCTGAACACAGCCGCAACATACGCACCAACGACCGCAAGTCTCTCTTATGCCAACACATCACAGAATTTCGCCACTCGTTCAATTTGGACAGCGCTGTATGCGTTTACAAGGGCGTCGGGAACAAGTATCAGCGCCTAGTCCTTGAATCTTTGGTCTCGCACTGCACGCCCAGTTTCAACCGAAAAATCGACCTCCCACCCCAATACTCCGTGTTTTACCTCGCCAATCCCCCCAGCTGAACTATTTACCTACTTTATTTGGCTATCTTTCAAGTCCATCAAGTATCATCTTATCCTAAATAATCAATTTAGATTATAATCTTAGATTCTCACTGGGGCTCAGGTTAAAATGATAATATCAACTCAACATTGATAAATCAATAATGGTCAGCCACCTTTATATGAATAGACAAAAATTATTAATTTTAATAATACCCCTTCCCTCTATACTTCCTTACGCCATCCGCTTACAAAAAGTTAGATTAAAACTAATCCCCTAACCGCCACCAACGCAATTTACAAAATTCCCTGTCTCGATTGCGAACAGTGTTACATCGGAGAAACCGGTCGATCTATCTGCACCAGATTATCTGAACACAGCCGCAACATACGCACCAACGACCGCAAGTCTCTCTTATGCCAACACATCACAGAATTTCGCCACTCGTTCAATTTGGACAGCGCTGTATGCGTTTACAAGGGCGTCGGGAACAAGTATCAGCGCCTAGTCCTTGAATCTTTGGTCTCGCACTGCACGCCCAGTTTCAACCGAAAAATCGACCTCCCACCCCAATACTCCGTGTTTTACCTCGCCAATCCCCCCAGCTGAACTATTTACCTACTTTATTTGGCTATCTTTCAAGTCCATAGTTTTAAAATATTTCCAAGTTGTAACCTGAAGAAGGGCATTCTTGCCTGAAAGCTTGTTTTTTACCATTAAAAGAAAATCACCACGTTTTATCGCCTTCATTTAAAATATATTGAATATATATAGTCAATTATCTATTTGTGGATATCTATATTTCCGTAAAATATAAATATATATCAAAAATAAAGAAGGCATATCCTGACCAGGAGCACATGTGCTTTTTTTTAATGGCAGGGCGTCATCTAGTGGAACATAAATCAACTAAACGTTGATTTAGTCTGTTTTCTGATATTTGGCCAACCTATTTTCTTGATAAATCAAGAAAAGCTATCCGCATCTCCTGGTCATGATATGCCTTCTTTATTTTTAGCATCAACACCCGACCTTTTTATTTTTTCTATTATTTTTCACATGAAATCATAATATAAGGGTAAAATATACCTCCTCTATATTTTCCTCTTTGAAACGAATAACGTCAAAGGAAGGTTGATGAACTCCAGATATAGGCGTGACAGAATTATCCAATATCACTTTATTTAGCGGGGAGATTGAAATGTACGACCTCTTAAACCCTTTCTTAGCTATAAAAAGATATTGTCGCTGAGATAAAAAAACAAGGGCAAATTTGGGGATAATTAATTGATTATAAAGGGTATTTACCTTTTAGTTCTCCAATAAAATTATATACAAGAGGTATTTATAGGGAGAGAGAGTCGGATGATAAAAACAACTTATCCCAAGGTAAAGATAATAATAATGAGCGTCGTCAACCACCGGGGCGTCCCGTTTTCTTTATATGCCGATAAGAATCCGAGAACACCTCACACCTGTGGACCCCCCGGGGTCCAGGAATGATTGACAGGTGTCCCAACTGGATAGAGCTTCTTGACAATATGATTTCGTTGAAGAGATAGTCTGGATTATGGATAGTCGACAGACGAGACGCCGTTGCGTTTAACGACGATCTCCTTTATTTGACCGTGAGACCACGTCTTCTTTTGGGCCCGAGCTTTCCTTGCTACTTCTGACATTTGGAGTTTTTATTATTCGCTATTTTATACCACATATATGTATATTTCATTAAAATATTATTTTATTTAAAAATATATTTCATGGTTTCAAATACTCTGTTAAATCGACCGCCAGATGTCAGGCTTCCGCTATAAAAAATCATTGTTGTTGTTTCCCGATGGCCGGCTCAAACTTTTGTACATTATGTAAATAAGTTTTTCATTTTTTATTCTTACGCCTTAAGCCAGGCAGTACTTATACCAAATTATATTTTTATATATTTTTCTTAAGTTCAATCAAATTATTTTCTAATCTTCATTATTTTTATTATTATAGTTTCAAGATTTTAACCACGACTGCATTACCATAGCATAATCCTCAAGATAATAAAAAAATCAATAGAAGATATTTTCATTACATAATAACATTTTTATTTATAATATGTATATATCAAAGGTGGTACCTTTTTTCTATAATTGTATTTTGTCATGTTATAACAACACACTGACTCAGAATATAAATTTCTTGCTTTATCTCATCACACGATCTCGATAACAAATTTAAAACTAATCAAAAAAATATAACAAAAATGATATATAACTTACTTATCTTCAATGATTAACCAAGCAAAAAATGGAATTGAATCTATATCTGAGTTAAATAAACAATATACAATAAGTAGTTTGACCGACACAATAGAAAAGGCGATAGATAATAAACTAGATAAAGTTCTTAAAGAGATTCCGAAACAGACACCTTCCTATGCTCAAGTTGTGCGACAGGAAGCAGAACTAATTAAAATAAAACAGCAGTCATTCAAAGATGAATCTACTTTAATTGTGGCTTTAAATGATGGTGTACCTAAATCTCTCAAGGTTTCGGGTGTTGCTAACCCTTCTACAGGAGTGTACAACGAAATGAATTCTAATCTTTAGATACCATTTTTTATCTTGTATATTATTTACACATATTTAAAATGTGAAACTATTTACAATTTTATTTAAAGATATATAAATAATATACTACAAGATATAAATAGTAGTTAAAGATTAGGATTTATTTCGTTATACATTCCTGTAAAAGGGTTTGCGATATCCAATACCTTGAGAGATCGTTTAAATAAAGCAAGCAAGTTATCCTTAGAGACAGTGTTTTGTTACAATTTATATTTCAGAGGATTCTATCTTCCGATTTTATAATATGTTGTGAAGGAAGACTATTTCAGATCTCGATTTCTCTAATTTATATTTGATAATACTTATTAAAATAATACAAATATCAACAACAACAAAAAAAGCCTTTATTTAGGGTCACTGACCCTATACAGGATTCACCAGAGGTATGCATAAGAACAAAGCAGTGAGACAAAGGAAATAACGATATATACAGAAGAAAAATTAAAAAAAAAGAAAAAAAAAAAACAAGAAAGAGAAAGAGGGAAGCAAGAAAAACAACACAAAAAGAGTAGCAGTAAGAAAGTGAGGAGTGAGTGTCACTTGGCCTTCTTCTGAGATATGGACTTGTGGAAACCATAAAACGCCGTAGCAATATACTTATTCTGGGTCATATTGTCAATTATTGATGGAAGTGAAGCACAGAGTTGCCCAAAATAATACAAATATCAAGAGGGATAACAGACGTATGAAATCAATTAACATTTATACATAATTATAAAACTATTTTAGAGGCGTAATATTCTTTTTAAAATAAAACAATTTCTACTGTCCTTGCTGCAATGGAAAAATTAAAGGGAGGGCCTGGCTCATCAGTGGTGAACCCTCCCAGCGGTTTCGCCAGTTTAATCTACCATACCGCTGTTATATTGCATTTTTGGAACTTCCTTTTATAGGTGACTGTTGTAAGACTCTTTGAATGGGTATTTTTAGAAGAACTATGGACATAAGCTTTTAGGACAGCAGAATTAAATATAATTATAAATATATAATATGCTTCGAGCAATCGCTCTTCCGCAAATATCAAATTGTGTCTTTTATTAGAACAATAATGTTATGATGTACTAGAGCGCCATCTGTTATCAAATTATAAAACTATTTTAAAGGCGTAATATTCTTTTTAAAATAAAACAACTTCTACTGTCCTTGCTGCGATGGAAAAATTAAAGGGAGGGCCTGGCTCATCAGTGGTGAACCCTCCCAGCGGTTTTTTTAATTTAATTTTTCCATCGCAGCAAGGACAGTAGAAATTGTTTTATTTTAAAAAGAATATTACGCCTCTAAAATAGTTTTATAATTTGATAACAGATGGCGCTCTAGTACATCGTAACATTTATACATAAGTTTATAAATATTTTTTTATAGATTAGTAATCTGCTTTTTTAGAATTTATGTTTTGATTTGGCCTATATAAATTCAGATAATATAATTACTACAACAAATGTGAATATATTATAATATAAAATCACAAAAAAGGCTGGTTTTAGTTAAACTAGTTGTGAGGAAGTATTTGCTGTAAATTGGCCTTATTCCTACACGTTTTTTCAAACCAAGCCCAATTGCAGCCTGACCAGACAATTATTGTAGAAAGAAAAGGCTAAAAGAACAAAGAGCTTTATAATTTAATTTAAGAATTATTGTCCACAATTTTCCAACAAAGTTGTTTTTGTGTGTTGGAGCTTTAGCTTTGTAATTTGTCAAATAATTAAACCTAGAACTCTCTTAACTATTTCTTTACTTTTACCAGATATTAGAGAAAGATCTTAACTATTGGATAATTAAGTTTTTAATTAAATATATTATTCTTTTGTTAGAGTTTAAATAGGTCCATTTTTCCTATAATTGCTTATATATATAGTTGTATCATATAAATTATTTTATAATTTATTTAACTAACATATAATTTATGAAAAATAAATAATTCTACTATCTTATATACAGGGTGATCCAAAAGTCCCGCACAACTTTAAAAATTAATAACTCCGCGAATATTTGCGTTAGAGCAATGCGGTAAACACCATTGTGTTCAGGATGCAATGGGAATTTTTATGGCAAGTAATGAAAAATTCGAAATTGATTTTAGTTACAATTTTATTCACCAGATGGCGCTCTACCAGATTCAGATATTCAGCGGCCAAATTGTTTGATAAATTGAAAAATATTATTGAACGACACGTATTTTTACTTTTTGAATACCAGGAAAGAACCCTAATAATATCAAATAACAAATTAATAAAACACCACTTCGCCAAAAGTATGAAGAATTGGTTAACGATTTTCAAATACAATCAGAGATATGTAAAATAGGCAAATGCAAATTAAAACATGTAGCAAAAATATTTATATTTTTTATGGGGTTTTGTGAAATAGATTGAATGTTTGAAAAATACTGCTGATATCAATACACGAATTTTTGATACGTTAATATAGTACCAAAAATTATGATGGCACTACTAATAGGATTTCTTGCTATAAGAAATGTGTAGCTTCTTGACTAATTGGAGACCCTTGACTATTTAACTGGATATTTGTCATGATCCAACAAATGAAATATAGAAGGGAGTGACAAAATATATTTGTCGTACTTTATTCCAAATATCCTATGGGCTTGTCAAATGTTATCATTGTTTATTATACTGTACACAATTTTAAAAAATGTTTCCCCTCAAATAAAAATAATTTTTAAATCGACCTTTTGCGTTGAAAAACGTGGTAGTAAAATCATTTTGTATTATTTTTTTTCACAAAATTTCTAAAGTTATTGGTATACAGAAAATATTCCTAATGCTATTTCTTCTAATGAGCGAAAAGCGAAAACTAAACATAAGGGGAAAAATTGTGTGTACCAGTGTTATTCGAGAAGTTATAACACTCTGGTTTGCACGACATAATATGTGAGCAAATGACAAACAAAAAATTACTGTTCTCAAATAAAAAAAGATAGTCAAGATGTGAGGACAGCATTTATTATCCCCATATCCCAACACAAAGAACTGCAAAATATTGGTAGATAATATAATACATGGCGGCTTATATAACACATGAGGTAACTGCCTTCTCTCTTGTATTAGGTCACAATCCTTGCTCAATGTGGCACCCTTCATTCTCAATCACCGCCTGCAGACGATAAATGACAGAATGGACAGCATTAAATAACATATCTGTTAAAATTGATAAAACGTGCCATCTGATAGAAGCCTTCAACATGGCCAATGTGGTAGGCCAGCATCGATAAACACACGATTTAATGTACCCCCATAAACAAAAATCGCAAGGCGTCAAGTCTGGTGATCTTGGAGGCCACTGGTATATAAAGTGGCAACTTATCACACGATTTTCACAGAACGTATCCTTCAGCAATTGTTTGGCACCTCGGGAGATATGAGGAGGTCCTCCATCTTTCATGAATGTTATTTCGCCTAGTGCTTTTGCCCTGCAATATGGGAATACCCTTTTCTCTCAAAGGTTGGACATAACGTTCATCAGTTACAAAAACGGTTTTAAAAGTTCTTCCATTGATTTTTCAAAGAAAAATGGCCCAATAATAAAAGAAGTGAACCCACACAAAACTGTAACTCTAGGCTGGTAAAGTGGCATTTCTGTAAAAATCCTAGGGTTGTCTGTTGCCCAAATGCGGCTGTTTTGAATGTTAAATTCTCCGTTTAGAGAAAAGTGAGCATCATCTGTCCACAGAACATTCGACAGCCAGTTTTCATCAATATCAATTCGCCGGAAAACCCATGCAGCGAATTCTTGACGTATCTCAAAATCGCCAACTTTCAGCTCGTGAAATATTTGAATTTTGTATGGGTACACACAATAGAGACATTAAGTGAAGCGTCTTCGGATATCACAATCATACTCGGCGAATTTAACGCCAAAAGTTCAATTTGGGGATCACCTGTCCTGGATAACAAAAGTCAGCAGGTTGAGGACATGCTAACAGACCTCGACCTTACACCGTTAAATAACGGAGAGAACACCTATCTAAGTCCACAGGCACAGAATCCGCAATAGACATCACAGCGATAAATTACAACATCGCACCCACAACACAATGGAAAATCATGAGAGGTGCAATCAGTGACCACAGACCAATTTTAACAACCCTAAACTTCAAAATTGAGAACGTCCATTAGAATAAAAGAACATGGAACTTTAGGAAAGCCGACTTGAAAAAAATTCACAGAAAAGCTTGAAGAACTGTGCAACGAAAAATTGAATTACAGAACGCTTGACAAAAACTTGGAAAAATTCTCTTCGAACATTTCAAAATCTGCAAAAGCATCGATACCTAGATATACACGTAAAGACCTGTGGATACCTTACTGGAAGGACAGAAATTTGGATATGCAAACAAGAAGAATGGCAGAATTCTGCGGAAAAATGGATCCAAGAAAGGACAGCCAACACTGGAATATGATTAGAATGTTAGAGAAAAATCAACACCAACACCAATCCTCCAATACTCTAACCGATATGAATAGAACAGCGCGAACGAGAACAAACAGATGGCTGACATAATTGCTGAATATCTTTCAAGCACTTCCATACTCAACTATACGAATGAAGACAGGACTCTAAAAATAATATAAACCAGTTAGTTAAACAAGCAAGAAACTTCCATCAACAAGATATTTTCTCGAGAGACTTCACACTGAATGAGCTAAACTTATCAATAAAAAAATCCAAGAGGTCACCAAGAGATAATCTAATCTTTGGTTAAATGATCAAACACTTTGAAGACAAAGCTAATAATCAACTCCTACGAATACTGAACATTTCATGGCAAACTGGTAAACTACCAAAGAATTGGAAGATATCAATTATAGTGCCAATACTGAAGCCAAACAAAGATGCCAAGGAATACAAGAACTATCGGCCAATTGCTCTCACCAGCAAACTTTGTAAAATACCAGAACGAATTATCCACTCTAGGCTCATAGTCTGGTTCACTAACAATAATAAAATAAACCTCTACCAAACTGCCTATAGATCCCAGCACTGTACGACTGATCAACTGTTTTACTTCTGTCAATCAATAATAGATTCTTTCCAGGAAAAACCGCCAAAGAAGACCACGGCTATATTCCTTGATATGACCTCAGCTTTTGATCGAGTGTGGAGGGAGAAATTACGTGAAAAGCTGCACAACATCGGAGTAAGAGAAAAACCTTAATCTGGATTGCAGACTTCTTAAGGGGAAGAAGGTTAAAGGTTCGGGTCAATGGAGAATTTTCCTAGGAAGGAAGAACATGGGCTGGTGTAACTCAGGGATCTGTGCTCAGTCCTCTACTCTATCTGCTATATATTAACGACATCTATCCTTACCTCACTGAAGACACAAAGGTTGCCTGTTATGCAGATGATATAGCCATATGGCACACAAGTAGCAGCATAGAAAAATCGTAAAAAATACTGAACACATCAATGAGAGGACTGGAGAAGAGGGCAATGGAACTCCAAATGACCATAAACCCAATAAAACCAAACCTATGCGTCTTCTCCACTCACAGGGAAAAAGGCATAAATATAACAAAAAAATAAGCATAAACAAACAAATGATTGATAAAATTAGAAATCCATAATACCTAGGTGTGATACTGCAGTCCTGTATCTTTCAAGTTGGTCTCGAGGACCACGCCATCACCATCTCCTAAGCGGCAAAGTACGCGATCTACGTATTCATCGTAGATCGCAAAATGCGTGGTGTCGCTGGAGACCCACTGGCGATTCTCCACAAACTCTGCAGCGCTGGAAGAGGCGCCATATTCATTGTACATAGTCTATATAATGCATATTATCTTTTTTAATAGTGCAGACTGTGCATGTATTGACAAGATGTCAACAAAATTATATTAATTATTATTGATGAGGAATTGGAATTTTCAGAACACATAATTAGCACCTCAAATAGAACTATCAGAAAACTAAACATTCTGAGAAGGCTATGTGGAACAAATTGGGGAGCAAAACCCAGAATTCTCAGAACAACATATACCACCTTAATAAGGCCGATAATGGAATATGCAACACCGGTCTGGGCTCCCTCAAGCTCATCACTAAAAGTAAGACTAGACAGTGTTCAAGCAAAAGCGGCAAAAATAATCACTGGTGCTGTTTCATCCACCAACAATGAGAAAATTCAGAGAGAATGTGTTCTAGACCTACTCGCTCGAAAGCAGAAGACAAAATAAAAACAACTTGGATCGGCACTTCGGAAACGAGGAACCAAAGGACGAGATCTCTCTGACCACTTGTGGTTTGGTAGATCCGCCCTTTTCTGAGAATGAGGTGAAACTGACGGCTTTCAAGTTCGGGAAAAGGAAATCTCCTGGTCCGAAGGGATCGATAACACGGTCGTGAAAGCCCTGGTAAGGATGCACCCATCGCTTCTTTCCAGGTTATTCAATAGGTGCCTGGACACTGGTACTTTTCCTGAGGCATGGAAGGTTGCCCGAGTAGTGCTTCTCGAAAAGTCTGGTAGAAAGGGTAATTCTCCTAATGATTATCGTATGCTTTCTTTACTAGCGTGTCTAGGTAAGGTCCTGGATAGCCTACTAGCTCAGCGACTGAAGCACTGGCTAGAAAGTAATGAGCTCCTTTCCTCTTTCCAACATGGTTTTAGGGAAGGGAAGTCCACCACCACAGCTCTGAACGAGGTATTAGAGGGGGTTGAGATGGGCTTAAATAAGGGTGCTTGGGTTCTTTTCGTGGCCCTGGACATTGATGGCGCGTTCAACTCCATGAACTGGAACAAGCTGATGAGAAATTTGATGGACATGGGTTGTCCTGATAATTTTTGCAGCTTGGTTCGTGACTTCCTGAGGGATAGACGGATTAGCCTCAGTTTTGGTGGGCGGAAGTTGGAAAGAAACTGTGCTAGGGGTTGCCCCCAGGGCTCTTGCTGCGGACCTATTCTGTGGAATATCCTGGTAAACACCGTTTTCCAGGAGGAGCTCCCTGAGGGAGCCAGGCTGGTTCTCTATGCTGACCACCAGTTCCTCATTGTTGAGGCTGCTTCGAGAGCGAAGGCTGAAAAGTGTGTTGAAACTTCTCTCCAAATTCTCTCGAACTGGGCCCATGACTCTGGCCTTAAGTTCAATGTCTCCAAAACTAAAGCCCTCAGCTTTAAGCCTAGGGACATAAGAACTAAAAGGAAAGGGATCGAATGGGAACACAAGCCGGCTATCGGGATCGAAGGACGGAGGGTAGCGTTGGTCAATAGGATGACCATCCTGGGGGTGGTCATTGATGACAAGATGGGTTGGCAATACCAGGCGGAGGAGATGGTGGCGAGAGGCAGGGAGGCGTTGTGCAGGCCTGTCCTGGTTGGCTCTCAACGGGGGGGAGAAGGAGGGTACTATTTTTAGGAACCTCTGCCTCTCCTGTGTCGAGCCAATCCTGCTATATGCTTCCAGGGCTTGGTGTCGCCGAAACAGGGATCAGAAGGTGGCGACTACTCTAGAGAGAGTGCAGAGGACAGCGGCACTCAGAATCACAGGGGGATATCGCACTACCAGCAGTGAGGCCTTATTGGTCCTCGCTGGTCTTATTCCCCTGGGGTTGAAACTAGAGGAGGAGACCATCAGACAGAAGATCTGGGAGAACAGGGAAGATGCCCTGGGACTTGAAGCGGGTGCCCTGGAATGGAAGAGGGACCCAAGAAAGCCTCCGCAGGGTTGCCAAAGTGGAATTGGAGTCCTGGAGGGCCGACAGGGATTGGCACGGAGGTTTTCACTGATGGGAGTAAGTCTGGAACCAATACTGGAGCTGGGGTAGTGATTTTCACTAATGGAGAGCTGATCTTCCAAGAAAGTTTAACACTCAGAGTGGACGAATTGGTCTTTTCAGCCGAGTTGGTTGCGATCAGGGTAGCCCGCAGAGTGTGTGCTGAGAAGAACTTCAGCCCGGACCGCTTCTATTCAGATTGTATGTCGGCCCTCATCGCCATCAATCTGGAGAAAGAGCAACTCGCGCATCAAATAATCCAGGAGCTGGAGATGATGACGCGGGCTCCGGAGCTCCCTTGGTTTAGGAGACACAGCCTCATCGAAGGTAATGAATTCGCAGACAGGATCTCTAAGGCAGGATGCTTAAAAGGTAGATCACTGAGGACCACAGTGACCAAGAAAGAAGTTTATAGGAGGATCAGGGGGCACGTCCAGGACTTATGTTTGGACAGATGGAGGAACATTGTGAAGGGGAGAGAGTTATTCAATGGGGTAACAACACCCAAGTACCTCTGTAAGGTAATGTCCCACAAACTCATTAGGGTAGTTCGGGACATGGGCTCTTCCCCAAGTCTCCACAGATTTGAAATTAAGAGCAATCCTGATTGCGTCTGTGGAGAAAGGGATGTGAATGCACGCCACTACGTCTTGGATTGTCCAAGGGTAGTGGGTGTGCAGGAAGAGAGAAGGAGGGCGAGGGGCGCGATCGAGAGTGAGCTGCTGAGAAATCACAGCAAGCTTCTTGAGAAAGCCCACGACGTGGCAGCTGAGCTTTTCCTCAGCTGTGAGTGAACAGATTCGACCGGGGTCTGCCTCCCCGCGGTCCCTGCTGGACACAGTAGATAGTTTCCTATTTTGCTGTGATTAAAGGCCACCGGTATAGAAATCCTTCCAGACACGTTGTCTGGGAGGTGGTGTTTCAAGGTACAATGTCCAATCACTAGCTTGGATACCGTTACTTGGCTTATGAGTTGAACAGAATAGCAGCGAAGGCATGCTTCGCATGCCGGCTTGTGGACCGAAAGGTCTGGGTGGCCATCTGCTTCTAGGGTATACCAACTGTGCTTAGGTGGGATCCTCCAGTTCTTGTTTAATTTGGCTACTGTTTCCATTTCTTTAAAAGTAAGTTTATTTTTCTGTAGCAAGGGTTCTTTTGTGCCTTTTTTCGCTAGCGCATCAGCAGCTTCATTGCCTTCAATGCTAACATGTAAGAGTATCCATTGAAGGTGAATTTTTGAGGTATTGAGAGTTTTTGGAGATAACCAATTATGTTCCTGCTTACTTTGTCTCTAAGTTCCCCTGTGTGACTCAAGTGTTGTATGGCACTTCTACTATCAGTAAGAATCCATATATCGTGATGTTTAATGTTTCTGATGGATTTTAAGACTTCATAGATGGCTATAAGTTCTGATCTGAAGACTGAGCAAAATTCTGGGTTTCTTCTGTTTATTTTCTCAATGCCATTTGTGGTTTTAATGAGAGAGCCACTGCCAGTGTGTCCCAACTCATCTCTGCTACCATCGGTATAGATAGTTATTGCATTTTTAGGAATTTTATATTAATTATTTCTAATGATAATTGTTTTAAGTATTCTGGATTTTGGTATTGTCTGTTGGTGGTTTCATTTAAAGTGGCATTAAAAATAACATTTTGTTAGTGGTTCGCATGGAGATATTTTTTTCAGCTAAATAATATTTTTCCACTTTATATTTTAAAAATCCATTTCTTTTGGCCAGGTGGAGAGGGCCTTCTTTTTTGAGTCTTAGATTGGATTCCCAATTAAGTATGTAATTGAAAGTTCTGTGTTTGTTTTCATAACTCTTGATTTTGTTTATATATTTTGGCAGATTGTAGCTTATTCTATTCTTTAAGGGCATAATGTCTGCCTCGTAAAGTACAATATCATTAGGGCAGGGTTTTCGAAGACCTGTAATAATTCTAGCTGCACTTAGTTGTATCCTTTCCAGTGATTTTAGATTTGTTTCAGATGCTGTACCATAGATTTGATATCCATATTCCAGGATAGGTCTCATTAGAGATGTGTAAGTTAATTTTATTGTTGTTGCTTCAGCTCCCCACTCTTCCTGAAATATATTTCAAGATTTTTAGTCGGTCTCTTCCTTTTCTAACAACTCCTTCAATATGCTTACTGGAGTTGATTTCTGGATCCAGGGTGTAGCCGAGATATTTAGGATGTTTATTATATTGCAATTGTTGTTCTTTCAGAATAATAATTGGTCTTATTTTGTATAGTTTCTTATCGGTAGTAAAAAGACAGGTTTCAGATTTTTGGGGGTTAAATTCTAATTTATGTTTATTAGCAAATTTTTCTAGGTGGAGAAGAGTCTTGTTAAATCTCTTTCAGCTTTTTTCCAGTTAGTGCTGCTGCTCCATAGAATAATGTCATCAGCGAAAAGTCCAATATTGGTTTTATGTGAAATTTATTTTTCTATGCCTGCAATAAATAGGGTGAAGAGAGTTGGGCTAAGGACTGATCCTTGTGGTAATCCTTGGTACAATTTGAAGGTTTTAGATAGAGTGCCATTATATTTGATCCTGATTTATATATTTTTAAGAGAATCATTTATCCAAGTGATAGCTTTTCCATCAATTTTGAAATGTTTGTATAAGGTCTAAAAAGCAGCTATGGTGTGGTTTGTTGGTTTTTCGTTTTGTGCATCTTTTACTTTTTGTGTGAAAAATAAGAGTTGACCTATTGTCCCATGTCCTTTCCTAAATCCATATTGTTCTTCTGGTAAGAGATTTCTTGTGTCGGGGTGGTAGGTGAGTCGTCTGAGTATATTTTTTTCCATTAATTTGCAGAAAATAGTTGTGAGGGAGATAGGTCGGTAGTTTTTTGGGTCATCAGCAGATTTGTCAAGTTTTTTAATGGGAATTATTGTTGCATTTTTACAGTATTGAGGCAATTTTCCAGTTTTCCAGGAGTTATTGAAAATATTAAGAAGTCTTTCTTTGCCAATTTTGCCCAAGTTTGATATCATTCGGCCATGGATTCCATCTGGCCCAGGAGTCTTGTTTAGGTCAGTGTTTTCTAATGCATAAGCTAGCTCTTTCATATTGATTTTTTTCATGGAAAATATGAGTGCTGGTGACATTTTTTACAGTCATGAATAATCTTTCGGGCCTTTTTTCAACCTTGATTTTACTACTTATTTGATATGAATTACCTAAAAGATTGGCAGCAATTTTGTCATTAGTTGCTGGTGTACCATCTGTATTCTTAATCATATTTGTGTTTTCAGTTTGTGGCTGGACTCTGTCAATTTGTTTTGCCCAATTCCAAAGTTTTGTATTTGGGTTTCTTGGGTTCAGGTTTTCACAAGTTTGTTTCCATTTTTTCCTTTTCACATTTACGCATAATCTTTTTTTATTTTTGCAATCACAATGTTCAGTTCAGTTCTACAATATTTTTGGTTTTGGGTGCACTTTTTTGTAGTTCATTTCTTTTAGTTATAAGTCTTTGAATATTTTTTGCCTGGTGTGTATAATTTGGAATCCATTTCTTAATATTACCTCTTGGTATTGAAACTTTGGCTGCTTCAATAATGGTGTTTTCGAAAGATATCATATTAGCCTTTTTGAAGTTCCAGAATTTTTCTTAAATGAGCTAGTTTTGGTCTTGGTGCTAATATCTATCAAATTAGGCAAATGATCACTTCCAAAACTTTTTAATATTTTCTATTTGCATTTGTGGAAAATGTCAGGATAGTAAAAACTTATATCAAGGGCTTGTGCAGTATTATAGCTTGTAGGAATGATGGGTAGGATTCCCATCATTTAAGCACATGAAGGCATTGTCGTCAAATATGTTTGATAGTATTTTGCCTCTTGGGTTTGGCGTAGAACATCCCCATAGTTGATGTTTGGCATTAAGGTCACCTACAATAATAGTGTTGTCTGTAAGAAATTGAGCCATTGTTCCATCGTCAATAAATGTATTGTTTGGAGGGTGATACATATTGTATATGTGGATGGCTTTGTTTTGATTGAGGTAGACTCTGATACCTTGGGCTTCGAGGTCTAATGTGTTTGTAATATTAACGGCTATGTCCTCATAGTACAAATTCTTGATTAAAATTGCTAGGCCACCCCCTTCAACAGCATATACAGATGGATCTTCAGACCTTACCCTGAGTAATGGAGGGGCCGGAATTAACATAATACTGCAAGATGGAACAAACATCAAAATCAAAGAAGGAGCAGGACAGATTTCGTCAAACTTCACTTGTGAACTGACAGCTATCTGGAAAGCCCTTGATGTATGCCTTAACCAACCATTCCTGCAACAAGCAGAAGGAATTTTAATATACAGCGACTCCATATCCGCTCTAGAAGAAATTCAGAAGGGCAATACTAAAATCACACAGAAATACACTCGTTACTTACCCAACTGGAACCATTGGAGAATAACTGCATTCTACAATGAATCCCTGCCCATGCTGGGATCAGGGGTA
Organism: Cordylochernes scorpioides; assembly: GCA_030710605.1. Classification (NCBI taxonomy): domain Eukaryota; kingdom Metazoa; phylum Arthropoda; class Arachnida; order Pseudoscorpiones; family Chernetidae; genus Cordylochernes; species Cordylochernes scorpioides. The sequence continues at coordinate 21,111,618 of CP092881.1, read as the reverse complement.
ATGAAATGGCATTCGAATTGGCAAAGGAAGCCAGAAAGTTGAGCCAAAGGAAAGAACAAATGTCATTATTTGACGCTGATTCTTTGTCAAAATACAAGATAATTAAACGAAAAAATAAGAAAAGATCAAAATGCGAAATAAACTCTGAGAGAAAAATGACAAAAACTATAACAAGACTTAGAACAAAACACTATAAAGGAATGACAATACATCCAGATGGCACAAGAACCTATAGGGCATGCAACAATTGTCCTGGTGTGGAACTTACACCTACCCACATATTCTTATAGCCAGCAATGGCCGCAGCCTTGCAAAAATTAGACATAGACCCTGAGCAGCAGCTTTACACACCTAAGATAGTGGACATTGCTGCTGCTGTGATGGATATACATGGATACATCTGAGGCTCTTTATTGGACACGACAACAACAACGGCATTCCAGAGTAAAATAAATTATCACAGATAGATACATATTTTTCAAATGAATTAAAATAAATATAATCGATACTGAGTGAGAGTTGAATTAAAAATATTAGAAATATTTTATCTTCGGAAACAAACCGTATCTAAAATATCAATTTTCTTTTTGCTACATGTTTTAATTTGCATTTACCTATTTTACATATCTCTGATTGTATTTGAAAATCGTTAACCAATTCTTCATACTTTTGGCGAAGTGGTGTTTTATTAATTTGTTATTTGATATTATTAGGGTTCTTTCCTGGTATTCAAAAAGGAAAAATACATGCCGATCAGTTATATTTTTCAATTTATCAAACAATTTGACCGCTGAATCTCTGATTCAGGTAGAGCGCCATCTGGCGAATAAAATTGTAACTAAAATCAATTTCGAATTTTTCATTATTTGCTATAAAAAATCCCATTGCATCCTGAACACAATGGTGTTTACCGCATTGCTCTAGCGCAAATATTCGCGGAGTTATTAATTTTTAAAATAGTGCGGGACTTTTGGATCACCCTGTATATATATATATATAATATATAATAATCATTCAAAATATAATAATATTCATCATTAAGTTCTATTACTGTTTCTTCAGCATGTATCCTATATTTCTGCTTGGAGAATCTGTATAAGACTAAAAGGTTTTAGTAAAGCTTTCGTTGTTGCTGTATATAATAATAATCGCTATATAGTGTTTTTCCATTGTATATGCTCAAATTAGTGTTCAACAATAAGATTTATTAGATAATAAAAGGCATATATTGGATTTAATAAAATATTTATTTTGCCAATATTTCGGCTGGCTGAACGCCAACCTTTATCGAGGCATTACATTTTTGTATACACAAACTATGCGGCGCTGAGTTTGTGTATACAAAAATGTAATGCCTCATTAAGGTTGGCGTTCAGCCAGCCGAAATATTGGCAAAATAAATATTTTATTAAATCCAATATATGCCTTTTATTATCTAATGAATTAAGTTTTGATTGCTCTATTTAAAAAAATATATATAAGATTTATAATCATTTTCTGCCTATTGCTTTTCTACCTTTCCATTTCTGATAAGTTAAAGCAGAAATTTCGATGATTTTGTGCAATAAACCTAATCTGATTTACAGTGTATATTTTATCAAATGGACCATAATTTGTAATAATATTACATCAAGGTTTATAATACTTACCGATAGATGGCGTTTAGATATCAGTTTTTAAAATTTGCATATAAGATAGAGTTAGCAGTTTGTTATTTAAACTATATATATTAGTTGATATATAATTTTACTGAGGTATTTATTTTGAAAATAGAGCAATCCATAAATAAATCTTCAAATAAAAAGGCATATATTGGATCAAAATATCATTTATTTCACCAATATTTTAGTTGGCTGAACGCCAACTTTTATCAAGGTGTTATAACATTTTAAAATGTGTCAAGTCAGTTGTTGGCACACTTTAAAATGTTATAACACCTTGATAAAGGTTGGCGTTCAGCCAACTGAAATATTGGTAAAATAAATGATATTTTGATCCAATATATGCCTTTTTAGTTAATGAGGTATTTATGTAAATAGGAATGTCCTAACCTCGAAAATTCACATTTTAGTTAGAAACATCCATTTATCGGGATACATATCAGCTGAACGTTGTTTTATTCTTATTCTGGAATATAACAAACACACAACACATATTGCTAAACCAAGTGCGCGTTTCGGGCTGTCGGCCCTTTTCGGTGTAGTAAGAACTATATCTGAAAGAACAATTTAAGTTTGAATTAAGTTCATTTCGTGTGTTTGCCAAAAGAAACCTTAATTATATTTTCTAAATAATAATGGCTATAAAGGTTGAAGGAATATTCAATTTATTTTATATATATAAGTAGAATTAAATACGATTTATATGAAAGATAGTTGTATTAGAGGAGTAATGATATTGTCGCGGAGATAAATAAAGCAAGGGCAAATTTAGGAATAAATAATTTATTATAAGGGGTATTTATAGGGAGAGAGAGTGTGTACAACTTACCCCAAGTTAAAAGATAATCCTAATGAACGGCGTTAGCCACCGTCTCGTTTTTCTCATTTACAGATCAGCTTCCCAGAAGCCCTCACACCTGTGGTCCCCCCCGGGTCCAGGGATGATTGACAGTTGTCCCATCTGGATGGAGCTACTTGACAATATTTAAAAACAAATTAGAAAAAAATTACTTTTAAGGTAAAAAAATGTTTTTTGTATTTTAAGTAACAACATAGGGTTATAACAAGTTCACGCTGTAGCATCAGCAGTTACGCCTCATATAAGCAGAACATAGGGGAAAAAAGGAAGAATTGAAGGTATTAGGATAAGAAAAAGAGCAAAAACAGAACCATGTTAACTTTTTATCAAACATTTAAATGTAAAAAGAAAAAAAGTATTTTTTTTTTTTAGTTTTTTAAAATCTTTTTTGTTAATAACACTTTTAATAAAAATAATTTAGTGCGAAATGATGGAGTCAAATTTGTTTTCCTTGTGTTAATAGAAATCATAATGGTTAAACCAGGATGGAAAGAGATTAGTGCCGGGCCGGGCCTTATCAAACGTAAGTAGTATATAGTATATGCTTTATTTATTTTTATCATTATTGATTTCATCGACTTAATAATAATCGAAAACTTTGATTTTACATATACCCAATTTATATAAAGTTGAAATATACTACAGATTAATCTCACTATTCATATATTATTTGCATTTAACTTCCATTTTGAAGTTCAAAATACCTATATCAGGCGTAATTAGAGTTATTTCCCCATTTCTTTGCATAGAACATGATTACGTAGGTAGAATTTCAGCACATTTTATAAAGGCCTTTCCAACAAAATGATACGCATATTAGTTGTTGCATAACAAAAGGTTAAAGCAAAAAAAGGTGAATGGTTAATTCATTAAACCATCATTAACACAAGATTAGTGCTTTATAGTTCTTCTTAAACTGTAATTCTGGTCGACTTTGTAAGAAGGACGATTTACCTATATTAATAAAATGGAAATTTCATAAGTGGACATCACTAAAAACTCTTGTTACAATGCATCAATTTCAACCAAATTTTCAACATTTATGTAAAACGAGATGGAGCAGGTTTTGCTTAACATCAAAATATATTTCCTAACATTAACATGCGTAACTTCGCTATTATCGATTAAATACAAAAAAATCAACAGAGTTTATTTTATTTATATATAAATATGAAATTAAATTTCAACAGAGTTAATTTTTTTACATACTAGCTAATAATCTCAATCTAAAAAATATTCAAAACAAGCAATTTTAAGATAACACCATATGTAAAACAGTCGGCCAAGAAAACAAGAACGATATTACATCTTTCTCACATATTCACACAAAATCTTGATTAATAATTAAAACTAATCTTTAACATTGTTTATTATACTTCAACTTTTATTTCTACATTTGTTTTTAAATACCCAATTGTTTTATCATGTTTCTAATTTCGACTAACAAATATACAAATTTATAGTGACCAACATATGCAAATTTTATCTTTGTTTTTATTTAACTTGATATCGTAAACATAACATCCATTATAAGCATTTTTCTGTTCACCTTCCGTGGTTTCTCTTTTCTCTGATAGTTTTTAGGTGTAGTATATTTTCTTATTACTAAACTACAAACATTCCCTCGAGAAAAACCTGGGCGAAGCCGGGTACATCCGCTTGTATACAATAAATATCATTTTTAGCTCTAAATCGAACTGAGAGAATATTTGCTGTTTATAAGAGAAGAATAAAGTAAAGAGTATGTTATATACAAATAATTAATTAAGACTTAGATATATGCAAATGAAAATAAGAAATAGCATTTGTATAGATCTAAACTTAACTAAAATTACATATATTTGTCATTAATATCCGAAAAATATACGTAAGATGAGAGCTATGTGCAGAGGAATTATTATATTTTCGACATATGAAAATGATGATTCTTTTTGATCAGTAAATTCTCACACCTTTTGAGTAACTGTAAAGTTTGAGAGTTGGTGTTGATGATAGTATAATAAATAACCCCTCCAACACTTTCGTCTCAAGATTCCTCTTATTAAACTTTTGTAAATAATTTTTATGTGTATCGTGTTTTATAGCCTTCAATCTGTTCATTGATCTTTTCAGTTTATTTTTATCTTAAGTAGGTTCTGATATTCGGAGATTCCATCTCTTTGTTTCTTTTTAGTTTTTTTTTGCCTATAGGATATTGTCAATTCTATGGCAATTTATTCTCCCCTTTCTTAGCGTGAGAGGATGCAAGGATGCCTGCTTCTGCCCTTAAATTGATGGATTTAAAAACCTAACTGCCTTTAAGAGATGTTGAGGGAAACTTAGATATTTATGGGGAATTGACTCTCAAATAAACATCTTTCGGAACTGAGTCCAGCAATGCATGGACAATTCCTCAAAGGTCTTCATGATCGTTACAGATAGACTTAAATGTAAAAAATGTGGATATAAATGTCAAGATAAATTCGCATATATACAAAATACATGCCTTAGAACCATTATTCGACAACGAGGAACATTTATTGTGCCCAAGGTATTCATAATCCGTGTCGCCGCACCAGTATAAAGCCACGAGTCACACATTCAGCACGTCTATACCTGGACGAAAAGAATAATTCTCTAATATCTAGTATATTTTCATTGCAAAATTTACTTCAATCTGTAAAGTGTTTTTCTTGAATCCACACAATACAATTTGATTTCATTCAACTGAATTTGCATACCAACTCTTTGTACATATTTCAATCGTAATGATATTTTTCTTTTTTCATCTAACTAAAGCTTGCATACTATTTCTTGTACACATATTTGAAATATCTTACTTATTTCTTTCAAAATTTGTTTACTTTTAAAGTACAAGTGTCCCTAGGGGGACATAGCACTCTAAGTAGAAAAAAAATGCAATAAAAGATGGATGAAACCGGCATTTCTTACATCCCTTTCAAGCACGTCTTTGCAAAATCTTCAGGATCGGTTCCCTATCGTTTTATTAATTTACATTGCTTAAAACTGCTCTTAGATCTAGAACACCAAATACGCTAAATAGTATATTGGAAATTTTTAAGGACTGTTGGTATGATCTCGATAAAAATATTATAAGACGAAGAATTATTTCCTAGAAACATAAATACAGGGCTGTTGCCAAACGTCAAGGCTTACACATAGAAAAATATAAGAGATACAAATATTTGTAAATTATTTTTATATTATACATTAGCGCGCCATCTTTTAAGCGAATTCGAAACTATTATAGACGAGAATGATTATTTTTTAAAAACAAAACAATTTTATACTGCCCTTACTGCAATTGCCTTAAAATTATTCTTTCAAAAAATGGGACACCCTACGTAAATATGCATTATTGCACAAATATAAATATCAAATTACAACTATAATACATATAAAATAAAAGGATTTAAAAGCGCGAATGTTTCTTTTATACATAAAACGAACTTCTACTGTCCTTACTGCGATGAAAAAATATATTTGGCCAACCCAATTTCTTGATAATTCAAGAAAAGCCTTCTCGGAGCAAGCTAAATAAACGTTTAGTTTATTTTTGCTCCACTAGATGGCGCTCTGCCATCTAAAAAGCAAATGTGCTTGTGTCAGGAGATGCCTTCTTTATTTTTAATATCAACACCTGACCCACTTATCTTTTTTTCTTCTTCTATTTTTTCATATATATATATATATATATATATTATATAAATAAAAAAATAGATTTTTCACTTGTATTTTGATTGTTATTTATATATTATTAGCTGTTGCTTGATTTTGGTATCCATGAGTATTTTACTATATTGTTTTGCAGTTGTCTGAATAATAAAATAGTTTTGATCAGATATTGCTTTAATTGAACTTATGGAATATATAAAACATAATTTGATTAAAGTACTGCCTGTCTTAAGGCGAAGTAGAACAAGGAAAAACAAAATATTATTTACATAATGTACAAAAGTTTTGAGCCGGCCATCGGGAGACAACAACAACGAGTTTTTATAGGGTAAGCGTCACCTCTGGCGGTCGATTTAACAGAGTATTCGTATCTTTGATATTATAAATTTAAATAAAATAACATTTTGATATAACATATAAATTATATTATATAAACAATTCATTACATTAATGATATATTAATAAATTCTTATTTTACATGCAATAAATATCTATAAAAACTTGAATGTTTTACAAGAGAGAGATATATTACCCATCTTTTATCTTCATTGAAAACTCTAAAACATTGAATTTTTAAAATGAAATTCATTTACGACAAGTAATTTTCATTTTTTTTACAAACCGAAATTTAAATATGACAAAAAAACGAATTTAAAAAATGTATAAGCGACATAATAAAATTCGGTTAAAAAACAAAAACTTCATTCTAATTTGTGCCCACTTTAAATTAGAAAAGATAAGAAAAGAGGAGTTCATTTTTGAAGTTAAAATTTCTAAAAGCGAATAGAGAGATGCGAACAGTAAATTAAATTAATATTTAAATATTTCTTTCTTATTTTAATATTTGGACTGCTTTTTTTTTCACGAAAACTTTAGTTTTTTATAATGACATCTAAAACAAATTTAATCAAGAAGATATTAGTTTTTTTTTGCATTTTTAACCACCGAGAACAATGATTTTGAATAATTAAATATTAAAAAGCATGTTTCAGAGTTTCTTAGAGTAATAGTGGTATCCACAAGAATTACATCACCTTGTCAAAGATTATAATACAGAAAAATTATTTTATTATTTTTGACCGTGTAAGATTGAATTTTATATAAATTTGGTGAATATATATTATATTACTATATATACATAATACATCTGATAATTATATATTTCTAATTAATAATAAAGAACATTATATATAAAACACTGTTTATACTGTTTAAAATTGATTTTTTTTTATAATTTTGGTGAATATATCATATTATATAAAATTATTTGAGCACGAATGTTTCTTTAATATACAATTTTATTCATTAAATTTTGCTAACTTTTAATTTGCATCTTTACTTCTCTGGTATTTTAGAAATAATATTATCACGTAGAGAAAATTAGAAAAGACATATTTCAAAATAATACAGCGATTTATTTATGATTCCACAATAAAATTATACTATATAAAATAAAAGATAAGTAATAAAGAAAGTTTAAATATTATATTAAAATAAAATATAAGAATGAATAATCTGCAAATAAAATAATAAATATTTTGCTGTACTTTGCTCGAAATTATGGTGCTTAAACTGATGAAGTGGCAAAGGCCGTTTTTAATGCTAGAATACAACAAAGTTGGCAAAGGATAATATTAATGTACGTCAAAATGCGAAACTATTTTAAAGGCGTAAGATTATTTTTGATATTAAATATTAAAAAGCATGTTTCGGAGTTTCTCAGAGAAATAGTGGTATCTACAAGAGAATTATATCACCTTGTCAAAGATTATAATACAGAAAAAAAAATTAAATTATTTTTGACGGTGTAAAATTTAATTTTATATGATTTTAGTGAATATATTTCATATAAATATACATAATACAGCTGAAAATTATATATTCATAATTAATAATACAGATATATACAGATGGCGCGCTAGTGCATCATATTAATGTACGTATAGTGGTATCCTAACTATAATGAAAATCATACTTAAACAACTGTTTGGTAAATTCTATGGATTTGATATTCCTTTTCGTAGGATGTTATGAAATCGAAGCCGCCTAGTACTGATGAGGGCTAAAGCCCGAAACCATGGTATACAGTTTGGCTTCTGTGTCTGAATTTGCCAAAACTGATGTTGTAACTCATTCTTCATTACCACAAGTAAATTGTTTTACTAGGGTGATGAACATAATACATTGTTCTGATGCATATTAAAAGGAAGAGCGTTGCCTCTCTAGGTACAAGAATATCTTCCTTTTGTAACTTTATGTTGCGTAAATATTGTCAAATAGCTCCATCCAGATGGGACAACTGTCAATCATCCCTGGACCCCCGGGGGGGGGGAACCACAGGTGTGGGGGCTTCTGGGAAGCTGATCTGTAAATAAGGAAAACGTTACGGTGGCTAACCCCGTTCATTAGGATTAACTTTTAACTTGGGGTAAGTTCTCTCCCTATAAATACCTCTTATAATAAATTATTTATTCCCAAGTTTTCCCTTGCTTTATTTATCTCCGCGACAATATATATTCCATCAAATTAACCGTATAAATTATAAGAAAAGTTCAATTTTATTTTATTAAGATATTTAAGATATGATACAATATTAGTAAATTAAATTTAATTGCCATCTATCATTTAAATTTTACATAAATAAATTTACTGGCAATGCGTTTCTTTTAAATATCATCAAATATTATCTTTACAGACCTTACTGCAATGATATGAGTTATTGAATGAGAGGGTTCATCAGTTGTGAACCCTCTCAGCGGTTTCGCCAAATTAATATATTTATTATTATTATTATTATTATTATTATTATATTTCTTTCTAATAGATTTTTATTCATAAATCCCTGTTTATTCGATATCATTTTATTGTTGGTAAAATAAAAAAATAATGTTTAAATGCTTTTAAAAGAGATATAAAGATTAAAGTAAATCCATTTTGATTCCGAAAGAATTAATCAAGTGTAAAATCGAAGTCAAATCCTTCAGTTTGAAGAAATTTCTGTCATAGAAGTTTAATAAGATGGAGGTGATAAACGACTGGCAACCCTTCACACATGTGCATGTACCACCAGCTGGCCGCCATTTGTCTTCCTGACATTGCGTCGGCTGCATTAAATTTACAAGCCACCCTGTTTCCATTTCTTTCAAAGAAATTTATATTTTTTTCTGTATTATTATAGGCAGAATATTGAAATCGGATTTAAGCTTTTCATTTTTTTAAATAGAGGTGCGTTTTCTATCATTCATCCAATTGATATAATGTTGGTTTATTTTCAATTTATTTTTTTGGCTTTTCAGCCTTGTGTTGAAATCGAGTGGTGTGGAATACATTGATCGTCTGCTCCAAATACCTTTTTTTGTTTATTTCCTGATATCGTTTGGTTTGATTTAAGCCGACGTAGTTGAATAGAATTTCTTTGATATAACAAACGCTTTATGTATTTTAAATTTGAAGGAAAAAATCAATTTTATTGATAGAAAATGACGAGTTTGAGTTTAGATACTCTAAAATAAAATTTGATAGTTTTATTTTCTTCAAAATTGTTGAATATTATTATTACAATTTTAATATATTACATATTGTAAGTGTATTTTAAATCGTATTTTATAAAAATAAACTGAAAATAACAAAATATTAGAGAGGAATAAAAATTCTCACAATATTAAACTTTCATTGTTCCAATTGAAATATTGAATATTATTTTAAACCCAGTAGATCAATTTGAGATATTAGGCATAAAATTCTCAAATCATAGAATAAAAAAGAAGATTAATTTTAACCCACATATCCACGATATTTTGTGCAGGATCGTAAGAATGAAAAACTTTCTGTTTTCACTATGTGGAAAGATGTGGGGAATAAATACTAAAAAAATAATAATTTTGTATTAAACAATTATCAGGTCAGTTCTTACGTATGGTTCAGAAATATGGTACAGGTTTATAAATAGTCGATGCAAAGAAAAACTAAATTCTACTCAATATCAAATTCTTTTTTGGGTGAGCAGAGCCTACAAAACTACATCTACCAACTGTGTCCATAGTCTTGCGAACATCCCCCTTCTCACAGATTATATTGAATCTAAAATTATTAAATATATATGATTTGGCTCATCTTTCAATAGAGGATCAAAATACTTATAAACCACATATCCGGGATATCGCGTTTGTGTGTTGAAATAAATAAATAAATTAAATTTTCATAAATATAGATTATTGATTTATTTTTATGTATATCCACACCTATCTATTTATATATTTGACGTACTATTACAAATAATTCGCCTTAAAATGTTAAAATTTCATTATGTTATAGTAATACAAGGTACAACTTCAATTAATGATTTGTAAATGAACAATCATCCGTAAATAGCCAATATTCTCTATGAAATTATGCACCTGGGCGAACCTATGTAGGGCATAGGTCTCCAATTAAAGACCCATTGTAGTTGTGTTGATGTATTAACGATAATCCTTCTCTCTTCACATGTTAAATCAGTTCTCCGAATTTTTCCATAGACATCTTCAACTCGAACAGAAACAGACGCCTAGAAAAATGTGAGGCTATGCTTGAAATAGTCGCAGATGATAATGAATGGTTTAAGAAAGTAATAACGGAGAAAAAGAGGTGGGTTATGATTATTAACCAGACACCAGGTGTATGAAAAAGTGAAAGTTGTATAAGCTTATGATTTTGCTTTGTTTAAAAATGAATCGATGTGGGTTCCATATGCTTGAAATGAATATTACACCTCAGTTATATTTTATTGCGTAAAAAGGAACACAACAAAACAAAAAATAAACTACAATTTCAAATGATTTGATAACAAACTAAGAAAAAAAATGATGATGATAAAAATTGAATAAGTCTGCCAGAAATATGCTTCTATGAATTGAAAAAATAAAAATAATTACAAAATTAAAATATAAACTTCAAACACCAGGCGTTTGGTCAACACCGGTCAATCGAACGAATGGAGCGGTAAAGAAGAACAAATATCAAAGGAATCCTACTTCTTAAATTCCAAAATCAAGACTACGTTGGAAACATCATAAAGGACTGACTACCATTATATTTTGTTCCCTAAGGACAAATTATAAACCAGCATATATCGATATTGATATTTTCAATAAAGACTATAAACAATTGACAATTAAAATATTTTTATTGGCATCTTGTCAATACATGCAAAGTTCACAGTCTGCACAATTTATAGAAAGATAATTATATATATATATATATAAATGAATGTTTGTTGGTCCGTTCGTAAGTGATAATCTTCTACATCGCTCAACCGATCGTGATGAAACTTTGGGAAGTTGTTTAGTATACTACCGGGATGGTTTCTGGCTAATTACTCTTTAGAAATAACCTTTCGTTGCATTTTTATTTACAATAAAACGTAAATTCACTCGCAATCAGCGCCCCCTCGCGGCAGGCGTATGGCCTGAAATAGCCTCGCATGAGCGTATTTGTAACGTCAAGCTTAGCCTATAGGTTAGGTACACAGCTTCGTACCCCCACAACCTAGGTTCGAGGCTCAGCGTGGGTGTTTTTTTTTTTCATTTCTTTTATATTATTGTAGCAAATTATTAAAAATATTATTTTATTTAAAATGTAGGGTTTTTAAAATGAAAATTAACATAAACAATTTCTAAATAATATTTATAACAAACCTAGGTTCGAGGCTCAGCGTGGGTGTCTTTTTTTATTTTCATTTCTTTTATATTATTGTAGCAAAGTCTTTTTTTACAGCATTATTATATTTTAATTGGTTTATTTTAAATATGTTTGTTATGAAGGCTCTATGTAATACTATTTAGAGCACATTTTACATTTTAAACACCTAAGCACTCCTCTTTTTAATATTTTAGCAAAGTATTAAAAGTATTATTTTATTTTAGATGTTTGCGATGAAACTTTGGGAAGTTGTTTAGTATACTACCGGGACGGTTTCTGGCGAATTATTTTAAAATAATATTTATAACAATAATTATAGCAAATTTTAAGACATATTTTTAAATTCTGTGTTTGTGCATATATAAATATTTTACAAAAATTGTGAGAACGTTCTATTAGAATATCTCAAGAACAAAAAACAATACATATAAACAAGTTCACTGACATTTATTAATACAGTGATTATGAAGGGCTATATTATCTATATATATAAAAATCACTTTAAAATTTTAACGTAACGTTCCATTCTCAATCCCGTGGGGCTTTAGATCGGCTAAAACATTTTTATCTTTATAAGTGAATATTAACTTTACTGTACTGAATAGTTTAGTATAATATTAATATAACATATTACAACTTAGCCACAGCAACGCGTGGCCGGGTTCGCTAGTATCTTTATATATGCATTATACTATATACAAAGAACTTGGCGCCTCTGCCAGCGCTGAAAGGTTTGGTGGAGAATCGCCAGCGGGTCTCAGACGACACCACGCATTTCGCGATCCATGAAGAATCCGTAGATCGCGTACTTCGCCGCTTAGGAGATGGTGATGGCGATGTAAGACTGTATAGATAGAAGGAGATAAGCATTTGGTGGCGGTATGGTAGTATTTATTTAGCAAATGTTGAACGAGTTATTCCTCTGACTTTTTCATCTTCACTTCCCTAATTGTGGAAGTTCGTCCGTGTTATTATATGGACAGGTAACACTGAATAATTCCAACCACAACATGAATAATTGAACATGAACCTAAATATTTTATTATCATATCAACCTACAATATATACCAGAAATGTTCACAGACATATGTGAAATCAGGTCAAACTACGTTTCAAATTGCAGCCCAATATTATAATACACCTTTATATAAAAAAATAATGATTATAAAGAATAATATTTGATTGCAATATATGTTATTAGTATGCATATATGATTCAAATCTTTCAAGTGGTCTGAACATCCCAATTAAGGAAGCCTAGAAATTCCCAAGAGAACTTGGTCCATTAGCAAATTGCTAAGGTCAAGTTTATTAGCTGATCGAACGCCCATCTATATCAGGAATATTTAGGAATGCTTCTATGAGAGAATTCGTAATATTCTCTTCAGTGATGCTGGAACAACCATTGAAGTCTGTTTGCAAAAATTTCGTACCCATAAATTCAGCCAAAGTATTTCATTTTCAAAATTTTGAACACATATATAATGCCCTACCCTTCACCCACTTGACTTAAATGAGCTCTGGCCATTATAAAATAAAGGCATCAACACACAACACAGATCATGCATTTTTATTGCATCAATATTTCAATTAAGAGAAACAGAGAGATAGAGCACAAGCACATATATATAGGTTGGCCAAATCAACGTTTAGTTGATTTCTTTTCCACTAGATGGCGCTCTGTCATCTAGATAATCTCATGTGCTAGTGGTCAGGATATTTATATTTTGAATTCAATATATATATATATATATATATATATATTAATTAAAAAGTCATATATTGGATCAAAATATTATTTATTTTACCAATATTTCAGTTGGCTGAACGCCAACCTTTATCAAGGTGTTATAGCATATTTAATGTGTGTCAACAACAATATATATATTATAAATAGAAAATTGAGATTTTCTGCTTGAATTTAGATCATGTTGAGGATCAAGCTATGGTAATGCAGTCGTGGTAAAAATCTTGAAACTATAATAATAAAAGAGTTTTGATCAGAGATTTTTGCTATTTTGCAGATTTTAGTTAAGAATATATAAAAGAACATAATTTGATAAAAGTACTGCGTAAGAATAAAAAAAATGTAAAACTTATTTACATAAGGTACAAAAGTTTTGAGCCGGACAGCGGGAAACAACAACAATGAGTTTTTATAGGGTAAGCGTAACCTCTGGCGGTCGATTTAACAGAGTATTTGTATCTATGAAATATATATTTTTTTATATAAAATAATATTTCAATATAACATATATATGGTAATTTAAACCAACAAAGTCCAAACTCTCCCCCCCCCTCCTCGGGAATGGTATATAAAAAACCTCGGTTTTAGCCGAACTCAGATAGTCAGTTCACCATCGGCGCGAGCCCTTGTCGCTTGTAGCCAGGACCACCTCATCGCCATGTAAAACAGTAAGATCTACTCTAACTCCATCTTGCTCTTAGCTCGACTCCTATCTGTTCATGGAACTTTCCTACTACAACTGTGTCTCTTCGTTTTTTGGTGTGTGGACATTCCCAAGCTTTCCACTCTGCCTCGACCACGACTGCCTGTACTCTGTGAGAACTGTTAAAGGTCCTCCAAGGTGCAGAGAGGCACTGGAAAACTCTCCACGCCCTGACTGTCCCTCTCGGTTACTACAGGTTTGACCCTCGGTTACCACAGCTATAGCGAGAGTCGACAGGATACCTCATCACAGATAAGTCGACAGGACCTTATCACATATATATATATATGTTATAAAAACAAATGTGATTTGAGATTTTCTGTTGTATTTTGATCATGTTGAGGATTATTCTATGGAGTTATTTGCTGGTTCTTTTTCGTACTATATGGTATTGGTGATGCAGTCATGGCTAGAATTTTGAAATAAAAATAAAAAGATATCTGCTAATTTTTGATTATCTTAAGTTCTAGAATTATTATTATTTGTTGCTTGATTTTGGTATCCATGAGTATATTAAGATATTGTTCTGCAGTCGTGGGAATAATAATAATAAAAATGATTTTGATCAGTAATTGCTTTAATTGAGATAAAGAATGTATAAAAGACATAATTTGGCAAAAGTACTGCCTGGCTTAAGGCGAGTAAACAAAGAAAACAAAATATTATTTACATAATGTACGAATGTTTTGAGCCGACCAACGGGGAACAACAACAATGAGTATTTATAGGGAAAGCGGTGACCTCTGGCGGTCGATTTAACAGAGTATTTGAATCGATGGAATATAATTTTAAATAAAATAATACTTTAATATAACATAATTTCAAAAAAATATTTTAATATAACATATATATAATTTCATTAATAAAGAATAAAAAAGGCATCTCCTGATTGTGAAACTGAGAGTTGATGATGACTTAAGTATATTTGGGAATAAAATAAACTAATCGTTGATTTTTTTATCATTTTTTCACAAATTTCTAGAACAATTGTTCTATAACACATCTCAGTGGAGACGGCCGCCAGATATCCATTATATAAATCGAATTTTGTTGTTTTCCTTTGGCCGGCTCAAATTCTTTTGTAAATATGTAAATACTTAATTGAAACTTTTATTTTCTTTATTCTTCAAGTCAGTTATTTCATTCTCAATTTATTTTATCAGCTAAATTAAAACAAATAGCGATTTAAGGTTGTTTTTATTCTATTTATCAAGATGTCCACGCCTGAAAACAATTGGGGCAAAATACTCAAAACAAACAAATAATAATTCCTAATCAATGAAAATTCTATAACATATATATATAAACGCATTCCTGGATGGCTTTACATTGTTTATCGATAAATTGGGATGGCCAAATATCAGGAAACAGGTTAAATCAATTTTTAGTTGATTTCTGTTTCACTAGATGGCGTTCTGCCATCTGAAAAGCACATGTGCCTTTGGTCAGGATATGCCTTTTTTATTCAAATCTATATAAAATTTATAAAACTCACACACACAATCTAACATCTAAAATTTATCTTCGGTGAAAGAGCTGAATAAAAATAAAGCAATGTGTGACATATATATATATAATAAATTATATTATTTAACTGTTCTAGTTGTATTGTTTAAATCAGTATTTCCACCTATTAATCTTTAATCTTAATGCGATTTGATAATTAGTATATTTATATTATATTAAAACCTTTCTCGATTACTTCATTATCGATTTCAAAACCTCAAAAAAATATTCATATGCTATCTCCAAATACATATTCTCTTCCAGATACATTTGTAATGCATTATAATTAAAAAAGCCGTATTGATCTCGTATCAATAAAATCATAAAACATTCTTCATTTTATTTCAACAAACAAAACGCGATATCCTGCATAGGGATTTTTGCGTTGATTTAAATTTTCAAACAGAAGCAGTTATGAACATATTATACAATATAATATAATGCGGCTTGTGATTGTAAAACGATATTTGAAAATTATCCCGCATAAGTTTCTTTTCAACGAAAAATCATTTTTTTAAAGAAATAATCGTTATTTCTCCATTAAAAATTTTTGATTTTTCGTTGAAAAGAAACTCATGCGGAATAATTTTCAAGTGTCGTTTTATAAACATATTATACAAATAATTAAATTAATTAAAAAAACTAAAAACAATAAGATATATTAGAAACCTCAAAAAACTCTAATATATTAATTAAATCTCTACATATAGGATAAAATATAAAAATTGCAATGAAATATTCCATATAAATTGTATATAAGAAGAAAATCTAATAATAATTAGTTACCAAAACACAAAATAAACATGAAGATTGACCCGTTAAATCACAAATCAGTTGAAAAGGAAGAAAAAAGTTCTTTTCACCTCCGAACTTTCAGTGGTGTAATTAGTGGAGAGCTTTTCAATAGAAGCTGCCCACTAGTTTTAATTGCGCTTGTACCGAGTGCAATTCGATGTTGAACCTCAGCTATATCGACATATTTCTTTCCCACCTCAATGATTTATTCTCCGCACAAATATCTAAGTTTCTCTATACAACCTTTTTTTTATACCTTTTTCTTACCCATCTATATTTTTTAAAGATCGATTCTTGATATCATATTTAAATATTTTGGGAAAAAAGCAATCCATTAATAAATATTTAATTAAAAAGGCATATATTGGATTAAAATATCAATTATTTTACCAATAATTCAGTTGGCTGAACGCCAACCTTTATCAAGGTATTATAACATATTAATGTGTGTCAATGTTTGGCGTTCAACCAACTGTATTATTGGTAAAATAAATGATATTTGATCCAATATATGCCTTTTAAATTAAATATTTAATTATGTAAACAGTATCACTCAATATAGTATTTAAACACAAGTATATAAAATTATATCCAATATTTTCAAGCTACAAATTTATTATTATAAATATAACGATTACTTTTCGTAAAAATATATATGTATACATATAATGATATTTTGATCTAATATATTCCTTTTTTAATTAAAGGTTTATTTATGGATTGCTCTATTTGCAATATAAATATATATATTGTCGCGGCTGGACCCTACCGGTTCTTTGCGACAACGCCGCTTCCACCTTCGTGGATCACCTACTCAGGCTCCCGTTGCTCTTCCCTGCAGGCCACCCAAAGACGTCCCGAGATCCACCTCTCCAGTGGAACTCCCTTCCTCTGGCAGTATCTCTCGGCCTTACCACTGGTGGGGGGACACGAGAGACTTACCAGAAGAGTAGCAGCAGCCTGGCGATAATGGCAATGGCGAAAGTAACGACAGAAGGCGGCACGGAGACTTGAAGCACTGACTTTATTGTCATCCACTACTAAACATTACACTTAAATGAGATAATACACAATGGGTATTTACATTATATTACATCATGGGGCCAACATAAAAGTGTATATATAATCATCTTCCCCCGGAAACAGGACCACAGCAGTAGGGGACTCCCACATCAGCCAGAGAAGGGAAACAGGCCAAAGCGCCATCTATTGGCGGAGGTTGTAATCATTTGGAGGCCTTACACGCGGCACTGCCTCCCCCTCAAGGTGGACACGCGACAATATATATTTATTCACCTATTCTAACAATGTTTCCCCAATGAGAGGTATTATATTCAAGTTGGTTCCACATACACTTTTCACATGGCTACTAAGTGTATGATACTCTGCCTATTATTACAATAACAAACATATGTATATTTTATAATAATGAATATATTATAACAATAAACTTTCAACAATTTATATATGATTTATATAAAATCACTAGCGCATGTGCCCGGCTTCGCCCGGGTTTTACCCGAGTGAATGTTTGTCTAACGAACATTTGTTAAAACAATTCTCTTTAAGCTTATAAAACGTACTCGGCTTCGCCCGGGGTTTTACCCGAGTAAAGGTTTGTCTAGCGAACATTTGTTAAAACAATTCTCTAAAAACTTATTAAAAAATAAAAAAGATATATTTTGATAATTTGAAACTCGTAAATTTGAATCTCTCGATAAAGTGAACATTTTTTCCCGGTCCCTGTGTGCCTTGTCATCCTGAATTTTGTCTTTCCTAATTTTCTACATTTGAAAATCATAGTTTTATCTAGTGAACATTTTTCCCGGTCCCTTGAGAAATACTCGATAAGTTGAATAAAATCAATATTAATTGGTTCCCTCGGTAATTGGAAGTTAAAGGAATAGTATCTTCGCCTTTGAATTGTATCATTATTCTTGTCGCAAATAAATTGCCGTGTCATCCTGAGATAATCTTACTTTTGATAAATAATATTTAGGATAACAAACTTAGTGATAAGAAAACTTGTTATCATCGTCACAATGGGGGGGCTGCTTGCGAGATAAAACTACAAATCTGCAAATAACTCTAAGGATATTCAAGATATTCATGAAATTATTTTTCAAAAACCTTCCCGGTGATATACCTAATAATATCCCAAAATTTCACGGCGATTGGATGTATGGTTTTTAATCTATAGAGTAAAGACAGACAGACATTCAATTTTATATATATAAGATAATATAAATGATTTTAAAAATTGTAAAAAAAAAAATGCATCGGCCGGGAATCGAACCCGGGCCGCCCGCGTGGCAGGCGAGCATTCTACCACTGAACCACCGATGCTTAAAAAAATGGCCATATTTAGGTATTCATTCCATTCCGGATTAGTCCGCGTAAAAAAAAGTTCTTCAAATGAAAAAAAGAAATAGCCAAAAATACAAATCAAAATGCAGCCGAAAATTTTCCTCAGGTTTATAAAAAGCGACATGCAAAATTTGGTACCAATTGGTTAAGTAGTTTTTGAGTTTATCGCGAAACAGACAGACAGACAGAAATTGACTTTTATATACAGGGTGATCTAAAAGTCCCGCACAACTTTAAAAATTAATAACTCCGCGAATATTTGCGCTAGAGCAATGCGGTAAACACCATTGTGTTCAGGATGCAATGGGATTTTTTATGGCAAATAATGGAAAATTCGAAATTGATTTTCGTTACAACTTTATTCGCTAGATGGCGCTCTACCAGAATCAGCGATTCAGCGGCCAAATTGTTTGATTAATTGAAAAATATAACTGAACGACACGTATTTTTCCTTTTTGAATACCAGGAAAGAACCCTAATAATATCAAATGATAAATTAATAAAACACCATTTCGCAAAAAGTTAGAAGAAATGGTTAACGATTTTTAAATACAATCTGAGATATGTAAAATAGGTATATGCAAATTAAAACATGTAGCAAAAAAAAAAAACCTGATATTTTAAATGCGGTTTGCTGGAATCCTCTCAGCTATTTAAATTTCGAAAATAATATTTTTTTTTTAATTCAACTCTCTCTCAGTATCGATTATATTTATTTTAATTCATTTGAAAAATATATATCTATCTCTGATGATTTATCATGTTCTATAGGTTCTTGTGCCATCTAGATGTATTGTCATTCCTTTATAGTGTTTTGTTCTAAATCTTGTTATAGTTTTGTCATTTTTCTCCTGGAGTTTATTTCACATTTTGATCTTTTCTTATTTTTGGTTTAATTACCTTTTATTTTGCAAAAGCATTAGCGTTAAATAATGACATTTGTTCTTTCCTTTGGCTCAACTTTCTGGCTTCCTTTGCAAATTCAACTGCCATTTCATCACCCCCGACCCAAACACTGGCAGGAATCCATTGTAGAATGCAGTTATTCTCCAATGATATCAGTTGAGTAAGTAACGAATGTATTTTCTGTGTGATTATAGTATTGCCCTTCTAAATTGCTTCTAGATCAGATATGAAGTCGTTGTACGGTATATTATAATTCCTTCTGCTTGATGCAGGGATGGTTGGTTAAGGCATACATCAAGAGCTTTCCAGATAGCTGTCGGTTCACAAGTGAAGTTTGACGAAATCTTTCTTGCTCCTTCTTTGATTTTGATGTATGTTCCATCTTGCAGTATTATGTTAATTCCAGCCCCTCCATTACTTATGGTAAGGTCTGATGATCCATCTGTATATGCTGTTAAATAATTTATCTGATCGCATAAACCAATTGTGTCAAGTCCTTTCTTTTTAAGTATGTTTTTGTTCTCTTTTTTTTATTGCAGGGTTCATTCAGGTTAAGATTGATGATTACATTTGATGGCAATGGGTTAGGAAATATTGGTTATTCTCGAATTTGAAATTCATTATGTTTCATATTTATACTCTTTCTAATATTGTTGTCGTACTGAAGTGTTGAAGATCTTTTGAGCCTTTCTGTTTGTGTCCAGTTTAAATAGGTTCTATGGGATATGTGTTCGGTTTCTTTAGTTTTTAAGCTATTGTTTTTAATTGTCTTCTGCTTTCAAGTAGGTCTAGACCACATTCTCTCTGAATTTTCTAATTGTTGGTATTTGAAACAGAACAAGTGATTAATTTGGCCGCTTTTGCTTGAACACTGTCTAGTCTTCTTTTTAGTGATGAACTTGAGGGAGCCCAAACAGGTGTTGCATATTCCATTATTGGCATTATTAAAGTGATATATGTTGTTCTGAGAATTTTGGGTTTTGCTCCCCAATTTGTTCCACATAGTCTTCTCAGAATGTTTAGGTTTCTGGTAGCTCTATTTGAGGTGCTAATAATGTTTTCTGTAAATCGCAATTCCTCATCAAGTATCACACCTAGGTAATTTGGAGATCTAATTTTATCAATTATATGGTTGTTTATGCTTATTTTAGAGTTAAATTCATGCCTTTTTTCCTGTCAGTGAAGGAGACCTATAGGTTTGTGTTTATTGGGTTTATTGTCATTTTGAGTTTCAATGGCCACTTCTTCAGTCCTCTCATTGATGTGTTCAATATTTTTCTGATATTTCTTTACTGCTACCTGTGTGCCATATGGCTAAATAATCTGCATAACAGGCAACTTTTGTGTCTTCAGTGAGGATGGATGTTGTTAAGGTTGTGTCGTAATTAGATGTACAATAACTCAAACGTGACCATGACTCTTTTTTTAGCTCTTATTCTTTTCGTTTGGCCAACAAAAAAAGTCCAATTTATATACACATATATTCTTACATAATGAGACTTTAAAGAATGCAAATAATCTTCATCTATTTATGTTTTAATGTCCATCTATACAGAGAGCCAAACAACCACTGACTCACCCGTGCAGCCGAGGTCACGCTCCGCTGCGTCACGTGGGGAAACATAGGTAGATGTTTTCTTACATGTTCTCAGCACATCCCCCTTTTTAAGACTTGAAATATTTATATACATTACAAACTTTAAATGCATAATATAATTAATAATGAAGGCGATCCACAGGTTTAACAATTCGTCCACTCCGGGTTCTTATCTGGCCGTCTTCTGAGTCGTTAGAGGGATGATCCACAACTGGGGTCTTTTCATTTTCAACCAGTTCCTCCCCCGAAAAGGTCGGCGTCGATGGGTCGGCTGGATATTGCACTGTAACTCCTTTTCGTAGATGGAACCTGTTTCGACGTAAAGTCCCAACTGGAGTATAAACCATATATGACCTTGGTGTCGATGCTTTCTGCTTTACAATCCCCCAGGTTCGCATATCTGTAATCCAAACCGTGTCACCTTCGGATAGCTCCTCCATGTCCGTAGCTCCGCAGCGTCGATCATATCTGGATTTCATATCCTTTCTCCTTCTCCCCTCCTTTCTTTTCGGGGTCTGAGAGTCCACCAACTTTGGATTAAGATTCTCTGGTGCAATTGGCAAGGTCGTTCGGAGTTTACGTCCCATGAGAAGCTCAGCAGGGCTGTAACCGTTCTCCAAAGGGGTCGATCGATACTCCAGGAGTCCAAGCGATGGGTCTTGATTTTTCTTGAGGATCAACTTAGCAATTTTCACACCTGCTTCTGCCATCCCATTGCTCTGCGGGAATCGAGGACTTGAAGTGACATGTGTGAATCCGTACTGCCTTGCGAAATTTGCAAACTCACGAGCAGCTCCAAATTGCGTCCCATTATCGCTTACAACAGTTTCTGGTACTCCATGTCGGGCAAATATGGATTTGCAACTACGCACCACCACACTGGCTGTGAGCCGATCCAGCTGAACCAATTCAGGAAAGCGAGAATAATAGTCAATGACGACTAGATACCACTTATTCTCGAACTTGAACAAATCCATTCCAATCTTTTGCCACGGTCGTGTAGGAAAGTTGGTTGGTATCAAAGGTTCATGTTTTGAGACGGCTTCCTGGATACAGACACTGAACTTTCTGACCGTTTCCGCGATCTCTTCCGAAATTCCAGGCCACCATACCGTCTCACGTGCGCGAAGTCTTGTTTTTGTAATCCCG
Organism: Cordylochernes scorpioides; assembly: GCA_030710605.1. NCBI lineage: Eukaryota > Metazoa > Arthropoda > Arachnida > Pseudoscorpiones > Chernetidae > Cordylochernes > Cordylochernes scorpioides. The sequence goes on along the minus strand of CP092881.1, from coordinate 21,088,975 downwards.
AAGTGCCCAGCGTGCAACTTCTCTAGGATCTCCAGTTTCATACTTGCTGGAATAACAAGACGACAGCTACGCATCAGTAGTCCATTTTGAACGCCGAGTTCATCCTTGACATGCCAATAAGAGAGCAGAGCCTGTGACATCTTCTTCTTATCTGGCCAGCCTTGCTCAAGGTAGTTGACTACTGCTTTCAGGGTCGTATCTTCTTGTTGAGCTTCAAAAATCTTCGTCAACATCTCGTCTTTGTCGGTTATACTCGAGAGAACTGCATTTATATGCGCTGAGGTTTGCCGTTCGTTTTCACCTCCCTCGGTTGTAAGAAGTGGTTGTCTGGATAATGCATCGGCGTCGAGCAGCTCCTTTCCAGGGATGTCCAATCTTGTTTTGAGCTTTTCCATCAAAGGTATTGGTACCCGTCGAGGAGTATGCACAGCATATGGTTTTGCTCCAGGTTTCAATTTGATTTTGTAAGGGTTTCCGATCTGTCCCAGTCCTTCAAATACTTCAGGGAATTCCTTGATCGGGTTAATTCTCGTCGCAACCACTTCAATCCGCCTCGCCAGGTTCAAGAGCTCACATGCCCGGCGACTCAGAAGAGGTTCACTCAAACGACGAATGACATAAATCTTCTCCTTGATTTCATAATTGCCATTTCGCAGCGTTGATATAAACATACCCACAGTCTGAAGTTCGGAGAATTCAGCAGCTCTGATGTTGATATCACTTTTCACTAGTCGTTGCTGTCCCATTATCTTCTTGAAGAGACACAGAGGAACACATGTAACATCCGCCTGGGAGTCGAGCTTGAACTTCACCTTTTTCCCGTTCACTTGGATTTCTGCTGTCCATCGCCTCCTGCACTCGTCTTCATCATTATCGAGATTAGATGAATCCTCCACAGCTGAGACCTCCAGGAGAAAACCAATTTCTTCATCAAGTTCAGAAACAGCTTTGACTTCCGCAGTCTTCGCCTGCTTATCTGGACAGCAATTTGCAAAATGGCCAGTTTTTGAACATAGGTTACATCTTTGTCCTTCAGCACGGCAAGCCTGTCCTTCCCTGTGGGTGAAACCTCCGCATTTTGGACATCGTGATCTTGTCTTGGCTGACTTCTCCTTCTTCCCCGAAGGCTGCTGTTGTTGTTTCGGTGATTGCTTCTTCGAGTTGAACTTCACCTGATTGACCTTTTGGCTTGTTGAGGGACGCTGCAGGTCGACTTGCTGCTGTCGAACGGCTTCCTGCTGTCGAACCATTTTCACCGCCTTTTCCAAAGTCAGTTCGCTGTCCAACTGCATTCTTTCAGATAAAGCTTTGTCCCTCACTCCAACCACAATTCGGTCACGGATCAACTGCTCATGAAGACCCTCAAATTCGCAACTATCAGCCAATTTGTACAATGAAGTGATGAATTCGTCCACTGGCTCCCGATCCTCTTGGATTCTTGAATTAAATTTCGCACGTTCGTAGATAATATTCTTTCTGACACAGAAGTGGCTGTCGAACGCCTTGAGGACGGAATCAATTTTCGTTGCCTCTTCCTCCTTTTCGAACTTGAAGGTCCTGAATATATCATCCGCGCGGTCACCCATCAAGTACATGAACAAATCGATCTTGTCCGCCTCCTCTTTCTTCTTCATTCCACTGACCACGAGGTATCGTTCGAATCTCTTCCTCCATTTGGGCCATTCGTTAGGAGTCGAGAAGTCGAAAGTTTCTGGAGGTTGAATCTGAGCCATGTTGAATTATCTTCCAAGGTACACAAAAATCGATATTTTGCAATATACGGGTTCGTAGTTTATCCAGTTATCGCTGCCACCATGTTTTAATGTCCATCTATACAGAGAGCCAAACAACCACTGACTCACCCGTGCAGCCGAGGTCACGCTCCGCTGCGTCACGTGGGGAAACATAGGTAGATGTTTTCTTACATGTTCTCAGCACAATTTACATACACAACACATCTCCCCCCTTAATAATACTCTAGTCGGTCTGGGGGTTTCCTGGCTCTCTGAGGTCTAGGACTGCGGACGGGCAATTGCACAGCGGCAGGCTCCGGTTTAGGAGTGCAAGAGGGCACGTGCACAGCAACAGGCCCTGGTCTAGGAGTGCAAGAGGGTACGTGCACAGAAGCAGTCTTCTCCTTGTTTCCTGATGTAACCTCTGGAACCTCCTCTTCACTTTATTTCTGACTTCCACCTACAGGCTTCTCTCCTGATGTTCGAGGAAGTATCAAATTTCTTGTCTCCACTTGTTTCTTTCTCACAGGTCGCAATTGATTTATATGCCTCTTATACACGACGCCCTCGCAACTTATAAGGTAGTGACGGTAGCTCAATAATTTCAAAATGGTACCTTTTTACCGTTTAGGTCCAGTTGCATAGTTGCGGAAATAAACCTCGCAACCTGTGGTGGAATTCCTTTATTACAGTTTGGGGTAATGCTTGAAATAGGAATCTTTGTAGATTCGTCTCTAAATCATCCTTCCAATTATTCTTTCTCAAAAGGTTTTTAAACTCTCTTACATATCTCTCAGCTAAACCATTTTTTTTGCTTATCCCTAGTACACGTGGTACAGGCCATGATAATCATGGTGGGTAGTTAGCGACTGCTTTTTACTGTAAGCGCACCACATGTCTACACATGTGAAAGCAGTTCGACTTTGCACTTACAAATGTGCCAGAGCCCCGTTTGGTTACTTGCACTCGCTGGTGGGGTTGGACTTTTGCAAGAATCGGGGGGCCATTGGAGCATTTTTTTTTTTAAACAGAAAAAAGTGTCCAATGCGGGGATCGAACCCGGGTCGTAGTGGTCGTAAACCAAACGGTTTAACCAGCCTTCCACCGACCCCCCAAACCATTTGTACTAGGATTATACGGACTGGTCTTAGTGTGCCGTATACCATTCATTTAGTAAATTGCTCGAAATCATCGGAGACATACTGTCTTCCGTTATCTGTACAGTAGAACCTCCCTTTAGCGGACACCCCGCTAGAGGACACCTCTCTACAAAGGACAGTTTTCATTTGCAAAATTACCATTTTTACTATTTAATATACAAATTGATATTGATGAAAACTGGCTGTAAAATGTTCTAAGAACAGATGATGCTCACTTTTCTCTAAAGGGAGAATTTAACATTCAAAACTGCCTCATTTTGGCAACAGAAAACCCTAGGAGTTTTACAGAAATACCACTTCATCAGCCCAGAGTTGCAGTTTTGTGTAGGTTCACTTCTTCTTATATTATTGGGCCATTTTTCTTTGAAAAAATCAATGGAAGAACTTTTAAAACCGTTTTTGTAACTGGTAACGTTATTTTCAACTTTTGAGAGAAAAGGTTATTCCCATATTGCAGGACAGACAAGCACTAAGCGAAATAACATTCATGCAAGTAGAGGACCTCCTCATATCTGCCGCGGTGCCAAACAATAGCTGAAGGATACGTTCGGTGAAATTCGTTGATAAGTCGCCACTTTATATACCAGTGGCCTCCAATATCACCAGACTTGACGCCTTACAATTTCGCCTTACAATATGGGGGTACATTAAGTCGCGTTTTTATCGATGCCGGCCTACCACATTGGCCATGTTGAAGGCTTCTATCAGATGGCACCTTCTATAAATTTCAACTATTTAATTGTGACCATTCTGTCATCTATCGTCTGCAGGCGGTGTTTGAGAATGAAGGGCGCCACATTGAGCAAGGATTGTGACCTAATACAAGAGAGAAGGCAGTTACCTCATGTGTTATATTTTGCAGCTCTTTGTTTTGGGTTATGGGAATAATAAATGCTGTCCTCACATCTTGACTCTTTTTTTTTCTGTGAACAGTAATTTTTTTAGCGAATAAAGACAGTTATAATCTTCTCGGTTTATTTATGCGATAAAAGGGAATAAAAGAAGAAAAGTTTCTTTATTAGACAATTATAACGGTGCGAGCTTTCGGGCAAAATACCCTTCTACAGGCGTGGTAGACGTGACACTATAACGTAGGTAATGTGGCTAGAAAGAGAGTATATACACATGATTATTTACATATTAGCGGAATGTGCTATGCAAATGGGGATTTTTCATTTGTTATGAATATTGTAATTAAAGAGATAGTAGGCAAATAGGGCATTTTGTATATTTGGAGTTTGAGTCTATAGAGGAATATGTTAACGTAAATTATAGGATATGCGATATTTCGAAGAATTTTAGGAAATGTTGATATCGGGCTATCGTGTTATGGTTATTACTGCAAGGCCAGGAGAGCACGATAGGCATCAGGAAGATCTATTTTACGGTTGATGCTGTTATGTCTGTGGGATTCTATGGATTCGAGAACTAATCGTTGGTGCTGGTTATGAATGCGTCTGTAATGTATGGTGGGGTGGTTGGTGTTGAATGTATGGCCAGTATTGAGTGTGTGCTGGTAAAGGAGGGACCTGGTGTCTTGGTTGGAGATGTTTCTAGAATGCTCAGACATTCTGATGGCGACGGATCTACCTGTCTCGCCAACGTATGTGGCAGAGCATTGCTCACACGAGACAGAGTAGACCGCGCCAACAGAATGGAGGGGATCAGGGGGGGCATGCGATTTAGTATATGGGTGACGGAGGGATGTGAGCAGGTTGGAGGAGTTTTTATATAAGGTGCGGATACCGTATGCTTTAAGGCTTCTGGCTATGTCGGCTGAGGAGGGGGAGTAGGGAAGGAAACATAATGATCTGTAAATTTTAGGTTGGTTGGAGGGGCCAGGTGTATATGAATGTCTATTGATGAATTCAAGCGGGAACGATGCTATGGAGAGGTGCGATATGATGAGATTTTTCTCAATTTCTTTAAATATATCGAGCGAACAGTGGGTATAGATTCTTTTAGTGAGAGCTTTTACTATGTTGATTTTGTGGGAAATGGGGCAGTGTGAATTGAAATGGGTATAACTGGGGGGACACTGTTTTTTGTAGTAGACTGTGGTGTGGAATGAGGATGCGGTGCGTATTATTAGGATGTCTAGGAATGGGATGACCTGGTTTGATTCTATTTCCAAAGTAAAGGAGATGTTGGGGTTAAAACTATTGAGGGCTGCAAGTATGGTGCTCTCCTGGCCGTGTCTGCATAAGCAAAAGACGTCATCAATATAACGGCGCCATATTTGTATATCTATAGGGAGGGTACGGGTGATCCAGTTGTCTATTTCGGACACAACGATTTCTGCGACAATAGAGGAAAGAGGGCTACCCATTGGCGAACCCTTAATTTGTCTGTAATGATTTTCTAGGAATGTGAAACAGTTCATGTTCAAGCAGAGCTTGGTAAGTTGTATTATGGATGAAGCTGTATGGGGATCTACACTATGTGAGCCAAGGAACCGCTCCAGACTATCTATGATGAGATTGTGGGGAAGACTGAGGTAGAGGGAGGTTACATCGAAGGAACACATTATAAAATGTGGGGCGGGTTTTAAGGCAGTTAACTCACTGATAAAGTGGGGGGTGCTACGTATGGAGTATATATTCCTGTGGTTGTGTAACAGAGGGGAAAGGTAGTTAGAGAGGAATTTGGCCAATGGATAAGCTGGTGAAAGATGGTAGGCGATAATCGGACGGAGTGGTACGTCCGGTTTATGGATTTTTGGCAGGCCGTAGATGTATGCTCTATTGGATAGGTTGGAAATAAATATCTTGTAATCATCGGGGGTAATGTGCTTAGATTTTTTCAACTGTAGTAGGGAGGTTCTGAAAACTTTAACTAGAGAGAGGCTAACCTTGTCTGAGATAGGGGAGAAGGTGGTATCTTCTCCGAGTAGATCGTGCATCTTGGCTCGGTAATCCTCTTGGTTCATGATGACGGTATTTGAGCCCTTGTCGGATCGGGTGATGACTATGGATTTACTCTGCTTAAGTCTTTGGAGTGTTCTTAGGTCTGCACGGTAGTTGGGAGGAGGGGTATAAGGTTTAGATAGAGTCTTGGCAACCAATGTTCTCACGGAATGTTTGTCTTGCAGGCTGTACTGTTTGATGGTAGATTCGACGGAGCTAATGACCTCAGGGATATTGGGCTTGGAGGGGATGCGGAACTTGAGGCCCTTCTTTGCTTGTCATTTGACCACATCTTATATTATGTCCTGCAGGCCAAAGTGTTATAACTTCTCGAATAACACTGGTATACACAATTTTACCCCTTATGTTTAGTTTATCGCTTTTCGCTCATTAGAAGAAATAGCATAAGGAATATTCTCTGTATCCCCCCCCCCCCCCAACTTTAGAAATTTTGCGCAAAAAAATAATACAAAATGATTTTACTACCACGTTTTTCAACGCAAAAGGTCGATTTAAAAATGATTTTTTTTGAGGGGGATACATTTTCAAAATTATGTACAATATAATAAACAATGATAACATTTGACAAACCCATAGGATATTTGGAGTAGAGTACGACAAATATATTTTGTCACTCCCCTCTATATTTCATTTTTGGATCATGACAAATATCCAGTTAAATAGTCAACTGTCGCCAATTAGTCAAGAAACTATACATTCCTTATAGCACGAAATCCTATTAGTAGTGCCATCATAATTTTTGGTACTATATTAACATTTCAAAAATCGTGTATTGATATCAGTAGTCATTTTCAAACATTCAATCTATTTCACAAAACTCCATCTAAATTATAAATATTTTTTTTGCTACATGTTTTAATTTGCATTTTACATAATTTATAATAATTTTACGTAATAATTTTACATATCTCAGATTGTATTTAAAAATCGTCAACCAATTCTTATAACTTTTGGCGAAATGGTGTTTTATTAATTTATCATTTGATATTATTAGGGTTCTTTCCTGGTATATTCAAAATGGAAAAATACATGTCGTTCAGTTATATTTTTCAATTTATCAAACAATTTGGCCGCTGAATCTATGATTCTGGTAGAGCGCCATCTAGCGAATAAAGTTGTAACTAAAATCAATTTCGAATTTTTCATTATTTGCCATAAAAAAACCCATTGCATCCTGAACACAATGGTGTTTACCGCATTGCTCTAGCGCAAATATTCGCGGAGTTATTAATTTTTAAAGTTGTGCGGGACTTTTGGATCACCCTGTATATATAGAGATTTACTCTTCATTGTTGGCTTTTTAACTTACATTAATTCTTCATTGTTGGCTTTTTATATTACATTCACTCTTCATTGTTGGCTTTTTATCTTACATTCACTCTGTTGGCTTTTTATATTACATTTACTCTTCATTGTTGGCTTTTTATCTTACATTCACTCTTCAATGTTGGCTTTTATATTATATTTACTCTTCATTGTTGGCTTTTTATCTTGCATTCATTCTTCATTGTTGGCTTTTTATATTACATTTACTCTTCATTGTTGGCTTTTTATCTTACATTCACTCTTCATTGTTGGCTTTTTATCTTACATTCATTCTTCATTGTTGGCTTTTTATATTACATTCACTCTTCATTGTTGGCTTTTTATCTTACATTCATTCTTCATTGTTGGCTTTTTATATTACATTCACTCTTCATTGTTGGCTTTTTATCTTACATTCACTCTGTTGGCTTTTTATATTACATTTACTCTTCATTGTTGGCTTTTTATCTTACATTCACTCTTCATTGTTGGCTTTTTATATTATATTTACTCTTCTTTGTTGGCTTTTTATCTTACATTCATTCTTCATTGTTGGCTTTTTATATTACATTTACTCTTCATTGTTGGCTTTTTATCTTACATTCACTCTTCATTGTTGGCTTTTTATCTTACATTCATTCTACATTGTTGGCTTTTTATATTACATTCACTCTTCATTGTTGGCTTTTTATCTTACATTCATTCTTCATTGTTGGCTTTTTATATTACATTCATTCTTCATTGTTGGCTTTTTATCTTACATTCACTCTTCATTGTTGGCTTTTTAGCTTACATTCATTCTTCATTGTTGGCTTTTTATATTACATTCACTCTTCATTGTTGGCTTTTTATATCATATAGAAAATCATCTTAGTTCTTAGTGATAAGAAAACTTGTTATCATCGTCACAATGGGGGCGCTGCTTGCGAGTTAAATCTACAAATCTGCAAATAACTCTAAGGATATTCAAGATATTCATGAAAATATTTTTCAAAAACCTTTCCGGTGATATACCTAATAATACACAGGTCTACAAAAAAAACTTTATTTTTGCACAAGAGAACCTGATGCTGTTTCTAGTGTAACTTTTCATGCTGAACTCAAAAATATAATCAGAAATTTTCCATCACCCATGGTGTTTGCCTGATGGTCTTTTTTTAGTATTGGGATAAATACAGTAATAAATGCAACCAATGTTACGTAAGCATTTTTTAAGTTACATCATTAACTAAGCTAGCGCTTTATTTTTGAGAAGAAGAGTTGGTATGTGGAGCCAAAATCTTTATTTTATTTGTTATTAATTAAATTTTGCTCTTTAAGAATCATAAATATTAATTTAGATTACAAATTATTGAAATTTTAATTGAATATATATAATTTATTATTATAAAATATTATAATCTGTTTTGCTTTCAACTCAAAAATAACGACAAGCTCTGTAATGCTATTTGCTCATTAACAGTTTTAATATATATATTTAAATTGAACCTAACGATTTGTTTAATAGATTTGCAGCAGAAGTGACAGGTAAATTTGAAGTGATTAGTTTATACTTCTCTATCGATTTGCTTTTATAAATCGTGTGCACTAGACTGTGTCAATATGCCGAGGGTTGCATTAATATTCCTGATATTTTCTGTTATATTTGTGGGGAATTAACTTTCAAAGTTCAAAGGCGAAACTTTACACCGCTCATCAAAAAGTGCTATGAACTTTATTTTGGCTTTAAAGTCGGTGACCAAGATAAGACTTGGGCTCCTCACCATTGTTGTGTAATTTGTGTTCGACATCTTACAGGGTGGATTAAAGGTGAACGTCATATGCCTTTTGCGGTTCCAATGGAGGGAACCTAAAGACCATTCTTCAGACTGTTATTTTTGTTTGACAAAGACTACAGGTATTACATCCAAATCAAGACATACAGTTGAATATTCAGATTTGCCTTCTGCTATGAGACCGGTTCCTCATAGTGATATTTTACCTGTTCCACAGCCTCCTGAAAATGTAATATTTAGTGACGATGATTCAGATAGACGAGAGCAACAGTGGGATGACACAAATTTTGAAGCAGGTGCTTTATCTGAACCTCATTTATTAACCCAAGGAGATTTGAACGACCTCGTACGTGATTTAGATTTATCCAAAAAACAAGAGTGAACTTTTAGGCTCTAGGTTAAAAGGCTGGAATCTGCTGCATAAAGGCACAAAAGTATGCTTTTTTCGCAAGCGTCAAGATGAATTTCAAGACTTCTATTCACAAGAGAATGATTTAGTATATTGCAATGATGTTGTTAGTCTAATGGAAGCGCTTGGTCATGACCATGATACAGAAGAGTGGCGTTTATTCATTGATTCTTCAAAAATTATTATGGAAGCTGTTCTCCTTCACAATGGAAATAAGTTCCCATCAGTGCCAATAGCACATGCATCCAACATGAAAGAGACTTACGAAAACATGAAATTGCTTTTGAAAAAGATAGAATATGAAAGATACGGTTGTAAAATATGCAGCGATTTGAAAGTCGTTGCTCTCTTGCGTGGATTACAGCTTGGATATACAAAATTTTGTTGTTTTCTGTGTGAGTGGGAAAGCAGAGATAGGGAAAGGCATTACATTAAAAAAATCTGGCCAAACCGTAAAATCTTTACTCCAGGATATAAAAATATTGCAAATCTACCCCTGATCGATTCATAAAATATTTAATTACCACCATTACATATTAAACTGGGATTAATGAAGAACTTTGTCAAGGCAATGGATCGAACTGCCAGTGGATTTGCCTACCTAAAACAATTTTTTTCTAGTATAAGTGAAGCGAAGATTAAAGAAGACATTTTCGTTGGACCTCAGATTTGAAAATTGCAGCAGGATGAAAATTTTCAAAATAGTTTGAATGAAGTTGAAGCAGCAGCATGAAATTCCTTTAGAAACGTTTGCAAAAACTTCTTAGGAAGTGTCAAGGTTGAAAATTACCGAGACATATTTAATGATCTGTTGCTTTCCTACAAGGTAGTGGGATGTAACATGTCTCTCAAGATTCATTTCCTGCATTCACATCTAGATTTCTTTCCAGACAATCTTGGCGCAGTTAGCGATGAGCATGGTGAGAGGTTTCATCAAGATATATCAAGCATGGAGAAGCGGTACCAAGGTAAATGGAGTCCCGCTATGCTTGCCGACTACTGCTGGACACTCAAGAGGGATCTAGCACAAGCAAAGTATAGAAGAAAATCCACTGTCACTGCTTTTCAATAAATAAATATGTTTCGTTCATATATGCCTATATATTAACAATATTTCCAAATTTCAAGTAGGTGTATCTCAGAAATATTGCGTAATAGAAAAAAACTAATGGTATATTTGGATTCAGGACATGTAGATAAGATGCTACTTCTTTGTGGACAAAGAAAAATATTTTTTGATAAACCAGTATAATGTAATAAGGGTTATTCAAAACTGCTTATGTAACATTGTTTGCATTTTTTACTGTATTTATTCCAATACTAAAAAAAGACCGTCACGCAAAAACCATAGGTGATGGGAAATTTCTGATTAGATTTCTGAGTTCAGCATGAAAAGGTACACTAGAAACATAATCAGGTTCTCTTGTGCAAAATTCTTGTTGACCAGTGATATCCCAAAATTTCACGGCGATTGGATGTATGGTTTTTGAATCTATAGAGTACAAACAAACAAACAGACATTCAATTATATATATATATAGATTATAATATTTCACATTCGAATGGATATTCACACCCATATAATAATCTTTACTACAAATAAATTTGAAATATGACCTGTCCATGAATCTTGTATGTATTTTATATAACATATATATTAGATAATGAAAAGGTATATTGGATTTAATAAAATATTTATTTTGCCAATATTTCGGCTGGCTGAACGCCAAACTTTATCGAGGCATTACATTTTTGTATACACCTTTGGCAAAACAAATATTTTATTAAATCCAATATATGCCTTTTTATTATCTAATGAATTAAATATGATTTGCTCTATTTTCAAAATAACCTATATATTCCATGTTTATTAAATTATCCTACAACATCGCAAATGATTATACAAAAACGACAACGAGGGTAGAAGTAAGTTACATTAAAGTACTAACTAAATAAAAAGACATCATATCCTCATTAGAAGAGTTAGTTAAGAGCCTCCAAACTTCAGGCTTCTCAGGTAATTTTCTTGGCTTAAAATTGAGCCGAGGTCCTGTGGGGAAGAACCATTAGCCGCCAGAGATTTTGGCTTAATCGCATCTCGGTTTTATTATCTTCCTTCCTCTATCTTTTTTCTACTTATAAATATGTAACAGGGGGATTGTGGCCAAGGTTGGAACCCTTCTACATTCCTTCGAATTATTCATACCTTGTTTAATCCACTTTATACATTGTGTATACCTCTTTTTTTAATTTTGAATATTTCTATTATTTAAAAAAAAGTTGAGTTAAATTGAATATTTATATCAGATAGACGGTTTGCTATATATTTCTTTTAAAAAAGGTATAACGTATTGCAGATGTTTTAGTGTTTGGTTGCGTATTGAATATTTATTGTAAATATAAACGAAAATAACTGTATATATAGTATATATGCATATATAACAGCATTTATAATAGTCTTTATGCATATATAACTATAATTATACTGCAGAACTATTCGACATGTGAGAGAATGTTGTTCGCCGAAAAATTTAATTGAATAATTTTAAAAGATAAAATCCCAGAAGAATTTCAACTAATTTTCAATTTCTTAAAGAATAATTCGACTATAATGTATATATAATGATTTTAATGGAGGATTCTTTAAATAATAAATTGAAGAAATCTTCTAACCGCTATATATTAACATGATGGAAGGTTTAATGGTTATCCTGTTTGTGAGTAACCAATCAGAAATCATTATCCACTAGCCAGTATTGGATTGGTAGTCATTTCTGACGAATGCCTTTTGTGGCAAGAAGCACTCCATTACTCTCCTCTTACTGAAATCTACTTTCAAAAGATCGAATGAAATGGTCTAAATAGCTGGAGATTTAGCAATTTCAACTTGTTTTCAACCATTTACTCTTTTTTATCAAATATATAGATCTCTTTGGAAACGATTCAATCAATGTGAACCTTTCTAGGGTAAATTCCTTTTAAGGAATATAATAGCGGGGCCTCTCTTTGAGTAGGTATTTCCGATTGTTGGACATTTAAAGAATCCCCCTGATATGAGTAGAAAACTATTTTTCAATATGTTAATCTTGCTAATTTATTACATTTAAATATTATTGAGTCAAAAGGCGGTCTATTGAATATATTTCTATTAAAAAAAGCGTACCTGTATCAGTTAAAAAATTTGTTTTTTTTTCTTTAACCGAATACGTACGTCATTTTTAATTTATATATTATATATATATATATATATACATATATATATATAAATCAATGTTTGTATGTTTGTTTGTTTGTATGTTTGTTTGTTTGTTTGTTTGTATGTTTGTTTGTTTGTTTGTATGTCCGGTATACAAATTCGCAGTATTTCACTAATTCAAACCAAAATTTCCATACATAGGTAAAAAAATACGGGGAAGACGATAGGCTATTTTAAAAATATATATAAAGCAATTATTAAAACTATATATTCAAATTATTCTACTTAGCTCACGAACAGCGCCCTCTATCAAAGATTAGATTGATTTATGCTGATGCAAAAAATAGATAATGCTAATAACAAACAATTATAAAAAAATCTTATCTAAATATATATCACTCAGGTAGATATGCACACGGGTCAATCCCGGGGCGAAGCCCGGGTCACCCGTCTAGTGTTATATATTTATTAATGTATTTATTCATAAATTGTTACGTTCCTGAATATATTGAAATATATTTTTAATCATATATCAACGAACAGAATGGTCGTCTTTTACAAAAGAGGATTCTATTATTAAAAGGTTGTTAGAACTCTTTAGAATAAATCAAATGATTACATATTTTTACCGTATACATACATAAATCAATTCAAAATCTTACAAGACCGCAGTCAATGTTCGGAGGAGATTAATAGAATCGCCGAATTGCGTGGTCCATTTGGATGAGGAAAGCGAAGACTAAAACGCGGCTGATTCCATACTCGCCTTTTCAGTGATACGCTAACCTATACACGGTGGATTCTGTGGCCACTGGACATGTGTTGGACCTGGAGACTGTTGGTCTCTGCCATGCCTGGAGTATAGGAGCTTTATCTATGCTTCTTTCCTGTGGTGAATCTGTATAAGACCGGTGGTCTTAATAAAGCTGTATGTGTGTATATAAAGTAATTTGAATCTTATTTTTAAATTCTCAAGTATCTAGACCTACCTACAGAATGAAAACCTTATCCATAGAAATCCCAATCATCTAAATCGTTAGGAAAAAGATTCGAAATTCTCTAAATCGACATCTATCAATTCCTATATCGATTTTAATAGAAAGTTTCCATCTTAATCGATAAATATAAATTGATCTTTCGATATTTCACTTAAATTAAATCTCTATTACATCGTTTATCTGCTTAAAACAATTCTCAGCGTCGTCAATTCACTAATCACTATGCTACATATACATTCCTAGTATTACTAATGTTTTACATTAATTACTAAATTGCTTTAACAAATATTACTCTGATTGCCTCACTTAATTAATTAGCAAGGCGATCCATTAGCACAGATGTGGATCATATAAATTAGCGGATTAAATAAGGAGGTACTAGACTGCTACAGCGCTCTCCCTGAGGTCCTGGAATTGAACTATTTGTCTTGTAGACATCTGGGACTGTTCTGTACGTATTTGAAAATATATTTCTTAATTTATTCAATCTATATTTTTATATCTTTAAATTAAAAGGCATATATTGAATCAAATTATCATTTTTTTACCAATAATTTATAACATTTTACCAATATTTTACCAAAATGATATTTTGATCCAATATATGTCTTTTTATTTAAAGATTTATTTATGGATTGCTCTATTTTCAAAACGATATGTTTAAATATATTTCATAAATATAGTTATTGTGTGTGGATGGTTACTCAAATGGATAAAATATATATTCGATATGTATTTCGGAATAAGATGAAATCTACGTTTAGTTATAATTTATTACAATAGATGGCGTTATCCATCAGCAATATTTATATGAAAATAACATATAATGATAGAAGAATATAATCACTCATGGAAAAAACTTAAGGAAGTGGAAAGTCTTTGATGTCGCCTAAGTCTGTTTTTTTAAGGAGACAGAGGCAATTTTGTTTACACTGGTTATCTTGTGTATCTTCAATAAAGGTTTCTGTATATTAAATATATTTAAGAATTAAAAACTGATATCGATATACATGCTAAACCGATATGCAACTTCCTTAAGCTTTGTCTCCATCAGTGTATATATGGTATATATATATATTTTTTCAAATAGGCCTATCCTGACCATATAGTGTGTGTGATGGAAAAGGTATACACCCTGACCATATTTTAGAGTATATATGATATTAAATTACTATTTATTGGAATAAATATAAACTAAGCGTTGTGATCATATTTGTAAGGCACAGGACTAAATCGCCATATTTTTATAATTGTGAGCTTTAATTTAGAAATGGCCTTATGTTCCAACATAAGGGTTTATTATTAATATGGTTTGAAGTTATTTATTCAAAATATCGAACATCTCACTCGTTATTCACTTATTTCTTTCCTATCTACAGGTCTTAGGTGGAGTGTACGTCGAAATAATAACTATACCTTTCAAACTTACTCACAAAGTAATTCAATATTATGTCTCTACATAAGAATGGAAGGGCTGCTCAGACAGGTCATGAGTCATCGATCGTAAATGGTGGTAAACAGAAGGTGTAATATCCGGTGAATACGCCGGGTGTGTGATAGGCTATCCAAGTATTTATAATGTTTCCTTGTCCAATTTATAAAACAATATACAGGTATATCGCTTATTAATCATCAAACTGTATCGCTCTTATCGTGTATATATATAGCAAGTCAATGTGTCTGAAAATTGTGAGCAATCAGCATTTAATTATTCTGAAATTATTATTTTTGCATAAGAGTCAGGTTTTGTCTGACTCAGGTGCCAATTTCTGAATCTCAAATCTCTTTTTGGCTGGGCTGGACGTTCTTTTTTAATCATCAATTACATTTCTCACATTTTAACCCTATGGGGTACAATAAGCTTATGCGACAATATGTATACTCTTTCATCCACATTTTTATTTTCAGTGGAATCATAAAAGTAAAGAGTGTTTCAAACTATGTTGTTAGCACAAACTATTTCATTTATTATCCTTTAAAAAATAAAATGCTGCTTTGGGAAACTAACATATGCTCAAAGTATAATAGCTTCAAATCGTTTTATGTTAGGAGTAGGAATTGAAATATCATTATTCGCTAAATTACACAAGTAGCGCCTTCCTTAATAATTAATGCCAGACCTGATATTTTAAGTCTGGCTAGGTTAGACTAGGTTAGTTTATAAAAAAATACAAAAATTCGATTCAAAAATTACCCTTTATAATCAGGAATGCCATATTCTGATACAAGTGAGTTGAATCAGGATCAGATTTTCTAACAAGTCGTTATATTATTTTATATTAGACATTTAAACATGATGTTTTCATTATCATATTTATTGATTCGAAGATTTTCGAAACACGAAGCGTTCTTATAGTTTTTTTTTTTTTCGTTTTTAATAATGGTGATTTTTATTGTTGTAAAAAAATATACATATATTCGTAGAAAAGAAAGAAATCTGATAATTACGAATATCATTTATTACTTAAAGGTATTTATAAACAATAAGGAAGGACAATAGATATAATTATCAAAATTCGAAACTATTTTGAAGGCGTAAGATTCTTTTTTGAAATAAACAATTTCTACAGCCCTTACTGCAATGGAAAAATTAAAAGGGAGGGCCTGGCTCATCGGTGGTGAACCCTCCCAGCGGTCTCGCCAGTTTAATTTACCATTCCGCTGTTATATTGCATTTTTGGAACTTCCTTTTATAGTGATACTATAAATGGTAATATGGTAGAGTCTACCAACAGTATCACTATGAAAGGAAGTTCCAAAAATGCAATATAACAGCGGTAAGGTAGATTAAACTGGGGAAACCGCTGGAAGGGTTCACCACTGATGAGCCAGGCTCTCCCATTAATTTTTCCATTGCAGTAAGGGCAGTAGAAATTGTTTAATTTCAAAAAGAATCTTACGCCTTTAAAATAGTTTCGAATTTTGATAACAGATGGCGCGCTAGTGCATCATATTATAGATAGAATTATATTGTCATCTCTATCAGCTCTCGCCTATCAGCGGCCTGACCTAATCCAAGATCCGCTAGCCAACAACAACAATCTAACAAAGCTGTAATATATAGGTAGCTATGCAAATTTTAGCATAGACAATACCACAACAATATACAAATTATAACAGAGTATTACATCGCTGATATATTCTAGAATTGCCACTTTCAACAAATATTTTGCATATTTATTTTTAAATCTATATATAAATACATAGAAATATTTATGAATACTAAGTATATTTCAAACAGACATATATTTAGTTATTGAATAACTGTTAATTAATATTATTTTAAATATTTTACATTCAAATAATATAAACTCTAAAAAAATTAAAATATTCTTTTAAAACGCAAATTAGGCAGAAAGTAAACACAATGATATGATTAAGGTAAAATTCTTTTTAAATTATAAAACTAACAGATATTTTTAATCAATTAGAAATTCATTCAATTACTGATTTATAAGTTTAATGTTTATATTTCTAGCGTCTCCGCTATAAAGGTTAAGTAGCCCTATAATGAATCATTTCATTCAATTTTGAGAGATTTACTAATGGAAAGCGTTATTTGCAACATGCCAGTTCTATGTTCAAAATGGTATAATAACAAACCTTTTATTAAATATTAGCATCTATCTTCGTAGGACTCAAACATAAATGCATTTTTCCATATAGTAAAAATATCTAAACAGATCTTTTGCGCCGTAAAATGTAAATTTCAATTGTCCAAAAATGTTTTAAACACATTAGGTATATACAGTAGAATTCCACATGATAGATTGTCTAAAAACAAGGTAAACTCAGCTTTTCGTGTAAATTGTCGCTCATCTGGAACTTTGTTCCGATTTTATGGCTCCTCATGAACTGGCCTGACATAAAAATCTCTGATGAGAGATTACTTCAATGTTTTCAGGCTGTCTCTCATGAGAGTCTATACTGTTTTGTTTACAAATAGTCATATATTTGAATCAAGATTAGTTCCTGGTTTCAATAACGCTTTCGTTTATAATTAATGCATACAACTGATATTTTAAGTTTGGTTAGGTTAGTTTTTTAAAGGGTAAGTTCTTTCAAAAATAGCTCTTTAAAGGTATATATACAGGAACATTAAGCCTTTAATTAATCAAATAAGTTTATTTTGATAGCCAAATAGGTGAAAGCGTATGACCAAATTAGGGAAATACTCTTTGTATATAAGATACACCAAACACCTCTGGAGAATGAAAGGTTTCAAAACAACTGCCATTTTTCTCAGGGGAATCTTCTTAGGAGACATTTTCATCCCTTCATGGTTTTTGGGTCTTATTTACTAAATATATGTTTTCTATCAATCTGTAGAAATTAATTTATGAAATCAAAGACGGATAAAAGGGCGAAGAAGCACTTGGGTGTGGAGTATTCTCTATAGACCCACCTATGATGAAGTTCTCATAATCTTATTCACCAACTGCAACGTTAGGTTAGATCAGTTCTTACAACTAGTACCTTTCTCAAAATCAATACTTTTTAATCGTAAGAGATATGTAAAACCTTTGGTGAAATTCTTCTCCAAATGATGCGGTGTTCAATGCAAATATCAGTAGTTTTAACGCTCCATTTACATGATTATTCTCAATCAATATACGTTTCATCGTCATATATAGATAATCTCCTATTAGGATATGATCGTGAATACCTTCTTCTTCCTTTTTTTGAAAAAATATCTTCATATCTTCTAATTATTGATTATACTATTAGATTATCGATTTAATCCTTTCTTTTCTACCACTCTTTTCATTATCATTATCCGTTATTTTTGTAGTCAAAAGGCGATCTCTCGATGTGATCATTGGAGTATATGTTTTGAAAACTTATATTTCAATTTGATTACTTCATGGAAGTATATTTATTATTTCTTAAAGAATAGGTTGAGAATATAATAAATAACAATAAATAACTCTATGAAAATAAGATCTAGACGTTTTTAAACAGAAAATGTATAAATATTTAGGAAGCAATTCATCTTGATATGGCTACCATCAATCTCAGCTCCAGAAAATGTTTGTATTTTTCTGCCACCTTGAAGGATAAAATATTTCAGTCAGGGAATTCTTAAAACGGTCCACCTATTCCCATTCAAGATTTACCTAGTTTTTATATATAGCAGTAACTATTCATTTACTTTAATTTTCATATTTTAAAGCAATATATATATAGGATTAATTATATTATGATCCAAACGCGACATCTGTTATGAAAATTCGAAACTATTATAGACGCGTATGAATTTTTTGAAAATTAAACAATTTTGCTGCCCTTACTGCAATGGATAATAATATGCGTCTATAATAGGTTCGTATTTTCATAGGATTAATTATATTATAATTTATAGGAGATCTATCTATGCTTTCTTTCTATGGTGATCTGTATAAGACCGGTGGTCTTAATAAAGCTCTATGTGTATATATGTACAAGGAGGATGAATAAATAAGGTGAATTATCTTATTTTTTTTTTAATTAAAAAAGCAAAAATAATTTAAACCACAGAATATTAGAATATAACATCGAGAGACTATTTAAGGTGTTCGGTTCTTTTTTTCCCACGCGCGGCGCGAGACTTATAAATAAACTAAAATGGAAGCTCCCTTGAAGGATTGCACCACGCTTGAACAACGTGCAGTTATTCGTTTCTTGAATGCAGAAGGTATTCAAACATCTCAAATATGCCAAAGAATGAAAAATATCTATAGTGAGTCTTGTTTGTCTCAAAAAAACATTTATAAATGGGTTAACGAGTTCAAATATGGACGAATTACATGTACCGATATTGAGCGACCTGGACGACCAAGTGTTACAGCGACGCCAAGCACGATAAATGCGGTTAAAAACTTAATTTTGGAGGATAAAAAAATATCAATTTTTACCATAGCCGACAATTTGAATATAAGCTATGGAACTGTGCACACCATTATTAAAGAACAATTGCAATTTAGAAAAATATGCTGCAGATGGATTCCACATTTCCTTAATTTGGACCGAAAACTTAACCGTATTTGGATTTCAAAGGCTCTGTTAAAGCGGTATGAAGAGGAAGGTGATCATTTCCTTGACCAAATTGTAACTGGAGATGAGAGTTAGTGTTATCATTATGATCCTTCGACAAAACGTGCATCTATGGAATGGAAACTAGGCGACTCTCCAAGACAAAAAAAATCAGGTCTCAACGTTCGGCCGGTAAAGTTTTGTTAACAATTTTTTGGGATGTTGATGGACCAATCTTTTTTGATTTTTTATCCTCAAGGCAACGTATGAACAGCGACCTTTATCGTGCCATTCTTGTAAATAATCTAAAGCTCGGTATAAGAAACAAAAGAAGAGGGAAGCTTAGTAAAGGTGTTCTCTTCCTTCATGATAATGCAAGGCCGCATACATCATGTAAAACTGTATCTACAATCATTCAATTAGGTTTTGAAGTTTTAGAACATCCTGCATATAGTCCAGACCTAGCCCTCTCTGACTATTTCCTTTTTGGACAACTAAAGAAGGAGTTAAAGGGAGAGCGATTTGACTCTGATGAAGATGTTCAGAAAGTGGTGGAAGATTTTTTCCACACGCTTCCTAAGAGTGCCTATAAAGAGGGTATTTACAAGTTGCCAAACGATGGAGACGATGTATAGAAAGCCAAGGTGATTATTTTAAATAAATCAAGTTCTAAATTTTAATATCGTTCTTATTTTTTAATACATTATAATTCACCTTATTTATTGATCCCACCTTTATTTATCTAAAGAGGCAGAAGTCACCTCTCCCGTCAAAATAGACGTCAAACATAGACGCTATCTATTGACCGTCGCCGCAACTAGCGGCCTCGGGTCGGTGACAAAGCCACAACACCAGCTTTGGCAAACTGAAAAGCGTCCACCTAGAGACCATGGTTTCGGGCTAATGGCCCTCGTCAGTCTAGGGCGGACTTTATTCCATGAGATCCACACAAGATCTAATGGATCCTTGACAATCTGCCAAAGAGGTGTTTAGCTGGCAAAGTGGCTGGGCCAAATCTATGGCTATAATATAGATGGAAATTTTTCAGCTTGCCAAAGTTGGTGTTGTGGCTTTGTCACCGACCCGAGGCCGCTAGTTGCGGCGACGGTCAATAGATGGCGTCTAGTTTTGACGTCTATTTTGACGGGAGAGGCGACCTTTGTTTCTTTAGATCAATATCCTCCCGGCAAAATCTCCATCTATATATATTTATATATATAGGTTTAAAATAAAATCAAATAAGAAAGCTATTTTATATCTGTACCTATACTTCAATCCCATTAACATTTCAAATTTACTAAGTTTTATAATAAGATATTCAAAATAAACATTTGTATATATTTGAAATTTCTATATTAAATATTGAAATATTTACTTGTAAATTATCACATTTGTTATGGTAATTTTTATACAAAATATTGAGTAAACGGTTCAGTTTTCAAGGTACCTTTATGATAATTAGATTTTAATTTAATCTTGTAAAGAAATGTAGAGAAAACTGATCCGTATATACGAAATATTTCATATGAATATTGCCATAACACAAAAATATGATAATATAAAAGCGAAGAATATTTCAATATATCAATATGTTCTCCAAATATTCCCAGATATTATCGAATATACTATGATCAATATGCTATCTCTCCCAGAATTTTTTAAAAGTTTGTATCACAAGCATACGCATATATATTAAAATAGGGTTTTTATAATATATAAAATATGAAAAATAGTTTTTTTGGGTTAAATTTCATTCAAAATGAATGCATATTATCCAGTTAAAATTGATTTGTAAATTTTGCATTCATAACTTTGAAAACTTTAAAATATTTTAGCTATGCTTGAATTTATTTTTTTACTCTCTCAATTTATAAATTCATATACTTGTATATCCATTTTTAATATATAAAATTGATTTTAAAAACAAAGATATGTTGTGTTTGTTAATTATTATAATTTTTTAAAATCAATTTTGAAAAGCACAAGCTGGGACGCATTTGTAAGTAAATATTTCTTTTAATTATGAAAATGCAAATCTCTAAAAGATAGAAAAAGATGGTTCTCTAATTTTTAATATTTAATTTTGATGCCTTCAGTGAGAATTTAGTAAAAAGCGGTTATACAATACGTGTATATATACTCATAAACAAAATTTTCTTAAATAATAAAATATAAAACTTCATAAATAATCCTAAATATGCAAAAAATAGCTTATATATATGTATAGATAAATATATGGCATATACTGGATATAAATTGTTAATCGGCTAGTATTTCTAGGGGCAACACGCCTCTCTTTATCAAGGCTTTTCTTTGATTCAAACTAAATCACGCGGGCATGTGATCCACTCACGCTATACAATACCAAAGCGAGAACCATTTAAATAAAATATATAGAACTGTAAATACATGATTAATTGAAATTGTAACTATTATTCCTGTAGAAGGGCAGCTTACGCCCGAAAGCTCGAATTAATTTTTCAAATAAAGAAACTCATCCTTTTTGAATCTATTCATTATTATAAAACTTTAGAAAGTTGCCTATTCAGTGAGTACAAGAAATCAAACAGGGATCAGGGTCCTCGTAAGTACAATGGTCAAATATTAACATTTGTAATAGTGTTGAAACCAAATTAAAAAGTATCTTCACTCCTCTATATACTACGTTTAGCATGTTTTCACCAATACTATTTTTTTGTGTATAAGAGCAAATGGTAGTTTGAATTATTAACAATAACACTATTCAAAGCATGATTTTCTCTTTTGAAAACGAAATGTGTTCTGGATTGGAAAAATATTTGGCCTCCTGATAAATTTAAAAAACTCATGCTCAAAGTAATATAATTATTTGTATATAAATGGCGCGCTAAGATGTCGCATGTCAGAATAATTCGAATATTCATGATTGTGAAAGTATGCAGGTTAACTATTTTAGAAAGGAATAGGTAACATGAAAACCTAGTTCTTAAAAAGGAATTATGAGTAGCTTTTGGGCATTCTTTTCTTGAACTAAATTCAGGTTCATACTTTTGGCTACTCCAATTCCTTTTATTAAAATAGTTACATCGTCACCAACTATTTTTGTAATAAGGCAAATATTCGTCAAATTATAAGAGAAAGATGGCGATTTTGAAATCTAAATAAATTTGACTTATCTGAATTTATCCTTTATGTAAAATAGGTTTAGATTATCAATAAACTAATAGTAAATGCTACGGCGGTCAAGACTACTATAACACCACCTTCAGTGATAGAAAGCTTAGAATGGTTACTCAGTATCTCCCAGTGACCAGGGAATATATAGAACCATTGAGGAGGGTTAACCTCCTGCCCTGGGGCCTAATTAGCCGGGGGTCTCTCTTCGGATCATCTTACCGTGAAAGGTTCCGACGACCTCAATTTAATTACCGAAATGGAACTTTCCATGACATATAAGGGAAGTACATACACATTGTAGTTTGTGATCATATAAAGTCATCTTTAGAGAATGTAGGCTGTTTCACAAGATTCTTCCCCTCGGCAAAATAGATACTACTTTACTCTGCTTCTATAGTTGCAACGGTATATTTCAATAAAGATAATTATTCATTGAAACAACCGTCGACGTTTCCTTGTCAGAGAAGCGTAGCTGCTGAGGTACTCTAGGTATTTTAGGTGTACAGTATAGATACGTGTATACGGGCCATGGTAACTCGTGATATGTCCTTTTACATGGATTAGGCATCATTCAAGTGCCAAGTGTGGAATATACTCGTATATACAGTTAATGTTAGTATAAGTGCTGTGAATTCCATATAAATATGTGCATCTTAGACGTGCCTTGTTCCTGCACATATAATGCATTAATTTTGAGGCCCAATGTGCATAATATAAATTTTATGTGCATTAAATACATGATATTTTACTATATATAGCGTGAGCATGAGTGCCATGTACTTGAAAAAAAAAAGGTAATGGGAAAAATATACTTGCACGGCTTAAATTTATATGAGTTCGTGTTTATATTATACTGTATGCTTCATATGAAGGTCGTGTTCATGTCGGGCGCATTTCTAAAGTTTCATATGCAGATTATAAGCATCGTGTGCATTATATAAATAATGTTTATTTACGGTTTCATGCTTTACAACGGTGTACATCTTTAAATACAGATTATTTTCAATATATGTATAATTATATCATATAACCAAGATATTGAATGCACAATATATGCTTTGTGTCCATGGCACATATGTCATGTGCACCATATCATTCCTCTACTCTCATACATGACAAAAGTATAACATAAGTGCTAAGGGGCATTAGAGGTGTGCACATAAATTACATATTTCACTTCCCCACACATAGCTACAATAAAAATACTGACACCTGGGATACTTCCTTGAAATTTAGTACATCAAAAATTCATATATATCTAATAGAGAGATACATATTTTATTTATTATATTTATATAAAAAAATTATTTACAGTTTATATTCGAAAAATAGGTACAATAATTTAATTATCTTTATTTCGGAGCATTGGAATATCATTTAAACATTTTATATAGTAGATAGGAGTAGATTTAACTGACAAAAACCTATTATTAAAGTTTAGTCTCGGGTTTCACAAGGTTCTATTTAACTTTTATCAATTTAATCGCGGCGGGATCAAAAGCCAAGTAGAAGGTAAAGTGTAATCCATCTTAGAGAAGCGAAGGAGAGGCTCTCAAAGGGTCAATTTCTTATCTAAACTTATAAAAATGTCACGAAGATGGATCATCATTATCGGTTTCATTACTGGACTTCTGTATTGGAGGAAGTCCGACTGAAGCAGGAAGACATTCTGGGCATCAATCATTCCATCGATTGTCTCGCTCCAAACATATATTGATTCCACAACATCATTGTGATGCTCTACTATTGGTTTTGTCTTTGAACATTAACAATACAATGCCTTTGTTGTAACGGCCCTCTTTGTTATTGTTTTAATATATTGTTAACGATATGCTTTCATTTGAGTTAAGTTGCGATGCTTTGAATGTGATAATATATGTATATACATCTTTCATTAAAAAGGCATCTATTGGATAAAAATATTATTTATTTTACTATTTTTTCAGTTGGCTGAACGCCAACCTTTATCAAGGTGTTATAACATATTTAATGTGTGTCAACAAAAACTCAGCGCCACATAACGTCAACAGAATTAAGTTGTGGCGCTGAGTTTGTTGTTGACGCACATTAAATATGTTATAACAATTTGATAAAGGTTGGCGTTCAACCAACTGAAATATTGGTAAAATGAATGATATTTTGATCCAATATATGTCTTTTTAATTAAATATTTATTTATGAATTGCTCTATTTTCAAAACTATATATATAAATAGTGCATTTTATCTGTGATATGGTTTCGTCGTGTCCTCGCTCCAAACATACATTAATTCCACAACATCATTGTGATGCTCTAATATTGTTTTTTTTTTAACAATTACAATACAATGTTTTTGTTGTAACGGCGTTCTTTGTTATTGTTTTAATATATTGTTAACGATATGCTTTCATTTGAGTTAAGATGCGATGCTTTGTGATAATATATATAAATGGTGCATCTTTATCTGTGAAATGTTGTTGCCGTGTCCTCGCTCCAAACATACATTGATTCCACAACATCATTGTGATGCTCTAATATTGGTTTTGTCTTTGAAAATCTACAATATATATCCTTTGTTGGAACGGCCCTCTTTGTTATTGTTAACGATATGCTTTCATTTGAGTTAAGATGCGATGCTTTGTGATAATATATATAAATGGTGCATCTTTATCTGTGAAATGTTGTTGCCGTGTCCTCGCTCCAAACATACATTGATTCCACAACATCATTGTGATGCTCTAATATTGGTTTTGTCTTTGAAAATCTACAATATATATCCTTTGTTGGAACGGCCCTCTTTGTTATTGTTAACGATATGCTTTCATTTGAGTTAATATATACAACATACAATATGTATAAATGTTGAATCTTTATCTGTGAGATGAAAATACATTTTGTTTATAGAATACTAGACGGGTGAACCGGGCTTCGCCCCGGGATTGACCCGTGTGCATATCTACCCGAGTGATATATATTTAGATAAGATTTTTTTAATAATTGTTTGTTATTAGCATTATCTATTTTATTGCATCCGCATAATTTAATCTAATCTTTGATAGAGGGCGCTGTTCGTGAGCTAAGTAGAATAATTTGAATATATAGTTTTAATAATTGAATCATATATATATTTTTTAAATAGCCTATCGTCTTCCCCGTATTTTTTTACCTATGTATGGAAATTTGGGTTTGAATTAGTGAACTACTGCGAATTTGTATACCGGACATACATACAAACAAACAAACATACAAACATTGATTTTTATATATATAGATATCGAGGGATTGCTTCTATTTTCTCTATTTATTGCCAATAACCGCTGATTGCATGTGTGACTGTCAATAAATGTTTTCAAGTTATTAATCAATTTATGGCAGAAATATTTTGATTCATAAAAGTATTTTTATATAATCACATTATTAAAAAGAATATTATTTTAAACTAGTTTAATGAAGTGCAATATATTTCTATTTCTTTTTAAATTATTATAACAAAAATATATATTTATTTTATTACCTTGTTGTTGTTGTGCATATCCAATGAAGAACCTCAGATGTCTCCGTGTATTTCTATCATAGCAGTAGCAATGTTCTCTATTTCTGGGGTTTATAAAGAAATACTTTAAATTAAGAAACGGAGATATAAATAGAGATCAAATAATAGGGCTAAAAAAATGTGTGAAATGCCATCTCCACGTTTCTAAAGTATATACATGTCTTGACACCCCACCCTCCGCGGAATAAAAAAAACGATTGTAAAATATATTATGTACGTATATAAACGCATGCTTGCGTGTTTCAGAACAAAAAACAAACATATTCGACAAAAAAGGCGAGTTACTTCTCGGAATATTGGAAAAATAAAATATTTATAAATCCAATATATGCATATTTTCTAAAAATAGATATTATTTTGGAAAGATATTTAAAGTATTAAGTATATAATTCAAATTAGTATACATTGTGAAAATACAAATAATATTTTTCGAAAAACAATATAGAATAGAAAACAAAGTCACAAAACTCATTCATAAAATAAAAATCATAGAGATACCTCACAATGGACAGATATTTTATTAAAAATACTAGCTTCTCAAGTAAACATCCATCTTCAACAGGCCCGATTAATAAACATTGGACCATTTATATTTATATAGACTTATGTGAGAACATTTTCGCTTGAAATCTAGCATAGCCATTATTATATATGCTAAATATTCCAGGAGAAACATATATTCAAACATATAATTAACTCCCACAAGTCAAATAGATGATGATAAATAGAAGTTTATAAAGTATCTTTACTTGATTCTAACCATAGCTATTGTAATGGCAAATTAAAAAATGAGATGGGAAGATAAGAGGTTAACAATAAATTAAGTTTCATGATCAGTACCCTGTTGAAAGGGCAGTCTCCGATGTTAATGACGTAGGAGGGAAAGTTGAAAAAGTGCTGATAATAGAGCTAGCTGGGCAAAGTCTTTCCTTAAGGGCCTGATTGCGGAAAATCCAAACTAATGAACAAAAACATCACTCCTTCTACCATTTTTTCCCTCCCTCTATACTCCACTAGCCCAATAGATTTCATTGATTTTTTGAAGACTATCCTATTCTCTCCACTTTTTAAATTATATATAATAATTTATTTTATCAGACTTAAGTGCTCAGACCCCGTAAAGTATGGAGGGGGTAAAGAAAAAGTAAGTAGAGAAAGATTTTTTTCTTTTTGATTTTTGTTTTTTTTATATTTAATGGAAAATGGAGGGAGAACGTCATTATCGTTATTTAATCACTTTTACCCTAATGATTCTATAAATAAATCTAATTGATAAATGAAAGTTGTGAGAAAAATCATATACTATAGAGTTTAATTATCATAAGAATAGGTAATTATTCAATTAAATGAGAAGAAGCGATAAAATATATTTAAAGTTTGAATATCACTTCTATGTTTAATCTCCAGTTATAAGGTATTTATATATGATAGAAAAATATAATTATTGTTTTAAGCGATATGTTTAAACAACAGGGCCTGTAGTCTATAAAACTATTAGTATAAAAATGGTTGCCTATATTATACAGGATTAGGTGAAGACCTTTAAAATTTATATTAAAAGTTTTAGTGCGCATGCATATTTTTATTTAATAATTATATCTTCATATATAATTTAAAAGGCATATTTCGGATCAAAATATCATTTATTTTACCAATATTTCAGTTGGCTGAACACCAACCTTTATGAAGGTGTTATAACATTTTAAAGTGTGTCAACAACAAACTTAGCGCCACATAACGTCAACAGCATTAAGTTTTAAAAATATATTGTTATATTCAATGGGGAGAAAAAAATTGATATATATATTTATATTATGAACAAAATAAATTTTGTAAAATATAGGTGTGAATATTCTGAAAATTAGCAATGACGCTGTGAAAGATTGGACATTCTATCAATAAATGTATTAGGTTTTGGTTTTCTTTTCCGCATAAGCAGCTATGGTCATCTGTTGCCCCGATTATATCATTCCAGTAGTTTTTCTCTAGGCTTATAAACATAATGAATCATTTTGATATATATTAAAGGGATAGAGGTGCCTCTTTATGTACATTTTGATATATGTAAAGTTCAACACAATGAATATAATTAAATAAATTAAAATCCTCTGGAGTAACTTGATAAAGAGAGAAAAATCAAAGATAAGGAGGATAAGTTTCTTTTATGAACAAACAATCAAGCTTTCGGGCACAAAGTCGCCCTTCTACAGGAATAAAAATATACAAAATCAAGATCCGTCTATATATATATATACAAATAATTAGCATAAGTAATAAATAAATATTAGAAATTAGAGAGATAACATTTAAGTTTTATGTCTGATGTACGGATCAGGTAAATCAAGTGAGACTCTCGTCTTACACTCGAGACACGAGAGTCTCACTTGATTTACCTGATCCGTACATCAGACATAAAACTTAAATGTTATCTCTCTAATTTCTAATATTTATTTATTACTTATGCTAATTATTTGTATATATATATAGACGGATCTTGATTTTGTATATTTTTATTCCTGTAGAAGGGCGACTTTGTGCCCGAAAGCTTGATTGTTTGTTCATAAAAGAAACTTATCCTCCTTATCTTTGATTTTTCTCTCTTTAACAATGAATATAAAAGTATAAATTGGCAGGTAAAGTTAAAGGTATATGTGAATGTTGACATATGATCTATCGTAATATGGAGAGCATATATAATGATGTTAATGTAAACAAAAAGCAGACATTTATAAATATTTAAAACAAATTAGACATATCCTGGCCACTAACATAAGCGTGTTTTATATATAGTAGGCGCGCACTATTTTTTTATTAATTAATTTATATATGTAGTAAACCCGATGTGGAATGTGCTGGGTGCAGTCGTGGTAGTGGGTGCGTGATGTGATTTCCACACTGGGACAACAAGGAGACAGAGGCAGGTCTAGATGGTAATTCCAAGAGGAAGGTAGACCACGGACGAAGACAGCGGACCCGGACGCCACGGATGCCCTACATCGCGGTGAGGGATCCGACCGACTGTAACGGGGTCGCTCTGAAAACAGCTACTGAACTCTCTGTCTATCAAACTAACCAACTATCTAACTATCCAACTAACGAAACTTTTTAACGACCTCAATATATAGCCACTCTCAGCCGTCTACCCTGGCCTTGAATCTCATTGGCTGCTGGTCAAGCTGTTTGTTTGCTCAGGCGTAACGGCGCGCCTCGGTGTCTAGCCTTTCATCTTAGGTTTTGGTTTCGATAGATTGGTTTTGGTTGCAATTGTCTGACCTTGGCCGGCCATCGGGTCTACCTCCCTCTTTGCTTTATTTGATATCCATCTTACAAGGTTGATACATATTTATATAGAGATGGGATTACAATAAACATCAAAAATATACTACATATATATATATCAAAAACAATAGAAAAATAAAAGATAAGTGGTTCAGGTGTTGATAAGGTGTTGATATTAAAAATAAAGACGGCATCTCCTGACCACGAGCACATGTGCTTTTTAGATGGCAGAGCGCCAATTGGGTTAGCCAAATATCACGGAGCAATCTAAATAAACGTTTAGTTTATTTTTGCTCCACTAGATGGCGCTCTGCCATCTAAAAAGCACATGTGCTCGTGGTCAGGAGATGCCTTCTTTATTTTTAATATATATATATGTGTGGAAAACATCTTATATTCTATATCTATTCTATATTTATTAATATTTATATAGGTTTCCATTAACACAAAATATAAACGAATTTGACTCCAATTTACCCTAAACAAAAAATATATATTTTTTAAATATCTAAAAAAATATATTTTCTTTCTTTTTACCTTCAAATGTTTGATAAAAGATAACATGGTTATTTATTTGATCTTTTTGTCATCCTAATACTTTCAATTCTTCCTTTTATTTTCCTCCTATATTCTGCAACTATGACGCGTAACTGCCGATGCTACAGCGTGAACTTGTTATAGCCCTATTTTTTACATAAAATACAAAATATTTTTAAAACCTTAAAAATGATATTTAACTAATTTATTTTTAACTATCAATACTACTTCTCTTATACCAATTATCTATTATATATTATAAATATATTTCTACATATATATATATATATTTTTTTTTTTGAAAATAGAGCGCAATCTATTAATATCTAATATAATTATCTAATATATATATGTTATATCGATAAAAAGATTTTCTGCTTGATTTAGATCATGTTGAGGATTATGGTAATGCAGTCGTGGTTAAAATCTTGAAAATATAATAATAAAATGGTTTGATTAGAGATTTCTTTATTTGAGCTAAGGAATATATACGAAAAACATAATTTGATAAAAGTAATGCCTGGCGTAAGGCGAGTAGAACAAGGAAAACAAAAGATTATTTACATAATGTACAAAGGTTTTGAGCCGGCCATCGGGATAAAACAACAATGAGTTTTAATAGGAGAAGAGTGACCTTTGGCGGTCGATTTAGAAGGGTATTTGAATTTATGAAATTATAATTTTAAATAAAATAATATTTTAATATAATATATATATATATATGGTAGAATACAGGCACAACAAATCATATATTATATAAAACTTCTATATACTAAATTCAAAGCATGTCCATCAATATACATAAATCAATACATATATCCATATTTAAAGATGTGTTACTCTCGCATTTTATTTCTTTTTCTAATATTTCCTAGAAATCCGAATGTAAAGGAGTTCAAAATGGAAGAGAAATAAGAAGATTTTATGGTTAGAATATTCCAAGTTATAAAATATGTATTTTCTGCTCTAGGACCCCCTTTAAAAACTTCATTATAGGCAGGGAGAATCTTTGGAGGGGAATTTTATCTTCCACACTAAAAGAGGAAAAGAAGACGCAATAGTTTTGAGAAACCACTCACAAAAAAGCAAATATCATTTTAACAATGTGGAAAACTGTTCCACTATAAAGACTATATGGAATTTTGAAGATTTCCAATTGTTGTGAATATTTTGAACATATATGATATATGTTATATTTATATTATATATTAATTATACACATAACATTATATTTGTAAATAATGAATATTGCCAAATATTTATTGGCCTCTTTCTTTTTTTTATGTTTACGAGTTATTTTCAACTTCGGTGCTTTAATAGTTTATAAATATTGAATACATATATGGTATGGGGTTTATTTAATGAAATTATTAATCTAAGTATCATTTTTTGTTTGTACGAATCCAATGAATATATAGCACAATGTTTTATTAACAAATTTCTATTTTCGAAGTGATTTGTGAATAAACATAATTTTATATGTGCGTTTTCTTTTCAAAATATATTCATATAAATTTTAAAACTCGGCGTTCACATATTTATTTATTTATGTCGACACACAAAGCGCGATATAACTGCCAGGGATAATTGTGTCAAATTATTAAACAGAAAATATATATATATATATATCACTTCTTGAATATAGAGCAAACCATATGAAATTAAAAATTAAATGACATACTTTTGATCAAAAATAAAATAAAGCATTTTATTTATTACAAATGCCAAATATTTCAATAGGCTATACGCCTAACTTCGTCAGGGTTTTTCTTGTTTTTGAACTGCTTTTTCAAACGAAGTTTGGAGTATAGCCTATTGGAATAGTTGGCTGTTGTAATAAATAAAATGTTTTTGTTTTATTTTTGATCCAAAATATGTCATTTAATTATATAGATCACTATTAAAAAAATAAACATTGAGATAGATTAGAAAACTGATCCTTTCAGACCAGACAGATAGGCATAAATATATTTCTAATTAGGTAAAACCAGTCAAGTTAGGTGATTACAGTGACAGTAAGTCTTCACTGCACTAAATCCTTAAATAATATTATCTAACAATCAAGAAACATCAGCTTGGTCATGAATTTCCAATAATACAGTAGAACAAGAATAAATTACTTTCCAATTTTAGTTCAACAATAACTATATTAAGTGCCACACAAAAAGGCAATTCAAATTATAATATTAACACTAAAGTTTTATATACACGAGTAAACTCTAACTTAAAAGTATTGAAGAATCAATATCATTAGGTATGAAATCTACGGTATTTGGGAGTCTTGTTCTCAGCTTTTTTAGAGTTTTTTTTATCTTTCTTGCTGGATTATTATAATATATGATTCGGCAAGTTTGGAAGATGACCGTTAGAGAACACGTGCGGACAAGAAATAGCTCAAAAGAGATGCGTGAGAGGAATACGACAGTCTTTTAGGGGAATATGAAAGCAATTTCTCAGTTAGTCGCCGAACACTGCCCTGTGGATAGTAGCTGTTAGTCTAACCGCGGAATACCCTGAAGTTTACCAGGACGGGTGGCGTTTGAACTCTACAAGCAGATTTCTCTGTGGAAAATGAACACCGGAACAAGTGTCGATCGGCAGCGGATCAGCCTACAAGACGGTGTCGTTTAGGCCGTACGTGGACTGTGTCTATGGAGCTGGACGTTTCGTAAGAGGAAATCCATCGCGCCAAAATCCTTCTGACTGAAGAGGTTGGGGAAGACAAAAGTCCTACTTATTCCATTTTTTCTAGTACGTACCACTCTAAAATATTCCTAACTCCACTTTTAAAAATTTATTAACTACAAACTCACATGTGTAATCATTATAACATGCTGAGTAGACAAAATCAAACAAACGGCGTCTGGTTTACGAAGCATTATTTTTTTTTCTTATGCTTTTGATCGTTTTTTTTTCAGTTAGTAGTAATTCTGTTTAGGTCTTAAGTTTAGTTATTTTGTATTTTTATGTAGGATTTATAATTACAGAATTAATTAATAATAATCAATCACTTATAAGAGTTACACAAATCCAATGAATTATTCCATTTTCAATATGTATAAAGATAACGCCCGCGCGTCTCTTTTGCCTAAATAAAAAACATTTGATAGAAATATATAAGTATATAGTCACGACCGTCTTTCCTCATCGGCCGGCCGCCTCTGTCACGGATGCGCGCGCACAGGGAGGTCACGTGCTCGCCGGCTCCCTCGAGCCGGATTTGAACCAGCGACCTAAGGATCACCGTTGTAACATCTACAGTCGGGTAAAACACGGGCGTTGCCCGGGTCATTCGGCTAGTATTATATACGCATAAGTATATATTTTTTCTATTAGTTTTAATTCTACTTCATTTATTTATATATCCTTATTTCCAAGTTTAATTAAATACTCCGTCTCTACATATATCTATTCGACAAAACTATAGAATATATTATGCATATCTAATTAGAAATACTAACCTAATTATGATTATTACGTTTGATTTGATAAATATATTCTGGAATCATAGATGCATATATTCTAAAAATATGAATCTTCGAATACACGCCTATATAACTTTCTAGATGAATTAATAATTAATAAAATGTATGCTTATTTGTAATATTTACCGATGAGAATATGTATATATTCATAGTGTAACGTTGAAAATTAGGAAGGGGCAAACTCAGGATGACACGGCAATTTTTTATGGCACAAGAATAAATGAAAATTTATAAAATGCAAAAAAATGAGCAATGAGGTAAGTTTTCAGAGGAACATAAAATATATATAAAATCTGAGATAATCTGTTAATAGATTAATGAATACTGTGCATCATAATATAATAAAAGAAGGAATGATATCTAATTTAAATAATATTCGTCGCCTTTTTTGTGTGTAGTACGAATATATTAGATATATAAACCAGATTTTACCTTTTTAACTATTTACCTGATGTTTTTGAAGACTTTTTCACCTTTATGAAGGTAATTGTCTTAGTAAATCTTAACATCCACACAGCCTAAATCAAGGAAATACATCAACAATTATGCGAAGGGAAGATGCTTACGGCTTTCTCTATCTATCAGAAAAATATCGACCAATCGTTGATCTTAAATCATTCCATGATATTGGCCACACAATTATCCTTTCTTGATAATTATAGAAAAACCAATCTGTGTAATAATTAAAAAATCAATGAATGGTTGTTATCGATTTCAATAGATATCTTAAGCCATTAACAACTTCTATTTGAAGATCAGATGCCCTTTTCCTGTGAGAATGAATTACATTCATGGACAAAACTTAGGGAAAGAGACAGAGGCAAATTGTTCACATTTGGTTATCTCGTGTGTTTTTAATATAGGTTACTGTATATAAAATATCGATCAAAGTTATTGTCTGAATACCGATATACATGCTAAAAGGTACAACATCTTTAAGATTTGTCCATGAGATTATACAGAGAGAGTATACATTATCATTTTCATATTTGTTATCTATATCGTTATTAATAATATTGTCTTTCAAATAATGTATATAGCGAATTAATGAACAATATATATTCAGGTCAAAACATGCATAGGCGAATGAATATATATATGAAAAAAATAGTACAAATGTAATATTGTACTGGGATAAGGTGCATAAATTAAGAAAAAGGCATCTCCTTATCGTGCAACTGAAGGTTGCTAATGGCTTGCGCCATCTATCGGAATAAATATAAACTATTCTCGTTGCTTTTCTTGATT
Source organism: Cordylochernes scorpioides (assembly GCA_030710605.1). Lineage (NCBI taxonomy): Eukaryota > Metazoa > Arthropoda > Arachnida > Pseudoscorpiones > Chernetidae > Cordylochernes > Cordylochernes scorpioides. The sequence continues at coordinate 21,054,223 of CP092881.1, read as the reverse complement.
AATGAAGAATGGGTATTTGGCCAATTCTGGAATAATTAAAAATCAACGAGAATAGTTGATATTCATTCCGATAGATGGCGCAAGCCATTAGCAACCTTCAGTTGCACGATAAGGAGATGCCTTTTTCTGAATATATATATGTTATATAAAAATATTATTTTATTTTAAATTATAATTTCATAGATTCAAATATTCTGTTAAATCGACCGCCAGAGGTCATTCTTCTCCTATAAAAACTCGTTGTTGTTTTATCCCAATGGCTTTAAGGGGCTCAAAAATCATTCATTTTGGTTAGCAGCCCCGTAAAAAAAGATATTTTCTCTCTCTCCCAATGTCCGGCTCAAAACTTTTGTACATTATGTAAATAATCTTTTGTTTTTCTTGTTTACTTGACTTAAGCCAGGCAGTACTTTTATCGAACCATGTTTTTATATATTCCATAAGTTCAATTAAATCTATTTTGATAACTGATATTATTTAATCATTGCCACGACTGCTCAACAAATATCTCTATTCTTAAAATAATCAGCATCAAGTATTAATTCTATATAACTAATTATCAAAATTCAAACAGATTTTTTTTCTATTATAACATATATATATCTCAATTTATTCTCTCAAACATAATTTATAATATATTTGAATAAACAAATTTAGCGCTGGCATATTTTTGCAATTATGAAGAAAAAAATTGATTCCACAAACTTAGAGGTGATTGAAAATATCGAAAAATAGTTTTTTAAAGTCCTTCAGCCAATTAAAAAAAGGAAACTTATTTTTTTAGGAATATTTTTATTTGTTTAAAGGAGTATCTTTTTCTGTTCACATTTATTTATCACTTATCACATCAATTATTATTAATGAATACACACAAACAGATAAAACATGATTTTTTACTGTTATGTTTTTAATTGATTAGAATAATAATACATTTTGACAATATAAATATATATACAAAATAATGGTAGTTAAGATAATTATATATATTGTATATATATAATTAATAAACGGTTTATTTGTTATAGAAATATATCAAAGAAATAATAAAAAAGGCAACTCAGAAATATTGTACATTAAGCCTTGAGACTATCTTTAATATAGCAAATAATCAAGGCGGGCTTATTTGTTCGGCTGCATATAATGGGAGCTGGAAGTACCATTAACCTTGATGAAAACACAGAAGAAAACATCCAGAAACATTCTTGAAAGGATCATCTGGCATAATTTATTTGATATATTTCCTGGTCGAGCGTACGTTTGATCAAAAGTCATTTTTCTTTTCTTCTTTCACAACCTTCTTTTCTTTTGGTATATTTGCATTCAGAGATTAAATAAAGAATATTTATTTTTGTTATGTTGATACTTTTTTTTTTCTTTTTAAATCACTGTGGGTGTGCATTAAACATATTTTAATATTATATTTATAGATATGCATAAACATCTAAAATGTATGTAAAATAGACACTTCGGCCAGTTAGAGTTTTTTTTTTTACTTTTCTCAACGTTTCGACAAAAATCCTTTGTCTTCGTCAGGAGAAGTAAATAAAAATAAAGCATTTGGCAAGGTATTGAATATTATTCTAAGGTTGCAAGGGCGTTTTCACTTGAATTTTCGAATTTAGTATAAATTCTAAAGCACGAGTCGAAAACAAATATCAAACTCGTCAAAGACTATGATATTGGAAATAAATAAATATATAATAATAAAATTATAATCAAATTAAATAAATAAAGTAAAAAAAATACCTCTAACTGGCCGAAGTGAATTTTTTTCATATAAATATGAATGCCGGCCAGGCAACCTTTATCTTCGGGTTTATCTAAAATATTGTTTGATAAATCTTTATAAGGTATAATAAAATGTAGTGAGGGTATGTGTGAATTCGACAAAAAAAATGTTTTCTACATAATTTATTCTTCTATCTATAGATATTTTTCTCATTCTCTAAAAGTATTTTTATTTCCAGTAAAGAATTGTATATTGAATTCAATACCTCTTTTTGATATATTCTAAATTATATAGAAACAAATATCTTTTAAGAAACTGATAATTTATATTATGCTGATTGTACATATTGCCAGACACTTCCTTCTTTTGTACACAGTTTTTTCTCGTTGTTTTGTCTCTTTCTCATTGTTAACATCATATGACTATTCTATTCACGGCCTAAGATTTTGTAAATATATATGTATAGACAAATGTAAAGGTATACATGTATGATAGCGTAAGTGTCCCTAGAGGGACATTGCACTTTAAATTGAAATAAATAAATAAATTATCTTGATTTTCTATATATTAGGGTTCTATTTTTTTACACCTTTAAAATAATTATCAAATGTTTAATATAGAAATGCATATACATTTCAATAATAATGTTGTTATTGTCTTGTCCAACGAAGAGCCTCAGATGTCTCCATGTATCTCTATCATAGCAGCAGCAACTATAATAATGTAGGAACCATAAGTGAATAGAAACAAGACTTGTAATTTATATTTTTTAGATATTTAATCAATTTTAAATTAAATGTTAAAAATTAGGCACTCTTCAGCTTCAATATTAATTTTATAAACTAGACTCTTAAAACACATAATAGTTGACAAAGAAAAAACGCTTCTACTAAAATATAAAAATTCGGATATCAAAATTGTCCTTCGACAAAATCCCTTGTTTTATCTTGACATGTATAGGTACATATTGACATTAACTTCCAGACGTAATCTCTAAATTGAAACCTGGGTAAATATCTTATAAACCTTACCTAATGAAACTTTTAAAGCCAGAATTGCACTTTTGAGATATATAGTACCCAATATCATCAAAAAGTAACTCTATTAAATATAATTTTTATATAATACAAAAATTACATATTAATAATTAAAAACCATTATTTAATAAAGCAAACGAAGTTTTTGTGGTATATATATAGATATTATATATGATATATAATTTATTATAAAAACCTTTATAATTTTATAATTTTATGATAAGCCCGTTTAAGTAGAGGTTTTTCTAATGAATTCTTGAAAATTGATTATAAAAAGCATGATTTATTAATTTTCTTACTCTTTTTAAAATTATTTTTCAATTAATAAAATAACTATATAATATTTTTAGGAATGTTTATAAAATATATGATGTTTTTTTTTTCTTTGCGAACAGTTTCGGAATGAAATCTACGAAAAAATTAAAAATCACTTTCTCTTTCCATTTAGAATGATTACAAAAAAACCACGCGTCTTCTGTAGAATCGGGATGGTGACAGAGTCGCAACACCAGAACGTCTAACTAGAGACATATATAAGATATACGAAATAAAAGATATCTACTGCCCTTTCTGCAATGATAAAATACCGATGTAATATTGCATTTTCGGTTTTCCTTTTATACTTATACTGATTTAAGACTCTTTAAATGAACTATGATCATAAGCTTTGAGGACAGTAGAAATACATATAATAGTAAATATATAATATGATTCGAGCATTGATCTTCCGCAAATTACGAGTAAAAGTATTTTTAAAATTGATTAAAATATTTTGATTTATTTTTAAAGAATCATATGGGTCAAAAATAGTTAAAATTTATTATAAATAAAATATAAACATAAATTTTAAATCTGTTTGAATCTATCTTGTACGAATAAGGTATAAGGGGGGACATATATTAAGTAATTTTCCTTTAAATTACATAATGAATATTTCAATCGAGCTGAAATGCAAAAAAGGCAATTAATCGCTAATAAACAATCAATACATTTGCTGATTTAAAAAAATATTTTTTCACTATTCACAGTAGACAAATCAATATTTATCTTCTCATTAGTAAATGTCATTTTAATTTAATTTACAACAATTTAAATTGGATATTTGAAGAAATGTATCACAGTTGTTTTTTTCTCTTTCCAAATTTTAATTCCCCATTTTTTGTAAGCGTGTTGGAATATAATTAATTTTTTATAAGTTTGTATATTTAATTTATTTCTTTAATTGAATTTTTAACAACTAAGTTAGAATGTATAATGATTATATTGAATAATTCTCTCTGATAGATATATATATATATCTAAAATTTTACACAAATAAATTTACTGGCAATGTGTTTCTTTTTAAATCTCTACAGACCTTACTGCAATGATATGATTTAATGAATGAGAGGGCTTGGCTCATCAGTAGTGAACCCTCTCAGCGGTTTCGCCAAATTAATCTCTAGACCGCTCTACTATTGTATTGGACTGGTTTTGTTATATACCCTGCATTTTCTATGGAAGGCAGCTAAATAGTGTTTAGTGAACTATGGACATAAGCTTATAGGTCTGTAGAGGTACATACATATAAATTTCAAGGTATTGCATCGAGCAAAGCTCTTCCGCGCAAAACATGTTTTCATAACCATTATATATTAGTAAATTAAATTTTATTGCCCTCTATCGTTAAAATTTTACACAAATAAATTTACTGGCAATGTGTTTCTTTTTAAATCTCTACAGACCTTACTGCAATGATATGATTTAATGAATGAGAGGGCTTGGCTCATCAGTAGTGAACCCTCTCAGCGGTTTCGCCAAATTAATCTCTAGACCGCTCTACTATTGTATTGGACTGGTTTTGTTATATACCCTGCATTTTCTATGGAAGGCAGCTAAATAGTGTTTAGTGAACTATGGACATAAGCTTATAGGTCTGTAGAGGTACATACATATAAATTTCAAGGTATTGCATCGAGCAAAGCTCTTCCGCGCAAAACATGTTTTCATAACCATTATATATTAGTAAATTAAATTTTATTGCCCTCTATCGTTAAAATTTTACACAAATAAATTTACTGGCAATGTGTTTCTTTTTAAATCTCTACAGACCTTACTGCAATGATATGATTTAATGAATGAGAGGGCTTGGCTCATCAGTAGTGAACCCTCTCAGCGGTTTCGCCAAATTAATCTCTAGACCGCTCTACTATTATATTGGACTGGTTTTGTTATATACCCTGCATTTTCTATGGAAGGCAGCTAAATAGTGTTTGGTGAACTATGGACATAAGCTTATAGGTCTGTAGAGGTACATACATATAAATTTCAAGGTATTGCATCGAGCAAAGCTCTTCCGCGCAAAACATGTTTTCATAACCATTATATATTAGTAAATTAAATTTTATTGCCCTCTATCGTTAAAATTTTACACAAATAAATTTACTGGCAATGTGTTTCTTTTTAAATATCTACAGACCTTACTGCAATGATATGATTTAATGAATGAGAGGGCTTGGCTCATCAGTAGTGAACCCTCTCAGCGGTTTCGCCAAATTAATCTCTAGACCGCTCTACTATTGTATTGGACTGGTTTTGTTATATACCCTGCATTTTCTATGTAAGGCAGCTAAATAGTGTTTAGTGAACTATGGACATAAGCTTATAGGTCTGTAGAGGTACATACATATAAATTTCAAGGTATTGCATCGAGCAAAGCTCTTCCGCGCAAAACATGTTTTCATAACCATTATATATTAGTAAATTAAATTTTATTGCCCTCTATCGTTAAAATTTTACACAAATAAATTTACTGGCAATGTGTTTCTTTTTAAATCTCTACAGACCTTACTGCAATGATATGATTTAATGAATGAGAGGGCTTGGCTCATCAGAAGTGAACCCTCTCAGCGGTTTCGCCAAATTAATCTCTAGACCGCTCTACTATTGTATTGGACTGGTTTTGTTATATACCCTGCATTTTCTATGGAAGGCAGCTAAATAGTGTTTAGTGAACTATGGACATAAGCTTATAGGTCTGTAGAGGTACATACATATAAATTTCAAGGTATTGCATCGAGCAAATCGTAGAGATTTAAAAAGAAACACATTGCCAGTAAATTTATTTGTGTAAAATTTTAACGATAGAGGGCAATAAAATTTAATTTACTAATATATAATGGTTATGAAAACATGTTTTGCGCGGAAGAGCTTTGCTCGATGCAATACCTTGAAATTTATATGTATGTACCTCTACAGACCTATAAGCTTATGTCCATAGTTCACTAAACACTATTTAGCTGCCTTCCATAGAAAATGCAGGGTATATAACAAAACCAGTCCAATACAATAGTAGAGCGGTCTAGAGATTAATTTGGCGAAACCGCTGAGAGGGTTCACTACTGATGAGCCAAGCCCTCTCATTCATTAAATCATATCATTGCAGTAAGGTCTGTAGATATTTAAAAAGAAACACATTGCCAGTAAATTTATTTGTGTAAAATTTTAACGATAGAGGGCAATAAAATTTAATTTACTAATATATAATGGTTATGAAAACATGTTTTGCGCGGAAGAGCTTTGCTCGATGCAATACCTTGAAATTTATATGTATGTACCTCTACAGACCTATAAGCTTATGTCCATAGTTCACTAAACACTATTTAGCTGCCTTCCATAGAAAATGCAGGGTATATAACAAAACCAGTCCAATACAATAGTAGAGCGGTCTAGAGATTAATTTGGCGAAACCGCTGAGAGGGTTCACTACTGATGAGCCAAGCCCTCTCATTCATTAAATCATATCATTGCAGTAAGGTCTGTAGAGATTTAAAAAGAAACACATTGCCAGTAAATTTATTTGTGTAAAATTTTAACGATAGAGGGCAATAAAATTTAATTTACTAATATATATATATCTCCCGGAAAAATCTCCATCTATATTTTAGCCATAGATATGCTAGCTAAACACCTCTTTGGCAAATTGTCAAGATTCCATTAGATCCCGTGTGGATCTCATGGAATAAAGTCCGCCCTAGACTGACGAGGGCCATCAGCCCGAAGCCATGGTCTCTAGGTGGACGCTTTTCAGTTTGCTAAGGCTGGTGTTGTGGCTTTGTCACCGACCCGAGGCCGCTAGTTGAGGCGACGGTCAATAGATAGCTTCGGAATTTAGACGTCTATTTTAACGGGAGAGGCGACCCTTGTCTCTTTAGATCAATTTCCTCCCGGCAATATTTCCAGCTATATATAAATATGATATGATTATTTTGTTTTGTTGCTGAAAAAGATAGGGAATTGAAGGTGCAATCGTGAAAATAGGAAATAAATTATTTACCCTTCAAGTAGTTTTATTTTGAATTACTTGAAGCAAATTACACAAAAAATTATTTATCACAGTAATATAGAATTTATAAAATGAATTCTATATTCGTGAATTTAAAAAAATAGGCAGGTTAACTTTACATATTTACAACAATATTTTTAAGTGTTATGTTCTAAATCTATGGTCAAAAAAATGTAGAACAGTCAATGAATAAAAATAATTGTTTTTAAAAAATGAAATATTTGCATTTTAGATTATATAATATATATTTAAATGAGAATTTTGCCGGGAGGATATTGATATAAAAAGATAAAGGTCGCCTCTCCCATCAAAATAGACGTCAAAGTTATACGCCATCTATTGACCGTCGCAGCAAACTAGCGGCCTCGGGTCGGTGACAAAGCCAAACACCAGCTTTGGCAAACTGAAACTGAACGTTCGCCCTAGGCTGAAGAGGGCCATTAGCCCGAGACCACGGTCTCTAGGTGGACGCTTCTTAGTTTGCCAAAGTTGGTGTTGTGGCTTTGTCACCGACCATATGGCGTCTAGCTTTGACGTCTATTTTGACGGGAGAGGCGACCTTTGTCTTTATAAATATATATTAAACTTAATGTTGAGGAAAGATGTTATTCATGAACCAAAATAAGTACTTCTTCATACAGAGGTATACAGATTAACATTCTTGTCTGAATTTATATTATATTTATATTTTTAATTATGAACCTATATAATAATTAAAAAAATACAATATTAATTATCTCACATTAACATATCAAAATTTAATTAATAAATTAATAACTCGATCATATAAACACAAAACAGAAAAGAACAAAAAATAAGACAACATACATCATAAAGTAAATTATTAAAAACAAAGTTTTCAATAAAATCTCAATATCAACTTAATTTTTCTAAAAAAAAAAAAAACACCCAATAAAAATTCTCTTCTTAATACATTCATTAAAAAGAGCATTGACTAATTTTAATAGCCTTTTCAAGTTAGATGACAAAATAATGATAATATAAAAATCTGAAAAAAAAAGGAAAGGAGAATAAAAAATATTGAATTTAGTGGGGATTTGATCCCTAGGGCGATTCGTTCATTAATACAAGTTGTTGTCAGGATGGTTCATTACTATCAAAGAACGAGGAGATAAAAAGGATCGTGAGCTTCCCTACAATTTACTGCTTGCCTTTAGGCACTTAGTAATCGATTTTATTTTGACTTAGATAATTATTATTGAGATAAAGTTTTACATGCAACGCTAAGAGGTATCTTGGCTGTTATGATACAAAATGTGTTAAAAGTAGGGCGTTCCACCCTGTTAAGTTTATAACGATTTGCTATAGCGATATATCTATTGTCCCCTTGAGTTATATAACAATTTTTATTCAAAATAAAAATCAGCCTCATATCATATTTATAGTTATCTTGAAATCATCGAAAGAACAAAATATCGTGAGGCAAAGATTTTCTTGATCTTATATGATATCATTTTGCTAAATAAAGTGGATTATTGTTAGTTAATCATTGTTAATTGTTGAATTTTATTGTAAAAATTGTTGTATATTTATATAAAAAATAAACACTTCGGCCCAGTTTGAGTTTTTTATTTTCTCAACGTTTCGACAAAAAATTTTTGTCTTCGTCAGGAGAAGTAAATAAAATAAACATTTGGCAAGGCGTTAAAAATTGTTCTGAGGTTTGCAAGGGCGTTCTCACGTGAAAAAAAAAAAAAACTCCAACTGGCCGAAGTGTCTATTTTTTTTTTATAAATATGATTGTCAGCCAGGCAGCCTCTATCTTTACGATTGTTGTATATTGTTATATTGTAGTGTTGTATATTGAAACTTTGTAGTATATATAATTGAAAAACACCCCTCAGCTACCTTCCATAGAAAATGCAGGGTGTATCCCAAACCAATACAATACAACAATAGTTGAGCGGTCTGGGGATTAATTTGGTGAAACCGCTGAAAAGGTTCACTACTGATGAGGCAAGATTTCTCATTCGAAAACTTTTATATCATTGGAAAGAAACACATTGCCAGTAATATATCTTTTACGATTTTTTTCGATAGATGGCAATTAAATTTATAAAAGTAAATAAAATTGTTGTTGTTAATAATCCATATTTGTAACATTTTAAAAAATCTTTATTCATGTTAAAAAAGCTTATTAGTATTTTGTATGATACCTGTTTATTATTTTATACGTATATGGATTGAAGGTGAATACCAATATGATCATTATTGAAATCACTTTAAAAAATGTCTTTTATTGTTCGCGAAAACATACCATCGGGCATCTTAAAAGGCTTTCAGTTTGTAGCATAAAATATCCTATTCTTTCTTTGTTTGTATGAGAATGTTTCTTTTTTAGATATATTATATTCGCATTATTGTGCATTAATCATATCACTATTCACTTTCAATCCATATAAGTATAAAGGAATAAACAGGGATTATTCAAAATACTTATAGGTTACCATAAATAAATTATTTTTTAAATGTTTAAAATATAGTTTATTAAAAACAACAATAATATTTACAACAAAATATTATTATTTGCACGACGGCATAGCTCTTCATTAAAACACATCATTTTATTTGCCATATTAGTGTATCAAATGAAACTATCAACATAAACTTTGAAGATAGTAGAAATAAATTAAGATATCGAAATTACTACGAGCATTCCTCTTTAGCTGATAAATAACAAAAATTGGTCTATTTAGAGAATCATGGTTTATATATCTCTAGAAATTTATAAATATATTAAAGATAAATCTTTATCTGAGGTTACAATATATATGTCTTGTGAAATAGTTTATTCTTATCTTACAACAGAATGTTGCTCAGAGAACAAAGGTAAAGAAAAATGACATTAGGAGATTTCACTTCATTAAAATGTTTAATGAGAGCCTTTCTGTTAATGATTTACTCAGGATATTGATCCTTGTCCTTGCCTCCAGCGCTTCTCCACACTGCACCTCTTAGCCTACACAAAGGCTGAATTCTTCAATATAATCAATTCCATTCCAATTATCCCATTTCACTGTCTATATTCTTTTTCTTATTCAGATTTTCAATAAAACTGTATTATATGACATTTATAAAACTTTATAAATGCATTGTTAATATATTTTATATATTCAAAAGTTAATTTTTACTATTATAATAAGCTCATATATATGTAACCTGACATTTGCATTTTTATATTATTATATAATTATACATATATGTATTGTAGCGAAGTATTTATTATGAGAATTCGAAACTATTGTAGACGCGTATGATTCTTTTAAAAATTAAACAATTATTAATTATTTTCAACAAATTATATAAATTTTGATATACATATTCTGCTAAACTGTAAATTTCCCTCATTGCTTTTCTTGTATTCCATAATTTTTTAATTTGTACTTGTGCCTAAATTGAATTGCTGTGTCAACTTGAGGTTTTTCTTTCCTAATTTTTTACGTGACATTTTGGTAGAGATTCTGGGTAGTTTAGAGAAGACAAACTGAAGGTCGCCGAGAAGACCTTGGGGCCATGGGTGCTGTGGTCTATATTTTCCGAAATTGACTTCAGGATTCCACCGTCAATTCAAAGCCAAGACTTCCCTCCAAGATGATAATCTTCATATTGACGATACAACGACAAAGTCACTCTCACACCGCAAAATAAAGGACGCAAAGGTATTTGGGAAAATGTCCAGACTCCAAAGGAATCCTTTGCAGAAGCACGTCAGATCCATGTCAGCATCTACAAGAATTTGCATACTGTGGAACACAGCTAATAAAAAGGAGCTATGTAGTGAGGTATTTATTATTTTATTAACAGATTATCAATATTGATATATTTTATATTCTTCTACACTGAAAACTTACCTCATTGCTTCTCTTGTATTTATAAATTTGTACTTGCCTAAAATAAATTGTTGTGTAAACTTAAAGTTTGTCTTTCCTAATTTTCTGTGTGACAATATATTTAAACTCTATATATTTTTAACCTTTTGAACATTTATTAACACACCGCGACACACACACAATACACTACTTAAAATACTCCGCTAAAATATATAATTATTATTCAATAAAACCTTTAATAAATTGTTTTCAATGAAAGGTGTACTATTCCAAGATATATGAATTGATATAAGATATAAGTATGATCACATATTCTAATTGTGTTATATCAAAGTTGCTTGCGCTGATAGAAGATATTAACTAAACTTTGCTATTTTATTTCAGATATTTGTCTAATACTCTTTATCCAGCTAACAAGAAATATCAATTATATATGTCTTTCGGGCTGTGGCACTTCGCCAGCGCAGTCTGTTTAGGCTCTATGTTAACAATTCATTAAGGTCAAATTCGCTTTAATGTAAAAATGTGCAAAAAAAAACTTGTAATTATTAGGGAAATAAAATGTGAAAAAATAATGAATAATCCTCTTCTTAATTTGCTCATGGTAGAGCGTCATCTATTCCCAGAAGTCTGATGTCTCCACCTTTATTTGATATAGAAGAGATCAAATCATTATATTAATAATTTACTCATTGAGCCATTAACATAGAAGCTGAAATCTGACAAAAAGCAATAACCCAAAAAGCCTTTTTCGCTTATTTCTATTGTTATATCAAGAAAGAATCTTGACTAAATTTTGCAAATAAAAACTCAACATATCAATATATAATGCTAAGCTTCTTTACGATTTATGATGAAATTAACTGATGACAGAGGCTATATATATATTGTAATATATCTTGATGTTGATACATTACTATCTTCAGAATTTGGCTAACACCTTGTGTAGAATAAAAAAGGCATAATAATTACACTTTAGTGGACCTATATACAATACAGCCTGTATAAACCTTACCACGTCTAAAATCCAGGAAAACATACGAGATATACACACATGATATATTAATACTTATTATAAAATAAATAAAGATTTCAGGGGTAAGGTTCATGTACAACCTTTTATTTTCAAGCTTTCGGACTTATCATTCCTTCATCAGGATTATCACGTTAAAATTTTCTATATATAAATGATATTGAAGAATTCTTCTGAGGCTTCCAGGGATATGTTTCCTGTTTGAAATTTTTAATTTAGATCTCAAGCCTTCGGGCATGGAATTATTTTTATATTAGAAAATATTATGAAAAAATTAACTATAGATTGTAAAGAATTCAATATCAGATATGAGATTGGCTGCTATTTAAACATCATAATATACGAACATAAACGAAATATAAACAGGCAAGAAAATATATCATTATTGTAACAGCATATAAAGAAAACAGGCCACTCATTCACCTTATCAGAATCATAACCCCATTACTACAACATCACAAATAAACAACAGAAACTTATAATAGAATCAATCTTATCAAGAAAATGCAATAGTATCAACAGAAGACTAGACCTCCCGAATATTTAAAACATACTTTTACCCTGAGCCTATACCAATGCTTCCAAATAGAGAAATCCATTCTAAATATCTACAGTGAAATAAAAAAAAACATTTTCATGTCAATAACTACAGTTTATTCATTAATCCTTTTCTTCCTAGTTGTCTATATTTTATGATCCATTAAAATATATTTTCCGCCATTTGTGTATAAAAGTATTCGAATAAGAAATTTTGTTTTCTTTTCCAAATATTTATGAAATTATGTGAAATATTATATATGATCAAACATTTATATTATAACTAGTTTCCTATTTGCAATTTTTGCATCGTATTTTCTTCAGTAAAAGAGCTTTATTGATCGAAAACTAGAGATATAAATAAAAAATTAAAAATTTATACTTATGCCTTGAGGCCTGAAGAATTCACCTGAATATTGATACAGAAGATTGTTTCATCGAAAATATATATTGTAGAATGAGTTTATAAGTAAGTTATGTTTTATTTATTATTGAATTTGTTAAAAAGTCTATATATTTCATTTTCCTAGATACAGATAACAATCTGATTTCTTATATTTGATTGTTCTTCAAAATTATTTTAAATATAAAATAATATTAACAATACACACACTGTGAATTCTGTATTTAGTGGATGGAAACATTCAACGATATTGATTTTTTAAATAATTGACTAATTTCTATAATTACTGAACTGAATTTGAAAATTAAATTATGAAGGCTTTACTCATTAGTGGCGAAACTTCTCATCGATTTCGCAAATTTAATCCATCAGATCTACAAGACTAGTACGTCGATTCTGTTTATATAGTCTGTACATCAAAGTTTACTTTTTATAATTATTTTTAAATAAACAATGGCACCTTTGTAATTGTAGAAATTTCACATATATTTCAACTTAGAGCATTTATATTCCGCTTAAAGGACAAGACAGCTGTTGAAAAATAATACTCCTATATGTAAAAATATACTTTGCTTTATTCTATATATGTAAATAGATATTTGTATATTTTCTTTTGTTTGTATTTTTTGCCTTTATAAAAGGAGATGCTGACTGTGAAGGCAGAAAAGCTCGTGGCTAGAGGAGAGCGCGCTACTAGCTGATAAAATAAACCTGTCTCTTTTACAAGGGTTTAAAACTCGTCAAAGGTATTTCTGAAGTCTTCAACTTCTTACAGGGCATGTTTTCTCGTGGTACAGTCATATCGGGGTTTACCTCCGCGACAACAGCAATTACAAAGGACTGATAAGGAAACAGAAGTAAACGATACAAATAGCCGAGAAATTCGTCAAAATATTTTCATATCATTGGTTTATAATTTTATTTTCTTTAAGGAAATGCATTCACATATTTTATTTTTTATTTATTTATTTCAATTTAAAGAGCTATGTCCCCCTAGAGACACCTGCGCTGTCATACATGTATACCTTTACATTTGTCTATACATACACTGCGTGTCATTGAAAATGGAACACCAAGAAATAGTGGCCAGAATGTGATGAAACTCGGCAGACAGAGAGAGACAGGGACGAACAATAAGTGATCTTTATTTCAAAATGATAGTCATAATACAGCGCGAGAACGGCGTCGGCTTAGTAGCAAGTAGGACCACCGCGGACGGCGATGCACGCAGCAGCACGTCTAGGTAGAGAGTCAATCAGAGTACGGATGGCGTCCTGAGGGATGGCTCTCCATTCCCTCTCAACCATTTGCCACAGTTCGTCTTCTGAACGCGGCTGTGGCAAGGCATGCAAACGGCGTCCAATGATGTCCCAGACGTGCTCGATTGGTGAGAGATCAGGAGAGTACGGTGGCCAGGGAAGCATCTGTACATCTTGCTGAGCTTGGTGGCTAATGCGAGCAGTGTGCGGTCGGGCGTTATCCTGCTGATAAAGGGCATTGGGTACCCCCTGGGTCACCGGTCGCAGCACATCATCAACGTATCGTTGGGCCGTCATAGTGCCCTGAATACGAAGTAAAGGTGACCTGGAATCATACGCGATTGCGCCCCAAACCATGACTCCACGTTGTCGCACGGTGGGGCGTTCCACAATTGCTGCCGGATTGGACCTTTCTCCACGTCGTCGCCACACGCGTACACGGCGACTATCACTGGACAAGCAGAAACGCGACTCATCTGAGAACACGACCCTGTGCCATTCCGTCATCCACGTCGATCTAGCCCGGCACCATTCCAAACGTTGGCGCCTATTCGGTGGGGTCAATGGCAGTCTTCTTAGCGGACGGCATGAGTGCAAGCCATTAGCAACCAATCGACGGGAAATGGTTCTGGTCGAGATGGAATGATCTAGGGTGTCTTGCACATGTTGCAGGATGGCGGTACAAGTGGCTTGTGGGGCCGCCACTGCTTGTCGAAGGATACGCCGATCCACACGTGCTGACGTCACTCTGGTTTCACCGGCATTCCTATAAATTGCCACATTTCCTTGTTCCAACCATCTTCTCCACAGTCGGTGCACCGTGGACGCACCAAGGTGTGTATCAGCTGCGATTTGACGTATGGACCAACCTGCCCTTTTCAGTCCGATCACCATGCCCCTCGTAAAAGCGTCTGTCTGCTTGAACTGCCTCCGTTTACGATGACCTGGCATTCTCTGTTATTACACGTATCTTTTGACACAAGAACAAAATTTCTACAATGATTTTCCTTGAAGAAATAAGGACACGAATACTGTCCTTTCTGCAAGTTCCTTCCCTTATATCTTACTCCATGTGCGCACGAGATCTGCGCATTTTATATCATTTGCATAACTCGGTTAGGCGCGTCTACCCTGAAATTTGCATAATTTTCTGGCCACTATTTCTTGGTGTTCCATTTTCAATGTCACGCAGTGTATATATTTACAATTATTTCAGCCCGTAAAGAGAATAGTCATATGATATTAACAAGAATAAAGATAGAAAAACGAGAACAGAGAACTTTGTACAAAAGAAAGAAGTGTCTGGCAATATGTACAATAAAGATAATATAAATTATCAGTTTCTTAAAATATATTTGTTGCTGTATAATTCGAAATATATCTACAAATGGTATTAAATTTAATATATATTTCTTTATTGGAAATAGAAATACCTGTATCTGTTACTATCAAATTATTTTCAATTCTATTGGCTTGAAAAACAGGACAATTCAGTAAAAGATGTATTGAGGTTTGTTTCTCATTATATATTAGTTTAAACTATACACCATTTCTAATGATATGATAAAAAATAAATTTAAAGCCTGCTTCATCAGTAATATAACTTCAAAATTGCTGAATAATGTAATATCCAGATCATTACTTTTATATTGAATTTTCTGCAGCTAGCTCTGTAATAAAGGTCACTCAAGATACTTTCCTCTTCAGGTTTTCTGATCTTGAGCAAATCCTATTCTCCAGAGGTGCAATGTTTCTTTATCTTGAGTTTTCATCTTTTATTTCTGCTTAGCCTTCCATCTTCCATATACCATTCTGTAGCATACTCGTACTAATTAAAGCCAGGTTTCAGGATCGCTGATCGTTTAGGAATTTTCTGTGAATAATTCTTACTGTAAATAATAATACATTACACGGATTAACAATAAATAATGTTTGATACGTTAACATTGGTATCGTTATTCTTTTCTCTTCAACGACCAGACTTCCTGACCTCAAAGATACATATATAAAATGTCTTCTTCCAACTGTACTCTTTCCATTCATTTTCTCTAAATTGTTCTTCTATTTTTTTCTTAATATTTATCCCATTAGATTTTTTATATTTTTATTGATCTTCTTCTTTCTTATCTCCACTTAATCATATTAGGGTATCAAGTTGTGACCCTTGATGGTGTCTGTTTGACAACCATCATGACTGGGTGAAGTAGAATGCGTCTACCTTTGTCATTAAGACTGGGAGCACTACTCAGTGGCAGGCCGACTTAGCTCCAAAATAAATGGCCACATCTGACATGAGAAACAGATGCCATGTGCAGCCACTCCTAACATGGAGTACAAACACTGCTCATCCTGTATCCCTGGATTAGGAGCCCTTACAGGGTACTATCAGCCGGGCCAGCTGAGCCCAGTCTTTTTAGTGAGGTTGTTACTGCTCCTCCTCCTCCTTTTTCATCCGGGTTTGGGACCGGCAAAGGCGGAGTTCCTCTCTTTATTGATGACTTTCAACAGGCCTTTTTCCTTACCGGTGTCAAATATAAAGCCTCAACACGAATAGAAAATTCATTAATATTTTCTCTCTCTCTTTCTCATTGTGAAAATAAATAATAAAAATATAATAATTTAAAAAGTTTTGAGAAGTGTTTACACAGAGGTTATTTATAATATTGATATCTATTAGTTACATCTACAAAATATTTATTGAATTATATTTAATTAAATATAATATTTCTAAAATATATATAGAATGTAAAATATTTCCCACATTATTATATTATATTTTGACTTAGAGTGCTATTTCCCATTAGGGACACTTGCACTTTAAAGGTAAACTAAACATAGAAATAAAAGAAAGAAAAATATTTTAAATATGTATAAGAATTAGTATTCAATTTAGTTAGATGAAAAGATAAAAAATAAACACAATTGAAATATGTACAAAGGGATGGTATTAAATTTCACACAGCTCTATATATAACTATCTTTAAACTTTTTATTAGAAAAAATATAGGAATATGGAATTTATATTGAGGAAAATTCTCTGGAAATGTAGATTTTAATTTAAAATTAATTATAAAGGAGGGGGAGTCAATTTCATAAATAATTCAGAATTACTACTTTAAGCAAATAATGAAGTATTATCGATAGCATATTAATCTTTCAATATAGAAATATCTATATTAAACACATAATTGAATAAAAATACTCGTCTATATTAAGAAATGATAAATATAGCTTCGATACTTAAGTAAAGATTCTATAAAATATAAATTGAACAAAATAAACTTATTGTCGAAAGGGTTTCGATCTTTTATAAAACAATATATTAATTAAATATAACTGAAATTTGAGGCTAATCTATGTTAGGAAATGATAAATATAGCTTCACTACTTAAGTAAAGATTCTAGAATATAGAAATTGAACAAAATAAACTTATTGTCGAAAGGGTTTCGATCCTTTATAAAGGAATATCTTTATTAAATATAATTCAAGTAGCCGAGTGACCCGGGCAACGCCCAGGGTTTACCCAAAGGGCCTGCAGAGACTTTAAAAGTATAGATTGACCATGTTTTGATGTCCTGAACTATAGCCTATCATATAACAAACTGTAATTCGACACTATCAATAATTCGACACTTCCGATAATTCGACCGTTTTAAAAATCAAATTTACACAGTCGATTGTTGTTTAAATACAACCTTACCGGTAAAAAGGTATTACAGAGGCGATGACAGCCACTGAAAATGTACAAAATTTATGTATAGAGAAATGGGAGAATTTAGTGAATAAAGAAAAGTCCAAAATCTAAATAATTGATAATAGTGTATTAACAAACAACTAATACAAAAAAATTCCTTTGAGGTAAGAAACTATAGACATTAGTAAAAAGTTTATGAAAATAAATCAGAAAAAAGAGGTTGTCAACTATATTGCAGAGGAGACTACTTATAAAAGGAATTAATCTAAAGGACTCATTAAAAATTAATTTCTATTTTTATTCATACATGGGTTCAACTTTATATGTATTTTGTCCAAAGTTCAAACACGTGAAAAAGCCGCATAGAGCTGTCCATGCGTATGTAGCAAGAACCCAAATATTATTTATAGTCATAGCAAAAGCCAACTTTAGTGAAAACTGATGCCTCTTAAGAATGAAGGGAAGGCTGATATCTGAAGGAGCAAAATATATTTTTGGCACCAATACAGTGTGTCCAACATTGGTCCCGGTCAGTATTTGTGCTTCAACTTTACTTGTATGCCATCCAAAGTTCACACACGTGAAAAAGCCACATAGAGCTGTCCATGCATAAATACAGGCTCTTGTAGCAAGAAACTCACTCTAGCAAAGGTTTGGCCTTAAGCCTTATTTATAGTCATAGGAAAAGCCAACCCTATTGGAAACTCTTGCCTCTTCAGAATGAAGGGAATGTTGATATCTGAAGGAGCCAAAGATGTTTTGACACCAATACAGTGTGTCCAACATTGGCCCATGTCAGTATTTGTACCTCAAGGACATGAGAGCACATGCACTGTATCACCATACATGTACCATTGTAAAGACCCTGCTTAAGATTAAAATTTCTCAGAAGCATAACAATAGCACCAACTTAGAGTATAACTGGTGTGGAGGCATTCTTCTGGGAGTAAGGCTATTGAAAAATTCAATAGGAAGTTATTTTGCTCCTCCACAATCTTACACTCCACACTGTTAACGCTGAGGAAACACTGACTCGTGTTTGGTAAGCAATTTCAAGAAAGAAAATATAGGTATTGGTTGAAGAGTTTAAAAATATATATTTTGAGTGAAAAAAAAAAGACACAAATCAGCAAATAAAATTGCAAACAATACTACTATATCACAGATAAGACAACATATAAAAGGAATGAATTCATTTAAATGACCTCATTAAAACTACATTTATAGTTTTATATATAAAATATAACCTCGATAATTCGACCATGTTTTGTTGTCCTGACCTACAGCCTATCATATAAAAAACTGTAATTAGACACTCTCGATAATTCGACCATGTTTTGTTGTCCTGACCCCTACAGCCTATCATATAAAAAAACTGTAATTCGACACTCTCGATAATTCGACCATGTTTTGTTGTCCTGACCTACAGCCTATCATATAAAAAACTGTAATTCAAGAGTTTAAAAATATATATATTTTGAGTGAAAAAAAAAAGACACAAATCAGCAAATAAAATTGCAAACAATACTACTATATCACAGATAAGACTACATATAAAAGGAATGAATTCATTTAAATGACCTCATTAAAACTACATTTATAGTTTTATATATACAATATAACCTCGATAATTCGACCATGTTTTGTTGTCCTTACCTATAAACTGTAATTCAAGAGTTTAAAAATATAAATTTTGAGTGAAAAAAAAAGACACAAATCAGCAAATAAAATTGCAAACAATACTACTATATCACAGATAAGACAACATATAAAAGGAATGAATTCATTTAAATGACCTCATTAAAATTACATTTATAGTTTTATATATACAATATAACCTCGATAATTCGACCATGTTTTGTTGTCCTGCCCTACAGCCTATCATATAACAAACTGTAATTCAACACTATCGATAATTCGACCATTTTAAATTTCAACAATTGTTTGTTGCTCAAATATAACTTCACTGCTAAAAAGGTATTACAGAGAAAACTTCTGACATTGTAAATGTACAAAATGTATGTATAGAGCAGGGGAATAATAAATAAAGACCAAAATAAAATTAATTGATAATAAATAGATTATTGCCCAAAAAAAAAATAAAAAAAATATGTTTTTCTCCTTTCTTATCTTCACTCAATCATATTAGAGTGTCAAGCTTGTAAAGCTTGAAATTAACAACCATCATGATTGGGTGAAGTAGAATGCGTCTGCCTTTGTCATCAAGACTGGGAGCACTACTCAGTGGCAGGCCACTGACTTAGCTCCAAAAGAATGTATCCCTGGATTAGGAGCCCTTACAAGGTACTATCAGCCGGGCCAGCTGAGCCCAGGTTTTTTTAGTGAGCTTGTTACTGCTCCCCCTCCTCCTTTTTCATCCTGGCTTGGGACCGGCAAAGGCGGAGTTTTTTTTCTTCCAGGTGAGAAACTTTAGGCATTGGTGAAAAGTGTAAATATATATTTTGGAAATGAAAAAAAAAAAGGATAAAATAAATCAGAATATAAATTTACAAACTATATTTCAGAGGAGACGATTTATAATAGGAATTCATTTAAATGACCTCATTAAAAACTACATTTTATATATACTTGGGTTCAACTTTACATGTATGCTATCCAAAGTTCGCACACTTGAAAAAGTCACATAAAGTCGTCTGTGCGTAAACTTAGGCTCTTGTAGCAAAGATTTGGCCTTGAGCCCTCTTTATAGTCATAGCAAAAGCCAACCTTAGTGAAACATAAAGCCTCTCTAGAATGAAGCGAAAGTTGGTATCCGAAGGGGACAAAGATATTTCAGACATTATACAGTGTGTTCAACTTTGGATACTGTCAGTATATGTGCTTCAAGGACATGAGAGCACATGCGCTAGAACACCATACCTGTTCCATCGCAAAGATCCTATAGGCATTGGTGAAAGTGTAAATAAATATTTTGGAAATGAAAAAAAATTGCAGATATGACAACATATTAAAGGAATAAATTCATTTAAAAGACCTCATTAAAAACAACAATTCTATTTTTTTATATATACAATATAATCTAATTAATTCAACACACGATAATTCGACCATTTTTGATGTCTCGACCTACGGCCTATCATATGACAAACTAATTCGACACTATCGATAATTCAACTATTTTGGAAATTCAAATTTCAACAGTTGATATTTGTCTAAAACCCCTATTATTAACAACATATTAGACTGCAGAGCGCAAAAATGTAGAAAACTGTATGTATATAATTGTATGCAAATAATTGTATGTATAGATCAATGAGTAAAATAATTTTTTTTTTGCTTATCCCTAGTACACGTGGTACAGGCCTTGATAATCATGGTGGGTAGAGTAGGCGACTGTTTTTACTGTAAGTATACCACATGTCTAAACATGTGAAAAGCAGTTCGACTTTGCATGTACAAATGTGCCAGAGCCCCGTTTGATTACTTGCGCTTGCTGGTGGGGTTGGACTTTTGCAAGAATCAGAAGCCATTGGAGCATTTTTTTTTATTTTTTCAGAAAAAAAGTGCCCAATGCGGGAATCGAACCCGGGTCGTAGCGGTCGAAAACCAACGGCTTAGACCATCCTTCCACCAACCCCCAGTAAAATAAGTAAATAAAAAGAAGACCAAAAATAAGTGATAATAGTTTATTGAATAACAAATAAAATAAAAAAATCTTTCAGGTGAAAAATTATAGGCATTGGTAAAAAAGTAAACAAGAGAAATAGCAATTGGGGTTTTGTGTCTGCGGCGAGTCATATTAGCACGCCTAGCGGTTATGGGAGTGAGTCTTCCACGGCCTTTTCGAGGCATGACAGAAGACGCTGAAAAAAAAAAGGTAAAATAAGAACCAAGGAGAGGAAAACTATAAAACTGAAAGCCAGGACAGGCATAAAAAGAAAATTCCAAGCATGTGAGGAAACAATTGATGAAAAAAAAAGGATTCCAAAAAAATACTGCAAAAAAGAAACCAGACACAAAAAGCAACAATTGAGTACACAAATACAGCATCAACCTATTTATGAGAAGAAAAAAAAAAAAGACAGACACAAAAATGGAGCTAAATTCAAATGAAAAACTATAACAGATCAAGTAATCAAATCAGGCATTATGAAAGAAACTGCAAAAAAGAAAATCAGACACAAAAATGGAGCTAAATTCAAATGAAAACTATAACAGATCAAGTAATCAAATCAGGCATTATGAAAGATACGCCAAAAAAGAAAATCAGACACAAAAATGGAGCTAAATTCAAATGAAAAACTATAACAAATTAATAAAAGAAAATAAGACTTAATCCAAATAATTTAATAAAAAAAAACGTCACACACTATTAAATTATTTGGATTAGGTCTTATTAATGAGAAAAAAAAGATGCCAAAGAGAGATGAAAAGATGCCAAAAAAGATAACCAGATACAAAAATTGTGCTAAATCAAATGAAAAACTATAACAAACACTTATAAAAGATAATTATTATAGAATAAAAGTAATAATTCAATCTACAATTCGAAAAATAATATAACCTCAGCCTATTTATGAGAAAAAAAAAAACGTTGCTAAAGACATTAGGAAAGATACTGCAAATAGAAAACATACACAAAAATTGAGCTCTATTTAAATGAAAAACTATAACAAAGTACTTACAAATTATAATCATAATCAAATATATATATATGTTATATAATTTTTAAAAATTTATAGAAATGTCATAAATATAAATCTTTGTAAATATTATTTTATTTTAATCATCTTTCTAAAATAACTCTGTTATTCTTTGGCCACCAGATGGCGCCACCTTAAATATATAAATGAATTGTTTTTGTTTTTTAGAGTAGGTTAGGTAAGTTAGATATAATTTTTATAAATATGTAAATTGTAATATAGGATTAATTGTTAAATTCTATATTTACTCAAATTTAATATATTCTTTTGCTCAAAGAATTCATAAAATAAACTTCTTGAGATTAATTTTCTCTTTTTTAATTATATTCTTAACGACTGCACTTTCAACTTTAACAAATCATTTTGGATTTACATAGTTTGTAACAGTTAGCCGACAGGAGTTACCTAGTAATAATTGATTCTCTAAAATGCCTCCGAAAATAGAAAAGCCAACTGAGCAACAATCTTCTACGAATAATTTTGATTTACCAAAATATGTTGGACAAAGTTTTGATATTACTTCATGGTTAAAGTTCTTTAACAAAAAATGCCAACAAAACCATGTTGATGAAGACAATAAACTGAAGAATATTTCAAAATATCTTGATGGAGAAGCTTTTAATTTTTATATAGAGACATTGCAAGATATAGATGATTGGGGGGAACTAGAACAAAAATTACTTTCATATTTTACAGTTAAAGATTCTAATCTATTTAGTAAATTCTTAAATTTAAAATATAATGATAAGGATGATCTTGATATTTATTTTAAAAAAATCTTCATTAGCAAAAAAGATTAATTTAGATACACCCCTTTTATTAGAAGCTCTTACAGAGGGGATGCCAAATTACCTAAAGAAATATTTAATTGCGCAAGAGTTAAGGAAACCTCAGATTGGATTAGAATAACCACTCAATTAAAATACTCTACCAATCAAGAAAAACAGCAACCATCCACAAGTAATGATAATAGGCAGAATTTTCAAATTAGATCATATTACCCAGCAAGGTCAAGGTTTAACCCCTATTCTCCTATACATTCTAATAAACTTAAATTATTTTATCCTGAAACAGACTTTTTACTTCAAAATAACACTAACATAGGAAATAACTCAATTTCAACCTGAATCGAACTGGCTTTGGCCTCCTGACACTAAGGAGGAATTACTGCCAAGTTCTTATTTTAACGCTGGTTTTAATTCTATGCTTCCTGACTCAGCGAGCTAACTCTAACTCATTTAAACTTGAATAACTGCTTTTGTCTCGTCTCACTAACTCTCATGACTCAACCTCGTCTCACTAACTCTCATGACTCAACCTCGTCTCACTAACTCTAATGACTCAACCTCGTCTCACCAACACTAATGACTCAACCACGTATATCTTAATAACTCAATAACTATCTTTATTTTCTAAAATCAAGATTATATACATTTCTAAAATTTACATAATTTAACAATAATTAACAAAAGTAAATTCTAACAATTTGCATATTTAAGGCTGGAACATACTCCCCCCGGCCGCTGAACCCTGGTTCAGATTTGAAGGGAAGCGGAGCCAACTTCGTAATAGGTCGTAGGTAGACTCCGGTAGCAGCCCGAACTTGGGCAACTCGCACCTTCTGGTCTTGAAGAACGACAAATACTTCTCTGCAGTCTCGTGTTCTTTATCAGCTGGTCCCAATATGAACACCAGGTCCAAAGCTACAGCAGTGTATTGACTATCTCTGTATTTGACATAGGTTGGTAGTTCAGTCCATTGTTTAGACTTCAGGTTCAACTTCCATAAATATTTCGACTCCTTCCCGGCGTGAACAAATACAGCTCTTACCCAATCCTGCACAATAGTAAAGTGATTGATATTTTTTGGATAGCCCTCTTTCTCACCAAGTATCGGAATAGTTGTATAACACCCCCAGGAATCTGTTTGAAGTCGGTAGTTATACAGATTACAGAAGTGTTGTTCCCACTGCATTCGAGGGAATAGTAAAAGTTTCTTGTTGGTATAGCAAATCTGAAGAGAGAGAAATTTCTCTTTCCAAAATATTTTGTCTGATCCAATCAGATGCCAATCTTTGTTTAGGAGATGATAGGAGAAAACCTTGTAAGTAGAGTGGTCGCGGGTCTCTGCAAGCATAAACAAGAACGCCGATGGTGCAAATGTCATTGCCAGGACCAAGAGGTCAGTTAGGGGCGACTTCCTGCTTTTCACTAGAACAGAAGCCCGACCCTCTTTAAGTTTCACTCGGACAATATTGTCGGTGCAAGTTACCTTATTCCCTCTAGAGTGTATTCTCCCTCCTACAAAGTACACCCTTTTATCGTGAGAGGCATAAACGATAGACTTGGAAATAACTATTGGAGCGAAACCATTCACTTTTCTCCAGATCCATTTTTTGTGAGGGATGTGGTATTGGTACAATACCGAGCGGACATTCGGGCCATCTAGAGATTCCACATCTTCTATGAGGAGGTAAAGATGAGTTCCGTCGCCGACAAAGACCTTCGGGTAGCTACATTGGATGGCTTTGGTAACTTCTGGCCACTCTCCATTTTCCTTCAATATGGCGCGGTGGTAGACTGGTAGCCCTTCTAAATCCTCGACTTCTTTGACCGCGGTCTGCCTCTGGAGATTCGCCATTGCCACTGTAGTAGGTGAGAGGAAACCAAGTGGATCGTAAATCCTCGCAATATTGGAGAGAAGATCTCTTTTGGTAACAACTTCTTCAGGAAGAGTTATATTAACTCTAAACGTATCTTGTACATGATCCCATACAATTCCTAAAATCTTGGATATGGCTCCTTTCTCCAAGTTAATTTTCTTCTCTTCGTTTATTTCCTCGACATGAGACACTATCTCGTGGCAATTTGAATTCCACTTTCTTAAGTGAAACCCTCCCTTTTTCATTAAGTCCTTTAATTGGTCTATTAGTTCTTTGGTTTCAGCAATCGTTTGAGCTCCTGTTAGCAGATCATCGACATAGAAATCATTCAAGGTCACCCTAGAAGCTTCAGGATAATTTTGGCCTTCATCTTCTGCTAACTGTTGTAATGTTCTCATTGCCAAAAATGGAGCCGAAGTTGTACCATAGGTAACAGTCAGTAGTCGATAGTCCACCACAGGCTCTTCTGGCGATGGTCTCCACAATATCCTCTGATAGTCCGCATCTTCTGGATGATGAGGCATGTAATAGCATCTGCACAATTCTCGCTTCACTTCTGCAATTGGGACTCTTTCCATGTGGTTTAAGTGTTCATATTCCTTCATGAATCCCCGGTATTGGTCATATAATTTCACATTCTTACACAATTTTCCTTCCAACGAAAGGAACCTTCTTAATGCTTTTTCTCTTGATTCACCCAGAAGCGGTCGATGTTGTCTGAATGGCAATTTTACCCAATACCTTCCATGGCTATCTCTGCCATGGTTATTCGAAAATAACCTTTCACAATCTTCGTCCTGTGTACAAAGATCCGGTGACGGCACAGATTCAGTTTCCCAGAATCTTTTCATTACGAATTCTAGTTCTGGTTCAGATTGTAAACTCAGGTTACAGACTTCTGTATTACTCTCCGATGTACCCATGAGTTTTCCTAGAAGTACCCAACCTAGTCTTGTATTAATAGCCATTGGCAATCCTTCTCCGAGAGATATAGAGCCATTCAACATAAGTTCAGTGTATATCTCTGCTCCCAATATCATATCTATTGGGGCTTGTATGTAGAACTCTGGGTCTGCCAATTTGAGGTTCTTCAAAGTTGGCCAATTAGGGTCTTTTAACCTGAAGTTCGGAATTTCTGAAGTGAGCACTCCCGTGACTACTGCCTCCACCGAGAATTCCTCAGAATTATTCAGTGGACAAAATGTCACACTTACCGTCGATGAAGAATGCTGCACTGGTGTGCCTCCAACCCCTATAATCATCCGATCTGATTTCCTTTGGACAAGTCCCAATCTTTCGCAGCATCCTTTTGTTATCATGGTGACTTGGGAACCGCTGTCCAGTAGGGCTCTGCAGGTGCATAACTTTCCGAGTCCATTTTTTATCTTGATTCTAGCTGTTGCGAGTAGTACGTGGCTATCATTGCAGTTTGCCTGTTGAGTATTAGTCAAATTGATAGCACTTTCATGTTCCTTCGGAGTTGTGTTCTCCACTTGGGCCGAAGCGCCTTCCGTGCTCGGTTTATCATAATGAATCATTGTGTGGTGCTTGCCCTTGCATACTTTGCATCGTTGGTTCAGCCTACAATTCCATGAGAAATGGCCTTTCCCCAAGCAATTGAAGCACAATTTATGACCTTTTACTACATTTAATTTTTCTTTTAAAGGCATTTTGCAAAATAAGTTGCACATGTATAGTGGATGATGCTTAGATTTGCATAATATGCAAGTGTCCGATTTCTCAATTAGCATCCCGTAGCTTTGGCATTTGGGAAATCTCGATCCGGTGGTTTCTTCCCTTTTTGAACATTCCTTGACAGCACAAGACATGCTTCTTGCATGTCTGGAAATGAACGCTATGAACTTGTCATAAGAAGGAAGAGTGTTGTCCACTGACAGTTCCCAATCCAACCTTAGATTTTCACTCAACTTCTGCTGGAGGAAGTGCACCAGGATCACATCCACTAATTGATTTCTCTTCAATTCCAGCGTTTCTAAGTTTCTTATGGCTTCATTACAAACATCCATGAATTCATGGAGACACTTTGCCGATGGATTCTTAATTGCCCGGAGAGAAAAGATTTTTGACACCTGGGCATAAGCTAGCTCTCTCGGGTTATCATATCTTGATAACAGTGTATTCCATGCTTGGCCATAATTTTCACTTAGTAAAGGGAAACCCCTTATTAATCTGGCCGCTTCGCCTTTTACTGCTGAATTCGAATATTGTAACTTCTGTATATTAGTTAACCCTGGATGTGCATCGATGGTGGTGAGGAATAGCTCTTTGAAGTTGATCCAAGTGCCCATATCTCCATCATATATCGGCAAGTCAAATTGAGGCAATTTTATATTTGCCTGAGAGCCATTTGGCTTTATGTCCGCCAGTTTGTCTTTGAGTTTTCTCTCATTTTCTATTTTTACCCTCAAGCTTCCAATCTTGTTCATTGAACCATCATATGCCTCACTTTCTTTATCTATATCAACTTCATCCAAAGAAAACAGCTCGTCGTAGAGTTTCTCAATTTTCTCTTTGATCTCCTTTAATTCTTCACCCATTATTTCTAAGCGTATTGTTTCATCTGCCTCAATAATTGAATCCACACTTTCAATAAATCCATCAATTCTCCTTATCTGACAACTTAACTTTCTTTGGAGGATCCTTTCGTCTCGAGACATTTTGCAATTGTATTCTCGCTGAGTTTTTTCTTAAATTTCTTCTGTTTCAAATCCTAATCAGGCTCTTGAGGGACCATGAATCGAACTGGCTTTGGCCTCCTGACACTAAGGAGGAATTACTGCCAAGTTCTTATTTTAACGCTGGTTTTAATTCTATGCTTCCTGACTCAGCGAGCTAACTCTAACTCATTTAAACTTGAATAACTGCTTTTGTCTCGTCTCACTAACTCTCATGACTCAACCTCGTCTCACTAACTCTCATGACTCAACCTCGTCTCACTAACTCTAATGACTCAACCTCGTCTCACCAACACTAATGACTCAACCACGTATATCTTAATAACTCAATAACTATCTTTATTTTCTTAAATCAAGATTATATACATTTCTAAAATTTACATAATTTAACAATAATTAACAAAAGTAAATTCTAACAATTTGCATATTTAAGGCTGGAACACAACCCAAAATTCTAACCAAAAATTAATAGATATTGATGACAACCCATGTTTTTGCAGGAAGAACATATTTTAGATATGGAAAATAAAGAACTAATTTCAAGACCAGCACTTTTACCTACAAAATATATTTGATTTTTATCTAAATACTCTATTATTTTCATAATGTAAGTTTTACTATTTTTAGAACAATTAATTTCAATGCATTGTGTGTAAATAGGCTAATTTCTTTTGCTTAATAATCTTTTGAAATCTAATTCATATTTTAAATACCTTTTCTTTTTGTCTTCCTTTAAATTTTTGTATCTAATTTTCATTATTATCCCATACATAATTTACATACATATTATATACATCATATTTTAAAAATATTATTTGTTTATAAACAAACTAATTAAACAGAAGATTTTGGACATTGATTTTTATTGTTTAATATTATGTTCTATTTTGTAATTTATTTTCCTTTTAATTTGACACCTTATATAGGTCTTTTCACAGGGGGGAAATGTTATATAATTTTTAAAAATTTATAGAAATGTCATAAATATAAATCTTTGTAAATATTATTTTATTTTAATCATCTTTCTAAAATAACTCTGTTATTCTTTGGCCACCAGATGGCGCCACCTTAAATATATAAATGAATTGTTTTTGTTTTTTAGAGTAGGTTAGGTAAGTTAGATATAATTTTTATAAATATGTAAATTGTAATATAGGATTAATTGTTAAATTCTATATTTACTTAAATTTAATATATTCTTTTGCTCAAAGAGTTCATAAAATAAACTTCTTGAGATTAATTTTCTCTTTTTTAATTATATTCTTAACGACTGTACTTTCAACTTTAACAAATCATTTTGGATTTACATAGTTTGTAACATATATATATATCAAATATATATTATAAATTAGTAAAAGGTAATAAGACAAAAGAACGCATTTCAAAACAAAGGAATTGATGATGATAAATGCAAAAAATCTACGATTGTAAAATAGATTAAATTAAAAAATAAAAATAACTGTTAACATTAGGAAAATAAAAACAGGCCTATCATACGAAGAAAAAATAACGAAAATTTTGGTATATAGATCGTTATGTGTAGTTCAGAATCTTCGGAGGAGATAGCTCAGGACTTTACAATGGAAAACTCTGTTACGGTATTATCTATATAGATATTGAGATAATCTATATTAAGAAATGAGAAATATAGCATCAATACTCAAGCAAACATTCTAGAATATATATATTGAACAAAAGAAACTTATTGTCGAAAGGGTTTCGATCCTTTTATAAAAGAATATATTTATCAAATATAATTCAATATTGAGATCATATAAATAATAAATATAGCATCGATACACCTAGGTTTACCAAAAAATAGTTGAATTTCCGTTATATCACCAGAAGGATGAGGTTAAATTTGTGCTGTAAGAGACGAAATTGATTTTTGTGGCCAAATATTTTTAGCAATTAATGACTTTTCCAATAACCCTAACTGGTGTGTTGGCATTAGTATATTGGTTATAAATTAGTTTGTGTTCTCTCTTTAATTATGTCCATAGAAATATTGTTATTCAATTTTTATATTTAATTCATAAGAGAGTATTCAATATATTTAGGGGACTTATATTTATAGGATATGTTATTTTGTCTTTCGATTTTTTCTATAAGATTATCAGAAATTTTAATACTTGAACAAATAATATCAATTTTAAAATTAGTTTTTAACATTGTTTTTTGTTCAGGCATAGTATATTCCATGAATAATTACACTTATGGATTAAACATAAGAAAGTCGAAAGTCACCGGTAGTCTGTTTTCTTTTTTAAGGAGACAGATGTAATTTTGTTCACACTTGGTTATCTCGTGTGTCTTCAATAAATATCACTGTGTATCAAATATTATTTAGAGGTATTGTCTCAATCCAGTTATACATTTTAAAAGGTACAACTTCTTCTTCAGGTTTTATCCATGACTATATGCTGGCTGAAGGTGTATATGGCTTATTTTTAGTGCATGTCCACCACTTGTCAACACATATAGAAAGCCGTTTGTCTTTTGCACTTATAAAATGTCATATTTGAGTTAGACAAGTTCCAAGTCACTTGTTAAATTAGTTGTGTAAGATTCGCTTGGCAAATCAAGAAAATTTCTTAAGAAAAATGATGATTCGCTATTTTATCCCGTTTTTGGTTACCATATTTCTACAAGGTATATTACCAGCTTTTTTAAAAATGTAAATAGTATGTTTCTCTCTCCTTTTCTATGAATTCAATTCATTTGGTATTATTCAATTTTCAATATCATTGAATAATGTTTGAAAATAATAATGCGTTGAAATGTGAATATTATATTCATTAAAAATTTGTAAACATATTATTATTCTAAAAGTTAGTTATTATTTTCATTCATTTATATATTCTCTTCCGGCCATGTCGATCTCTATTTTTCTTCTTCATAAATGAATCATATATATGTTATATAAAAATATTATTTTATTTAAAATTATATTTCATAAATTCAAATATTCTGCTTAAATCTACCACCAGATGTCGGGACTTTCCCTATATAAAACCAATTGTTGTCGTTTCTTGATGGCCGGCTCAAATATTTTTGTTTTCTTCTATTACCCACGGTCAAGGTATTATTTCATTCTCAATTATGTTATCATATTAATTAAAGAGTAAATTATGATTCAACCTTTATTTAATTAACGTTTTTCAACGACTACAAAGCAATATCAAAAAACATACTCATGTACCCTTCAACAACTTAAGAAAATATTTTTATTTATAATAATAGTCGACAGGATATTTACCTGTTTATTGGTGTAAAATTTTAAAAGCAAAATTATCTAATTGCAATTATTGCAAATCCTTCACCTAAAAATAAATCATTTTCCAATGTGCAAATTCAATTTTCTATATCAAATTTATCATCCAAATATATATATACATCACACAAAACAGTCAAATATTGTTCGGTATAATTCATCTAAAATTTATTACTACCAAAAATTTGTTTTAAAAATAAAAAGTAACTCATGATATAACGTACCATGCTTTTTAACATTTTTGCCGTTTGAACGATATTCGTTTCTAAATATCATTGCAAAAGCTTTATTAAAATTATATTTTCACGGATATTATTTTATATACAAAAACGCAAACAATTTGAATTTTTGATTTCTTCAAGATGTCTACATTATAAAAACACCTCTCTTTCAGCCTATATAATATATACCATGCTTCTCTTTCTCTCTCTCTATCTCTCTTCGGTATCAAACAATGCAAGTTCACTTTTGAAAATTGGTAAGTATATTTTCAAGATCGTATTTAGAAGCTTGAACAGTATAATTTCTGATTCATATCTTCAACACTTCCTTTTTTGTAATATATACTTCAATATTCAGTTCAATATATAATTAAAATTAATCGTGAACTATAACTTAAATGATCAAATAGGAAATGTACTTTATAAATAGAATTGAGAGTTGTAGATGATGACATGGGTGGTTTGAATTGACTTCTATTTAAATGAAACTCTGATATCTCTCTGCCTCTCTAATGAGGAAATTTAATAACATTATTGCTTAATGAATATCAAGCTCAAATTGACATTCGAAGAGGTAAAGCCTCTCAAATATAAGATTAAAATGGAAATTAATTCCAATTATCTCTCTTTGTAAATGTGTGTATTTTGACCTTTCTATACATCTATTTTTTCTATTTTTCACACACACTGGAATTTCCATCTATTCTATATATATAAAAATGGATG
Source organism: Cordylochernes scorpioides (assembly GCA_030710605.1). NCBI lineage: Eukaryota > Metazoa > Arthropoda > Arachnida > Pseudoscorpiones > Chernetidae > Cordylochernes > Cordylochernes scorpioides. The sequence continues at coordinate 21,022,112 of CP092881.1, read as the reverse complement.
TTTGTTGGTCCGTTGGTCCGTTGGTCCGTCCGTCCGTCCGTCCGTTCGTCAGTGATAATCTTCTACATCGCTCAACCAATCGTGATGAAACTTTGGGAAGATGTTTAGTATACTACCGGGATGGTTTCTGGCTAATTACTCTTTAGAAATAACCTTTCGGTGCATTTTTATTTACAATAAAACGTAAATTCACTCGAAATCAGCGCCCCCTCGCGGTAGACGTATGGCCGGCCTGAAATAGCCTCGCATGAGCTTATTTGTAACGTCAAGCTTAGCCTATAGGTTAGGTACACAGCTTCGTACCCCCGCAACCTAGGTTCGAGGCTCAGCGTGGGTGTTTTTTTTTTTATTTCTTTTATATTATTGTAGCAAATTATTAAAAATATAATTTTATTTAAAATGTAGGCTTTTTAAAATAAAAATAACAAAAACAATTTTTTTAATAATATTTGTAACAAACCTAGGTTCGAGGCTCAGCGTGGGTGTCTTTTTTTATTTTCATTTCTTTTATATTATTGTAGCAAGGTCTGTTTTTACAGCATTATTATATTTTGATTGGTTTATTTTAAATATGTTTGTTATGAAGGCTCTATGTAATACTATTTAGAGCACATTTTTTTCATTTCTTTTATATTGTTACGACGCTTCTCAGCCGTCGATGTTTGCGTTCAAGGTTTACTGAGAAGACAATGTGGATTCGTTTTGGATACAGCTTAGTGCGGTATATTTATTACAAGAGCTTAAAAGAGTAGATAAGTAACTATACAGTAGAAGATTAACTTGCCTTCAATGTCCGCCACTAGAGGGATCCTTCTCCGCTACCGTCTTCCCGGTCAGTCCATACGGCCACACGTTCGGTGCCCACCTGCTGCGTCTGTTGTCCCGCCGTTCTCCCTGCTGCAGGTCCCGTTGTCACCAGACAGACTTCTTCCTCCAGACTGCTATCTCTGCCAGACAGTCTTCTCGGCACACACCAATCTCCCGGCAGGCCGGCCGACTTCCTTCCACCGCGGCACCAGCTGGCCTCGGCCGATCCCTTCCCGGCGGCGGCGTCAGCTGGACTCCGTCTACCGTCTGCCACCCCCCCCTCTGGAATTTGTCAATCCACACTTCCCTGGGGGAGCCTCGGCATACCTTCTCTCTTGGCTTCCCCACGTCTTCTCTTCTATTTCTCTGCTGCATCGCTTCACTGCCCCCTTCTCAATCCTTTTCGTCCCGAAAAGGCTGATTTCACCAGAGGCACTGATCGGCGGCCCTTTGATCTCCCTGACGTCTCTGGCCACATGAGGGTCGTCAGCCTCCCGGAAGCGTAACGGCAGGGTTAACACCAACCCTTGTTTGCAGAACCACATCTCAACTCGGGCTTTCTTTCCACTCTCAACCAGTGCCAACGCCATTGATTGGTCTCGCTGTCTAGCACAGGGCGGTGGTTCTCCACAAGATGGCGGCCATATTTCACTGCCTACGATGCTCCCATCTGATATTTTGAATTCTCCTTGAGAACACTCTGTAGCCACAATGTACAAAGGGTTGTGATCGTTTGTATTGCGCTTTCGCCGCTTCCTTCCACGACGGGGCTGTAGATCGCCGATCTTTACAGTGGATTCGTCCACCCGAACACGCTGTCCATATCGTGGCCTCCCTTTTCTTCTTTAGGTTTCACATTCTCTTTCTCTAGAGGCTCTCTCTTTCCAAACCCTTCAAACCTGGGCTTCTTAGTGCCGACCACGCACAGGGCTGTGAATTTCTTAAACCTTCTGGAGGTGTCGGATCCCGTGGCAGTCTCAAGATCGGGAAAACTTTTCCTAGGCGGTGGCTGCTTGATCTGTACCTTGTCGGGCGAAGGAACGAAGATGAATGGTGCACATTCTTGGCACATCTTTTCAGCTTGCATTGCAGACGACGGCGCTGACACATTGCGTGCGACTTCCGCGTCACAGACATTGTCGTCGGACTTCCACAGAGCGTCCAATGCTCTATCCCGTTCAGTCGGGTTGCCGGCTCCAACTTCAGGGTGCTTCGACCATCTAGCCTTGTCGCACTTCCACGGAGCATCCAGCTCCGTCCCGTCCAGTTGGATTGCCGCTGTAGTCCCTGACAGTCTGACACTGTCGCTGAAGTCAGCCACGCTGTCGCACTGCAGCTCGCCAAGATCGTTGCTGTTCTCATGGAGTATTTCAGAAAGAATCCCAGGGGTTGAATTTTCGCTCTGTATATCACCTTGAGGGCATTCTCCTTCCGTCCGCTTGATTTTATACACAACACTCGTGCCACAGCCGTTGTCGGAGGCGATCAGCTCACCCTCCTCCGCTGCACAACCAGTCTGGATCATTTCCTGCTGTCGACACTCTTCGGACTTCTGGATCACGGGAGAATATTCTAGCGTAGATTCTGGCAGTTCACTTACAACGTCTCCTGACGTGATGATCTTTGTTGTGATGGTCTTGTCGGGATCTTCATCACCTGGGATCGTCTTTTGTCCCCTCAGACATTGAATACGTGGGTTATTAGTGGCTGTGATTGTTTTTGAAAAGCCATCAGGATTTTCTGGCGGTAGTACATTGAACTTAACTTCGCAAGACATGGGTGTGGCAGAACGTTTGACATTCCGAATATGCTCGAGTCGGCTCAATCGAGTATCCAAGTTTTCTCCGAGCTCATCTACTTTCTGGCTTATTAGTCTGAGCAATTTTGTGAATTTTTCAATTTCGAGGTCGGTTAGTTTTTCCATTTTCCTTTTTAAATTAGCGCAAAATAAAATCTTCAATTAAAATTAACTAAGCTGTATCCCACTTCTGACACCAAATGTTACGACGCTTCTCAGCCGTCGATGTTTGCGTTCAAGGTTTACTGAGAAGACAATGTGGATTCGTTTTGGATACAGCTTAGTGCGGTATATTTATTACAAGAGCTTAAAAGAATAGATAAGTAACTATACAGTAGAAGATTAACTTGCCTTCAATGTCCGCCACTAGAGGGATCCTTCTCCGCTACCGTCTTCCCGGTCAGTCCATACGGCCACACGTTCGGTGCCCACCTGCTGCGTCTGTTGTCCCGCCGTTCTCCCTGCTGCAGGTCCCGTTGTCACCAGACATACTTCTTCCTCCAGACTGCTATCTCTGCCAGACAGTCTTCTCGGCACACACCAATCTCCCGGCAGGCCGGCCGACTTCCTTCCACCGCGGCACCAGCTGGCCTCGGCTGATCCCTTCCCGGCGGCGGCGTCAGCTGGACTCCGTCTACCGTCTGCCACCCCCCCCCCTCTGGAATTTGTCAATCCACACTTCCCTGGGGGAGCCCCGGCATACCTTCTCTCTTGGCTTCCCCACGTCTTCTCTTCTATTTCTCTGCTGCATCGCTTCACTATTATTGTAGCAAATTATTAAAAATATTATTCTATTTAAAATGTAGGCTTTTTAAAATAAAAAAAAAACAAAAACAATTTTTTAATAATATTTGTACCAAACCTAGGTTCGCGGCTCAGCGTGGGTGTCTTTTTTTATTTTCATTTCTTTTATATTATTGTAGCAAGGTCTGTTTTTACAGCATTATTATATTTTGATTGGTTTATTTTAAATATGTTTGTTATGAAGGCTCTATGTAATACTATTTAAAGCACATTTTACATTTTAAATACCTAAGCCTCCCTCTTTTTAATATTGTAGCAAAGTATTAAAAGTATTATTTTATTTTAGATGTTTGCCATGAAACTTTGGGAAGTTGTTTAGTATACTATCAGGACGATTTCTGGCGAATTATTTTAGAATAATATTTATAACAATAATTATAGCGAAATTAAGACATAGTTATTATATTCTGTGTTTGTGCATATATAAATATTTTACAGAAAATGTGAGAACGTTCTATTAGAATATCTCGAAAACAAAAAAACAATACATATAAACGAGTTCACTGACATTTATTAATGCAGTGATTATAATCAATGATTACAATGAAGGGCTATATTATCTATATATATAAAAATAATTTTCAAATTTTAACGTAACGTTCCATTCTCAATCCCGTAGGGCTTTAGATCGGCTAAAACATTTTTGTCTTTATAAGTGAATATTAACTTTACTGTACTGAATAGTTTAGTATAAAATTTAACATATTACAATTTAGCCACAGCAACGCGTGGCCGGGTTCGCTAGTATATATATATAAATATATTATAAAATGAATGAAGCTTCCAGGGCTAAGATTCTTGTGCAACCTTTTAGTTTCAAGCTTTCGGACTTGTCAGTCCTTCAACAGGATTATCACGTTAACAAATTAATAATAAATAATTTTTTTATATACTCATTATTGTATACATATATTTATATACTTATGATATATTGAGAGAAGAATATATTACATTATTTCTGTGTGATAAACAAAAGAGAGAGTGAGAAATATAAAAAAAAGATCAGGTGTTTATATTGAAAATAAAAGGGCATATCCTGAGACCACTCACATGAAAATTTAAGATGAACTGGTCTTTTTTATTCAAGTATAATCATTGTTAAATGTTTTCGTTTGTATATGAATTTGTATATTTATCATATTATGAAAAGCTATGTGTTCTGGACTTCTCTCTAAAAGTTTCAATATTAATTATATTGAATTGTTGACTATGTGTGTGTGTGAATTGAACAGACAAATACAAGTCTAAGTAAACAGCTTAATGAGTTCACCATTGTTGAGCTAGATTCACAATTCATTTCTCATTATAAGAACTGTTGATATACCCATAAACAAAACTTCAAAAAGTTTCATAGTTTAATGTCACCGGGCGTCTGTCGTTTTTTTAAGGAAACGAAGGCAATTTTGTAAACATTTAGTTATCTCGTTGTCTTCAATTAAATTTCACTGTGTATCAAATATCTTTCCAATTGTCTGAATCTCGATAAACAGACAAAAAAGTACAATTTCCTTAGGTTTTGTTTATGAGTGTTTACAATGATAATTTTCAATTACTATCTTCATATTATATTCCTCACGGCAGCAGGAACTGCATGAATTTGTACTAAAAACACCTACAATAAAAATATGTTACTTGCTGAAATTAAACTATCCAAAAAATATCTATTATGCATTATTCATATCAGTATTTTCACTAAACATTCCGAAAATAAAAGTACAAAATTTTTTGAAGTTGTACTTATAAGCATTTTTATAGAAATTCTGACAATGAATCTGTAAGATATTGGATATAATTGACCTTTATTTAAGACATTCGAGATACCAAGGTGTGAACAGAATTGCCACTATCTCCTTCAAAATATAAAACTTTCTTACGTTTGTCCATGAATGTATTCCAAAATATTAGTATGTGAATCAATAATAATAATATTTAATTATATAAATAATAAAATATTGTTAAATTCGATATAAAAATGCAAAACATCAATCAGATATTACATCTCAAAATCATATCACCCACAGTTATGTAAGAGAGAGAAAAGAATCATTATTCAAGGCAACCAGAAATATAGGAGTTGTGTATATTTTCTTTATTTTACATAAATTTCCTAAATATATTATGAAAATTATGATCATAAAAATACCACGAGAAACCTGAATTTTTCTTTGTTAAGATTAAACCATAAATTTTATCAAACAAAGTATTTTCTTAGTAACATTCCAAAATTAAATTTTTGTTTGCCTGTATTTGATTATTTACTCTCCCCCAGTAATAAATAAAACAATAATTTATGGCGCCTTAGAAAATATACCATAAAGAAATTATGAATAGGTTTGCAAAAAGAGATTTATTTTTTCTTCAATGAAATTATCAATTTATATAAATTCTTAGATCTAAGAGTAATTTTAAAAGGATAAATTGAGAAGAGCTCTCATAATTGAATTCAAAATACAGTAGAACCTCCCTGTAAAGGACACCTAATTGTAGAGTCAAAGTGTCCTTTAGGGAGAAATGTTCTCTTATCGGAGAGTTGCTAAATTGTAAAAATGGTAATTTCGCAAATGAAAACTGTCCTTTGTGGAGAGGTGTTCGCTAGCAGGGTGTCCGCTAAAGGAAGGTTCTACTGTACCTATGAAATGCTATATTTGTTGGTTGACTATTCTGGTCTATTCAGTTATGCAAACTCTTTTTCACGGAAGTTATTTCGACTATGTAACCCTATCTTCATTTTTTATGATGATATCTGTTTTTTTCTTCCATTTGTATTTCTGAAGTCATCAATAAATTTATCATATTGATAATATGTGTTCTCTGTATAGATTTTCATTTCTCTTCTAAAACATTTCACCCTGTTTATCATGAGTCCTTTTCTTCTTTTTGCGTTATTAAAGCTTCCGAAAATGTTAGTGGCTGTTGGCATGATAATGTTTGTTATAGTTAGTGTCTATCGAGTTAAGTTCGTATTTTGTAGACTATTGGGCAAATAGTCTCCAGTTATAACTGTTAGTGATCATCACTCGCATCTCATCTAGTGGCCTTACGGTAACTTCCATTACACTTTCTAGCCAACTCATTGCAGGTCTTTCTCTCCAACTTCTTTCTTCATTTTTTCTAACATAAACATAGTTTCTAAATCATAATTGATCTCTTCTTCTTCTTCTTCTTTCTTATCTTCACTCAATCATATTAAGGTATCAAGCTTGTAAAGCTTGAAACTTTTGATGGTGTCTGCCGGGGAAGAGTAGAGCTGGGTTATGATTGCGTTATGTAAAAAGCGTCTTCCTTTGTCATTAAGACTGGGAGCACTACTCAGTGGCAGGCAGACTTAGCCCCAAAAGAAATGACCGCCTCTGACATGAGGAACAAACGCCATGTGCAGACATTCCTAACAAGGAGTACAAACGCTGCTCATCCTGTATCCCTAGATTAGGAGCCCTTACAGGGTACTATCAGCCGGGCTTATATAAATTATAATAAATATAAATATAAATTCGCATATTTGGGGATATCAGGCTTTCATGGATAACCTTCTTTTTAAAAATTTAATTTACAAATCTCTTGGTCTAAGGTACAAGAGAAAACATGTTTTCTCCTGTGGAAGGGCTTTTGTTACCGAAATCTAGAGTTTTGTGAATTAAAATGTTTAAAAAAGAAAACTTATCCTTTAAAGCCTGATATTTTTACCTTTATATTGATATAAGGGATTATTTTTCCGAAATTCGTATCAAATAAAAAATGAAAAGAAAAAGAAAAATGTGTTTACGGACACACGCGTCTAATGTCTTCTCCTTAAATCCTTACATTAATAAAAATAAAGTTTCAAATTTATTGATGAAATACCAAAGTTTATTCTATATTTTCTGATACATATATTTTTCTATAAAATTATTATATTATAAAATTTTTCTTAAAATATATTTCCAAAACTATGTTGGCATGCAAAACATAGGAGAGATTACAGTTATATCAAACTCTATAGTTAAATTTATTATACTTTTGATCTAAGTATATATAAATTTTGTTGCAACACTCCTTACCTTTTTTTAGGTTTCCATATGGAAAGCTAAATATATTCTTTTAAAACTTTTAATGTGTTTTGAAATCAATTTATATTTAATTAAAGGTGACTTTTGTGGGATAAAAGCCTTAGATAATTTAATTTATGAAATAAATTTAGCTATTTTGGAATACCTTCAAATAGTTTCTCAGAATTTAAATTCTTCGGAAATATATCATATATTGTATATTTAAAATGATTATGAATTTTATAAGGGGAGAGCGTGGATTGATAACATTATTACAATATTATATTATACTATTGTCTTATGATATATCAGCGCGCCATCTGTTATGAATTTTTGGAACTATTATAGACGCGCATGCTTCTTTTGTAAATTAAACAATTTCTACTGTCCTTACTGCAATGGAAAAATTAAAGGGAGGGCCTGGCTCATCAATAACAGCGGTATGGTAGATTAAACTGGCGAAACCGCTGGGAGAATTCACCATTGATGAGCCAGGCTCTTCCTTTAATTTTTCCATTGCAGTAAGGGCAGTAAAAATTGTTTAATTTTCAAAAGAATCATACGCGTCTATAATAGTTTCAAATATTCATACTATTGTTTTGTTCATTAATATACCATGGTTAATATTCTACAATTATTCTCATTTGAAAAACTTTTATATTATATTGGATTTTGAATATTATTATGAATGTATTCTTATATATTGGATACATGATTATTATATTCTGTTGAATTATATATTGTTGATTGATGGATAAAACCTTTTATTATTAATTATTCTTTCTTTCAGAAACTATTCACGTGGATATGTTGATATTTAAGTGTAAGTTAAATATATATGTGTAAATTCAAAACTATTATAGACGCTTTTATGATTATTTTGAAAATTAAACAATTTAAATTGCTCTTACTGCAAATATTATGGCAAAAAAATACTGGAAAAATTAATGGGAGGGCCTGACGCACTTTCGAATTTTCATAACACATGGCTCGCTAATGCATCATAATATGTGTTTTCGTGTGAATAACAGTCAAATACAATACAATAGAGCAGTGATTCTCAACCTTTTTTTTGTTGCGGCATTATTTTAAAGATTTGAAAATTTGGCGGCACAATTTTAGAATTTCGAGGCACACTTTTGCTAACTTGAATGCAAGAAAATTCAAATTATGTATCAATATTTCTATGCAAAATATAAGTAATATACATCTCTAACATTCAATTTGCTAATTTCGTTATTTTAAAAAGTAAAAAAATGAAAAAGAAAAAAAGAAAAACCAATACAAACGTGAACATAATCATATGACTAAAATTCGGCGGCACATTTTTAGAATTTCGCGGCACACAAAATTACCGCGGCACATTGGTTGAGAATCACTGCAATAGAGTATATTAAGATGATGAAACTGTTCTAAGGTTCATCATGATGATCTAGGCCCTTTCCCGATAATATCTATTATCTTAAATTTTATTTTTAATGAGAGTAAAATAAGATTTTTTAAAATGTTATTTTGTAAAAATGGAATTTAGCACTCTCTCTCTAAATAGTTTAAATTTCCACTAATAGATGGCACTCAAAGGGCAAAAAAAGAAAGTTGCATAGGTGCCATCAATGATCAATAATTGAATTGCAAAATTAAAAGATTAAAAAAAATCAATCAAATATCAAACTTGAGAATATCAATATATTTTTCAGAAGTTTATTGTGTTATATAGGTAATAGAAATTTATACTTACATTATAAAAATATTTTATAAACCCATACCTCGCTTTGCGTCGGGGTTACGTTCCAAAAAACACGACGAAAATTGAAACGACGCGAAGTGAAAATATGTGAAGGCGCAATCAAAAACAAAGGTGTTGTCATATTTTAGGGAAAAAATTCAAAAAAAAAAAATCAAAGACTAGACAAAAAATCTAACGACGCACAGTGAAAATCAGTAAAAATTAAGCAGCGACGCAACTTCGAAAAAAATGCAAAACGAAACGACGCAAAGCGAGGTATTGGTGTATTAAAAAAAACATAAGTATCAGGTAGAATCAGGTAGAAGGTTTCTTTTAATTTTATATTTGCAAACTTTCGAGCAAATATACTGTTCTTCAACGGGCTGATACTCTATGTACAATCTCTAAATGATATTTATACCAAATAAGAAACTTTTTACCTGATATTTATTTTTACTTTTCAAATAATATCTGGATAACTATTGCTCATATATATATATATATAAGTGTTTTAAAATTGAACAATCCATATAATAAATTATTTAAACATGCTTATTTATGTACATATGTATTATACGTATGTACATACTCGTGAATTGATACGCGAGTATCTCAAAACAATCTTGTTCCTCGAAGAAGTTTGGCAAATTGCCTCACGAAATATTGGAAAATTAAACTTTATGATCCAAAATAAGCATGCTTAAATAATATATATAAATATAAAATAAAAGGATTTAAAAGCGCGATTTTTTATTTTATACATAAACGAACTTCTACTGTCCTTACTGCGATGAAAAAATATATTGGGAGGGCTTGGCTCATCAGTGGTGAACCCTCCCAGCGGTTTCGCCAATTTAATCCACCAGACCGCTTCTCAGAGCTCTAATATTGTATTGGATCATTCTGCTTTTATATGCTACACTGAAGGATGGAATCTTAGAAATGGTTTTCAAGTAAACTATGGACATAAGCTTATAGGACAGTAGAATTACATTCAAATATTTGCTTCGAGCAATGCTCTTCAGCAAACTATAAAGACAAGGTCAATGGGAATAAATTAACACAAAGCTATAACGCGCCATCTATACATATAAAATAAAAGGATTTAAAAGCGCGATTTTTTATTTTATACATAAACGAACTTCTACTGTCCTTACTGCGATGAAAAAATATATTGGGAGGGCTTGGCTCATCAGTGGTGAACCCTCCCAGCGGTTTCGCCAATTTAATCCACCAGACCGCTTCTCAGAGCTCTAATATTGTATTGGATCATTCTGCTTTTATATGCTACACTGAAGGATGGAATCTTAGAAATGGTTTTCAAGTAAACTATGGACATAAGCTTATAGGACAGTAGAATTACATTCAAATATTTGCTTCGAGCAATGCTCTTCAGCAAACTATAAAGACAAGGTCAATGGGAATAAATTAACACAAAGCTATAACGCGCCATCTATACATATAAAATAAAAGGATTTAAAAGCGCGATTTTTTATTTTATACATAAACGAACTTCTACTGTCCTTACTGCGATGAAAAAATATATTGGGAGGGCTTGGCTCATCAGTGGTGAACCCTCCCAGCGGTTTCGTCAATTTAATCCACCAGACCGCTTCTCAGAGCTCTAATATTGTATTGGATCATTCTGCTTTTATATGCTACACTGAAGGATGGAATCTTAGAAATGGTTTTCAAGTAAACTATGGACATAAGCTTATAGGACAGTAGAATTACATTCAAATATTTGCTTCGAGCAATGCTCTTCAGCAAACTATAAAGACAAGGTCAATGGGAATAAATTAACACAAAGCTATAACGCGCCATCTATACATATAAAATAAAAGGATTTAAAAGCGCGATTTTTTATTTTATACATAAACGAACTTCTACTGTCCTTACTGCGATGAAAAAATATATTGGGAGGGCTTGGCTCATCAGTGGTGAACCCTCCCAGCGGTTTCGCCAATTTAATCCACCAGACCGCTTCTCAGAGCTCTAATATTGTATTGGATCATTCTGCTTTTATATGCTACACTGTAGGATGGAATCTTAGAAATGGTTTTCAAGTAAACTATGGACATAAGCTTATAGGACAGTAGAATTACATTCAAATATTTGCTTCGAGCAATGCTCTTCAGCAAACTATAAAGACAAGGTCAATGGGAATAAATTAACACAAAGCTATAACGCGCCATCTATACATATAAAATAAAAGGATTTAAAAGCGCGATTTTTTATTTTATACATAAACGAACTTCTACTGTCCTTACTGCGATGAAAAAATATATTGGGAGGGCTTGGCTCATCAGTGGTGAACTCTCCCAGCGGTTTCGCCAATTTAATCCACCAGACCGCTTCTCAGAGCTCTAATATTGTATTGGATCATTCTGCTTTTATATGCTACACTGAAGGATGGAATCTTAGAAATGGTTTTCAAGTAAACTATGGACATAAGCTTATAGGACAGTAGAATTACATTCAAATATTTGCTTCGAGCAATGCTCTTCAGCAAACTATAAAGACAAGGTCAATGGGAATAAATTAACACAAAGCTATAACGCGCCATCTATACATATAAAATAAAAGGATTTAAAAGCGCGATTTTTTATTTTATACATAAACGAACTTCTACTGTCCTTTCATCGCAGTAAGGACAGTAGAAGTTCGTTTATGTATAAAATAAAAAATCGCGCTTTTAAATCCTTTTATTTTATATGTATAGATGGCGCGTTATAGCTTTGTGTTAATTTATTCCCATTGACCTTGTCTTTATAGTTTGCTGAAGAGCATTGCTCGAAGCAAATATTTGAATGTAATTCTACTGTCCTATAAGCTTATGTCCATAGTTTACTTGAAAACCATTTCTAAGATTCCATCCTTCAGTGTAGCATATAAAAGCAGAATGATCCAATACAATATTAGAGCTCTGAGAAGCGGTCTGGTGGATTAAATTGGCGAAACCGCTGGGAGGGTTCACCACTGATGAGCCAAGCCCTCCCAATATATTTTTTCATCGCAGTAAGGACAGTAGAAGTTCGTTTATGTATAAAATAAAAAATCGCGCTTTTAAATCCTTTTATTTTATATGTATAGATGGCGCGTTATAGCTTTGTGTTAATTTATTCCCATTGACCTTGTCTTTATAGTTTGCTGAAGAGCATTGCTCGAAGCAAATATTTGAATGTAATTCTACTGTCCTATAAGCTTATGTCCATAGTTTACTTGAAAACCATTTCTAAGATTCCATCCTTCAGTGTAGCATATAAAAGCAGAATGATCCAATACAATATTAGAGCTCTGAGAAGCGGTCTGGTGGATTAAATTGGCGAAACCGCTGGGAGGGTTCACCACTGATGAGCCAAGCCCTCCCAATATATTTTTTCATCGCAGTAAGGACAGTAGAAGTTCGTTTATGTATAAAATAAAAAATCGCGCTTTTAAATCCTTTTATTTTATATGTATAGATGGCGCGTTATAGCTTTGTGTTAATTTATTCCCATTGACCTTGTCTTTATGGTTTGCTGAAGAGCATTGCTCGAAGCAAATATTTGAATGTAATTTTACTGTCCTATAAGCTTATGTCCATAGTTTACTTGAAAACCATTTCTAAGATTCCATCCTTCAGTGTAGCATATAAAAGCAGAATGATCCAATACAATATTAGAGCTCTGAGAAGCGGTCTGGTGGATTAAATTGGCGAAACCGCTGGGAGGGTTCACCACTGATGAGCCAAGCCCTCCCAATATATTTTTTCATCGCAGTAAGGACAGTAGAAGTTCGTTTATGTATAAAATAAAAAATCGCGCTTTTAAATCCTTTTATTTTATATGTATAGATGGCGCGTTATAGCTTTGTGTTAATATATATAAATGTTTGAAAATAGAGCAATCCATATATTCTATTATTTAAAAATGCTTATTTTGGATCATATATGATCCAAAATAAGCATTTTTAAATATATATATAAGTATATTACAAATAAAAAGTAGGAGTTGTGTAAAATGAGAATATTTTATATTAAGAATATTGATATATAAATTTCCTTATAGAGAGATCTCAAATTTCTCTTTATCAATAGTCTCACCTCAATTTTTTTTATTAAAACCCAGTTTTTTAAATGTATTTATTAACCAACCAGGCGCGATATTGAAAAATTTGCGCCTAATACAGAGGAAATGAAACAACACAAACAAATTAGAACTTAGAATTAAATATTTACAAATTTACATGTTTTATTCTACAGAGTCCATAAAATTATATAGACAAATTGGTCGAGGTGAAAGAGTTAGATCATTCAAATCAGGGAACAATCGATGTCTCACTTCTGCAAAGTTCGGACAGTCATAGATAAGGTGAAAAGCAGTTTGTTCAGTTTCTCTGTAGGAACAATTAGGTGTTTCTGATAGACCTCTTTTAAAACCCTATTTCAGTTAATAATTAAAAATAATAAACCAAACTTTTAATAATAAAAACATAAAGGTGAAATTAATAAATAATTGGAATTATAGTGTTTAAAATGAATTTAAATTCTAAATGTGTTTTAAAATAATATTAAAAAATAGATATGTTTTTATATTTCCTTAAAGTAAATAAAATAAAGAGAGAAAAAGAGAGAGGTTTGTGTGAGATATAGATAGAATATTTTTACTCGTAAATATACAAATAAAATATAGGCATATCCAGACTATTTTTCTCATTTTTTTCATATGCATATATATATTAAATGGATATTGTTAAGCAATATATAATGTATTTTTATATTTTCAAGTTCCTTTCTATTCATATCTGTAACACATTTGATATTTTATGACAATAAAGTTTTGTGAATTGTTTTATTGAATGTATTATATTTGAAAAAGAAGCTCAATTCATATTTTTTAATGTAAAAAATTAATATAATTTGATGAATTTTCCGATCATTTAACTGATTTAATTGGTAATAGCTTTACTAACTGAGCAATAGAACCTTAATTAATATCTAACAAGGTATGTATTTATCAATTATTTTTCAGTTATTCTCAAAATATTTGTCTTTTTCTGAATATTATATGCATATATGAAAAATAATAATAATAATAAAGGTCAGGTTTTTGTTATCAAAATCAAAAAAGGCATATCCTGACCAAGTTCACATGAACTTTTAGATGGCAGAACACCATCTAGTGGAACAGAAATCAACTAAACGTTGATTTAGCCTGTTTACTGATATTTGACCAACCCAATTTCTTAATAAATCAAGGAAAGTCAACCACGAACGTGTTTCGGGCTGTTGGCTCTCGTCAACGTGGTGCAGACTGTACATCGGAAAATCTATGACCAAAAATATTTTGGTCCAAGAGGCTTCCTGAGATATCAAGAAAAGGGTATTTACACAACTTGGTTTTGAATACCCATTTCTTGATTTTTCAGGAGAACTAAGTTTGGTCGTAGAGGTACAGTCTGCACCACGCTAACGAGTGCCGACAGCATGAAACGCGTTCGTAGTTGACTTTTCTTGATATATCAAGATATTGGGTTGGCCAAATATCATGGAACAAGTTAAATTAACGTTTAGCTTATTTTTGTTCCTCTAGATCAAGCATGTCAAACTCAAATCCTAACACGGGCCAAATAAAAATGTAATAAGATTATGTGGGCCGCAAAAAAAAGAAAACAAGTAATTAAATTTTTATAGTAACATTTATGTAGGTTTATTTTAAAAAATACTAATAAGAAAAAAGAAAATAAAGTTAATATTTTCTCCCAATTATGTATAATTACAATTTTAAAAAATTAGGCTACAAATTTTTATTAATTTTTTTTTCAATTCATAATTTTTTTTATTAAAATATATTATCTGGTGGGCCGCAAATTTATTCGTTGTGGGTCGCATGAAGCCCGCGGGCCGCGAGTTTGACATGCTTGGCGCTCTGTCAACACAACAAAATAAATTCAACAGAGCTTGATATATAAGCAGAGATGCAAATTAATATAAACAATAATATAACAATTTACAAATTACAATAGAGTATTAAATCGCTTAAATATTCTAGAATTGCTACTTTTAACAAAAATAAATTGTAAAAAAGGATTTTGTTATTTCATTTGTATAAAAATGTACGCACTTGGTTGACTCTGAAAATATTCCTCATAAGTCAATTTCGGCCTCCAACGTCTTAGAATGAATTCCTGAAACACTCAAAGGGTATTCCTAACAGAATGAAATGATAAACTCTTTTCAGTTTATTTTACTATTTTTTGATATTTAATGTATATATTTCAATTCAAAATGGTGATAAGTCCTATTCTTTAAGATATAGCATACCACGAGCGGTTTTCAAATAAATTAAGTCGATTATTCAATTTTTCAAAATAGCTGTGGGGTTGTAGTGTGCGTGTTAGTGTGGCTTGCGGAAAGGCCGCTGATAAAATTCTAATTTTATTTTATAAATTATTTGAAGCTAGAAATATATAAAGAGAAAAGAAGTAACGGCCGTTGGAAGCAAGCCTTGTTGTTGACGACGCACGTGGCCAGAGTCCTAGATGCCGCCCGCGCATGCGTAGTCAGGTGTTCTCTCAGCTGCGCCGTCACACTACTGCCCGTGTGTGTAGTGAAGCTTTGTCCCAGTTCGCACTCGCTGAAGCAAAGTGTGGCCGCCACATATCTATTATATTTTTATTAGTTGCTATTCTCTCTAAGACTCTTTTTTTCTGATTAAAAAATTAATTTATAATTTATATACCTTTATCCAGAAAGTCAACTACTTAGGTTAACCTGAGAATTTATTCCTTTAATATATTACTGTCGTGTATATAAATTGAATGAAAAAAAATAATAATAGAAATCGAATAGATAGAGAAAACGAAGGAAGATAGTGCAAATTTATTAATAACAAAGCATACTTACTCGTCTAGAAATAGAAAAAGTCTGGAAAGATAAATTGAAGAGAAATAATATAAATGAAATTTTTTGTATATAACAGAAATGTTGATGTATAGGTTTTATTATTTAATATAGCAAATATTTTTTAAAAAGGATAACAACTATGCCAATTTTAAAAATTGGCCTTCAGGGTGTCATGTACTTGTCCAAAAAGAAGCAAAAAAAAAGGAACGAACATAATAGGCTTCAAACTAATAAGAAATCCTTTTTTTAAATATATAATCAACATTTTTTACATGCTTATGTTTAAATGTTTTTTTTTTTTTCTGAAAAAAATGGTTGATTAACTTTGTTATTCCGCTAAAGCATTCATTACTGATGAGTCAAGACTTTATAATGTTTTTAACTTCCGTAATACACAGTAACTATAAGCATTTGTGATTTATAGATATACAAGTGTACGAGGTGTGTTCATAAAGTATCGCGACTTTTGAATTTTCGCGGGTTACGTATATTCGAATTTCGATCTTTTTGTGGCTTTATGTTGGTACTCATGTCTTTCACTTATGCCGACAAGCTCGGCCATTTTGAATGTTCACTTAATTGTCGACAGCTGCTTTGCTTGCAGGTGTTTTAGATCGTCTACGATTTTTACCTATTAAAAAAATGAATCAAATAACCTGTATCAATTTTGTGTGAAAAACGAAATTAAGTGCGCGGATGCATTTCGAATGTTGACTGTGGCATACGGAGAAGCTACCTTGGACAGAAGCAACGTTTATCGGTGGTACAAAATGTTCTCAGAAAGCCGAGAAGATGTGAACGACGAAGAGCGTGCCGGACGCCCGAGCACTTCAACAACAGACGAAAAAATTAATGAAGTGGAGAAAATGATATTGGCCAATCGTCGAATCACCGTTAGAGAAGTTGCTGAGGACCTAAACATATCGATTGGCTCGTGCCATTCGATTTTTATCAATGATTTGGGCATGAGACGGGTCGCCGCGAAATTCGTACCAAAATTGCTCAATTGCGACCAAAAACAGCATCGCATGAACATTGCTTGGACTCTGTCCGCGACGACCCAAATTTGCTCCAGAGGGTCATAACTGGTGACGAAGCGTGGGTTTATGGTTATGACGTGGAAACCAAAGCTCAATAATCTCAATGGAAGCTGCCGCACGAACCAAGACCGAAAAAAGCGCGCCAAGTTCGGTCGAATGTGAAAGTTTTGCTGACAGTTTTCTTCGATTGCAGGGGCGTGGTGCATCATGAGTTCTTGCCACAGGGTAGAACGGTCAATAAGGAATATTACCTGCAAGTTATGCGCAATTTGCGCGAAGCAATCCGCCAGAAACGCCCGGATTTGTGGAAGAACAAAAATTGGCTTTTGCACCACGATAACGCCCCTGCTCACACATCGTTGCTTTTGCGCGACTTTTTGGCCAAAAACAACACACTAATGATGCCGCAGCCACCGTAATCTCCAGATCTGGCCCTCTGTGACTTTTTCTTGTTCCCTAAACTGAAGAGGCCCATGAAAGGACGACGTCACGCTACGCTTGACGAGATAAAGACCGCATCGAAGGAGGAGCTGAAAAAGATTTTGAAAAATGATTTTTTGAAGTGCTTCGAAGATTGGAAAAACCGTTGGCACAAGTGTATAATATCTCATGGGGATTACTTTGAAGGGGACAAAATAGGTATTCATGAATAAATAAATAATTTTTGAAAAAACACAAAGGTCGCGATACTTTTTGAACACACCTCGTATGCCTCTTGCCCTTTGCCTCTAACATAAATTCAACCAATAACCAAATTTTGTCTTTTAGTACCAGATAACTAAAATATGTTTACCTCTGAAGAAAAGATAGTTATATATTTATGTAAATATAATCCCTTTAAAATGTAATGATTTACAGTTGAACAATTCCATCAACTATTTAAATCAGAAAAAGGTAAAATCTCTTTATAAATATGACATAAATTAATATATATAGTTTTCTATTCGGATTCATAAAGGTCAGGTGTTGATATTACTTACTTTTTCACATATTTAGTGTATTTGGGGCAAATAAAAGCTTAACTAACTCTTCTTGATTTTTCAGGAAGCCTCTTAATTCAAGTTTTGGTTATTGAGGTACACCCTGCAATACGATGATGAATTCCAACATCCCTAAACGGGTACATCGGCTTTTAAGGGTTTAACAAGAAAATAAGTTGACTAAATATCACGGAACAAGCTAAATCAATGTTTAGTTGAAATTTGTTCTACTAAATGACGCTCTGACATCTAAAATGTTCGTGTGAACTGTTGGGAAATTATTTTATATTTTTAATATCAATACACCATACTTTTATCTATTTTCTGCCATACAAATATATATGTATATTTTTTAAATTAAAAAGGCATATATTGGATCAAAAAATCGTTTATTTTACCAATATTTCAGTTGGCTGAACGCCAACCTTTATCAAGGTGTTATAACATTTTAAAGTGTGTC
Organism: Cordylochernes scorpioides; assembly: GCA_030710605.1. Taxonomy (NCBI): domain Eukaryota; kingdom Metazoa; phylum Arthropoda; class Arachnida; order Pseudoscorpiones; family Chernetidae; genus Cordylochernes; species Cordylochernes scorpioides. Next base: position 21,003,586 of record CP092881.1, on the reverse strand, counting down.
AACAACAAACTCAGCGCCACATAACGTCAACACACTTTAAAATGTTATAACACCATGATAAAGGTTGGCGTTCAGCCAACTGAAATATTGGTAAAATAAATTATTTTTTGATCCAATATATGCCTTTTTAATTAAAGATTTATCTATGGATTGCTCTATTTTCAAAAAATATATACTAGTATATATTTAGTGATATATGCCCTTAGAAGAAAAGCCAAATGAAGCCCTACAAAATAATAGTGCACTTTCTTTACGAGTCGAGCCTGACACCATAAATAACCATACTCCAAACTGGGAAAGCTGTGTGAAATCATATACCATAACATCCCTATAAATCAGGAAAGATTATTCTAGAAGGTTAACCTCCACCTATGACAATAATATAACAAAAAAATAGAAATTTCCAAATCCTCCAAGACTACATTCAATTCCTGATATCCGGTTCTGCAAAATCCCACCAAAATTCCAATTTTACAGCACGTGGATGTATCGTGAACGGCTTGGGAAAAGATAAACTTTCTGTTTCTGTGTGTTTATTTTGTGTGTTAAACCTTTTAGGTATAAACCTTAAATATGCCTTATTATTGATCGTATAAGACTATATATTTCTCTATATTTCGCAACATACACTCGTATATCTATAAATCACAAATGCTTATAGTTACTGTGTATTACGGAAGTTAAAAACATCATAAAGTATTAACTCATCAGTAATGAATGCTTTAGCGGAATGACAAAGTTAATCAACCAATTTAATTTTCAGAAAAAAAAAACTTTCAAACATCAGCATATTTTCTCATTGTGAGTACATTATACATACATACACACATACCTTTTCTCTATTTCCTCTATTAAAATATTCCTATATTCGTTAATAGCTAAGTAAGCATACTTCTATTTTACATATTGATGAATATCTCTCGTTTGAAAATATATAGCACAGATCCATAGTTGAATCATATTTATATTAATTATTCATTTTCAAGTTCAAACTTTGATAAATTATTTTAAATGCTAATATAGCGTCTATTCAATTTTTATTATCAAAATATTATAAAGTTAAGCAACAGTAAAAAAAGAATGAAAAGAAAACGAATGCGTCTATGGAGCTACAAAGAGAAATCTGAAATTTATTCGTTGAAAGAAGATCAATAGAATATAAGGGCGAAGTGACAATAGGAAAAAGAAGGAAATATCATTACTCATTCATTATTTATTATATCACTAGACGAAAGGCCCGGGCAACGCCCGGGGTTTACCCGAGTGCGAATATATTTCAAAAACGTTGTCTTGGGTGGCCGCTATAGACAGGGTGGTCTGTATAGACAGGTGGATGTATCACACAGCTGATAATAGGGTTGCCTAGAGTGACCGCTATAGACAGGGTGGTCTGTATAGACAGGTGGATGTATCACACAGCTGTAGAGTGGTCGCTATAGACAGGGTGGTCTGTATAGACAGGTGTATGTATCACACTGCTGATAACAGGGTTGCCTAAAGTGACCGCTATAGACAGGGTGGTCTGTATAGACAGGTGGATGTATCACACAGCTGATAACAGGGTTGTCTAGGGTGGTCGCTATAGACAGGGTGGTCTGTATAGACAGGTGAATGTAACACACTGATGATAACAGGGTTGCCTAAAGTGACCGCTATAGACGGGGGGGTCTGTATAGACAGGTGGGTGGTCGCTATAGACAGGGTGGTCTGTATAGACAGGTGAATGTAACACACTGATGATAACAGGGTTGCCTAAAGTGGCCGCTGTAGACAGGGTGGTCTGTATAGACAGGTGGATGTATCACACAGCAGATAACAGGGTTGCCTAGGGTGACCGCTATGACAGGGTGGTCTGTATAGACAGGTGGATGTATCACTCAGCTGTTAACAGGGTTGCCTAGGGTGACCGCTATGACAGGGTGGTCTGTATAGACAGGTGGATGTATCACACAGCTGATAACAGGGTTGCCTAGGGTGACCGCTATGTCAGGGTGGTCTGTATAGACAGGTGGAAGTATCACTCAGCTGATAACAGGGTTACCTAGGGTGACCGCTATGACAGGGTGGTCTGTATTGACAGGTGGATGTATCACACAGCTGATAACAGGGTTGCCTAGGGTGACCGCTATGACAGGGTGGTCAGTATAGACAGGTGGATGTATCACACTGCTGATAACAGGGTTGCCTAGGGTGACCGCTATGACAGGGTGGTCTGTATAGACAGGTGGATGTATCACACAGCTGATAACAGGGTTGCCTAGGGTGACCGCTATGACAGGGTGGTCTGTATAGACAGGTGGATGTATCACACAGCAGATAACAGGGTTGCCTAGGGTGACCGCTATGACAGGGTGGTCTGTATAGACAGGTGGATGTATCACACAGCAGATAACAGGTTGCCTAGGGTGACCGCTATGACAGGGTGGTCTGTATAGACAGGTGGATGTATCACACAGCTGATAACCGGGTTGCCTAGGGTGACCGCTATGACAGGGTGGTCTGTATAGACAGGTGGATGTATCACACAGCAGATAACAGGGTTGCCTAGGGTGACCGCTATGACAGGGTGGTCTGTATAGACAGGTGGATGTATCACACAGCAGATAACAGGTTGCCTAGGGTGACCGCTATGACAGGGTGGTCTGTATAGACAGGTGGATGTATCACACAGCTGATAACCGGGTTGCCTAGGGTGACCGCTATGACAGGGTGGTCTGTATAGACAGGTGGATGTATCACACTGATGATAACAGGGTTGTCTAGGGTGGTCGCTATAGACAGGGTGGTCTGTATAGACAGGTGGATGTATCACACAGCTGATAACAGGGTTGTCTAGAGTGGTCGCTATAGACAGGGTGGTCTGTATAGACTGGTGGATGTATCACACAGCTGATAACAGGGTTGTCTAGAGTGGTCGCTATAGACAGGGTGGTCTGTTTAGACAGGTGGATGTATTACACAGCTGATAACAGGGTTGTCTATAGTGGTCGCTATAGACAGGGTGGTCTGTATAGACAGGTGGATGTATCACACTGATGATAACAGGGTTGTCTAGGGTGCTCGCTATAGACAGGGTGGTCTGTATAGACAGGTGGATGTATTACACAGCTGATAACAGGGTTGTCTAGAGTGGGCGCTATAGACAGGGTGGTCTGTTTAGACAGGTGGATGTATCACACAGCTGATAACAGGGGTGTCTAGGGTGGTCGCTATAGACAGGGTGGTCTGTATAGACAGGTGGATGTATCACACAGCTGATAACAGGGTTGTCTAGGGTGAACGCTATAGACAGGGTGGTCTGTATAGACAGGTGGATGTATCACACAGCTGATAACAGGGTTGTCTAGGGTGGTCGTTATAGACAGGGTGGTCTGTATAGACAGGTGGATGTATCACACAGCTGATAACAGGGTTGCCTAGAGGGGGGCGGGCAGGGAGGTCACGTGTTTGCTGGCGGCCAATGGGCGCGCATTCTATCCGTGAGCTTCAGACAGACAGACAGACAGACCGACAGACAGACAGACAGACAGACAGAATAAGGCAAATATATAAGTAGATATATACATATATTAAAAATTAAGAAGGCATTTCCTCTGACCATGAGCACATGTGCTTTTTAGATGGCAGAGCGCCATCTAGTGGAGCAAAAATAAACTAAACGTTTATTTAACTGGCTACGTGATATTTGGCCAACGCAATTTCTTGATAAATCGAGAAAAGCCATTCACGAACACGTTTCGCGCTGTTGGCGCTCGTCAGGGTGGAGTAGGCTCTACCACTGCGAACATAAATATTTTTGGTCCCAGAGGCTTCTTGAGAAACTAAGAAATGGGTATTTAAGGCCAAATTTGCGTAAATACGATTAACACATAAAAAAAGCATTAGAAAAAATAAAAGATAAGTGGGTCAGGTATATACTAATATATAAAGATAAATGTATTATCCTATAATATCTCGTATTTTTAGTGCCGATGTAGTAATTTGTTCTAAAAAAAAAGAGAAAAGACAACGGTGGAATGAATACAAAGAGATATGTGTGGGATACGTGGGAAGAAGGTCAATAGAATAGAGGCGAGGTGACAGCGGAGAATAATTAGGAGGTCGGGATGGCAATTCTCCGAGGAGCCCTTGCGGAAATGGCTACCAGGTGGTGCCGGAAGTTGGACTCGGCGCTTCCGGTTGTCCTTCGTCATTTCTATTAGAAGCATTGAGGCGTCGAAAGGCAATATCCTAACGATAGGACATATAGCTTGGTAGTGATACTCCATGGTGACTCTCTGGTGCTGATTGACAATATTCTAACGATAGGACATATAGCTTGGTAGTGATACTCTATGGTGACTCTCTGGTGCTGATAGGACATATAGCTTGGTAGTGATACTCCATGGTCACTCTCTGGTGCTGATAGGACATATAGCTATGTAGTGATACTCTATGGTGACTCTCTGGTGCTGATAGGACATAAAGCTTTGTAGTGATACTCCATGGTGACTCTCTGGTGTTCATTGACAATATCCTAACATTAGGACATATAGCTTGGTAGTGATACTCCATGGTGACTCTCTGGTGTTCATTGACAATATCCTAACATTAGGACATATAGCTTGGTAGTGATCCTCATGGTGACTCTCTGGTGCTGATAGGACATATAGCTTGGTAGTGATACTCCATGGTGACTCTCTGGTGTTCATTGACAATATCCTAACATTAGGACATATAGCTTGGTAGTGATCCTCATGGTGACTCTCTGGTGCTGATAGGACATTTAGCTTGGTAGTGATACTCCATGGTGACTCTCTGGTGTTCATTGACAATATCCTAACATTAGGACATATAGCTTGGTAGTGATACTCCATGGTGACTCTCTGGTGCTGATAGGACATTTAGCTTGGTTGTGATACTCCATTGTGACTCTCTGGTGCTGATATTGACAATATCCTAACGATAGGACATATAGCTTGGTAGTGATACTCTAGGTGACTCTCTGGTGCTGATAGGACATAGAGCTTGGTAGTGATACTCCATTGTGACTCTCTGGTGCTGATTGACAATTTCCTAACGATAGGACATATAGCTTGGTAGTGATACTCCATGGTGACTCTCTGGTGCTGATAGGACATTTAGCTTGGTAGTGATACTCCATTGTGACTCTCTGGTGCTGATATTAACAATTTCCTAACGATAGGACATATAGCTTGGTAGTGATACTCCATGGTGACTCTCTGGTGCTGATTGACAATATCCTAACGATAAGACATATAGCTTGGTAGTGATACTCCATGGTGACTCTCTGGTGCTGATTGACAATATTCTAACGATAGGACATATAGCTTGGTAGTGATACTCTAGGTGACTCTCTGGTGCTGATAGGACATATAGCTTAGAAGTGATACTCATGGTGACACTTTGGTGCTGATAGGACATTTAGCTTGGTAGTGATACTCCATGGTGACTCTCTGGTGCTGATTGACAATATCCTAACGATAGGACATATAGCTTGGTAGTGATACTCTAGGTGACTCTCTGGTGATGATAGGACATTTAGCTTGGTAGTGATACTCCATTGTGACTCTCTGGTGCTGATTGACAATTTCCTTACGATAGGACATATAGCTTGGTAGTAATACTCCATGGTGACTCTCTGGTGCTGATAGGACATATAGCTTGGTAGTGATACTCCATGGTAACTCTCTGGTTCTTATAGGACATATAGCTTGGTAGTAATACTCCATGGTGACTCTCTGGTGTTGATAGGACATATAGCTTGGTAGTAATACTCCATGGTGACTCTCTGGTGTTGATAGGACATATAGCTTGGTAGTAATACACCATGGTGACTCTCTGGTGCTGATTGACAATATCCTAACGATAGAACATATAGCTTGGTAGTGATACTCCATGGTGACTCTCTGGTGTTGATAGGACATATAGCTTGGTAGTAATACTCCATGGTGACTCTCTGGTGTTGATAGGACATATAGCTTTGTAGTGATACTCCATGGTAACTCTCTGGTGTTGATAGGACATATAGCTTGGTAGTGATACTCCATGGTAACTCTCTGGTGCTGATAGGAAATATAGCTTGGTAGTAATACTCCATGGTGACTCTCTGGTGTTGATAGGACATAGAGCTTGGTAGTGATACTCCATTGTGACTCTCTGGTGCTGATTGACAATTTCCTAACGATAGGACATATAGCTTGGTAGTGATACTCCATGGTGACTCTCTGGTGCTGATAGGACATTTAGCTTGGTAGTGATACTCCATTGTGACTCTCTGGTGCTGATATTAACAATTTCCTAACGATAGGACATATAGCTTGGTAGTGATACTCCATGGTGACTCTCTGGTGCTGATTGACAATATCCTAACGATAAGACATATAGCTTGGTAGTGATACTCCATGGTGACTCTCTGGTGCTGATTGACAATATTCTAACGATAGGACATATAGCTTGGTAGTGATACTCTAGGTGACTCTCTGGTGCTGATAGGACATATAGCTTAGAAGTGATACTCATGGTGACACTTTGGTGCTGATAGGACATTTAGCTTGGTAGTGATACTCCATGGTGACTCTCTGGTGCTGATTGACAATATCCTAACGATAGGACATATAGCTTGGTAGTGATACTCTAGGTGACTCTCTGGTGATGATAGGACATTTAGCTTGGTAGTGATACTCCATTGTGACTCTCTGGTGCTGATTGACAATTTCCTTACGATAGGACATATAGCTTGGTAGTAATACTCCATGGTGACTCTCTGGTGCTGATAGGACATATAGCTTGGTAGTGATACTCCATGGTAACTCTCTGGTGCTTATAGGACATATAGCTTGGTAGTAATACTCCATGGTGACTCTCTGGTGTTCATTGACAATATCCTAACATTAGGACATATAGCTTGGTAGTGATCCTCATGGTGACTCTCTGGTGCTGATAGGACATTTAGCTTGGTTGTGATACTCCATTGTGACTCTCTGGTGCTGATATTGACAATATCCTAACGATAGGACATATAGCTTGGTAGTGATACTCTAGGTGACTCTCTGGTGCTGATAGGACATAGAGCTTGGTAGTGATACTCCATTGTGACTCTCTGGTGCTGATTGACAATTTCCTAACGATAGGACATATAGCTTGGTAGTGATACTCCATGGTGACTCTCTGGTGCTGATAGGACATTTAGCTTGGTAGTGATACTCCATTGTGACTCTCTGGTGCTGATATTAACAATTTCCTAACGATAGGACATATAGCTTGGTAGTGATACTCCATGGTGACTCTCTGGTGCTGATTGACAATATCCTAACGATAAGACATATAGCTTGGTAGTGATACTCCATGGTGACTCTCTGGTGCTGATTGACAATATTCTAACGATAGGACATATAGCTTGGTAGTGATACTCTAGGTGACTCTCTGGTGCTGATAGGACATATAGCCTAGAAGTGATACTCATGGTGACACTTTGGTGCTGATAGGACATTTAGCTTGGTAGTGATACTCCATGGTGACTCTCTGGTGCTGATTGACAATATCCTAACGATAGGACATATAGCTTGGTAGTGATACTCTAGGTGACTCTCTGGTGATGATAGGACATTTAGCTTGGTAGTGATACTCCATTGTGACTCTCTGGTGCTGATTGACAATTTCCTTACGATAGGACATATAGCTTGGTAGTAATACTCCATGGTGACTCTCTGGTGCTGATAGGACATATAGCTTGGTAGTGATACTCCATGGTAACTCTCTGGTGCTTATAGGACATATAGCTTGGTAGTAATACTCCATGGTGACTCTCTGGTGTTGATAGGACATATAGCTTGGTAGTAATACTCCATGGTGACTCTCTGGTGTTGATAGGACATATAGCTTGGTAGTAATACACCATGGTGACTCTCTGGTGCTGATTGACAATATCCTAACGATAGAACATATAGCTTGGTAGTGATACTCCATGGTGACTCTCTGGTGTTGATAGGACATATAGCTTGGTAGTAATACTCCATGGTGACTCTCTGGTGTTGATAGGACATATAGCTTTGTAGTGATACTCCATGGTAACTCTCTGGTGTTGATAGGACATATAGCTTGGTAGTGATACTCCATGGTAACTCTCTGGTGCTGATAGGAAATATAGCTTGGTAGTAATACTCCATGGTGACTCTCTGGTGTTGATAGGACATATAGCTTGGTAGTAATACTCCATGGTGACTCTCTGGTGTTGATAGGACATATAGCTTGGTAGTGATACTCCATGGTAACTCTCTGGTGCTGATAGGACATATAGCTTGGTAGTATTACTCCATGGTGACTCTCTGGTGTTGATAGGACATATAGCTTGGTAGTAATACTCCATGGTGACTCTCTGGTGTTTATAGGACATATAGCTTGGTAGTAATACTCCATGGTGACTCTCTGGTGTTGATTGGACATATAGCTTTGTAGTGATACTCCATGGTAACTCTCTGGTGTTGATAGGACATATAGCTTGGTAGTGATACTCCATGGTAACTCTCTGGTGCTGATAGGAAATATAGCTTGGTAGTAATACTCCATGGTGACTCTCTGGTGTTGATAGGACATATAGCTTGGTAGTAATACTCCATGGTGACTCTCTGGTGTTGATAGGACATATAGCTTGGTAGTGATACTCCATGGTAACTCTCTGGTGCTGATAGGACATATAGCTTGGTAGTATTACTCCATGGTGACTCTCTGGTGTTGATAGGACATATAGCTTGGTAGTGATACTCCATGGTGACTCTCTGGTGTTGATAGGACATATAGCTTGGTAGTAATACTCAATGGTGACTCTCTGGTGTTGATAGGACATATAGCTTGGTAGTGAAACTCCATGGTAACTCTCTGGTGCTGATAGAACATATAGCTTGGTAGTAATACTCCATGGTGACTCTCTGGTGTTGATAGGACATATAGCTTGGTAGTAATACTCCATGGTGACTCTCTGGTGTTGATAGGACATATAGCTTGGTAGTAATACACCATGGTGACTCTCTGGTGCTGATTGACAATATCCTAACGATAGGACATATAGCTTGGTAGTGATACTCCATGGTGTTTCTCTCTGGTGTTCATTGACAATATCCTAGCGATAGGACATACGAGGTGTGTTCAAAAAGTATCGCGAAATTTGAATTTTCGCGGGTTGCGTATATTCGAATTTCGATCTTTTTACTCATGTCTCTCTCTTATGCCGACAAGCCTGGCCATTTTGAATGTTCACTTAATTGTTGACAGCTGCTTTGCTTGCAGGTGTTTTGGATCGTCTTCGATTTTTACCTATTAAAAAAAATGGATCAAAGAACCTGTATCAAATTTTGTGTGAAAAACGAAATTAAGTGCGCGGATGCATTCCGAATGTTGACTGTGGCATACGGAGAAGCTACCTTGGACCGAAGCAACGTTTATCGGTGGTACAAAATGTTCTCAGAAGGCCGAGAAGATGTAAACGACGAAGAGCGTGCCGGACGCCCGAGCACTTCAACAATCAACAACAGACGAAAAAATTAATGAAGTGGAGAAAATGATATTGGCCAATCGTCGAATCACCGTTAGAGAAGTTGCTGAGGACCTAAACATATCGATTGGCTCGTGCCATTCGATTTTTATCAATGATTTGGGCATGAGACGGGTCGCCGCGAAATTCGTACAAAAATTGCTCAATTGCGACCAAAAACAGCATCGCATGAACATTGCTAATGAGATGTTGGACTCTGTCCGCGACGACCCAAATTTGCTCCAGAGGGTCATAACTAGTGACGAAGCGTGGGTTTATGGTTATGACGTGAAAACCAAAGCTCAATCATCTCAATGGAAGCTGCCGCACGAACCAAGACCGAAAAAAGCGCGCCAAGTTCGGTCGAATGTGAAAGTTTTGCTGACAGGTTTCTTCGATTGCAGGGGCGTGGTGCATCATGAGTTCTTGCCACAGGGTAGAACGGTCAATAAGGAATATTACATGCAAGTTATGCGCAATTTTCGCGAAGCAATCCGCCAGAAACGCCCGGATTTGTGGAAGAACAAAAATTGGCTTTTGCACCACGACAACGCCCCTGCTCACATATCGTTGCTTGTGCGCGACGTTTTGGCCAAAAACAACACACTAATGATGCCGCAGCCACCATATTCCCCAGATCTGGCCCCTGTGACTTTTTCTTGTTCCCTAAAGTGAAGAGGCCCATGAAAGGACGACGTTACGCTACGCTTGACGAGATAAAGACGACATCGAAGGAGGAGCTGAAAAAGATTTTTAAAAATGATTTTTTGAAGTGCTTTGAAGATTGGAAAAACCGTTGGCCTAAGTGTATAATATCTCATGGTGATTACTTTGAAGGGGAAAAATAGGTATTCATGAATAAATAAATAATATTTGAAAAAACACAAAAGTCGCGATACTTTTTGAACACACCTCGTATAGCTTGGTAGTGATACTCCATGGTGACTCTCTGGTGCTGATTGACAATATCCTAACGGTAGGACATATAGCTTGGTAGTGATACTCCATTGTGACTCTCTGGTGCTAATTGACAATATCCTAACGATAGGACATATAGCTTGGTAGTGATACTCCATTGTGACTCTCTGGTGCTAATTGACAATATCCTAACGATAGGACATATAGCTTGGTAGTGATGCTCCATTGTGACTCTCTGGTGCTAATTGACAATATCCTAACGATAGGACATATAGCTTGGTAGTGATACTCCATGGTGACTCTCTGGTGCTGATTGACAATATCCTAACGATAGGACATATAGCTTGGTAGTGATACTCCATTGTGACTCTCTGGTGCTAATTGACAATATCCTAACGATAGGACATATAGCTTGGTAGTGATGCTCCATTGTGACTCTCTGGTGCTAATTGACAATATCCTAACGGTAGGACATATAGCTTGGTAGTGATACTCCATTGTGACTCTCTGGTGCTAATTGACAATATCCTAACGATAGGACATATAGCTTGGTAGTGATACTCCATTGTGACTCTCTGGTGCTAATTGACAATATCCTAACGATAGGACATATAGCTTGGTAGTGATGCTCCATTGTGACTCTCTGGTGCTAATTGACAATATCCTAACGATAGGACATATAGCTTGGTAGTGATACTCCATGGTGACTCTCTGGTGCTGATTGACAATATCCTAACGATAGGACATATAGCTTGGTAGTGATAATCCATTGTGACTCTCTGGTGTTCATTGACAATATCCTAGCGATGGGACATATAGCTTGGTAGTGATACTCCATGGTGACTCTCTGGTGCTAATTGACAATATCCTAACGATAGGTCATATAGCATGGTAGTGATACTCCATAGTGACTCTCTGATATTCATTGGCAATATCCTAACGATAGAACAAATAGCTTGGTAGTAATACTCCATGGTGACTCTCTGGTGTTCATTGACAATATCCTAACGATAGTACATATAGCTTGGTAGTGATACTCCATGGTGACTCTCTGGTGCTAATTGACAATATCCTAACGATAGGACATATAGCTTTGTAGTGATACTCCATGGTGACTCTCTGATATTCATTAGCAATATACTAACGATAGCACATATAGCTTGGTAGTGATACTCCATGGTGACTCTCTGATATTCATCGATAATATCCTAACGATAGGACATATAGCTTGGTAGTGATACTCCATGGTGACTCTCTGGTGCTGATTGACAATATCCTAACGATAGGACATATAGCTTGGTAGTGATAATCCATTGTGACTCTCTGGTGTTCATTGACAATATCCTAGCGATGGGACATATAGCTTGGTAGTGATACTCCATGGTGACTCTCTGGTGCTAATTGACAATATCCTAACGATAGGTCATATAGCATGGTAGTGATACTCCATAGTGACTCTCTGATATTCATTGGCAATATCCTAACGATAGAACAAATAGCTTGGTAGTAATACTCCATGGTGACTCTCTGGTGTTCATTGACAATATCCTAACGATAGTACATATAGCTTGGTAGTGATACTCCATGGTGACTCTCTGGTGCTAATTGACAATATCCTAACGATAGGACATATAGCTTTGTAGTGATACTCCATGGTGACTCTCTGATATTCATTAGCAATATACTAACGATAGCACATATAGCTTGGTAGTGATACTCCATGGTGACTCTCTGATATTCTTCGACAATATCCTAACGATAGGACATATAGCTTGGTAGTGATACTCCATGGTGATTCTCTGGTATTCATTGACAATATCCTAACGATAGGACATATAGCCTGGTAGTGATACTCCATGGTGACTCTCTGGTGTTCATTGACAATATACTAACGATAGGACATATAGCTTGGTAGTGAAACTCCATGGTAACTCTCTGGTGCTGATAGGACATATAGCCTAGTAGTGATACTCCATGGTGACTCTCTGGTGTTTATTGACAATATCCTAGCGATAGGATATATAGCTTAGTAAAACGAAAATTGCAATTATACCGCGAATGTTTCTTTTAAACAAAAATCTAAATTTATTTTAAAGAGAAATAACGATTATTTCTAACTTTAAGGATGAAATATGATAGAATGAATTGTGAAGAGTAATGACAAACGGAAAAATAAAAGTGTTCCCATCCCTGGACACTTTTATTTTTCCGTTTGTCATTACTCTTCACATTTCATCCTATCATACTTCATCCTTAAAGTTAGAAATAATCGTTATTTCTCTTTAAAATAAATTTCGATTTTTGTTTAAAAGAAACATTCGCGGTATAATTGCAATTTTCGTTTTACAATCATCAGCCGCGTTATATTGTATTTTAAATTACTTTATATAGCTTAGTAGTGATACTTTCTGGTGCTGATTGAAAATATCCTAACGATATTACATATAACCACTCAATAATTTATGATAAATATTCGAATACATTTACATGAATGAAATAATAAAATTTAATATAAAATATTATATTTTATTTATAACTATATCGGAAATATATAATTCTCGATGTACTCAACTGTTTACACACTATATTATAATTTTATATAAAATATAATTTAAATATTAAAAATAATCATACATTTTATGATCAATAAAATTCGCCAGCTCTCTTTATTAAAGGAATAATAATGGGTTTGAACCTAACATGAAACCCCAAAATTGACAAATAGAAGAAGATCGTCTGAAAAGCAACAAAGTTTAGAAGGGAAAAAAAAGACAACGTCGCCACGAGAGCCATTAGATAAAAATGTTCAAAGAAGCGACTTTCAGCGATAGATAACAAAGGGTAGATTTAAAAAGAGGAAACAAATCTAACGGCTTGGACTCGGAGAGTCCACTGGGAAATCCGGCACTGTGTGTAGGGACTACCAACTTTCTTTTTGCTTGGAACGTGACTGCCAGCCTCTTCCTGGATTTCACATTAGTCTAACGCATAACGTATTCCGACTCTTCTATTCCAATATGTAAATATATTCTCTACCTATATGTTAATATTTATTTATTACAAGTTTCAAATAAGACGCTATATCCGATCTGGATAATTGTGCCTGAATCTATTTACAATAATTCATATTGTAGTAGAGTAGGTAACAGAATTATCAAAAAGAAAATAAACGATTAAGAAAAAAAAGCATTGAATAAACATATACATTAAACAAATAAGCAACAACATATGCAGATAGAAGAAATGGCAATGTTAATATGGTTCATTGTGTTATCCGTAAAACTTTGTGATCAACTGAGAATAACAATGTATATTTGATACATTATTTTGAATAAAATTAGTGCATACATGCAACGATTTTCAACATTCATCTAAGAATAACATCAAAACTCTTTATATTACTATTATATCACACATACATTATTCGAATTCCTCTCTAAATATGAAAATATGTTTTAAAGGCTTTCATTATTTTTGTCAAGAGAAATGCATATATTATTATCTCATCAAAAGTTAGTACAATGTAGTTTTGTTATTGTTGTTAACATAATTGTAAAGATAGAGGCTGCCTGGCCGGCATTCATAGTTCTTCAAATAAAAGATACTTCGGCCAGTAATTCTTTTGTCCTCGTCAGGAGCGAAAAAAAAATCAAAACATTTAGCAAAGCGTTAGAAATTATTCTACCGCTTATAATTTCTAACGCTTTGCCAAATGTTTTAATTTTTGTTCGCTCCTGACGAGGACAAAATATTTTTGTCGAAACGTCGAGACAATAAAAATATTTATTGGCCAAAGTGTCTTTTATTTGAAGAACTATTGTTAACATAAGTAGATAATCATTTCATTCTTCTTAAAAACATATTTAACTTTTTCTTCGAGATCACATGTCTTGCGCATACAATATATTTGAATTTATCTTCTAATATATTAATAAATATAAATGCACTCCCAAAAATATTGTGAAACTCTAGGATGTCTCGAGATTCAATGCTGTCTCTAAAATAAACAATGCATTTTGACAATCTGTTTGCACTCAATCATTAATTTTTACTTTATTAAAGAACGCTTGAATTGCATAAATGTTGTTGTTGTCGTGTCCAATGATGAGCCTCAGATGTCTCCATACATATCTATCACAGCAGCAGCAATGTCCACTGTCTTGGGTATGTAAAGCTGCTGTTCTGGGTCTATGTCAATTTTCTGCAAGGCTGCGGCCATTGCTGGGCATGAGAATATGTGAGTATGTGTTAGTTCCACACCAAGAAAAATCGCATAAATGATCTGCATATATTAATTTACATAAACAATAGAATTCTATATAGGAATTAATTAATGCATAATTCTTAGGAAAAAAAGTAATATAAACTTAACATTTTATGCGTAATATTGATTAAAAAAACAAAGGATATTTTACAGAAAGGAAGACATTGAGTTACACCTTTTTAGTAGTATAACCGAAATAAGCGTGAGATAAGCCAAGTTAGTTTTTATTCAATATTGAGTGTGACAAAATTAGGGATATATAGTTTAAAGAATATTTGCATATTGTCTCAGTATATTCTGTTTAAATGGCGAGGGTTTTATCTTAAAAGAGTGTATTCGAATAATAAATTAGGCTCACAGAATCTCTCTACTAACAGAGTATCTATATAGGTGAGGTATCTCGAGTTAAATATTTATTTAACCTTCCCCAGCGACTCGGTATATTAATCGAGGCCAAATTATATCCCATCCACACTTTTTATTTATTTCAACACATAAAACGCGATATCCCGGCTAGGGATAATTGCGTCGATTTACATTTTTTTAAAAATAGAAACAGTTATAAACATATTATACAAGAAAAAGTAATTAAAAATAAAAAAGAGAAACAATAATATATATTAGAAACCTGCACCTTTCAGGTTTGAAAGATATTCATAAATATATTTTTAAAAATAATTAAATCTATGATAATTCTCTATGTTATTTACAAATTGATATAGATCTACAATATTGTTTATTCTCTGTTGTCTAGCGCTAAAGAAGAGTGGGCATTCTAGCAGTAGGTGTCTCGACTCCTGGAATTTGTTGCCACAATGACAGCTGAGTCTTCAACCGCTCCAATCTCGTCCCCACTTTATAAGCCTCTTTATAAATAAACTAAATTCTAAGCAGAAGGAGGTTATGAGTACAGTTCATAGAATTCACATATTTGAAGTAGCGGACAAGTCCCTTGCACGTTATATAAAAATTCTCACCACCTTCAAAGCGACATGCAATAAGAGCGATTACCTCTGATAATTTATACATTATGCAAATATATATATATTAAATTGAATAGTTTTAATTATTATATTTGTTGTTAACTGGTAGTTGATAGAGCTGTAATCATGTTGAACCCTGAAATATTTAGAGTAAAAACGTATAGATAAATAATTTTTAGTATATCCAATTTTACCCGCAGTCATAGACCCAGAGCAGCAGCTTTACACACCCAAGATAGTGAACTTTGCTGCTGCTGTGATAGAGATGTATGGAGACATCTGAGGCTCTTCATTGGACACGACAACAACAACAACCTGAAATCTAAGTATCTTTTTTTTATCATTTTAACACATGTTTCTGATTTTACTTAAAGAGTAACTAAGCCTTAATTGCAAAACACGATGGGAATCTTCGGAAAGATTATGATTAGAAATGAAATAACATTTATTACAGTTTAAAAATGAAGACTTATGATTTGTAGGGACCTTATTTGTTAAGCTATTGCCAGGAATGTTTATCATTATCATTTATATTTACACACACAAAGCCTTTATTAAGACACCATTCTCATACAGATTCTTCTCTCACATTGCTGGCTTATAACGGTATCCTCACGATAATCGATCACCATCATGTAGTGAAGGAGATAACGATAAATCGAAGTTATTTTTCCTACTTACTGATTTGCAGCAGTTGTATAGGGACAGAGCAATCATTCGAATTGATATTGCGTTGGTTGAAACACTTTGCACTGAGGTATATTGACTATCGTTTACCTTTGAGAGGAACGTCTCTCTTTATTCGCTAATATACTGATATCCAAAGTTTTACATTCACAAATAATTGTAAAATAGGGAACTATATATACGATGATTTGAAGCGCAATCAACGAGTCAGCGGAAAAGAAAATACACAGGGAACAGGACCCAGGATCAAGATACTACAAAGGGTAGGCGATGGAGAAAAATAAAGCTTGAGGTCCAGCAAAGTAAAGAACAAAGTGGAGAAGGCGTCACTGAAATATGATTTCCTAACGATCGATTCCGGGGGGACTTGATAAACATCCTTGGAGATGATCGCGCCATAAACTCTGGGTCCAAGAATTTCGAGGGATTTATTCCAAATACTTTTGTAAAGAACCAAGCATATTGCATCGGTCAACATGGATAGACTAAGCCTAAATTATTTTACTTTGCAACTTCTTACTCTTTTACATTCTCATATGTCATGCTTCTCATTGTAAAAGGTATTTTCAATATATGATATTCTATTTGAAAATAGAGCAATCCATAAATATATCTTTAATTAAAAAGGCATATATTGGATCAATGAAAGACATCTGTGGTTGAAATGTAAGTGTAACTTCCAACTGTTGATAGAAAGTCGAAGCCTTTCTATTGTTCTTGCAAGGCGTAGAGCGTCATAACCAAAACTGGTTGAAATCGTTTTGAAAATAAAGCAATCCATAAATAATTGATCCAATATAAGCCTTTTTAATATATGATATTGTATATATAAATAATTCTAGAAAAACTGGTTGACGAAAATTAGGTTTCGACAACCTAGTCATTCTCAATTCTGTGAAGAATTGAATGCAAAGATGTAAGAACTGATCAATATTTTACGGGATTGAACTGTTAGTCTTCCTTCTTTACATGCGCTGTTTTAAAGATAACGTTTTACTATTATTAATACCTCTTGTACACATGGTATATAGAGGTTTTGCGGCTGTTGTGTGCATCATATGTCTACACATGTGAAAACAGTTCAAAATTTTCACTTACAAGTATGAGAAAGCTCCGTTTGATTACTTGCACTCACTGACGTGGTTGGACTTTGAGAATAATTGATGGCCATTTGGGTAATTTTTTAATTAGAAAAAAGTAATCAATGCGGGAATCGATCCTGGGTCGTAGTGGTCGAAAACCAACGGTTTAGACTATCCTTCCAGCGACTCCTCTATAATAATCATGGTGCATTGAATTTGACAATTGCTTTCAATGTAAGTTCATCATATGTCTGCACCTGTGAAAGTCAGTTCGATTTGTTCACTTACAAGTATTCCAGAGGTCGTTTGCTTATTGCACTCACTGGCGTGGTTGAATTTTTTAATTAATTGATGGCCATTTGGGTATTTTTTTTTTAATTAGAAAAGTATCTAATACGGGATTCGACCCGAGTCGTAGCAGTCGAAAACCAACGGTTCTGACTACTCATTCACCAACCCCCGAAGGACAATATAGATAAAAGCAGTTGGAGCAATGACTTCTTAAAGACAACTGATAAATTTGAAAGAGGAAAAAAATCAGATAAAAAGTTTCTTTCAATTTTAAAATTGCAAGCCTTCGAGCAAATATACTGCTTTTCAACGGGTTAATACTCTATGTACAATATCTTAATAATTATATAATTATCAATAATATTATTAACCCGTTGAAGAGCAGTATATTTGTTCGAAATCTTGCAAATTCAAAATTAAAAGAAACTTGTTATCTGATTTTCATTTTTCTTCTTTCAAATAATTTCTGGGTAACTCTTGTTTACATACGAGTAGCTCGTAGCTGAACATATTTTTTTAAGAATGTTAATATTTCTATATGATGCCTTTATGCTCAATAAATTGATCAGTATGTATATATATACATATTGAAAATAGAGCAATCCATATTTAATTCATTATGAATTATATATACATATCTAATATTATAATTTGATATTTAAAACTCATTAATATGAAACTCCTATTTTCTAATATAATAAAGAAAAACTGCATAAAAACTATAAGATAAATTAAAAATCTTTAATGAGATTTTTTGTTTAAGAAACAACTATTAATTATATATAATGATTTTCTCTCTCTCTCTCTCCATTATAATCCATTATACATATTTGTTATTTTATGTATGAGAATTTCCAATAAATAAAATATATAAATGATAAGCTTATATATATGTCAATTTAAGTAGGCAAATTTCTATTGGTTTTATTAAAACTAACGCGTTCGTGGTTGGTTTTTCTTGATTTATCAAGAAATTGGGTTGGCCAAATATCATGGTACAAATTACATCAACGTTTAGTTTATTTTTGTTTCACTAAATGGCACTCTACCCTCTAAAAAACTTATGTGAATGGTCAGGATATGCCAATATTTTTTTTTAATCAACACCTAAACCTTTTTATATTTTTGATTTATTTTTCACGTATTACATACATATATATATTACATATATATATATATAGAGCAATAGAATAGAGCAATCCATAAATCAAACTTCAATCAAAAAGGCATATATTGGATCAAAATATAATTTATTTTACTAATATTTCAGTTGACTGAACGCCAACCTTTTTCAAGGTATTATAACATATTAATGTGTGTCAACAACAAACTAAGCGCGACATAACGTCAATAGAATTAAGTTTGAAAAATATTCTAAACCTAATTCTATTGACGTTATAAGGCGCTGAGTTTGTTGTTGACACACATTAATATGTTATAATACCTTGAAAAAGGTTGGCGTACAGCCAACTTAAATATTGGTGAAATAAAAGATATTTTTATCCAATATATGCCTTTTCAATAGATGTATGTATACATAAATTATGAAAAATAAAAAGGAATCTCCTCATTGTGCAACTGAATGTTACTGATGGCTTGCGCTATATATTGGTATAAATATCAAATATTCGTTGATTTTTAATTATTCAAGAATTGGTCAAGTATCCATTCTTGATTAATCAGTTGAACGATAAGGAGTGCCTTTTTCTTTTTTATAATTTATGCACCTTATCCCAGTACATTTTCACATTTGTACTATTTTTTACATATACACATATATTAAGAAAAGGGCATCTCCTTATCGTGCAACTGAAAGTTGCTGATGGCTGGCGCCATCTATCGGAATAAATATCAACTATTCTCGTTGATTTTTTAATTATTCCAGAATTGGCCAAATACCCATTCTTGATTAATCAAGAAAAGCTAACCACGGACGCATTTCGGGCTGTTGGCCCTCATCAGCGTGGTGCAAGCTGTACCTCAACGACCAAGAAATTGGTCCTTAAGGCATCCTGAAAAATCATGAAACGGGTAGTTAAGGCCAGGATTGCGTGAGGACGCTACACAATGTGAAAAAAATAGTACAAATGTAACATTGTGAAAAAATAGCACAAATGTAACATTGTACTGGGATAAGGTGCATAAATTAAGAAAAAGGCATCTCCTTATCGTGCAACTGAAAGTTGCTGATGGCTGGCGCCATCTATCGGAATAAATATCAACTATTCTCGTTGATTTTTTAATTATTCCAGAATTGGCCAAATACCCTCACGCAATCCTGGCCTTAACTACCCGTTTCATGATTTCTCAGGATGCCTTAAGGACCAATTTCTTGGTCGTTGAGGTACAGCTTGCACCACGCTGATGAGGGCCAACAGCCCGAAACGCGTCCGTGGTTAGCTTTTCTTGATTAATCAAGAATGAGTATTTGGCCAATTCTGGAATAATTAAAAAATCAACGAGAATAGTTGATATTTATTCCGATAGATGGCGCCAGCCATCAGCAACTTTCAGTTGCACGATAAGGAGATGCCTTTTTCTTAATTTATGCACCTTATCCCAGTACAATGTTACATTTGTGCTATTTTTTCACAATGTTACATTTGTACTATTTTTTCATACACATATATATAATTCTTTTGAAATGGACTCTATCCCGTGGATTTTAGTGTCTTATTGATATTGTTGCGATATTTCTGAAGACTTAGAGTCCTAGGTGAAACAAACTCTCTACAATAGCTCGTTTAAATCCCTCTAGACCAATCTTTTATCTTTCTTCGTTTTACGACTTGGCTTTACTTTTATTGTAGCATCAATGGTGCGGATCAAGGTCCCATATAGGATGTACACTACTCTTTTTTATCTCTTTAAATAGTGGTATTGTTTTCAAAAATGAGCTAAATTAAAGAAAGTATGAGGTATTGAAAATAATCCACATAAAATAGAATAAGCTTTAACATTTAAAATCACGTATTATAAAATAAACTTTTAAAAAATATATATACTCATAGACAGTTTTTAAGGAAGTTCCATATTTTAATGTCACTGGTCTTCCTTTTCTTTCTTCACTTGGTTATCTCGCGTGTCTGTAAAAAAGGTCATTGTGTATCGAATATCTTTAATTGTTATTGTCTGAATCCCGATATACATAATAAAAGGTAAAGCTTCCTTTGATGAATATTTAGTTAACTGAAAAAGGGCTTTCTCGAAATCTTTGATCTATTGAATAAAAGGTTGAGGCGTTATATGATTTTTTGTAAGTCCTAGTGTTTGTTTTGACGTTATGGAGCAAGTAGTGAATATGGAAAGTTTAAAAGAAAACTATTTAATTCCTCAGTCCGATATATTATTATATATGTGTATATTATTATATACACATTGTCATATGTGCTGACCCGGATTTACTTAAAACAATCTGAATCTCTACAAAGAACCATCAGTGATAATATTCTGCTCACTGAAAAAAAATAATTTAACAAAAAAAAATAAGAAATGAATATGATAGACTGCAGGCGTGTCAGCTTACGTTACTTTAGTGACTCGAACTTATAAATCCTCTGATTTGCCTTTTCACTTGGCAAAATACAAGATATAAGTCAACAAAAATAAGAAAAGATCAAATGTGCGAAATAAACTCTGAGAGAAGAATTACAAAAATTATAACAAGACTCAGAACGAAACACTGTAAAAGAATGACAATGCCTCCAGATGGCACAAGAGCCGATAAGACATGCAACAACTATCCTGGTGTGGAACTAGCACCTACCCACATATTCTCATGCTCAGAAATGTTCTTGCAGAACCTTGACATGGACCCAGAGCAACAGCTTCACTTCCAAGATAGAGGACATTGCGACTGCTGTGACAGAGATGCATGGAGACATCTAAGGCTCTTTACTGGACACGACAACAACAACAACTTATAATACAATATAATACACTGCGGCCTGTGATTGTAAAACGACACTTGAAGTTACACCGCATGAGTTCCTTTTCAATGAAAACACGAAATCACAGACCGCAGTGTATTATATTGTATTATAAGTTACTTTATGTATCATTTACGAACGGAAAAATACGTCCAGGGTAGCCTAGTGGACATGGCATCTGCCCGGTAAGCGGAACATTGTGGGTTCGATTCCCATCCCTGGACACATTTATTTTTCCGTTCATCATTGCTCTTCATAATTCACCCTTTCATACCTCATCCAAAAAGGATAGAAATAGTCGATATTTCACCTTGAAATAAAATTTCGATTTTTCGTTGAAAAGAAACTCATGCGGTGTAACTTCAAGTGTCGTTTTACAACAACAACAACATTGCTAAAGAAAAGTAAAATATTTGTTTAAAATTAAAAAGGTATATACTGACCCATCAAATGATCATTTTTAGAAGATAAAGCACCATCTAATGGAATAAAAATCAACTAAACGTTGATTAAGGCTTGTTCGATAATATTTGATCAACCAATTGCTTGATAAATGAAGAAAAGCCAACCACGAACGCGTTTTGAGCTGTTTCCCTTCGTCATCGTGATGCAGACTGTACCTCTACGATCGATAATTTGATCCAAGAAGGTCCCGGAGAAACCGAGATATAGATATTTTGACGTCTATATTAACGAGATAGGCGACCTTTGTTTTTATGATCAATGTCCCCCCCTTTTAAGGGTACAAAATTACAATTTCTAAGTAAGTAAAACGTTGTTTGAGTTGATATTTTTTGATCTTAATATATATAAAATAAATATAGTTTTAATATATTTATCTTTCAAATTTCTACTGATATATTAATATCATTTTATGTTTATTTATTTCAATTTAAAACGCTATGTCCCCCTAGGGACACTTGCGCTAAATGTTAATACAAATATAACAAAGAAAATATTCAACATGGAAAGATACACCGAAAGTAACTTAGAAAGATTTATAAATATTATTTACATATAGAGATATTCTTTGAATTTTATTTACAGTTGCAATTTTATGTTTGAAACACACATGTTTCTATTCAACAACTCTATATATTTGAAAAAATTTAAGATATTAAAAAGAGATATATTTATATATAAAATGTTGTTTGTGATGAGGTTTGGTAAATTCATGTATATATCGTACTTCTTTGTGTGTCAAAACTTTTAAATTTTCGATTCCTGAAAATTCTAAAAAATATGTTCTATAGAAACTATTGAAAGAGAGGTCCAAAATCAAACCATAGTTGTGGTAAAATTGGAAATGCAATTTATAACAAAGACCGAATTGTGTGAATTCTTTTAAATATTCGGTCACATTTTTCTAACTATTGGAAATTCTAAAATTCTCCGTTAATGATGATAAACACATTTTTTGGTGAAAAAAAATCATTTCTCCACTTCTATTTGAACATAAGTGTTAAATTTAAATTATTTTAATGCAAAAATTAAAACATTAAATAGCCTAATGACTACATTATGTTTAACTTAATAAAGGTGCATTTATGAGCCAATAATATAATAATTTTATTATTTTATATCCAATAAATATTCTGGAAATAATTCTTGTAGTATTCCATATATACTGTTTTTTTCTCTATTTCTTTAATAGAGAAGAAATATGCAGTGGGGGTTATGTCCATCTGATTTTGTTGCTCCATGAGAAAATTCAGTAAATATATGAATATATATATATTGCATTAGAGAAAATAAAAATAATATAAATATATTTCTATGAAAAAGTTAGAGTTTTTCATTTTTCTCAACGTTTCGACAAAAATCGTTTGTCTTCGTCAGAAGAAGTAAATAAAATAAAGCATTTGACAAGGTGTTAATAATTGTTTAAAAAGAGAATAATTTTTAACGCCTTGCCAAATGCTTTATTTTATTTACTTCTCCTGGCGAGACAAAAT
Organism: Cordylochernes scorpioides; assembly: GCA_030710605.1. NCBI lineage: Eukaryota > Metazoa > Arthropoda > Arachnida > Pseudoscorpiones > Chernetidae > Cordylochernes > Cordylochernes scorpioides. The sequence goes on along the minus strand of CP092881.1, from coordinate 20,979,948 downwards.
ATTTTTGACGAAACGTTGAGAAAAATAAAAAACTCTAACTGGCCGAAGTGTCTATTTTTCATAGAAATATATATGCCGACCAGGCAACCTCTATCTTCAGGATAATATAAATATAATATGATAGATATAAGGTCACGGGTAGTTTTCAATCTAAGGATATGCTCTAATAGCCTGGATTACCTTTGTGTTACTACTGCTATAGGGTGTTGGCGTGTACTTAACAGTTGTTGAATTTTTCAAAACATGACAATTCTAAAATAAAATTGAGTTAAATGAGTATATAGAGAGTGAAGTGAGAGATTTATTTTATTTGTGAATTAAAATGTGAAGTTTCAAGTCATACCATTCTTCAGCTGGCTAAAATAACATAAGACACTAATTTTGCCATTTGAAGTCGTTTTTTTTATGAGCGACAACAACGCGAAACGCGTTCGTGGATGGCATTTCTTGATTTATCAAGAAAGTAGGTTGGTCAAATATCTGGAAACAGATTAAATCAATTTTTAGTTGATTTTTGTTCCACTATATGGCGCTCTGCCATCTAAAAAGCACATGTGCTTGTGGTCAGGATATGCCTTCTTTATATATATATATATATGAAAAATCAATAGAAAAAAATAAAAATAAAAAGGTCAGGTGTTGATATTAAAAATAAAAAAGGCATATTCTGACCAGGAGCATATGTGCCTTTCAGAAGGCAGAGCGCCATCTGGTTGAACAGAAATCAACTATCATTTTTTAGCCTGTTCCCTGATATTTGGCCAACCCAATTTCTTGATAAATCAAGAAAAGCTATCCACGAACGCGTTTCGCGCTGTTGGCGCTCGTCAGCTTGGAGATATATTTTAAATAGAGAAAATTTTAAATAAATCTACAATTATAAAGGTATTTATTAGATTAAAATATATTACCTTTAGTAGTAATTTAATCGAAAGTATATATAATAAAATTGGACATCATCAGTATCAAAAATTGTATTATCATATTTAAAAAATCATATTGCTTATTATCAAATTTATTCATCATTATCATCATTAATCATATACAAATATGTACAATTACAATGTTACTATTAAATACATATACCATATAAATATATAATAATACTCGATTATTCGAAAATAACTCTCTTATCAAATTATATATTGTAAAAATTCACATTTGGGAAATTTTCTTAATAGTGGTAATAACGAGTCACAAAATACCGCATAGATACCCGAACCCAAGACTCGCCTGCCCCTGAGGACCACCACTGTGAATACTTTTGAACCCAGGAAAGGAGACGGACCAGAGACCGGAAGGAGCAATGGAGAGAAGCCGCAGTCCCCTGGCACCGAAAATGGAGGACCCCGCCCTGGCCCTTTTTGAGAAAGTGGACCCTCCCCCCTTGGCCAGGAACCCTGTACCCCAAAGGGGTACTACACTTTGATCTTAGCCAAAAGGCCGAGAAGCGCAGAGAGAGAGAGAATGAAAAATAAATATAAAATAAAAATATAATTACCTAAACAGCTTGTAAATGCTAGTCGCTAATATCAATTTGAATTATATAATTGTTACTTTAACTAAATCCATTCTACATTTTGAATACATATTTCTCAAATTTTAGAAGCCTCTATTAATCATTATTACACATTATATAATTTATAAAACATTTTGTTTCCAATTAGTGTTTAATTAATATATCAACATTAGTTATTCACACTTAAATATCTACATAAAAATAATTATAAACATGAATATTACCGCTGAATAATAAATTTAATAACACAATTTTTAAATAAAACTGATAAATATCTCAACAATAGACAAAAGTTGTGGATTGTAGGCACATCTTAAAATATAAATATAAAATAAACAAGTATTTATGTATTTAGACATTTGTAAAGTGTGAATATACCAATTCAAAAGATAGATTATCATTTAAATTATATTGTCATATTGGTATTCATACAATTTCATTGTTACATTACCATATCTATTGAGAAGGACTGTGTGAATGGGAAATATATCTGGACTTGACAGCTCTTCTATAGATTTCGAACTGAAAGGATCGTCTCGTCTGCTGGCGAAATTGTTGCCACAATGACCAACGTATTTTATCCAACTGGATTTCAACTCTCGTCTGCCTTTTTAAATCATAGCTATACGTTTACTCTTTTTTTATATATACGCACAATTTTATTCAGGGACCTTTTGACAAATATCTCGTAATTTATATATATATAACCAATTTTCTTTATTTTTTCATATTTGTAAAATGTATTATGCATTGATTTTCACTTTTGAAAATTGATTTAATCTAATTATTTAGTTATATATATGATATATATATATATAATATTAATATTATATATATATCGAAAATAGCAATCCATAAATAAATATTTAATTAAAAAGGCATATATTGAATAAAAATATCATTTATTTTGTCAATATTTCAGTTGGCTGAATGCCAACCTTTATCAAGGTATTATAACATATTAATGTGTGTCAACAACAAACTCAGCGCCACATAAGTCAGCAGATTTAAGTTTTATATAAGGTTTTTCTCCCCATTGAATATAAGCAAAATATATATATATGGTACTTTCATTATATTCTCAGAATAATTCTATTGTTAAAATATCTGACTGTGAACAAAAAAGAAATCTCGTGTCTAAGATCCTTGAACACTAAGTCTTAAGAACCACAAACACTAATTTTTTATAAATATTTTTACATATTTATAATATATTAATTTTTTATTGCTATCAGTGAGTTATCAGAGCTTTTATTGCCTGAAAATTCGTAATAACGAATTTGATTTTGTTTATGTTTTAAAAATGAAATCCCAATTAGAGAAATATTCCAATTATAGAAATATTGAAATGCCTCTCAAGGCATTCGGTAAAATATACCTAATTTTAAAAATAAACTCATTGTGAGAAAATATTTTTGTAATTTTAAAACGTTTTTCACAATTTTATCATGAATAGAAATGAAAATATGGTTGATCAAAACTGCCGTTTATGATTGATATAGGAACTTTAAAAATGGACTAAGCGCGATCACTCTCCAAGTTTATCTAAAGATCGGAAAAAAGATATAGATAATAAATAAGAAAAACATCAATTAAATTCCAGAAAATAATTACTAGAAGTAATAAATTGTCATACAAGAACCTTTGGTGATAACAGATCCTTTGATGGCAGATATACTTAATTCCATTGTTGTTGAAGATATCGGTTTTGCTCTTCATTGGAAAATAGGTGCCGTTGCCACGTTAGTCACCTTGGAAACGAACCAGAATTTGGTCGAATATTCCAAGGGTCCAGGGGGGACCGCAGGGAGGCGTGGTCGGACTTCTCTCCCCCCTTAATTCTATTATTCACCACATTATGAAATTGGAAATGTAGTTAGACAAGTTTTGGGTTCCCAACCAATACGAAATCTCATTTTACTGTTTCTGTTTTGAATATTTGGGCCGAGAATAGAGTCCCTATATCTAGTGATAGAAGAGTGTAGGGTTAGAAGTGTGAATTATTGTTAGAAGAGTTTATTATATCATATTTTACATTATTACTTATATAAAATATGCATATCAAATGTTTTATTATATACAAGTTCGTTAATAAACTTTTATCACGATATTGTTATAAAAAAATTTAAAATATTTTCTCTGAAATGTTTGCCCAAGGTATATATTTAAAAGTAGGCATATCCTGACCAGGAACACATGTGCTTTTCAGAAGACAGAGTGCCATCTGGTGGAACAGAAATAAACTAAACATTGATTTCGCCTGTTTCCTGATATTTGGCCTACCCAATTTCTTGATTTATCAAGAAAAGCCATCCACAAACGCATTTCGCGCTGTTTGCGCTTGTCAACGTGGAGCAGGCTGTACCACCGGGACCAGTTTGGACTTAAATGAACATTTCTTGGTTTCACAAGAAGCCTCTGGGACCAAAAATATCAAGGAACAGGCTAAATCAATGTTTAGTTGATATCTGTTCCACTAGATGGCGCTCTGCCTTCTGAAAAGCACATGTGCTCCTGGTCAGGATATGCCTACTTTGTTATTAATATCATCAACACCTGATCTTTTTATTTTTCTATAGTTTTTTCTTATTTATAAGTATATTTAAATCTGTTTTACTTTGTCAGCTTCAATCCATTGCGACTAAGAAACAATATATATGTGTAACAAAAATCTATATTGAAATAAAACTGCTGTTGTAGCTCATTCTTTATCATGATCAGTCGAGTTTTAGTAGTGTGATTTACAGTGCATCGTTCTGACGCATAATTTAAGACAGGGTGCCTCTCGCTTCTTTTGTTGCTTACATAATTAAAATGTCTTCCATACGGCAAATCTTTATTATATATTTACCATAAATCTCATTGCTCCCTCAAATCTCCCTCTACAGCTGGACCCTGCAGAGCACCCAAGGACGTCCGAGAACCACCGCTCAAGTGGAACTCCCTTAACTCGGGCAGTATCTCTCGGCCTTACCACTGGTGGAGGGACACGAGAGACTCACCAGAAGAGTAGCAGCAGCAATGTGGCGATGGCGAGAGGAACAACAGCAGGGAGCACCAAGACTTCAAACACTCCTCTTTTATTTTGTCATTTACTACCAATCATTACATTTAAATGGGATAATAAACAACAGGTATTTAGATTACGCCACTTCCTGGGGCCAATATAAAAGTGTATTTACAAACACTTGCCCCAGCAAGCAGGACTACAGCAGTCGGCGATTCCCACACCAGTTTCAGATGGAAACAGGCGAAAGCGCCATCTATTGGTGGAGGTTGTAAGAATTTTCAGCCCTCATACACGACAATCGTGAATATTCATCTTGATAATTTGTTGCTATTTTTATATATAAAATGAATCCTAGAAAGTAAAACGTTGTCTTATAAAGTTTCAAAAGGCAGTGGACCAACCCAGCCGATTCTAAAATCTCGAAACATGGCCATTGTGAATAAGAATGTCTAACGATACAGACTTAATCAAATAAAGCTGTCCATACCTTTATATTGTAGCAAAGTATTTATTATGATGCATCAGCGCGCCATCTGTTATGAATATTCTAAACTATTATAGACGTGTAAGATTCTTTTGAAAATTAAATAATTTCTACTGCCCTTACTGCAATGGAAAAATTAAAGGGAGGGCCTGGCTCATCAGTGATGAACCCTCCCAGCGGTTCCGCCAGTTTAATAATGTAACTTAGTATTTATTAATTTTATTATTTTTTATTAACAGAGTGGTCATTTTTATGTTTAAATCTTGCGACTCTGTAAATTTCCCTCGTGGCTTATCTTTTGTTTACATTTCATAGTTTGTCCTTCCCTGAAATAAATTGTTGTCTCATCCTGAAGTTTATGTCTTCCCTAATTTTCCACGTGGCAGTATAATAGTTTCAAAATTCATAAAGTATTTATTATATTTTATCTACAAATTATTAAATTTCTCATATTTATATTATGTTACTCTGGAAACCTACCTCGTTGCTCAACTCGTATCTTATAAATGTTGATTTGTGCCTTATATAAATTGCTGTATCATCCTGAAGTTTGTCTTTCCTAATTTCTACGCTACTGTAGAACTAGATGGAATATTACTTGTGTGGTTTTGACCTGAATAATTCTTAAGATAAACAGCGGAGTATATCCTGAATAGGCCTTTGAACTATTCAGGATATCCTGGGGCTCTCAACTCTCCTATCTCCCTCCATAGATTGAAAACTCACCCTGTCCAGTCTATTCTATCAATGATGGAAAAACTAGGCGTGTGCTTAACAAGAAAAATATATTTTAAAATCTATATTATAATTATAAATTTATTTTAAAAATCGATTTAAATGAAATAATCATAATAGACAATTAAAATAATTTTATTGACATCTTGTCAATACATGCAAAGTGAACAGTCTGCACTATTTTGAAAAAAATATAATATGGATTATATACACTATGTACACTGAATATGGCGCCTCTGCCAGCGCTGCAGAATTTGGTGGAGAATCGCCAGTGGGTCTCCAGCGACATCACGCATTTCGCGATCTATGAAGAATGCGCATATACGTAATAATAGAATATACCTATAATGATAAACATAATATAATATTTGACACTCAACTCAATCCCAGGAATAATATTGAAATTAAGAAATCATTGTTTTGATCTCAAACATTGTTTCATGATTTATTTTTTAAAAACTTCGCCATCCATTTTGAAACACTTTCTAAATTCATTTGAGTCAAAATACATAGAATGCTTTCTTTCACAATGTTTACTCTTTCATCACGTTATGCTTAATTAAAGTTGAGTTGTTTGAAAACGTTTTTTACACAATCTATTCATTGAAGTTACTAAAGAGAAATGTTTCTGTTGTTGTTGTTGTCGTGTCCAAAGAAGAGTCTTAGATGTCTCCATGCATCTCCATCACAGCAGCAGCAATATCCACTATCTTGCTCTTCATTGGAAAATGGGTGCCGTTGCCACGTTAGTCACTTTGAACACGAACCAGAATTTGGTCGAATATTCCAAGGGTCCAGGGGGGACCGCAGGGAGGTGTGGTTGGACTTCTCCCCCCCAAATCATAAATAAAAATGATTATTTGTCCACGCCGAAAGTATTTAGGGAATATGATAAAACATTGCTTATTTAAAGAAATAACCTTTTTTATTCTATCAGTTCCTTATATTGATCAAATACAATGTCTTCATCAGTTTTATAGAAACGTTATAACAGATCTTTGTTTGAGAGAGGAGATCATTTCTCTGTATGATATTTCCAAACTATAGATCATACCAGAAACATTAATAGGATTAATTATACAATAAAGATTGCAAAATCAAATTCGCTTAACAACTACACTTATGGACAAAACTTAAAGGAAGTGAAAAGTCTTTGTCGTCTGTTTTTTTTTTAAAGAGTCATATGTAACTTTGTTCACACTGTTTATCTCGTGTGTCTTTAATAAGGGTCACTGTATATCGAATATATTTCAGAGTTATTTTTGCTGAAATAGTTTGCTGAAGAGCATTGCTCGAAGAAAATATTTGAAACTAATTCTACTGTCCTATAAGCTTATGTCCATAGTTTACTTGAAAACCATTTCTAAGATTCCATCCTTCAGTGTAGCATATAAAAGCAGAATGATCCAATACAGTATTAGAGCTCTGAGAAGCGGTCTGGTGGATTAAATTGGCGAAACCGCTGGGAGGGTTCACCACTGATGAGCCAAGCCCTCCCAATATATTTTTTCATCGAAGTAAGGATAGTAGAAGTTCGTTTTACGTATAAAAGAAACATTCGCGCTTTTAAATCCTTTTATTTTATATGTATAGATGGCGCGTTATTGCTTTGTGTTAATTAGTGTATATATTCAAATGATTATCAGAGTATTTATTTTTTCTAACCAGTGTTTGGGTTTGGTTTATTAATTTGATGAATAGAAATCAATTTACACACCAATAAATATATTTGAATACCTAATTGAATAGCAGCACCCTGCCTAATAAATTATATTCATATAAACTCCTATGTGGATATTTGCGTGTAAATGTTTAATCTATTTTATGTAACCTGCTTAGTTTAAACATCTTCTAATACGGCATATCTATTCCGTGTAGGGATACTTGAGTGCGTGCTATTACTTACGTCAGCGTAGAGCAGAGGTCTCGACTTCTCAGTTCCATTATCCATTCGGATTTCTTCTTCGACCTTGTCTTTTGCAACTATGAGGTCCTTTTCCACAATTATTACAAATCTGACTCTGCAATACCGCGCTTTATTTTTGTTTAAATCTGGACTCTTATTGTAGGTTTTCCTTGGGTAGACCAGTTTTGGATCAGGATTGGGAGTGTAAGATCGTCTAGGGGCAGATACCTGGGGCAAAGGCTTGTTCTGGTAGTACCTCGGAGCGGGGGCCTGGGGCTTGGAGGTGTTCTGGTTTGGTCTTCTGAACGACGGAGCGTTCTTCCATTGCTCTTGATTATGGGGACGAGGAGAGCGTGTTCCATTATATAGAACCTTTGATGTTCTACACGTTCTTGGTAATTCTTTTCAAGCAAATCCAGCTTTTTACAAATTTCTAGAAGTTCGTTGGTATTTTTAGGAGGGTTTAGGTAGAGGGCAAAAGAGTATTCTTTTTTTAACCCTCCAATAACCCAGTTTATTTTAGTCTCTTCTTCCATTTGAGGGTCGACCTTGTTGCACAGTACAAGGATATCCTCTGCAAACCTGATTGCAGGTTCATTCCACTGTTGCATCCTGTTTAGTCTCATCTTCATTTTTTCTTTGTTGGCGTCTGAGGCAAAATCCTCAATTAGGCGTCTCTTGAAATTTTCCCAGCTGGTGAAACTTATCTTGTGTAGGTTCAGCCAGGTTTTGGCGCTACCAGTCTTATTCATGGCAGCATAACGGGAAATAATGTAGTCTGCCCAATGGTACAGGAAGCCAATTTCTTCAATAGATTCAATCCATGGGCGAGGGTCTTCCGTTCCATCATACTTGGGGATGTCGATGTTGGGATTCAGGACAACTGGGTCGGAACTTGCATCTCGACCAATTGTTGCACCAGGTTGCGGCTTGGCAGACTCTTCAACCTTGAATCTCTCTTGTGCTGGGTCTTGCATCTTACCAGAGCGTGTTTCAACCATCCTACAAATTTATATTAGGGAATAATGAGACAACTCTACTTTAAGTAGCCTCCAGAATAATTTATTTATTTCTCATATCAAAGAGAGCAGTGAAGTCACACAGTATACCTAAATACAAATGATGATTCTATAATACATATATTCTGTTTATAATACATATATATTCAGTTTAATAAAAAATATATAAATATAAAATATAAATTTGAATTTAAAATATATGAAAAATAATATTACAAATTAAAATAAAATAGGTTCATTAGCCATATAATGCAACAATATACAAATTATTTATAGTTTTAGAGAGAGAGAGAGAGAGTGAAAGTTATTTAAATTTACATTTTAGAGCAATAAATTATACAAGAAATAAAGAGTTTTTACACACCTATTATCAAAAGTCCAATATATCTTAAGAATTACAACCACTAAACCAGTGGCACAAATATAGAACATTCTAAAACAATAACAGTAATAAAAAACTATAATAATTTAGACTAGAAATTTCGATTCTTAATGTAATTCAGGTCTACGGTATTTGAGTATAAACTGTCTATATATTATTCTATTTTCCATATTCGTGAAAAATAGCAGCTAGTTAATATATTGATATTCATATAAATATAAAATCTTCAGAATTTCCAAACAGGTATGCTGAATGCTCTTAAAAATATAACATAAACACCATAAATATTATATAAAGACACATTTATTCCTAAAATAAATGTATATATAAGGAATAAAGCGTCTATATTTTACATATAAACCTATCAGGATTAGTTTCTAGGCCAATAAAGAAGGATTTTTGTAAAGTAGTAGGATCCTGGACAGCCATTTTCTCAGAGGAAGGGAAATTGGAATTTCCGTAACAAGATGAGACCCTCACTCTAACTTCTTTCTGATACAATTACCATTACGTTGTAGGAATACTACTTCTCCCTTTCCTGCAAAGAACATTCATACTACATATATACATACACTAAATAATAATACTGAATGTTAAGGTATCAGCAAATAAATATTTGAGAAACTGTGAAAATAATGGAAGACCTCAGCATTATTATATATGAAATCTGGTTTAATTATAAATAGGTTTATTAGTCATATATATTTAATTGGTATATATAAATACCCAAAGCCTCTTAGTAATATTGAAATATATATAAATTATTATATTAAAATATCAAAAATACAAATAAGTATTCCTTCACAAACATGTTTTTTTTACCCTCTATAATGAATATTTTGAATTAAACCAGATGGCACAAGTATATTTTACGGATTGAATGGGAAAATAAGTTTAATATGAACAAAAATATATCAAAAATTCTGGAATTAAAAAAAAAGAATTTTATATTTTATAATTACTCTGATATAGTTATCACAAACCATCAGGAACTTTTACTAGCACCACCTCAGAAGTTTATTTACTTAATTTTAATATTTTATCCAGTATAATCTTCCTTTTTTCATATATATTTATATTATATAATCTAAAATGCAAATATTTCATTTAAAAAAAAAACATATATTTTATTTGCATTCATTGACTATTTTTTATATTTTTGACTATAGACTTAGAACATAACACTTTGAATATTGTTGTAAATATGTATAGTTGACCTACCTATATTTTTAATTCACGAATATAGAGATTTAATTTTATAAATTCTATATTACTGTGAAAAATAATTTCATGTGTAGTTTGCCTCAAGTAACTCAAAATAAAAACTACTTGATGGGTAAATAATAATATTTCCTATTTTTACGACTGCACCTCCAATTCTCTATCTTTTTCAACAACAGAATAGAATATTCATAAAATATATACCTTTTTATGTACCAAAGATGGCCCCTCTTTCACGTTAATACCATACTCCCGCAATTATTAAGTTATATACCTTTTTATACTAATAAAGCATCTATCCTGTTTAAAAATCCATCGCCCTTAAGAAGAATGCACAAGAAGAGATTGCAAATGTGTCACAGTACTAGTGTAGCAAATTCAGACAAAGGCCAACCCGTATTCCATGGTTTCTGGATAAGGCCCTCATCCGTACAGTACATATCCTTGTTATAGCACTTACTTCCATATTCCCTTGTACACCTCCTGGTCGTTAATAGAGATAAAGGAAATTCACTGTTTTGGTACTTTTTAAAAGAAGAGGGAGTGTTTTCTGTGAATATGAATATATATTGCACAAAATTATAATAAATTTGTATAACGACATTTGAAAATTATCTCGCATGTGTTTCTTTTCAACGAAAAATCAAAATTTATTTTAAGTAGAAATAACGATTATTTCTAACCTTAGGGATGAGGTATGAAAGGATGAATTATAAAGAGTAATGATAAACGGAAAAATAAAAGTGTCCAGGGATGGGAATCGAACCCACATTATTCCGCTTACCGGGCAGTTGTCATGTCCACTAGGCTACCCTGGACATAATTTTTCGTTCGTATATAATACATAAAGTAATTTATAAACTAAAAACTTGTTTGTATTGTTCATGAGAACATCAAGAAATATACAAAGGAGTTGGTGGTATAAGGCTACTTATTTAGGTGGATTACTAATGTGGAAATATGGAAATGAGGGAAAAGTAGCCAGACATTCCTAGGACCATTAAAGTGCACCTGCGACAATTAAACACTGCCAGATGACAGTTAACCTTAATTACTTTGGGGAATGCCGTCTATTGACTTCTCATTAGCTGCTTCTTCTTTGTTGAGTTGTCTGTCCTTTTCAAGGTGAAACCTCAATTTTGACTTACAGTTTCCAACTAAGTTATATACCTGAAGTAGTGTGTATATTAGTTCTTCAATAACATTCATCTTCGAATTGACGTCTAATGATATCCTATAAATATGGCATTATCGTGATCCCTTTATTATATATCATGTATATCGGTATCCACACAATACCGCTGAAAGATAGACTCATGGACAAAACTATGTTGTACCTTTTAGCATGTATATACACATAAAATATAAATAGAGTTTCAGACAATAACTCTGAAAGATAAACTCATTGACAAAACTTAAGTAAAGGGTTTTTAGTTGTTACTATTGTTAAATTTATAAATTCTATTGCGCTACAAATTGTAACAAATACATTTACTGGCAATACACATAAAATATAAATAGAGTTTCAGACAATAACTCTGAAAGATAAACTCATTGACAAAACTCAAGTAAAGGGTTTTTAGTTGTTACTATTGTTAAATTTATAAATTCTATTGCGCTACAAATTGTAACAAATACATTTACTGGCAATGTGTTTCTCTTCAATAATATCATCAAATATCATATCTACAGACCTTAGAAAATGCAGGGTACATCTCAAACCAATCTAATACAATAGTAGATCGGTCTAGAGATTAATTTGGCGAAACCTCTGAGAGGGTTCACTACTGATGAATCAAGCCCTCTCATTCAATAACTTATATCATTGCAGTAAGGTCTGTAAAGATAATATTCGATGATATTATTGAAAAGACAATATTGCCAGTAAATTTATTTGTTACTAAAATTATCTATTGTCCTCACTACAATGAGAATAATATTGTAATACAACTGGCTCATCTGTGGTATATCCATAGCAGTTTCGTAGCCTAATATAGCAGACCACTTCACTATTGTATTGGTCTGTTCTTCCTATACACAAACACAATTGACAAATTTGAGGAATTGTTGGTATAGAGATTGTTATTATTGAAGTTAGAACAATAAGAAAAATATATAGGTTTTATATAAACTCTATTTTTTATTATTATAATGTTAGCTTTTATTTTATAAAATTTATCATATCTTTTTGTCATATTTAGTTCTGTATTTATAAAAAGGTTTTATGGATGATGGCAAATGTTACGATGTCTTCTTTCTTTATTCACAGTGCAAAGTTCTATGGCTTATCATTTTATGATAAACACAAATAAATAGAGGATATTATTTTAAATTCCTGTTTTTTTTTCTTTCATGTTCTATATAGGTTTGAAATCACTTATTCAATAGATACATCACATGTGAATACATTTTATATTTCAGGGAGAATCAATGTGAAAACTAGTGTGATTTAGCAAACAGGCTTCTTCAAAACGATCTTACCATAACCGTCGTTTTCAAATCGTAGTGAGCACTTGCGTTAGTCCAAAAGTGTTTTCTTTATCAATTGTCTTAAGTACATCCTTCATTCATTATTTTTAGTATATTATCATGTTATAGATATAAGACGTATATTAATAATCGGATAAATAAATATATATATATATATATATTATAAAAATAAATAGTTGTATAGTTTTATAGTTAAGTATTCTATTAAAATTATCTTCATTATTTTGATTATTTAAATTAAAATTATAAAATTGGTAAATTGTTATTATTTAGTATAGATAGAGAGAAAAAAAAAATCTTTACTTCTAAAACATCATCTAGTTAATTATATATTTATAATTAATAACAATAAAATTTAACAACGTAACGTCTTTATTATCGGCTTTTACACGTCATTTAGACATACTCTAATCCTATATATAGAATAATAGAAGTGAGAATATATATGATAGTTAGAAAAAAGAGAGAAAGACAGAACCATGCACTATTAATCAAACTAATAATAAGAAAACAAAAGGTTTTGTAAATAAGGTAGATAAGATTGTTAGTATATATATATATATTTTTATAATTTTATATTTTATTCTTTTTTTTAAATGATTTTTTAAATTTTTTTATTTTAGAATATGAATATAAATAGTTGTATTCAGTAAAATATCTATATTATGAATTAACTTTTATTATAAGTTTGTTTATTATGTTTTGAAACCCTAATGGTAGACCAGACATATACAAAAAACAAAAAGACATCAAAAACGTTGAAAATTCACTAAAAATTTATAATCACTACAAAAATCCAAACATACCAAAGTTCTATATAATTCCTAAACTACACAAAAAACCGATTTCTTTCAGAACAATCACATCTGGTATAAATTCAGTTATAAAAAACATTGATATACAATTAGCTTCAACACTACAATTTATTATAAATAAATTAACTAATAAATATAATTATAAATTTATCGACTCAAATAAAAAAATCATTAACTATTTAATGAACAAATGGACAAACATGGAAACAGTACACACATTTGACTTTGAGGACCTATATTCTAAAATAAATTTAAGAGATCTAAATAATAAAATAACCAATTTATTTAACGAAATCATTAATGACAAAACTTTCCACATTAAAATTATTCATAACAGATATAAAACAATTAAATTAGATCTTAAAACAGCAAAAACTCTACTGGAAACATTTTTAAATTTTAACTATATAGAATTTAAAAATAAAATATATATTCAATCAGAAGGAGTTCCCATGGGAACGTCATCAAGTCCGTTATTAGCAAACTTAATATTATTCTGGTACGAAAGAGAATACTTTCTACAAAATAATGTTAACTGGCAAATGTTCCGTTATGTAGATGACATCATAATATTTAATAATCCACAGTTCAAAAATTTAATACCTAATATTTATCCTAAATACTTGAAACTTAAGAACAATGAAAAAATTTATAGAAACAAAAAAGTTAACTTTTTAGACCTAAATATAGACCTTACAAATAATGCTATTAAAATTTATAATAAAAAAAGTAATTATAATTTCAATATTATAAAATACTGTAATATGAATTCTAATATTTCATTGAATTGTTGTAAAGGTATATATTTTGGTCAGTTTCTAATATTTTATAGAATAAATAATATATTAGAAAATTTCATAGAAGATGTTAAAAATTTAAACATGGAATTTATTAAAAACAAATTTAGTATCAGACAAGTAAAATATTTCAACAGTATATCAATTATAAAATACTTAAAAAAAAATAAATGGAAGTATCCATTTATTAAATCAACTTTCTATAATTTCTTTCAATAATCACTACTACAAATTTATAATCTTTAACAATTAGTTAAACTTAAATTAAATAACTGATTTGAAGATTTTTTCACAAGATTTTTAAAGTATTATTGTATAGAATTCATTTTGTTTAATCTCCAATTTCTGGGGAGGAAAATGGAAATTAAATAAAAGTGAATTTGCACAATTAATAGCTTTATTAAACTCTAATAATTTGCCTTTTTAAAGGAATATTGAAAGATAAATAAGTGTTGAATCAATTATTTTAATTTAACTGGCTGTAAAGATTATAAAATTTGGATTTCTTCCCTTAACTAGCTTCTCTTTCTTCTTTGAATATCTTGTTTTTCTACAACTTCAAAATATAAGGTCTAAATTTGTCCCCCCCCCCCCCCCCCACAACATGTGTCATCCAGAAATAGATGTTTACAGTTGAAGGCGTTCGCGGACAAGGTAGGTACACATTATATCTGTTCATATAAATGTTTCACTGAAGTAACTTTATATTAACACATAAAATCCGGTTGAAAGGAGGTCTAGACATAATAGAGAAGGGATGAAATGTTGAAAGCTGAATTTCTATTTGAGAATTCCCGGTTCAGCAGATCTCTTTTTTCAATAATTACTCCAATTTAAGTTTTTTGTATATGTCTGGTCTACCATTAGGGTTTCAAAACATAATAAACAAACTTATAATAAAAGTTAATTCATAATATAGATATTTTACTAAATACAACTATTTATATTCATATTTTAAAATAAAAAAAATTAAAAAATCATTTAAAAAAAAAGAATAAAATATTAAATTATAAAAATATATATATATATACTAACAATCTCATCTACCTTATTTACAAAACCTTTTGTTTTCTTATTATTAGTTTGATTAATAGTGCATGGTTCTGTCTTTCTCTCTTTTTTCTAACTATCATATATATTCTCACTTCTATTATTCTATATATAGGATTAGAGTATGTCTAAATGACGTGTAAAAGCCGATAATAAAGACGTTACGTTGTTAAATTTTATTGTTATTAATTATAAATATATAATTAACTAGATGATGTTTTAGAAGTAAAGAATTTTTTTTTTCTCTCTATCTATACTAAATAATAACAATTTACAAATTTTATAATTTTAATTTAAATAATCAAAATAATGAAGATAATTTTAATAGAATACTTAACTATAAAACTATACAACTATTTATTTTTATAATTAATTTAGATTTAGCTTGCTAATCTAACCAAATCTACTTGATATGATTTATCATTCTGATCAGTTTGCTCCTTAAGTTTTAAATGTAGTATCACTGTTATATTTTTATTATATAGTTTTTACACTATATATATATATATATATATATATATATATATATATATATATATATATATATATATGTTAAATTATGTATTTGAAATTATAATTCTGATCTAATTCAATTTACGTAAATTTTATTTTCTTGCTGGCAACGTTAGCCTTTGTTTATATTGAAAAATAAAAATTACTGATAAAGAGATATATGCTACTCTCCTAATATTCCTAAAGATAATTAATATGTCTAGAAGCAATTTCATTCTATCTTTTTTGGTTTAAAATCTATTAACTAATAGCACAATTTTAATGGATATATCAAAATAAAATAAAGAAAAAAAGCATATATAAGCATATCATTATATATCTTCTAGTTTTCTTAACAAGTAATAATAAATGTTAATTATGCCGAGACGAAGAATAAATTGGCGCTCTCTATATACGTATTTGCACACATATACACAGAAGCATTTGTTAAGATATACATCAATACCTCGCTTTGCGTCGTTTCGTTTTGAGTTTTTTTCGAAGTTGCGTCGCAGCCTAATTTTCACTGATTTTCACTGTGCGTCGTTAGATTTTCGAAGTTGCGTTGTTTTGGATTCGAGTCTTTAATTTTTTTCAATTTTTTTTTTCTAAAATATGGCAACACCTTTGTTTTTGATTGCGCCTTCACATATTTTCACTTTGCGTCGTTTCAATTTGCGTCGTGTTTTTTTGGGACGTAACCCCGACGCAAAGCGAGGTATGGGTGTAGTCTTTTATGTAGATTTGCCATGGATTCTGCAAATTGAAAAGAATGAAAAATTTAAAGCTAATCACATTTGATGGTACTAATGGAATTTATATACAAGCAAACTTTATTAAGACAAGTAAGATCATAAACAGATTGATTTGGGTAAATACGAGAAAAGAAAATTCTTATAGATGGATTTACCATGTATAGTTTGTAAATTAAAAAGTAAAAGCTAGACACATTTAATGGTAATAATGAAATTTATATGCAGGAAAACTTGATTAAGATAAATAAGCTTATAAACAGATTGGTCTGAGTAAAAATAATCTAAGTAAAAGAAAGATAGACAATATAAATAAAAAATAAAAACACAGGTATTTACTTATGATACATGCATACATAGGCCTTCACTATGATATTTCGTCTTATTGAAAAATTCCTCAGCTGAAAAGATAGAGAAAGGGGGTTATAAAAATGTGAAGCGGAAGTTATTTACAGTATTTGAATTTTTATTTATATATATATATATATATATATATATATATATATATATATATATATATATATATATATATTTACAACAATTCCAATAAAAAATGAATGAAAGGTAATAGAAAATATCCAAATAATACTTGTATATGTGAAATAAAATCACGAATTCTATATATATATGTAATATTGTTGCAATGTGCCGACGTATGGATGAACTGGCAGTCGTGTACGTGAGGCGAGTGTTGATGGACTTCCCACACGCGGACAACAAGAAGCAGAGGCAGGGCTAGATGTTAGCACAAAGAGGGATCGGGGACAGCCTACGGGACAGAGGTAGAGGCCATGACACAAACTTGGATGCTTATCACCGAAACATGGAGAGAGAGACTGTGTGAGACAGACAGGCTGAAGCCGACTGCCGAGAAACACACCCTAGAACCATCTGCTGCTGACCCCCTGCCAAAATCTGTCCTGTTTACAGGGGTTGTCTATAAAGAGTCCCTGGGGGCCCCACATGGGCTGGTCGTTGCCATTTTCCTCCTCTCTCCCCAGCTGTCCCCAGCTAACCGCTCTTTGGATTTTTATTTAGACGTCACCATTTTTAGTTTAAATACAAATAAGAGTGTACAGGTTATATTAATAAAGATATATCATATATACAAAATATGGGGGTGGTAGCAAATAGAAACTATACAATTTAATAGAAGGGAGGATATTTTAAGGCATCGGCTCTAACTAATTGGGAAATATGTGGCATATACTAAAAGTGTCATTATTATACAGTTTTAAAATATACGATATATACACAATATGTATGTTAATAAATAGCATAATTTGTTTATATAGTCTCTTCGTTTATATGTACTTTTAAAAGCATTTTCTCCCCTCTGACAGTAATATGCATACATGTAAAATTCCTTTTACCCTTACAATTTTTCCTTGTTCCTTTTAATCATTTGTATAGGAATCTGGACAGAATACGAGAGTGAGGTAATATTCTAGATTGCACTTCAATGTACAATTATGGAAAAACTTAGGGAAGTTTTATATTTTGATATTTCCTGTCGTCTTTTTTTTTTTTTTTGAAGGTGACAGTGGCAATTTTGTTCACACTTGGTTATATCGTGTGGATTCAATATAGATCACTGAATATCAAAAATCCTTCAGATTTATTGTCTGAATACCGATATACATGCTTAAAAGTACAACTTCCTTAAGTTTGTACATGAGTGTATTTTTCAGAGTTATTGTCTGAATTCCGATAAACAGGCTAAAAGGTACAACTTTCTTAAGTTTTGTCCATGAGTGTTAATTTCAGAGTTATTGTCTGAATCCCGATATACATGCTTAAAGGTAAAACTTCCTTAAGTTTTATCCATGAGTGCATCTTTCAGATTTATTGTCTGAATCTCAATATACATGCTAAAAAGTACGACTTTCTAAGTTTTGTCTATGAGTGTATCTTTCAGAGTTATTGTCTGAATCCCAATATACATGCTTAAAGGTAAAACTTCCTTAAGTTTTGTCCATGAATGCATCTTTCAGAGTTATTGTCTGAATCTCAATATACATGCTAAAAAGTACGACTTTCTAAGTTTTGTCTATGAGTGTATCTTTCAGAGTTATTGTCTGAATCCCAATATACATGCTTAAAGGTAAAACTTTCTTAAGTTTTGTCCATGAGTGTATCTTTCAGAGTTATTGTCTGAATCCCAATATACAAGATTAAAGGTACAACTTTCTTAAGTTTTCCCCATGGGTCTATCATTCAGAGTTATTGTCTGAATCCCGATATACATGCTAAAAAGTACAACTTTCTTAAGATTTCCCCATGGGTCTATCTTTCAGAGTTATTGTCTGAATCCCGATATACCTGCTAAAAGATACAACATTCTCAAGTTTTGTCCATGAGTGTATGTTTTGAATGGTAAAATCTGGTAAAGAAAAATAATTTAAAACCATAACAGATCATTCCCTTCTTTATTCTATGAGAACATAATAAGAAGTCATATTTTTTATTAGAAAAATCTTAATGTAATTCAGTTTTTAATCTAATATGACAATATATTCAAAAAATATTTAAATTCAACACTAACACTGTCAGATATTTTTAATGAGAAAATATTATTAATGAATTTTTATAATTAATGAGATTCTCTCCAAGAATAGCGTTGTATAAATCCTAACTTTAAATTGTCTGGTTTGTCTGATAGATCCTTTAGGACAGGCCAATTTAAAATTTTCCTGAACCCTAACTTCTTTCTTAACTTTCGACTTCAATTATTTACTTACTCAAAGCTTTTTTTTTTTACTCAAAGGGAATTTTAACGCCAGCCTTTGTTGTGCAATATTTGTAAACTTATGAAATATTTGTAACTTTCTTCTTCAAAACTTGACTTATTTTAGCTCTTATTGTTTTTCAACCACTCACCGTTTTTTACAATTCTATATAAAGAATAGTTTGTTTTTTTCTCTAGAATTGTAAAATATTTAATTTTATATTTTTCTCATAAAAATATATTTAAGTTTATGATATGCTAGCTTAGTTTGTATATATATTAAAGGTATATCAAGTTTCATTATTTATTTTTTTATTTTTATTTATTTATTGTTACAAAAGCACGAAGTCCAAAGGACTATTGTGCTGTGCTAGTATTATTTACATATATATGATTAATTATTTACACGATGGATTAGTATTGTTTTGTAAATTATTGTACAAATAGTTCTAAACTTAGCAAAGTTCTCATAAGATAGAGTATATACACAAAGAGAATTTGGTAATGTTTCAAAGTATCTACATACAATTTGATTAGTCAGAGGGCAAGATAAAAGAAGATGCTCTGGTGATTCAACATCTAAGCGGCATTCACATGTTGGATCATTGATAGCATTCAGTTTGAATAGGAAACTTAAGAAGGGTCCTTTGCCAGTTAAGAATAAAGTAGTGAATTTATCAGAAGAAATGAAATTTGGGACAGCAATTGGAAAGAATTTCTTGAACAGTTCATTAGATTGAGAAAGATAAAACTTAAATTTTAGATCCAGATATAGTTTGTTTAATTCTTTTTGAAGGGGTTTTTTGAGTGTTCGATCTGTTAGAGAATTTGTCATATTATACTTTGTTTGTAATAATTCAAGATAATCGGACAGTAAAGGGGTTTTCGCTAGTATATGTGTGATGTAAGAAGATGAAGTCCTATAAGCATGATTGCATCTAATAAGAATTTGATATTGTATAGAATTCAACTTGGATCTTTTTGCTGCAGTGATAAAAGGAAACCAAATATTTGATGCATAGCTTATTTTAGAGCGTATCATAGCTTTATATAAGATCAATCTACGCCGAGTATCAATGCCCCAAGTACGTGCACATAATGAGAATAATATATTCTTAAGTTTCGTAGCTTTCATAATTATATTGTCAACATGTGTTCCAAAATCAATCTTATTCCTTTGTCTATGATTTTTAAAAATAACTCCCAAAATTTTAACAGTTTCTTATGGTTGAATTATTTTTCCATCAAAATTAATGGGCAATTTTTCATAGTTATGTAGATAGAGTATACCTGTTTTGTTTGGACTTAGTGAAAGTTTTACCCTTTCACACCAGGCTTTGATTTTTATTAAACATTTGGTAATATTATGCTGAAGATCATAGATGTTTGAACTCCATACCACAAATGTCACATCGTCCGCGAAAGCAATTACTCTAGCAAAACTTTCGTTAAAAGATAAGTTGAAATCATTAAGTAATATATTCCAAAGAATAGGAGAAATAATACCACCCTGGGGACATCCCTTATTTATCTTTTTTTATACACTTTACATTAGTATATTTAAACTCTACACTCCGGTCTTCAAAGTAAGAATTAATTATTTTTATAAGTACCGCTGGAAAATTTGCCTTGTCCAATTGTTGGAGAATTGCCGGATGCCATGCGTTGTCGAAAGCTCCGCTGATGTCCATTGTTACTATTGCCGTATTTTCTGTTTCTCTTTTCAGAAGACTTAATTTAGTTATTTCTTGTAAAGCAGAAATTGTTGATTTTTCTTGTGTAAATCCATGTTGAGCAGGATGCATAACATTATTACTATTAATATGATTTAAAAGTTCAATATGAATTAGACTTTCAAAAATATTACCTAAATTAGAAGACAAGCTTATAGGGCGGTAGGCTTTCGGATCTTTATAATTTTCTTTATTAGGTTTTTTTATAATCATTACTGCTGACTTTATCCAGCCTCCGAATAATAATTAAGTCCAATACAAGCATTGAACAATTTTGTTAACACAGGAGATATATGATAAACTGCCGTTTTGATCATCTGATTGCTTATATGATCTATTCCTGGAGCCTTGCCATTTTTAAGTTTTTTAATTATTGAACAGATTTGAATATTATCAAAATAAATGATTTTATCATTAGAGAAAAAGTATAACTCTTGTCTCTGATTAATTTATGATAGTTTGTGTCAGAAGATTGACAGTCATTCGGAAATAGAGAAGATAAAAGATTTTTCATTTCTGATTCGAGCACATCTTGAGATACATCTAGAATTGGTAAATCAAAAGACCTAGGATAATTTTTTTGTTTAAAAGCTTTGTAAGTATTACCAAAAGGAGATGTATTTTCAACTTCCTCCAGGAATACCCTCCAGCTTACATTTCTTGTTTTTTCAATAATATTCATATACTTATTTCGTATTTCTTTATACATTTTTTCATCAACTAGCTGTCTATTAGACCGTTTACCCCGATAATATAGATTTCGAACATATTTAAAATGATTTTTAAAAAGTTCCAGTTCATCCGTCCACCAATTAAATGGATTGTTATTTAAATATTTTGGTTTTAATCGCAGAGATGCATATGCAGCTTCAATTAATATGTCAGTTATGAGAGAAACTACACAGTTTATATCGTTTATATTTACTATTTTACCTAATTTCACCATTGCCTCATTTATCCTAGACACGTTGATTGCCTGCTCATATTTTTGCGAATTGGCTCTTTTTTCTTGAAAATACCATGTAGAATTATTTTCATGTAATAAACTTTCTGTTTCCAGACTAATATCGAATGAGATTGCGTGATGGTCTGTGATTTGCGAAAGATTTAACGTTTTCCATCCATTAACAAGTACATGATCATGACTATTAGTAATAGTAAGATCTATTATACTTAATCCTCGATATGTTTTGTTTCGATTGTTATGTATGAGCATATTGTAAAAATCAATTATAGGTTGAAGTCTTCTACCGTTTTGATTAATAATATTATCAAACCACATCTGACTTCGAGCGTTAAAATCTCCAGCTAAAATCAATGGATTTGTGTTAAAATTTTTAATTAATTTATCAAGGAATTGAACATGACAGGTATCCATTTTAAATAAATTAAAATCCTCTGGAGTAACTTGATAAAGAAAGAAAAATCAAAGATAAGGAGGATAAGTTTCTTTTATGAACAAATGATCAAGCTTTCGGGCACATTGATTTTGTATAATTATATTCCTGTAGAAGGGCGACTTTGTGCCCGAAAGCTTGATCATTCGTTCATAAAAGAAACTTATCCTCCTTATCTTTGATTTTTCTTTCTTTATCAAGGTATCCATTTTATTAGGGTGTATATAAATATTTGAAAGAATAATTTGCCGTTTAGTAGTTTGTACTGATATAGTGGTTGCAAATGAATTTGAAAACTCTTCAATTAATTTACATGATAAGAAAGGGTTTGTAACGATTGTTGCGGTATATATTGGAACTCCCGGTATATTTGCATAATATATTTTTGAACGAATATTAAAGATTACTTCATTATTTATACTATATGGTTCTTGAACTATAATCATATCATATTTTTCCTTAGAAATAAATTCCCTTATTTCATTATTAACCAAATTGCTTTTCCGCGTGTTTTGTTGTAGAATTTTTAATTTGAACATTGACCAAAAAAAAAGTTTCATGATATTCGACCTGTTCTTTCTGGATTTTGTATTTGATATTTAAAAAATTGTATAAGCCGTAGAGCAATACTACCATAATAAATCTACTATCTTCTGAACTTATTTATATTCTTTGAATCTCCAATAGTAATATTCAATTGGGATCCTCTAAATTTAATTAAAATTAATAGAGTGAGAGTCACTGAAACTATGGGTTAAAAATCAAAATATTTCGAGTAATCATTCCATATATTTTTTTCAGTTTATTGCTCAATTTAATATTTACTAACCGCGTCTCAAAACAGCTCAAACAGTAGGTGAATCTATTATTAAATAATGTGTACCATGGCATGTACTTTGATAACAATTCATTAATAAATAAATTGAGATAAAAGAATCAAATATTTGGAATATTTGAATTTTTCATTCAAAAATCTGTTGGATATCATTCAAATATATTTTTTTTTCATTGACTATAATATTCTGTGATTTGATAATATGTGGTGTTAGGCATGTATATAAGCTAATATAGATTCCTAAGAGGTTCCCAGACTCAACCTCAGCATTGAAATTTCTGGTCAACCGGTTCAACTCAGCAATCAAAACAGGACGCGAGTAAAAGCACTTAATAATAGTCCATACTAGTGAGCTGGACTTCCCGGGTAGTTGGTGTTCTGCGCTCCAAGAACCTTGGTTATAAATATCTCTCTCTTCTGAGATACGTGAGGTAATTTATATAAATAGTTATTGTTAGACAGATAAGTACTTTTTCTCACAGTAATGTTAACTTAAATATATTTAGAAATTCATGTTCATTCAAATTCTTTAGTTTTGTACTTCAATAAAGGAGTTCTTCATTTAAAAAAAGAGCAATAAGTGCGATCCACACAACAAAATCTAGGTACGTTTTACTATTTTCAAATAAACTGAATGTTCAATTATTTCTGTGAATCATGATCATATAATATCTTCATTATATTTACCTTGTTGAAAAACAGATTTTTAAAGTTCCATTCTAAGTCTTTTATCAGTCTTTTAACTGTATAAACAGATTGAAAATATATAAAAGTTAGAAAACCCAATAAAAATAAACGAAGATATATGACAATAAATTTGATATATTATTCTCATTTTAAATAGCTTCGCTCATTCACAAACCAATAATTTTACATGCATATTGAGGGGGAGTATTAGCAATTTTTAAAATATATTAAAATTTACTGATGTATAATTTTCACATGAAATTTTATTAAAAACGCCTCCATATGATAAATGCATGTTTTATTATATAATTAATTAACTACAATTTATATGCAAAAGTGTGTCACCCCTCTGAATAATAAATCTAATTTAAATGTAAATATTGTAATTAATATCGCCAGAGGAACTTTTTGTGTTCGAAATATTAATTTAGCTTTACTTCTCTTTTAATCTACTAAAGTGCGTGCCAACCTTTATAGAGTATTTATGCCAAAAATATGCTTCTATTTAATCGTTTTCACGCTACTCTTTTTTTATATTCGCGTGTTTTTTCCTTCAAATTTGATGAGCTATGCTCTCCCAATGTTTTTCACTGCAGTATGGACATTGTTGGAGCTTGGATCCTCGCAGTATTAGCTTGGAATTCCGTGTAGCTCTCTAACCTTTTGTTTTAGATGTTGACGATCTTTTGGCAGAGTTTAATTCGGACTGTATGCTTTCACTTTGACCTGCGGATTGACTACTGAGAGATTCATCTTATCTAATTGCGATGTAGCAACAAGAGAATCACCACACAGCCTCACGGCGTTTAGCTGACACACTAACTTTATTGAATCATCCACTCTTTTTATATACATATATATTTACATAACCAAAAGAAAAAAATAAAAATTTACATCAATGCAGCCTAGCACGTTATTTACATAACTAGGCGCAAACAGACATAATAGGTTTGTTCGATTTGAAAAGTAACATTCGTACTTCAGGTTTTATTCATTTTATATAGATGGCATTGTCTTTTGGTTAATTTAGGACAAACTGGTATTGTCCTGAATATTACTAGTGGCCGAGGTAAAGTCTGCATCATGCTGACGAGGACCAATAGCCTGATATCCTTAAATGAATCACTTTTCTTTCAATATTGAATTTCCTGCAAATTCTTGCGAGAATACATGAAGATCCACCTGATTCTTACTCATAATTAAATCAGAGTTGGCATACTGCTTTTCACATGTGTAGACATGTGGTGCGCTTACAGTAAAAGCAGTCGCTAACTACCACTCACCATGATCATCATGGCTTTGAGATAAGAAAGAAGAAGACATGTGATAGAGAGAGAATGCTTGAGAGAACGTTTAATAAAGTAAGAAACTCATCTTCTTAAGAAATCTTTGCGGCAATATGCTCAGCATTGATAATTCTTTTTGCTTATTGTATAATATCACGGCACTCTCTCAAGGGCATACTTTCAATATTCTGATTAATTCATTACCTTTTTTCAATAATAAAAATATCATTATTTTTTTTTTCCCAAGAAAGTTTTACAAATCTCCTTTTTTCCTTCAGGTTTCTTCAAATTGTATGTATGCACCTCTGCAGACCTATAAGCTAATGTCCAAAGGTTCCTTGAAAACCCTTAAGCTGTCTTCTTTAGTAAATGCAAGGTACATAATTAAAACAATACAATACTAGATGATATTTCTGAGAGTTTTCACTATTGGAAGGTCAATTATTATTTAAAATTTCCCTATCGTTACAGGAAGGTCCGTATAAATAAAATTTGATAAGAAACATATTAAATAATTGTAGTGGCTTGGAGAGACAGTAGATGGTATACAGAGACATGGGGAGTCGCCTTATAGAATTTGAATTTGAAGACTTATGTAGTTATGATTCATGATTTATAATTAGATATAGTTACATGATAGTTATGGAGTTTGAATTTACTATTCCTGTCAGGTATTTACATCTCTGAGTGACTGACCAGCTCAATTTCCTCTGCTCCTACCAACGTGTATATATGTAAATATGAAGAAGGCATCTCCTGGCCTCGAGCACATGTGCTTTTTTAGATGGCAGAGCGCCATCTAGTGGAGCAAAAATAAACTAAACGTTTATTTAGCTTGCACCGAGATATTTGGCCAACCCAATTTATTGATAAATCAAGAAAAGCCATCCACGAACGCGTTTCGCGCTGTTGGCGCTCGTCAGCGTGGAGAAGGCTGTAACCATTGCGACCAAAAATATTTTTGGTCCCAATGGCTTCCCGAAAAATCAAGAAATGGGTATTTAAGGCCAAATTTGCGTAAAGACGCTTAACACATGAAAAATCAATATAAAAAAAATAGAAGATAAGTGGGTCAGGTGTTGATATTAAAAATAAAGAAGGCATCTCCTGACCTTTTGGTCGCAGTGGTTACAGCCTTCTCCACGCTGACGAGCGCCAACAGCGCGAAACGCGTTCGTGGATGGCTTTTGTTGATTTATCAAGAAATTGGGTTGGCCAAATATCTCGGAGCAAGCTAAATAAACGTTTAGTTTATTTTTGCTCCACTAGATGGCGCTCTGCCATCTAAAAAGCACATGTGCTCGTGGTCAGGAGATGCCTTCTTTATTTTTAATAACAACACCTGACCCACTTATATTTTATTCTTTAAAAAATGTTTTTTCATATAAATAAATAGAAAAATAAATCGGAATAATCCTCTAAATTATAAATTACAATAAAACGCAGCCACCGAGCATGAGTTCCTTACTTTATTGAACTTTTTCTCAATCTTTCGGGTACTGTGAACCCTTTTACAGGAGCATACAACGAAATGAATTTCGAATTTTAAACTAATATAGAGAGAGAATGCTTGAGAGAGAACGTTTAATAAAGTAAGATATCCTCGGAGGCTGCGCTTTATTATAAAGAAAATTGAATATTTATATAACTAAATTCATTGAATGGTAGGATTAAGCAAATGAAGAATAATGAATAAAAATATATAATTGGGTCTCTAACAATAATAATCGCAAAATTTAATGGAAAAAACCTAGTTGATATCAAATTTTGGTTACATCGATTACACTTACTATATTTTCTTCAAAGGTTTCGGTGACTTCTTGGTATCCTCTTCAGTGGAATGATTTGAGAATTTACAGGAAGAATGGCTGAGGTAGCTGTATTATTCATAAAAACCACCTCATGTGAAAGTTGGGATAGTGAATAAATGCTACACCTCGACAATTGGAAATTTGAAACATAATCTTCCAGTCCTACACCAAAGGCCGCAACCATAAGACTGATCAAAATACACTGTGGCAATGAAGCAAGCAAGCAGTAAACCACCAGAGCTGTAACATCAGTGAGTATCCCCGGGTCCAGGATAGTAGAGGAAGATAGATTAAAAAAAAAGGGTTTGCCAGGAAGAAGAACATTTAAATCAGATAGAAAAAAGTTAGGTTAGTGAATGAATGCTACACCTTGACTACTTGGTAATTTGAAACATGATCGCTCAGTCCTACCATAAGGCCTTTTCAAGCAGACCGATCAAAATGCACTGTGGTAATGAACCAAGTAAGCCATCAGAACTGTAACATAAGTGAGTATCCCCGGGTCCAGGGTGAAAGAGAAAGAGCGTAAAAAAGGTTTTTGTCAAGGGAGAAGAAAATTCAAATTAGACAAAAAAAAAAGTTAGGCTAGTGAATGAATGATACACCTCGACAATTGGCCATTTGAAACATGGTCTTCCAGTCCAACACCAAAGGCCGTAAAAAAACAGACTAATCAAAATACACTGTAGCAATGAACCAAGTAAGCAGTAAACCACCAGAACTGTAACAAAGTGAGTTTACCAGGGCCCAGGGTGGAAGAGGAAGATAGTTTAAAGAAGGTTTGCCAGGGAGAAGAAATTTCAAATTAGACAGAAAAAATTAGGCTAGTGAATGAATGCTACACCTGTACTACTTGGCCATTTGAGACATGGTCTCTCAGTCCTACCATAAGGCCGTTTAAAGCAGACCGCTCAAAATACACTGTGGCAATGATCCGAATATTCAGTTAACCACCAGAACTGTAACACAAGTGAATATACCAGGGTCCAGGGTGGAAGAGGAAGAGAATGCTTTTTTAAAAGTGTGTGTGTTTCTCAGAGGAGAATAAATTTCAAATCAGACAGAAAAGAAAGTTAGGTTAGTAAAGTACAGACGTATAGAAGATCCGGAAGAACTTCCCGTGGCGGATGTACCACCATCCGGGGTCAGGAGGAACGAGATAACTCGCCGATGACGGATGTGAGGGGAAGATTTACGAGCCCGTGACAGTGAAACAAGATCCTCGTGACGCGGGTAATGGACTTCTGGGGTACTTAAGGGACCGACCGGCAGTCAGAAACTTCTCTCCAGCGTCATGGCATCCCTTCATGTAAGTCTTTCACTTAAATAACTATTATCTAGATCACGTTGTTAAGATCCTTACTCAGATAAATACCTTTCGATAAACATCAGCTCTCTCTCAAATCATCATACATCCTATATACAATGGAGAGTGATGTTTACCAAGATTTAGGTTGAAATCGCTAAAATCACTTTATTGTCTTTATTCCATATCATTGATAATTCATATCTTTAATAAAATTGAATCGATATTCGAATTATATATTTGATTGTTTTTAAGAAATAGGTTTCCTGGCTGAGAGACATTCTTGAAATATCAGACATTTATTTTGTCTTCAAGGACGATAATATAATAGTTTTGTCGAAACTAATAAAATGAAAACAAATTTTAGCCAGATTTTCTTAAATTTTATTATCGTAAAGATAAAGGCTGCCTGGCCGGCATTCATAGTTCTTCAAATAAAAGACCCTTCGGCCAGTAGATATTTTTATCGTCGAGACAATAAGAAGATTCAATGGCCGAAGTGTCTTTTATTTGAATAAAAATAATTATATTTAATTGTATTACAAATCATATTATTTTCACTACTATTTACCAGATTCTGTGTATCTCCTTTTGAAAATATATATTATAGTTATAAATCCGCACGACCTTTTGTTAGAATTAGGCAAATTATTTAGAATGGACTTTTATAAATTTCTCTTTCAAGCTACGCTGCTTATTATGTAATTTTAGCTTATTCTGTATGAAAATATTAGCAAATCAACTCATATTGATGATATTAGTAACATTTATATATCACTATTTATCTAAAAAATTCGCATTTAATATAATATTTTATTCAAAAAAGATGCATATATTGGATTTATATTTATTTTATTGTTCCAATATTTCGAGGAGCAAATCGCCTCTCTTTATCGAGGATGTTTGTGTTTTCCACTAAAACATGCGAGCAGGCGTACACCACTCTAGTTCTACAAGGCCAATGAAAGAATTGTATCTTTGATTTAAATATTACATTCAGTATATATACAGCTAACAATTAAATATAATATTACAGATCAACACCATTATTATTATTTTGTCCACACATTGTGTGTAAAAGAGAGAAAGAGATTTATATACAACAGTGCAATTTTAAATAATTGGGTGTATACATATTAATTATAAATTAATGATAATATTGGAACAATAAAATAAATATAAATTCAATATGTGCATCTTTGTTGAATATAATTTTAATTATGGATTGCTCGATCTTCAAAATAATATTTTATATTTGAAATTCGGCGAGTCTCTATTAGGCTGCATGAGAATATTTATCTAAAGCTATACTCACTCTTTCCAGAAGTCTTAAAATAAATATTTAATCATTACTATATACTCGTTACTTGCTGGATAGGTGAGGTTTCTAACTTCGAAAACTAATTTCAAATATCATTCAGAGGGTGTCTTGTATTGATATAATAGGTAATAAATTGTGTGATTAACCCGAATAAAATAAAATAAAGGTTTATTCTTTGCTAAGTAATAGAAGATATTGTGATAAAATGTAGTTTCTCCAACAAACCTGTAACAAATTAGGGGACGACGTCGAGAGCAAGACCAGGGGCCATTTGTCCATTAAGATGTTCGTCTGAAAGCCCCGGAGAAATTGTCACATGTCAACACTTGGACAGCTTTCTTGATGTCTCCTCAATATATATATATATATACTATAATTATTATGTCTTTATATTGATAAACAATAAATATAATAGGGTATAAATTATATCAATTAATACTCTTAAAATGGTCTCAAATATCCCTAATAAACTTCAATATTGAGTATTGGTTTTAGAATAGCATGATTAAATATATTAATTATTTTATATATGAATAATTTTGATTCGTTATCTTTCTAGAGAATCTTAAAACATTGTCCTCGTAATTATCATCATTAAATGTATTTCGGTGATTAAATAAATGGTGAAAATATTCTCTCTCTCTCAATTTCCATACCAGAGAGAATATGATATTTTAAATTATTATCATAAGTATTATATTGAATTTTCTCTCTATGATAGAGAGATATTTATTTGTAAATTTCTCTCAAAGATAACAATATTTCAAAAATTCTATATCGCAAATTATTGAGTTTTATCGCTATGTAATGTATATAAAATATAATTAATATAGATTAATATTATATTCTCTGAATATGTATTCAATATATATATATATATATATATATATATAATTTATATATTTTATTTATATTTTTATCAATTTTTTTAGAGGAAGAATTTATTTGGTATTACAGTAACGGTATACAATTGTATTATAATACATATGTATGCCTATCTTATAAATATATATTGCCATAATCAAATATGTACATAGCGTGTAACTGTAAATAATACATCGGTAGCTTAGCGAATGATATGTACCTAAGCTCCGATAGATGGCGGGCGCGCTAGGCGGGAAGTTTGTAAACAATAGTCGCCATCTTGAAGGGTGTAGTCGATCGTGAGCTGTTTGAGTCTTTGACTTTACTTCCTTAATTTATCATTTTTTTATCCATTTAACTTATTTTATCTCTATTTCTTTTTATCCTTCAAACTACAGTATTTAACTATTTAAAGTCATCTAATAAATTATTATTTTATTCTACCCAAATGACTCATCACCTTCATTACTGTGACAATATACTATATAAACTGTTTACATTACTTAAATTATATGTACAATGATGCAGGTCTTGCGACACATGAGGGGTATATGGGCAAGAGAGTATAAAACCCCGTAACATTTTACTAAGTAGATTAAAGAATCTTTCGAGGAAGTCCTTCTTCATCTAACTAAAAATCTCAACTCAATCAATTCATGAAAAAATGTTGAGTCGTTCTATGACGAATAAATGTATCTTGTATATGATCCAATAAATCTTTATGCTCTATTGCCCAAATTGGGGCAGCATACATCAAAACAGTCATCACAATAGAATCAAACAGTTTCATTGCAGAGTTTAATGAATTAATTTTTTATTTTGCTAATATTGTGGTTGTAGCATTTATTGCCGCAAGTGATTTTCCTTTGAAAAAGTTTGCGGCTTGAGTGGTTTTAGTTGTACTGACCAGAGGGTATCCCAAGTAATTATATCTTTTTGTTACCATTAGAGGTTTACCATTCCAGTACCATGTATCTTCTCTTGAGGGTTTACCACCATTGCGAAATACCATAACCTTCGATTTGGACTCGTTCAGTGCAAATATAAACAGGAGTAGAAATATAAAACAAAATATAATAATAAAAGTGATTTTTATTTGTTGAATTTCATTGCTTTCCTTTTGGAAATTTTATTGTCTTACATTATGCGCATAAAATATGTTAGAAATGACATATGGAGTTGTGATAAAATATCAAATACTTGGATACAAATTTCAGTTATTTTGCTTATAAATCAATCATATATATATGAATAACAAACTAGGCATATCCTGACTGCTCACATGGGTTTTTTAGATGGCAGAGCGCCATCTAGTGGAACAAAAATCAACTAAACGCCCATGTGAACTGTCGGGATGTGCCTTTTTTTGTCTTTAATATAAACACCTGACCTTTTTATATTTCTTATTTTTTTAACATATACATATATTAATTAAGATTATTTTCATTATGATAGGTTTCTCTAGTTTTATCTAAATTACTGATTGCATCATTTACCTTGAGTTTGATTGAGCGTAGATGCAAAATGTGAATTTTTCACTTCTATTTTTCCATCTGAACTATAAGTATACTTCATAGAGATAATGTGAGTAATTCAAATAGAACCCTGACACATGTACAAATAGATAGTACTGTTTTAGGGTCATATGTGAATATGTAATGCTCATAGGTAGAGTCTAATAACGAAATTATCAAAGCTACTGGAATGATTCACCAATGAGGTAAGCTAAGCACTTCCTAAATTTCTCATTTCCATAAGGACGTCAGAAAAATATGCGAGTGATAAAAGCTGAAAAACTATTCAATTATTAATATAGAAACGCGCGCTGTGAGATTTCAAATAACTCAGTGTACAGCTTAAGTTGATGACTTAAGATAACTTCTTCGGGTAGAGGAGGACTCGAAACACCAAAGATACCAATTGAACAGTCAATCATCAGTGAAGTCACGAATTTTCAGTTATGAGAAACGATATTTTATAGCAAATTTCACAAAAAAAAAGACGCAAAATTATAAATTAATAGAAGTATAACATTGACAGACAGAAAATTCCTTCGAGGTTTTTAACGTATTTGAAAAATTGAGATGTCTATTGAAATGGTTCGTTCTGTAGGTGTGCCATAAACATTTAGAAAGTTGTTATTTCTCTTGTAGGCAGATGTTTACAGTACCACTTTAATGGAGGTTAGACATTTTTGCGTTAAAGGCTGTAATAATATTATGAAATTATTTATTTTTAAAAATCGTTCTTTTTCATAGATTAATCTCGATTGACGCATATCCTCGAATATTTATGCTCAATTTACGATATAGACCCTTCATATGATTATTAATAGAAACTAGCAAATTTTCTAAACTATATTTATTTGAAATATATCAGACTTTTTGTTCAATAATTCTTGTGATTTGTGTAAAAGATATATTTATTCATAAAAGTGAAAGGATTTACAATCGTTGTTAAATAACATTTAGCTACTGTGATGTGTATCATTGCTACTGATTTCTTGTAGGATTTGAACATATCTTTATATTTTTAATTAAAAATACATATATTAGATCAAAATATCATTTATTTTACCAATATTTCAGTTGGCTAAACGTCAACCTTTATCAAGGTATTATAACATTAATGTGTGTCAACAACAAACTAAGCGCCACATAACGTCAACAGAATTAAGTTTTAAAAATATTTTTAAAACCTTTAATTAAATATTTATTTATGGATTGCTATATTTTAAAAGAATATCTTTATATATATTTTTGATATATTTTTTCTGCATATTTATCATAAAAATACATAGATTTATCTCTGATAAACGCATAACAATTCTCTCAATGTGGATAAAAATAATTAGTTGAGCGCTAGGCTATTTGAATTTTATTTATTATTACCCACTATGCAAAGATGAGATCTTCTAAGAGAAGGAGAAAGGAATAAAAATAACGAAGATAAATTGATAGTTTGCATATATTATATCGAGACTGTAATCTGCATATATATGCATATATATAGATTTTATATATATTATATTATTCCGATAGATGGAAGGAGCTATCTTTAGAACATTGAATTACAAAATATCATTTTGTTTTTATTATTTTATTTTATTATTATTACTAAATACTATATTTACATCAAATATTTATAGTCTTTATTTACTTTATCTTCATTTCATGTAAGTAGACTCATGGACAAATTTAAGGATGTTTCATATTTTGATATCGCCGGTCGTTTATTTTTAAATAAAGAGATAGAGGCAATTTTGTTCACACTTGGTTATATCATGTGTCTTCAATAAAGGCTACTGTGTATCAAATAACTTTCAGAGTTATTGCCTGAATCCCAATATACTACTCTAATCAAAAGGTTTCGATACTTTGTTCATAAAATTCTGAAAACTCAATATATTTTCTCCCGGTTTGTGGCAAACGCAAGCGTCGCCCTTGGCTTGAAGACCTGCCAATTTTCAAAATTCACGCGCCTCAACAGCGCGAGC
The DNA here is from genome assembly GCA_030710605.1 of Cordylochernes scorpioides. Lineage (NCBI taxonomy): Eukaryota > Metazoa > Arthropoda > Arachnida > Pseudoscorpiones > Chernetidae > Cordylochernes > Cordylochernes scorpioides. The sequence continues at coordinate 20,945,812 of CP092881.1, read as the reverse complement.
AGCAGCTGTTCGAAGTAAAGCCATTTTGCTCGTGCTTCGATTTCGTTAGTCACCGAAATGGAGGATCAATGAATTTACATCAAGTTTTGTGTGAAAAACGGATTCAAGGGTGCCGACATTTTTTGGATGTTGCAAACAGCCTACGGGAATGCCATCATGAGCCGAAGACGAGTTTTCGAGTGGTACAAGCGCTTCAAGAAGGGTCGGGAAGAGACTACCGACAACGAGCGTTCCGGGAGACCGTCCACATCAACCACGCCTGAAAAAGTGGACAAGGTGTTGGAACTGGTGCGTGAAGACCGACAAATAACTGTCAGGGAGGTCGCCGAAGAAGCAGGGATATCATTCGGGTCGACTCAATCGATAATAAAGAACATTTTGGGAGTGAGAAGACTCAACGCCCTTCTCGTTCCCAAAGATTTGACTTTTGATCAAAAGAACGCCCGGAAAGAAACGGCCAGTCTCAATCTCGAAGCGACAACCGACGACCTCGAATTGCTGAAGAGGGTCATTACTAGAGACGAAACATGGATTTACGGCTTTGATTCGGAAACTACCCAACAGGCATCGGAGTGGCGCTTCAAAAATGAGCCCAGACCAAAGAAAGCGAGGAAGGCTCCCAGCAAAGTAAAGGGCATGTTGACGGTGTTCTTCGACTACCAGGGCATCGTTCAACATAAATTTTAACAACAAGGCTTTACAATAACTGCTGACTCGTACCTGGGAGTTTTGAGGCGATTGAGAGAAGCGATCAGGCAGAAACGGCCGGAGCTGTGGAGGAGCAAGTCGTGGATCCTCCCCCACGATAACGCGCCGGCGCACACAGCCCTCAAAATCTCGAAATTCCTGCAGGACCACTCAACCTCTGTGTTCCCCCAACTCCCCTACAGTCCCGATTTGGCCCCCTGCGACTTCTTCCTTTTTGGAAAACCCAAAACAAAAGTTAAAGGGTCGGATATTTCAGAGCATAGAAGAGATCAAACCACCAGAGGTGTTTTGCCGACTGGAAAAAAGGTGGCTGAAGTGCATCCCGGCCAACGGGGACTACTTTGAAGGGAACAATTTGAATTTGGTAGAATAATAATTTTTTTTTCCAACTTATGAGCAAAGTGTCGAAACTTTTTGATCAGAGTAGTACATACTGAAAGGTACAACTTTCTTATGTTTTGCTCTGGTAACATTTTTCCTATAAACGAAAGGGGATGCCTTTGGAACGTTAAATTAAAATATTTGATGGTGAATTTCTACATCATATTAATATCCTTAAATATTTTTGTTTTCATTTCATGAAGGTTCATGTTTATTGGCGATAGTCTATAGTAAACATTGACAAATTTACTTTAATTTTACAGAACCAAACATTACTCTCTGATCTTTATTTGTCTTATTGTCTATATTTATCTTATTATTTATATTATCTTATTGTCTATATCAACTATCTTAAAAATGGAATTATTAATTACCCATTAATATATAATTATATTTTTAAAATAGAGCAATCCATATTTAATTCATTAGATAATAAAAGGCATATATTGGATTTAATAAAATATTTATTTTGCCAATATTTCGGTTGGCTGAACGCTAAACCTATATCAAGGCATTATATTTTTGTATATACAAACTCAGTGCCGCATAGTGTTATAATATCACAGTTGAAATAATTTTAAAAATACAAAGTAGGTGGGGGAAATTGTGCAAGCAAAAAATATTTTAAAAAGTTACAATCAGAATAAGTTAAATATTTTAAATATAGGATAGACCTCATTATTTTTTCTCCTTTAATATTTTAAAATATTTAACTTATTCTGATTGTAACTTTTTAAAATATTTTTTGCTTGCACAATTTCCCTCACCTACTTTGTATTTTCAAAATTATTTCAACTGTGATAATATAACACTATGCGGCGCTGAATTTGTGTATACAAAAATGTAATGCCTTGATAAATATTGGCAAAATAAATCTTTTATTAAATCCAATATATGCCTTTTATTATCTAATATGAATATATAGCATCTATATAATATCTATTGATTATTATATAACACAAGGCAATGGAGCGACATCTATATATGCAAAATGAAATCTTTAAGCACGAATTTATATATTTTCATATAAACCAACTTTCTATTTACTTCGATGAATATTATATAAGAAAATGTATATATATCCTATAAATATAAAGGAAAAACATAATCGATATCGTAGAATACATCAATATATATTCAAAATCGATAAATTGAAGTTTAAGTTTCTAGAAAATCTATATAGATATTGCATGGACATTTTATATTTATGATGTGAAGCATAACAGGTTTTATGTTTTCTTTGGACAGAGAGCAATGTCAATTTGATTTACATTTTGTCAATATAATATTTAATACATCACATGGGGATAATCCGTATACATATATATATGTAAATTAGAAACTATTTTAGACGCGTAAGATTCTTTTCGAAATTAAACAATATATACTGCCCTTACTGAAATGGAAAAATTAAAGGAAGGGCCTGGTTATCAGTGATGAACCCTCCCAGCGGTTTCGCCAGTTTAATATATTTGTATATTTATAATTGTTTGAAATTCTACTGTCCTCAAAGCTCATGTCCATAGTTCATCTAAAATACCCATTCCAAGATTCTAGCAACAGTATCACTATAAAAAGAAAGATTGAAAAATGCAATAGGACAGCGGTATGGTAGATTAAATTGGCGCAACCGCTGGGAGGGTTCACCACTAATGAGCCAGGCCCTCCTTTTAATTTTTCCATTGCAGTAAGGGCAGTAGAAATTGTTTATTTCAAAAATATCTTACGCGTCTAAAATAGTTTCTAATTTTCATAACAGATGGCGCGCTAATGCATCGTAACACATATATGTGCATAAAGAAAATTTCATGTTTTTAAGTCGACGGTGGTCTGTTTTTATAAGGAGACAGGCAATTTTGTTCACACTTGATTATCTCGTGTGTCTTAAATGAAGGTCACTGTATATCAAATATCTTTTAGTGCTATTGTCTGAATCCCGATATACGTATATACTTTCCTGCAGTTGGCGTTTCTTGCGCTCCGTCGGCCTGGATTATCCTTATTTCTCTCTCTATATGCTTATGTATTACTTCCTTAAGTTCTGTCCATGAGTATATTTGTCTATCATACATACATATATTGAAAACATAATATAAAATAATTAGTTTTTTATATTAAGGTTTAATATATATATTTTCAATTCTGGGTACCTTCTATAAAAATGTATCCTTTTTTATTAATCAGATTTCTAATTAAATTTTAATAATATATATTTTAAAAAAATGAATTCCTGCCTACATCTTATATTCAGATCTGATTAAAATTTCTAATACTATTATAAAACTGAATATAAAAGGGAATATAATTAAAATACTAGGTAATTGTCATAGTAATGTATTATATTTAGTATTGCAAAATTTAATTATGTTTATTAGAAATGTATTATATAAAAGCATATACGTGCTACCTAGATATTCATATTAAATATTTAATATATATTCTATATAAAAATAATATATTAATCATTTTATATAAACAAAAGGATTAAAAACCTGATTGATAAGGGATGTTTTCATCAATTATAATTACAGTTTTTCACGGAAATTTCCAAATACATATTAACATTTAATTACACAGTGAATAGTCATATTACATTTCTTATTATATATTTATACTGTGGTGATTATATATGTTTGTTAATTAAAAAGGCATAAATTGGATAAGATATCATTTATTCTACCAATATTTCAGTTGGCTGAACGCCAACCTTTATCAAGGTATTATAACATATTAATGTGTGTCAACAACAAACTCAGGGCCACATAACGTCAATAGAATTAAGTTTGAAAAATAATTTTGCTTACATGCTTTATATGATTTCAAAACGATATATCTTTATATAAATAATATCTAAAACTATATATATATATATATAATATAATCTAAAATGCTAATCTTTTATTTTTAAAAACATGTATTTTATTTTCATCAATGACTATTCTTTTATTTTTGACCATAGATTTAGAATACTTTTGAAATTTGTGGTAAATATGTATAGTTATCCTGTCTTTTTTTTAATTCACAAATATAGGATTCATTTTATAAATTGTATATTCCAGTGAAAAATATTTAATGTGTAATTATTTTCAAGTAATTGAAAATAAAAACTACTCGATAAGTAAATAACTATCTTTCCTTTTTCACGACTGCACCTCCTATTCTTTATTCATTCCAACATCAAAACATAATCATAATAATTGAGTTAAATAAATTTAAAATATTTGCAGAATTTCTTTATTAAGGTATCGGGACGCAAGCTTTCACGTGGTCGCGCTTCATCAGGCCACTGGCTCCGCCAAGGCGTGTGCAACACATATAATAGAAATTCAGAGAAATACATTTAAAAAATCAAAAATAAAAATAGTTGCCAGTTGTAGAGGGTACAGTTTCAATGGGGGTTGGCATCATCTGCGTTGAATATGCTGGAACTGTTGGGGTAGATCTGTTTATGCTATTATTGTCTTTGGAGATTAAAGATTCTAGAATGAGTCCATTGTATTTGGAGAATATTTTATGGAAGTGATATATATATATGTAGTAATCCCGATGTGGAATGTACTGGGCAGTCGTGGTAGTGGGTGCGTGATGGGATTCCCGCACTGGGACAGCAAGAGACAGAGGCAGGTCTAGATGGTAACTCCAAGAAGGTAGAGGTAGACCACGGACGAAGGCAGTCGAACCACGGGCGCCACGGATGCCCAAAGCCTACATCGCGGATAGAAGGGGGGGTGAGAGATCCCACCGACCGTCTAACGGCGTCGCTCTGAAAACAACTAACTGAACAACTAACTTTTGTCCCAATCTTGGGGGGCTTTTATGAGACACTCGCAGATGGCGGCGAGTTCTGATTGGCTCCCATAAAATCACGCCACCTGTCAGGCGCCGGGTTGTTTATTACGTCTGGCCACCTGTCAGGCGCCGGGTTGTTTATTACGTCTGGCCACCTGTCAGGCGCCGGGTTGTTTATTAGGTGTGGCCACCTGTTGACGGGGTAATTGAACTCATTATCATAAACACCTGTTCGTCTGGTCTTTGTGGTCGTCTGGTTTACCTTTACCTCTTTATTTTATTTGCCATTTTGTTACGAGTTCGATACACATTTTCATATAGGTATGGGGTTATATAAATATTATAAGAAGGTTGTGATCTAACTAGTTAAAATATACTACATATATATATATAAAGATATATATAATAATAATATACGAAATTTAATCTGAAATTCTCTATCAAGCTGATTGTTTTTTCTAGGTTGATTCAATTTTGTGAGAAGCTGAGGAATTTTCAAACTTAAATTTCTTTCTATATTGATCACCCCTTAAAGACAATATTCTACACCAACGTTCCTCAACTTCACTTTTTCTTGGCCTTCTGATTAGTAAGTTTCGTGAAAATATTTTCCAGACACCGGTGTATCTTTAACAAAAAAAAAAAAAATATTAAAAGACTATGAAAATTCGAAACTATTATAGATGTGTATGATTCTTTTAAAGATTTAACCAATTTCTACTGTTCATGATAAAATTGTGAAAAATTTCAACTGTTACTCTTAGAATCTCTCGTTTCCAAGGAATATAACAGCATAAACAGAAAATTAGATTTACTATCACAATACCGATATCTCAGAATAAATCAATAGATCATTTTATAAGTTCTGGATGCCCTAAAAATGTAAATATACATATTCCATAAAATTGTTAAATTACAAACCAATTTAAAATTTTCAGTCATAAATATCCACGCTGCGCGCGTTTGTTTTTGTGAATATTTCTGGTGGAATAAATTCTATATTTTAGTAAGCCCGTTGAAGAGCGAATAACGCTTGAAAGCTAGCGTTTTTTCAATAAAAAGATACTCATTGTGAGAAAATATTTATAATTTTAAAAATTTCTACTGTCCTTACTGCAATTAAAACATTATTGGGAGGGCATTTCATTGCATTAAGGGCAGTAGAAATTGTTTAAATTTAAAAATAATCATACGCGTCTATAATAGTTTCGAATTTTCATAACAGATGGCCTGCTAATACATCATAATTAAAGTACCATACATTTTAATTTATTTTTTTAATCAACCAGGCGCGATATTGAAATATATGCAGCTTATTACAGAGGAAACAAACAAAGCAACAAACAAATTAGAACTAAGAATTAAGTATTTACAAATTTATATGTATGAATCGACAGAGTTCATAATATTTATATAGATAAAATGGCTGATATAAGAATTGAATCATTTAGATCAGGGAACAATCGATGTCTCACTTCTGCGAAGTTCGGACAGGCTTAGATAAGGTGAAGAGCAGTTTGTTCAGTTTCACCGCAGGAAATGATATATTTGGTCATACATAAGGATGACTTTTTATGGCTAAGTGTCATATTTTATGTAATGTATTCTAAATTCATTTTGCTTTAATAAGTGATATAAAATTTTCATTAATCCTTTATGTGATAAGACCGCTTCCCTGAGAAGATATCAACATGAGATATCACAGGAATATATACTCTTAAGACCAAATATTCATTCTAACTGTACTGTTGTTGCTAATTAGTAGTGCTTATTTTCATGAACAATCTATAGATATTCATCGATTGAACAATTCAAATTTAAGTACAATTATCACACACAAAATAAATATTCTAAATTTCACAAATATATTATGTTGAAGTCGTTAATTTATAAAAATTATAAAATAATATTATAAAAATTATATTATAATTTATTAGGGCGCTATCTGTTATGAAAATTCGAAACTTTTACGGAAGAGCGATCACTCGAAGCATATTACATATTTATAATTGTATGTAATTCTACTGTCCGCATAGTTCATATGTTCTGAGTTCATCTAAAATACCCAATCCAAGATTTCTAGCATCAGTATCACTATAAAAAGATTTTAAAAAATGCAATAAAACAACGGTATGGTAAATTAAACTGGCGAAACCGCTTGGAGGGTTCACCACTGATGAGCCAGGTCCTCCCAATAATTTTTCCATTGCAGTAAAGGCAGTATAAATTGTTTAAATCCAAAAAGAATCTTACACGTCTAAAATAGTTTCTAATTTTCACAAAAATGTTTGTTAAAAATATAAAATTACTCAATTGATATATTTTCACATAATATTATTTATGTACCAAAAGGAGCACTGTCCCTTTTAAATATGCATTAAAACAACTCATTTTTTACTTATCTTTCCAGTACAGAACGTACTACTGGTGATAAAGAATATGACATACTTAGGTACAGTGTTATTCAAACAAAAATACATTGTTTTGATGTATTTCAACGGTAAAGATGCCTTTTCGGTACATGAATGTCATCTACCCGCAATACTGTGTAATATTAGCATTATAATAAGAAATAGTAAGTAATTTGTAAAGGCCTGTAACGCTTTTTTGGTGATATAACGATAGCTTTAGTACGTTCGTTCTTTTTAACGAGTTATTTTCTATGTTACAAGATTTTTAAATAGTACCATTTTAATATAAAAATGTTAATTTGAATGATCTAGCTTGAAATGTTAGCCTTATATCTTCTAACGAAACGTATTGTAAAATAATAGATGTGATTCCAATAACCACTGCAATTCATCTGAATATCAGTCCTTAATATAATGTATTATTTTAAAACATCAGTTCGTATTCTATCTTTATTTACAGTATGTAATATTTGCTTGGAATATTCCGGTGAAATCTCTCTCTCTGGTAGTAAGACAGAGTTTAGCGGTCTAAGCGGTTAGCTTCAGCCTTCAGGGCATGGGGATATAGGTTCGATTTTACATTAAAGAAACTTTTAAAATGAACCCCACATATCTTAAGACAAGTTTAACTTTACTTTAAGACAATAAAATTTATATTTTTAAATACATATTAGAACTCATTCCTGCATGTAAATTATTTATAAAAATTATAAAAATAATTATTTATAAAATATTGCCATATGTGATCTTCAAAATTTGAAACTATTATAGACGCGTATGATTCTTTAAAAAATAAACAATTTCTACTGCCCTTACTGCAATGAACAAATTAATGGGAGGGAATTTTCTATTGCAGTAAGGGCAGTAGAAATTGTTTATTTTAAAAATGAATCATATGCGTCTATAATAGTTTCGAATTTTGAAAACAGATGGCGCGCTAGTGCATCATAATATGTGATCTTGTTAAAAATTACTCTCTTTATCTCTCATTCCTTGACATAGCAATCGCCCATGTCGGGGACAAGGACTCCGACCTAGGCCAGAGGCTGTCCGACTTCAGGACAGAATGTGACATTAAACGAGCCGACACCCAGTGGGATTCGTCTTATACAAATAATATGTAATTATGTTGTTTATATACATTTTTTCTATCTAAATAATCCTATATATATATAATCCTATATATACGATTAATAAAAGTATATTCAATCTCAATCTCTCTCTCTCTCTTATTACTAGTGGTATTAACACTTGAATGGTGATGCTCAGATTCTGCTCTTTGCAGTCTGCATCTGTGGATTGGGAGGTTCTTCAGCCCTTCCTGTAAGTTAACAATATATTTAACACTTCATATATACATGTTATAAAAAATGAAGAGATTCTGTTGATCTTAATTATCTTGAGGATAATGCTATGGAATTATTTTCTTGTTCTTTTTAGGACTAAATGGTATTGGTAATGCAGTCGTGGCAAAAATCTTGAAAGTATAATAATAAAAATAGTTTTGATCAGTAATTGCTTTAATTGAACTAAACGAACATATAAAAAACATAATTTGATAAAAGTACTGCCTGGCTTAAAAAAGAGAAAAACCTTATTTACATAATGTACAAAAGGTTTGAGCCGGCCTTCGGGAAGCAACAACAATGAGTTTTTATGGGGAAAGCGTGACCTCTGGCGGTCGATTTAACAGAGTATTTGAATATATGAAATATATAATTTTTTATTTTTTTTAAACAAAATAATATTTTCATATAACAAATATATATCTTTATCAGCTCTTGCCACAGTTCACTATTTTAAATACCTTTTTGTAAATTCGACCGATTTCCTAACCCCACTCGTAGAATGTTATGAAGCAGCCCATGTACTGATTAAGGCCAAAAACCAAAACCATGATATACAGGTTGGCCTTTTGTCTGAGTTTGCCAAATCTGTTGTTGTGACTCATTATTAATTTTTTCACTAGGTAATTAACATAATGCATCTTTCTCTAATGCATAATTAAAGAGTGAGATACCTCTCTCTTTAGATAATATATATTTTTTCATTTATTTATTTTTTTACTATTGTTTAATAGGTATATGTTTTTGATAATATTCAACAAATATTCAATTTTTCATTTTATATACCTCTTTCCTTTGCTTCCATTCATATAATTAAAACTTTGTGTGTGTGTGGTAAAAAATTACTTTATTTCTCTCTACAAAAAAATAAAAGTGGATAAACTTTCGTAAAAAAATTAGCAAAATTCGAATTGAATTATTCTGCCAATTGGAATCAAATGAAAGCTTATGTATTTAATTATATAATACAAAACGTTCTATATATGTTTAATCTATTTCCACTATTGAATTCCTATATCCATATATCCGTGCTTTCAATTATAATAACCCCAAAAAAAATTAATTCATTTAATTCTCTGCTATTTGTAAAATCAAAATTCACTTTATCCTAACTAAACCTAACTTGTGACCATCTACAAAATTGCATGTGTCATCAATATGTTTATAGGAGGTGTGTCATCAGAAGTTTGAAATTAGCAACACAACGACATTATCGGGTACTTAGGAAAGCCATAAAATTATCCAAAATCAAATATATAGGCAAATTTATGCTGATAATATAATGTTGATATTCAAAGTAAAGCACTTAAGATAACAGAATCTATATTTTCCTTTTATACTGCATAATTTTATATAGAATAAAAATGGCTAATTCCAAACCTGTAGTCATTCAATATACTTATAATTAATTTAATATGTTATTAATTATATAGAGGTTCTATGTACTTTTTATTTGAAGAAAGCCGAGTCAATTGTTATGGAATAATAAATGTATGGTTATCATGTCGACTACATATTAACATATGTGGGAGAGTGATAGTTATATATACATATATATTAGATAGTAAAAAGGCATATATTGGATTTAATAAAAGATGTATTTGCTAATATTTCGGCTGGCTGAACGCCAACCTTTATCGAAGCATTACATTTTTGTATACACAAACTCAGCGCCACATAGTGTTATAATATCACTGTTGAAATCATTAAAAATACAAAGAATGTGGGTAAAAATTTGTGCAGGAAATAAATATTATAAATATTACAATCAGAATAAGTTAAATATCTTAAAATATTAAAGGAAAAATTTAATAATATGGGCAAATAAATCTTTTATTCAATCCAATATATGCCTTTTTATTATCTAATGATTTAAGTATGGATTGCTCTATTTTCAGAACAAATATATATATATATATATATATGTAAACGGAATAGTTAATAAATCACATTTCAATTGAGAAAGAAATGAGCAATAATTATTTTTGGAAATGTCTTTTAAGATTTATGTATATGTTTTTGAAAAATATTAACAAATATTCAAGTACGTATGTGTATTTAGCATTTGTATATCTCCTTCCATTACTTACATTTATATAATTAAAGTTTTGATAATAACACACACGTAAATTACTTCATTTCTACAAAAGCAGAAAAGATTTGCTTTTCGGAACAATATTAGAAAGAATTGAAATCATTTATCTGGCGATTATTAACTTTTATCTCTTTAAACCTTGCTGTAGTGATAGATATTATTATATCAGAAGGTTCACAATTGAAGAGTCAAGTCCTCTAATATATTTTATCATTGCAGTAAGATCTGTAGAAATAATATTTAATTATATACAAGTATCTTGTATGTATACTTGTTATATACTTGTATACATATTGTATACTTGTATACTTGTTGTATGTATACTTGCATCATAAGAAAAATATTACCAAATATAAAAAGTTCAAATTCTATTGATAGATGGCAAGTAAATTTATAATTGATATTTTCATTGATGTGAAGAGTTTGCTGGAAGTTCTCCAGAGGGTCCTTATTGACAACGCGAATTTTCCCAGTCGAAGCAGAAGACTTAAAGCGCTGGCGAAATGATGGCAAGACCCTCGAGACCCGCAGCAAAGAGATAAAAGACATAAAGGAAAACACAACGTTCCAAAAGATACGATATATTTCTATGATTCTACCCTTCAGGTTGCAGCATATAAAAGCAGAATGATCCAATACAATATTAGACCTCTTAAGAAGCCTTCTGATAGATTATATTGGCGAAACAGCTGGTAGGGTTCATCACTTATGAGCCAAGCTCCCAATATTTTTTCATCACAGTAAGGACAGTATAAGTTTGATTTATTCGTGAGAAGAAACATTCGCATCTTAATGTCTTTATTCGTTACACTATATTCCTTTAAAACCTATACACACAATGATTCCTTAATAAAACATAATTTGATAACGTTTGTGGTATATTAGTTTATTAAATTAATGTCTTGACAGTTTGTAATGCACCAAACCAGAAGTATCATAATTGATGCTTAATCAGAAGGTAAAAGCTGATCTTGACTGAACTGGATAATAAATTTGATCCGATTCCGTGCACAAAGCTTTAATATGCAGAGGCTATACAGATTTCTAATGAACAAAGATGTAAGCTGAAATCTTGTCTGTAGGAATTGGAGCATAATTTGATAAAATTTCTCAACACACTAGATGCATCTCTAACTTAAATAGCATCAATGATAATAAACTTTGATTTTGAGCTAAATTAATACAATATCTCTATCAACATACTATCTTGTTCTATAATATCACTAAAATTTAAATTTTGTTTGCAGGTCTCTACGAAGGATTTAAAGTTTGGGATGCAAATAACTGGCACCGATGGAGAGTATCATAATAGCGAAGAAAATAATGATTTCCATGGATCCACAGTTGAAAGCACTATTCAGCATGAGGTAGAAGGTGCCAGTGTCGTTCATGGGCAGGATGAAGAAAGTGAAGATGTAACTACAGAAATTCCTGACAGCGAACGAAATCCTCGTCATCATCATTATGATTATGATGATCATCATCACCATGATCACCATCATGACCACCATGATCACCATGACCATCACGATCACCATGATCACCATGGTCATAATGGAGGACACCATGGGCATCAAAGCCATCAGAGTCATTATGAACGACATAATACCCGTGATACACATGGTCATCACGATGATCACCATGGGCATCATGGGCATCAGGACACTCATCATGGTAACCACGGGCATCAAGACACTCACCATGGCAACCACGGGCATCAAGACACTCACCATGGCAACCACGGGCATCAAGACACTCACCATGGTAACCACGGGCATCAAGACACTCACCATGGTCACCAGGGAAATCGAGGCAACCAACATGGGCACGACAGCCATCGTGGACAAGGTTGTCGCGATCCCTATGACTATAACAATCGCCGTGAAGGCCATCGCGATTATCCCGAGAAGCGAGAAGATCGGCCCCGTGATGACGAGCGTGAACGCGAGCGTCTTGACCCCCGAATGCTACCTTAATACATCTCTATATTATATCCCATTACTTCATCTAACTTATACAACATTTGATATACGCACAATAAAGCTATTTTAATCAAATTGTCTGGATACCTTTGGATATTTACCACATGGGTTTCTATTCCAACTATAATAAAACACCTCACATGACATGTCACTCATAAAACACTACTAATATTATATAAAAGGGCGTACCTGGATCTGTAAAGAAAGAAAAGAAAATTCTTAAAATATTTCGAGAGATTGCTCCCTCTTTATCAATCACTGTGCAATAAATTGATAAAGAGGGAGCAATCTCTCGAAATATTTTAAGAATATTTTTTTCTTTCTTCACAGATCCAGGTACGCCCTTTTATATAATCTTAATTAATGGATCGCCTTTTGACTCAAACTACTAATATTGGTCTCTCCTAGAGATCATCTCTTACTTGGGAACTGATTCATCAGATCAAGTTATTTTTGTTTTACATAAGTATCACCTCACCATATTGATCAGATCTTCAGATACCGCCCTGATATCAAGCGAATAGGATCATTTTAAAATAATATAAAAGAAAAATAAATCATATGGATAGGATACATTTTAAATTCATGTTAGGCGTATGTGTGTCATGTTTAATTATTTTGGAAACTGCTATGTAAAAATGGAATAATGTTTTTGAACCATTCTTATATGAAACTAGCCGAATGACCCGGGCAACGCCCGTGTTTTACCCGATTGAATGTTTTGATTCAAATACTATTTGTTACAATTATAAATTGACGCCTTAAATAAATGCATATATTAGTTAATAACTATAGCCTATGTGCTTTATCTGTCTATGTACTGTTGGCTTCCGTAGGCGTCTCTTACTGGGAAAAAGAGAGAGAGGATTCCATTTAGTTATTAACTAATATATGCATTTATTTAAGGAGCGACCCGCTCCAACACAATAGTTACAAAAAACAAAAAGCGAGTGGGGGGGGGGCAACGTCAAAAACAAAGTGTCTCGCGTAGTGGCGGCGCCATCGTAGCCACGTGATCGTAGCCAACCAATAGGAGAGCGCCATTCCAAAAAAAAAGCAAACGGTAACAGAGATGATGATGCTCGTAATATGAAATAGGGTTCGTTACGATCTGTTCTATCTCATTATAATCAGATAGGAGTTGTTAGATTTCAATTTCTTCTAAATGACATTGAAAATCAAAGATATACTGGAACAATTCAGTTAAGGCGTCTTATTTACATAGATACCATAACAAGCCATCCTTTTTAAACGAACTGCCATGTTTTTTTCCTCTGAAAATTAGAGATAAGATTTTAATTAGAAGAGAAAATTGCTATAAAGTATAAAATAAGGATATAAACAGTAACAATGCATTTCTTTATTCGTGAAAAGTGCAAGCTTTCGGATCTTTATAATCCTTCTACAGGCATAGCTATAGGTTAAAAGCTATCAACTTATAGCTATGCTTGTGAAAGGATTATAAAGATCCGAAATCTTGAACTTTGCACGAATAAAGAAACGCATTGATACTGTTCATATCCTTATTTTTATGATATTTTAAGTTATGCCATAAAGCGTTTACTGATATACACACACACAAAAGCCTTTATTAGAGACTTGCCCCATACAGATTCTTCCAATTGGGTAAGGTAATAATCATCTTGTGTTATTTACATAGAAATTGAACTGGATTTACTCTTCGTCTCAGACTCCTTCACTTGTTGACTGGTGCTTACATAATGATGATCTAAAAATTTATAGTAAGTTATTGCCTTAGATTTGTTTACTGATATTTTTGAAAGCAATACGTAGGGTGAAGTGTTGGTACATTTAATTTGTTGATATAGGGCCTTACTCTCTGCTTCAAGGGCTGCGTTTACTGATATGGAAAATCCACTTAACAGATAACACAGTATACATTTTGTATTAGAATTCCAGTGATAATGGATTACTTTAACATCAATTTGGAATTGAATAGTGAACAATAGTATATAATATTTATTTGATATTGCAACGAGATGTAAATTGATTAATTTGACATCAATATTGGATTGAACATGTGAAATTTAAACATTTTTTATCGAATCGAGATTACAAGAAGAGTAGAGTATTCACATCAATAATTGAATAAGTTAGCGCGCGCTCACATACACAACATGAAATGTAAATCTTAATTGAATATTAAAATAGATTTATTTTATATCAATATTAAGTCGAATAAGTAACCAGGAAATATATTTTCGATTTGTGATTACAATTATGAAAGTAAATATATTAAATTTACATCATTGTTAATTTTTGGATAACTAACACGGGATATTTCTCCCGAATAGAAACTAAAATAAGAGATATCTGAATGTATTACCTTCATATCGGTATTAATATTGCGACAGTTTTTTTTTTCAAATATATGTAAATATTAATTGTACAAATATAAAATATGTAAATACAACAACAACAACAACAAAAAGCCTTTATTTAGGATCACTGACCCTATACAGGATTCACCAGAGGTATGCATAAGAACAAAGCAGTGAGACAAAGGAAACAACAATATAGACAGAAGAAAAAGAAAAAAAGAAAGAAAAAAAAACAAGAAAGAGAAAGAGAGAAGCAAGAAAAACAATTGAAAAAGAGTAGCAGTGAGAAAGTGAGGAGTGAGTGTCACTTGGCCTTCTTCTGAGATATAGACTTGTGGAAACCATAAAACGCCGTAGCAATATACTTATTCTGGGTCATATTGTCAATTATTGATGGAAGTGAAGCACAGAGTTGCCCAGTTTTGAGCATAAGGGTTCTTCTTTTTTTTTTTTCAGAGCAGAGCAATCAAAAATATAGTGAGTGATTTCATTTTTTAGTTTTGAGTTACAGAAGGTACAAATCGATAAAATATGTGAATATAGTTAATTACTTTTTGTTGTTGGTTAGTCTTGTTTGCTTTCCTTGAATGTGGAAAAGTTATTTTTGTTACTTTGCTAAAAATAATAAATAGATATTTTTGGAATCTTCGTGACAATATCAACAGATCTCATAATAGTTAATAAAATTTATCCTAAATTAAGCATTTTTACCTAATTTATCGTCTTTACTAGTGAGTTAGTCACCGCAATCGATATTTTGAAGATTGAGGTAAAATTATTCCTTGGAAAAAGATTTATTAGATTAGATTTTTCCACACTGATTACTCTCCTATCTCTGATATATCTCTTCTATTAGAATGGAAACCAAATTGTAAATATAATCAACAACATTCTCGATAGAGAGAAAAATATATTTTCACGAGAAACATTACCGGTTGTCTTCCTGAGACGTTACTGATAATCTATGACGGTCATCTTTGTCAGATTTTAATATTTTGTTATCATGAATTCATCTCATTTGTCATCTTTGTTGTCCTTGTGATTTTCTTCTCAGTCAAGAATAAGGTTATCTTTTTCATCACCCATGAGGCTATTTTATCATTTTGTGCTACAAAATACTATCTTCTTTTTCGTTTTTATCCAAAGGATTATTCGCCTTTAACGCTACAAAAGGGGCTAACTTATTATTCTTTTTTATCACCAAGTATAAGATAATAATCAATCCTTTCTTCTGTTGACATACATGGGCTAACTATCTTCCTTTTTTTACATACGAGATTATTCTTTGTCAGAGGAATAGAAGATCCATGTGAACACTGTTCAATCAGCAGATTATTCTTTGTTATATATCATCAATGATCTTTGACAAATATGAGATTTTTATCAACCCGATAATCTTCTTCAATCAAGTGAACATTTTTCATCAGTTATTATCATGGCAATCTTCTTGATTAAATATCACTATAGGTATAAAATTGTTCAAATTTATAGAAAAACGATTAGATTAACAATGAAATTCTTCATTGAAATAAAGAAAGTCATTGCTGATTCTTATCTCTTTCTTTTTTACGAACTATCATTTTTTCAGGACATCGCCTCTATGATCATGATTTTCGTGATATAAGAAAATATTCTTGATCAAATATATATTACCGTTGATATTCACCATAGATGATATTAGATATCAGTGTAAATCTTTCTCACAATATCAGATTACAATTTATTAGATATTACTGATGATCTTCGACTAAGATAAGAATTATATTATGATGCATTAGCGCGCCATCTGTTATGAAAATTCGAAACAATTATAGACACGTATAATTCTTTTTAAAAATTAAACAATATCTACTGCCCTTACTGCAATGGTCATTCCCTTAAATATATTTTTTTTATATTGCAGTAAAGGCAGTAGAAATTGTTTATTTTTTAGAAAGAATCATACGCGTCTATTATAGTTTCGAATTTGCATAGATAAGATTATTATTTTTCTCTTATAATCTCGGTAATATCATTCATTCGCTTCGCTACACACAGGATTTTTTCTTTATCAGATATGACCAATGATTTTCGTGTGCCAGACAGGATATTATTATCCTTTATATAAGATATCTTACTCAAACATGAGATTATTCATTATCAGAAATTACTAATGATCTTCGTCATACTCGAGATTATACATCTTTGTCCTTTATCCCCACCTACAAGGTTAGGTCACAATGAGTAATGCACAATCAGAAAGAACGCTGGATGTGTACAGAAGGTGGATATATTGAATGATGCTGATATATAGCTAATAGTTAGGTATTCATATATACCAATACCTCGTTTTGCGTCGTTTCGTTTTGCGTTTTTTTTCGAAGTTGCGTCGCTGCTTAATTTTTACTGATTTTCACTGTGCGTCGTTAGATTTTCGAAGTTGCGTTGTTTTAAATTCGAGTCTTTAATTTTTTTTTTTCAATTTTTTTTTCCTAAAATATGGCAACACCTTTGTTTTTGATTGCGCCATGCCATCAAAATTTGGGGATTCCCTTTCTAACTAAAAATCAACGCAAATTTAATACAATTTTTAAATGGTTTTCTATAGAAAATTTATTTTCACTTTGCGTCGTTTCAATTTGCGTCGTGTTTTTTTTGGAACGTAACCCCGACGCAAAGCGAGGTATGGGTGTATATAAAGTTTTATCTTTATGGTTAGTCAAATAATAATAATATTGATGATTGTGCATTACTTATTTCCCAACCTTGTATATCATACATGGTATTTTTCTTTGTCAATATCAACCTGATAATATTTAGCACAAAAAGAGAACACTCTTCATAAGATATCATAATGGTTATTTTTGTCACACAATATCATTCTTTGTCTGGTAGCATCTATGCTTTTCGTAAACATATTATTACTCTTTTTCGTAGATAATATAAATGATATTTGTTAGACATATGATATTATTCTTTGTCGTATAGAGCGCTCGGTAGTCGTGAATTTAGCTACACATACCTGTATTGTTATATTGTATTGCCGGTAATATCTTCGCATATGATAATTTCTTCTTCAGGTATCGCTGATGATCATAGTCAGACATCAGATTATTCTCATTTGGATAATATATGTGAACTTAATAACATACGATAGATTAATCTTTGTCAGATATCATCACGGTAGTCGTGATCTTCGTAACAGAAAAGAATATTTTCAATTAGAAAAATCATCGATTATCATTCTTACACATGAGATATTCCTTGTTAGAAAATACCATTGATCTTCGGCTTACATTATGTTATTCTTCTTCGAATACCATTGATGATCTTGGTTACACATGGGATTCTAATTTTTAAGATATCATCCGAGTTATCTTCTTCATATAAGAGAGTGATCGTTTAAGAAAATACTGATGATATTATTCCAACATAATTTCTTGAAGTTGTTCTGATGGTTTTAAGATTTTCAGATAATTTTCTGAATGAACCACCATGATGGAATCCTATGTCGATTCTGCGGAGTACCCACACTTCTTTCACCACCAAGAATTATTTTCAATTATTTTCCAAAATAGACTTCTTATCTTTTCCATTGTTTCACCCATGGTTATGTATATTTTAAAGATAAATATATATTTATATATTGCCTTCTTGAAATTTCATTAATCTTAATGTTACAGTTACAAAATCACGTTAATAGGTACTGCTCAACAAGAGCAACCTAGTTTATGATATTTACAACAATGAATAACATGTGAAGGTTATTCATATATTAAACAAATTTTTAACGCGGGATTCGATCCCGGTTCATGGCTGTCGGGAATCGAGGGGTTTACCCACTTGTCCACCGATTCTTTTGCTTTATTGTTTAAGTTTTAAATGCTCAGCAGCTAACCTTTATTAATAGCGTACATTTAAATGTTCAACCTGTGAGAAAACCTTTCTTTTTCCTTATTTCTACGAGCTATAAGCCTTTAAGATAGTTTTAGAATTCGTACAACATTAATATATTCATATATAGAAAGTTTCTCACGAAAGCATTCATAATCAAGATATAAATCTTAAATGCATCTGACATCAATTTATTCCCAAGAATCATCTCATTTAATATTGATTATTATTTATTCTGCTATAGCAAAATTTCCAGCTGAATATAGAGTGCAATGGGAATATTGTTGATGTTACATTACGATAATTGTTAATTTTATTTCATGAAGAGGAAAGGTTGAAACTGCTAAAATATCTTTTCAGCTGGAAAATTGAGTAGGCCAAAATGAAGCTGGATTATGTGTCAATTTATTTGATTTGAATCTCTCTCTACACTTTTTAGATTATATAAATGACACCTTTAATGAAGCATTTTAGGGAATAAATATACTTGTGTCTTTTTAGAAAATATATTCTACAAAATTTCAATACGATATCTTGCAAATTTAAAAAAATATATAACAAAATATGTGTTGAAATGACTATTCTCTCAGATTTCTCCTCTTATTCTTCCTTATTTCTACATTGGGTGAAGTAAATGCGTCTGCCTTTGTCATTAAGACTGGGAGTACTACTCAGTAGCAGGCCGACTTAGCTCCAAAAGAAATGGCCGCCTCTGACATGAGGAACAGACGCCATTTGCATCCACTCCTAACATGGAGTACAAACGCTGGATCAGGAGCCCTTACAGGGTACTATCAGCAGGGCCAGCTGAGCCCAGGTTTTTTAGTGAGCTTTTTACTATTCCCTCTTCTCCTTTTTCATCCGGGCTTGGGACCGGCAAAGGCCGAGCTCTCAGATTTCTAAAAATAAGAATTATTGTTGTTGACCAGTGACTTGTTACTCTGTTGTGTTGCATTATATATGAATAGATGTCTTTGTTAGTTAGCAGTGTGTGCTATTTTACCTTTCAGTATGAGGTTGGTTACCGTTCAATAAAATCCTCCGGTGATCAGTTCCTTCTCCTATCTTCTCTTTTTTCAACAATATGAATAAAATAATTTTGCCTGATAAAATAACATTATGAAATTATTGCTATCCAATTAAGGAATTTACCAACATCATATTATTTAGAGGAGAGAGAATTTATCTTCAAAATCTCTTTTGAAATTAAATTTTATGGTTTTCCTTGGAGGTGGTCTTTTATCAAAGGTCAATTAGATTAGATCGATTTATTTCATTTATTGAAATTGTCTCAATTGATTACTGACCATTAGAAGTATCAATGTATAAGATTCAAACTTCTAATTTCTTTTGTCTATGTATAGAATAATATTTTCATTGAAATGCTACACATCGTCCCCTGAAATACATTAACGCCTCTTATAAAGGTATAAGGAACATTTATCAGAACCCTCCAATGAAAGGAAGAGTACATCAAAAGGTAATAACAATAAAGTAAAAATTTATTCAAGTTTTTAAGACGAAGGCTTTTATAGAAGAAAGAAAAAGGGAGAAGGACCTGGTTGGAATTTTAATATGACGTCGCTTGGTGGAGTTTCATCTGATCTCCATAAAGGCCGAGTTTTTAATGAATCCTACACCTGGCGACAATGGCTTTAATTTGACTAGGTGCGCTCAGTGTAATAATGGAAAAAGCTAAATAAATTCCTGTTCAGAACATATTAAAATTTCTTTATATTTTGTACTTTTTAACTTCACATTTAGGGAGAGCGGGCATTTTGAAGTAGTATTAATACATATAGTAAATATATGTTATATAAAAATATTATTTTATTTAAAATAATTTCATAGATACAAATACTCTGCTAAATCGACCGCCAGAAGTCACTCTTCCCCTATAAAAACTCGTTGTTGCTTTATCCCAATGGCCGGCTCAAAACCTTTGTACATTATGTAAATAATATTTTGTTTTCCTTGTTCTACTCTCCTTAAGTCTGGCAGAACTTTTATCAAATTATGTTCTTTTATATATTCCTCAGCTCAAATAAAGAAATCTCTGATCAAAATTATTTTATTATTCCCACGACTGCATCACCATAGTATAATTTCAACAATCCCAAAATCAGCAGAAAATATCATTAATTTTATTTATTAAATATAATATATATATAGGAATTTTGTTTTTATAACTTTTGCTTGTATTTGTATATTAAGAAATACTTGCATGGACTATAAGTATATACTTTTAATAGCATACCCATGTTACTTTAATTATAGAGCTTCTATGACCAGATAGGTGTTTGTTTTCTATGTCAAATTTTACTACCTTTGATCCCAAAGAATATTTAGCCAATAGGGATTATAGATTCCTCTGGCTCTTCTATAATACTTGGAATTTTTTCAAGTTCTTTGACCCGATACGATTTGTTGTTTTATGGCATATCTATGGCATGAGCAAAGAACTCCATAAGAAATAATTCCATGAACTATTAGTTTTTCCTTTTAATAACCTATCCATGCTACTTGTAATTATGAAGAGTTTCATTTGCCTATGTCCTATTTTACTACCTTGATTATAAAAAAATCTATTTTGATAGGAATTTTCTTTCTATAGCATTCGTATATTACTTGGAATTATTTGAAATTCTTTGACCCGAAGGTTTTGTTGCCTTATGGCATCTATTGCACGGTTGGCTCAATAAGGATTCAACTTAGATCCCAAGATTAATTGTTTTAATGAAGGTGTTGGTGAAGGAGTGGTATGAATTGTCTTCTTTCTATAGCCACAATCCGGGTTCGATTAGGAACTTTTATCTGAATAATAAATGCTTCAATAGCCCTCGATATATACAAAAGCCTAACTTCACCAGTACACTTGTAAGTTCAAAAGTAGAATTGATTTCGTATAGTGTAATTGCAGTAATAGTAGTCGATATCAATTCAATATTATCATCGTAGGTTGTACCACTGGAACTAGGGATAATAATATGAAGAAAATTTTGAACTATATTTGACGAGTATGCTTCTTTTTAAAATAAAACATGTTCTGCTGCCCTTATTGCAATGATTAAATAATGGAAGGATCTGGGCCATCAATAGTAAACCCTCTCAGTAGTTTCACAAGTTTTATCTGTCATAACGCTGTAATATTGCATTTTTTTGTTTTCCTTTTATACCAATACTGAATCTAAACTCTTGGAAAAGGAAAGGTAAATAAACTAGGCACATACGCTTCAAAGGGATAGTAGAAATATATATAATTATAAATTCCAATATTATAACCTCTGTGAAATCTTTAGGACAAAATAATAAAGCCTCCGAGGTTGCGTTTCTTTCTTTAAAACGTTTAATAATGCTCAAGCTTTCGGGTATGGTGGCCCTTCTACAGGAGCAACGCAAAGGGCCACCCTGTAGAAGGGCCACCATACCCGAAAGCTTGAGCATTATTAAACGTTTTAAAGAAAGAAACGCAACCTCGGAGGCTTTATTATTTTGTCCTAAATAATCATAAATATATAATGTGCTTTTCGAACATTCCTCTTCGGCAAATTGCAAATAAGATACTTTATCGAGATTTACATTTTGAGTATCGGTCCGGTAAAATTGTGTTTATAAATAAAATCTTGACGAATAAGTAGAATTTTGCTAGATGCCGATATACATTTGTTATGAAAATCGCTTTTCAATTAGGCAAAAAAGCAAAAAATAAAAAAATATATCTTACAAATCGCATTTTTAGATTTAATAATTTCATACTATTGTCTGGGTGGTGGAATAAGACCTTTTTGCTTGGAAGCTTGACCAGTTTTATCTAATGAATAAAATTATTGTTAAGGTTTTTTTTATCCTGTTTAAAATTAGGACACATCTAATTTGTAATGTACTGATTGAATAATGAGAACAAATATTAGAGCCTAGTTCGGGATTCTGTTTAGCTACTGAGAAATCTCTTCACAACACATGCTGGCATGTGATTGGTTTTACATTGATAGCGGTACATCACACGCTGAGAAAAAATCAGAAATTGTAGTGAATTCTTCTCAGTTATACCCTGAAGGGCTATATTACGTGTCGCTCGGCTATCTCTCTCTCTCCTATTCCATCATGTGAGGGAGGTACTCTCCAAGACACTCTCGACAGAAAACAAGATAATTCTGTGAGATTTCCTCAACATGGCAATTGAACATGTTTGGGGACAAAGACCCATTTATAACCAAGGGCCTATCCGAATTCAGGATGTCTTGTAGCCCTTGATCTAAACCAATGAAGCCTGTATAGATTCCATTATGTATATTCATTCTTGTTATTATCATTATTTTCTTTAGTTTTCTCTGTCACCATAATATTTTATGAACGATGTAATAAAAGTTGATTCAATATCAATCTCTCTATCTTTCCCTCTCTCTCGCTCTCATGGGACTACTTCAGTATATCTTGTCAAAATGAATAGTCAATAGTATGCAAAGCTGTTGTATGACTGTACCAACCCCTCTCTGCGTGGCGGACGGGAGAAGCAGCACAAGTAAGGGACTGCCCTGTAGGGCGAAGTACGGTGTCGTGAACCCCGAGCCGCTACGGTAACTGTGAACAGGGAACTCTGAAATGTGGCTGACTAACGGGGCAATGCCCCCCCCCATTCCATGGAGCAACAAAATCAGAAATTGACGATTGGACAAGACACCCCCACCAGTATGACTGTAAATTGAATGCTGAGTTCGGTTCAAAACAGAAAGAAAATTATTGTTATTATTACACTTCCTTTTTGTTTTCAATTACAATAAGATCATTATATTGATCAACAACATATATCTTTAAGATCAGAAAAATTATGAATTCTAAGGAAATTTCTCTCCATAAATTAACCACGAAGTTCTAATTAAAAAAGTTTTCTCATTAAAAATGGATGCAAGTTTTCAAATAAAATGACAGAAATGATTTCCATAATCGAGTTGGAACATCGACCCTGTAATGTGGGGCTTTCTTTCAGACGACCATCGAAAATCCGATAGTTTCACCGTCTGCCCCGTAAATCGACGTTTTTCGGCTGCTCACATCTATCATTAAATTAGACTTCTTAAGTAGATACCTCGAGCTCACTCTTCTGCTGGAAAAACTGAAGAATTTACTCTCTTTTCTTTCCATTCTATCCCATGAAACTACCGAAATTTGTGTGATTTTCAGAAAGAATTTTATTTGGACGTTTTATTTTGGAATATTATTTCAACTACAGTGATATAGGAAGATACATATATAAATATTTCTATGCGCGCGTGAATGTTTGTAAACTATATTTAATAGGAATATATTCTGTGAATAATTATTCCAATAAAATATAGATTTATTTTATCAATATTTTAGAAATTATTTTCTTTCAATCTTATATCCTTGAACGAATTTTATTATAATTTTTAAGATTTGAAAATTATAAGACTGCTGATACTTTTTGACATTTGAAATGATATTTTTGAATTCAAATTAGTTGAAATTTAGCTTTAATATAAATTTGATGACCTGCAATTATATATATCTCTCTCAAGTTGCATACCCATCTCTCTCGACCTGCCCACTCTGTCGAAAAGAACTTTAGCAATCCATCGTTTGCGAAGTCATTCCCGCGGTGGGCGTCAACAATGAAAACCTTTTATATATATTTATATATATGATTAAGGTTTTCTATTTGGTTTATATAAATTCTACAAGACCGCAGTCAGTGTTCGCAGGAGATTAATAGAATCACCGAATGTCGTGATCGATTCGGATGAGAAAAGCGAAGACTAAAACGCGGCTGATTCCATACTCGCCTTTTCAGTGATACGCTAACCTATGCACGGTGGATTCTGTGGTCACTGGACATGCGTCGGACATGGAGGCTGTTGCGCTCTGCGCTACCTGGAGTATAGGAGCTTCATCTATGCACCCTTCCTGTAGTGAATCTGTATAAGACCGGTGGTCTTAATAAAGTTGTATGTGTGTGTATATATATATCAATTTTATATTTATTCCTTTATATATCCTTATTTAATCTTATTTATTCACTTATATGATCTTTATTTGTATTAAAGAAGTTTCAATCTCAATCTTTCTCTTTCTCTCAACCCTATTTTATTTTCAAGTCCTGACGTTTCGGCGACCCACTGATGGCTTTTCAAAATTGTAAAAACAATATTCCGTTAATAAACATAAAGCCAGCTTGTTAAAAGACTTGATATGTTTACAATTTGAATTAATCATAATAAAACCTATACAATTATGGTATTCTGTAGGTGATAACCTACAGAACTGAATTTTTAGACGAAGCCTGGATATACATGCTATGTCTACAAAGTAGCAGGTCTACAAGCATTCTTCGAGTTTGAGGATGAGCGATGATACTAACGACAACTCACTTATAAACAGAAGAGGACCTCTCAAACTAGTTAGAGTTTATCATGTCGATTTTTTTTACTAATTTATGATATTTTCTTATTTTTCTCAATTAATTTTCAACCACTTGCACATTGACCCACGTCTAGTATCCATTCATGCACAAAAAAAAAAACATAAGAAAGTTTCATATTTGATATCGCCGCGGTCATCTACTTATTTATTTATTATTCTTCTTCTTATTATTTTTTTTTTTGAAGGAAACAGGAGCAATTTTGTCTACACTTGGTTATCTCGTGTGTCTTCACTAAAAGTCACTGTGTTTAAAGATCTTTCAGAGTTATTGTCTGAATCTCGATATACATGCATCGATATACATAAAAGTATTTTTAAAGAGAAATAACGACTATTTCTAACTTTAAGGATGATGTATGAAAGGGTGAAAATATGAAGGGTAATGGCGAACGGAAAAATAAAAGTGTCCAGGGGCGGGAATCGAACCCACGACCTTCCGCTTACCGGGCAGATGCCATGTCCACTAGGCTACCCTGGACATATTTTTCCGTTCGTAAATATTATATAAAGTAATTTAAAACATAATATAACGCGGCTGATGATTGTAAAACGAAAATTGCAATTATACCGCGAATGTTTCTTCTAAACAAAAATCGAAATTTATTTTTAAAGAGAAATAACGACTATTTCTAACTTTAAGGATGAAGTATGAAAGGGTGAAAATATGAAGAGTAATGGCGAACGGAAAAATAAAAGTGTCCAGGGGCGGGAATCGAACCCACGACCTTCCGCTTACCGGGCAAATGCCATGTCCACTAGGCTACCCTGGACATATTTTTCCGTTCGTAAATATTATATAAAGTAATTTAAAACATAATATAACGCGGCTGATGATTGTAAAACGAAAATTGCAATTATACCGCGAATGTTTCTTCTAAACAAAAATCGAAATTTATTTTTAAAGAGAAATAACGACTATTTCTAACTTTAAGGATGAAGTATGAAAGGGTGAAAATATGAAGAGTAATGGCGAACGGAAAAATAAAAGTGTCCAGGGGCGGGAATCGAACCCACGACCTTCCGCTTACCGGGCAGATGCCATTTCCACTAGGCTACCCTGGACATATTTTTCCGTTCGTAAATATTATATAAAGTAATTTAAAACATAATATAACGCGGCTGATGATTGTAAAACGAAAATTGCAATTATACCGCGAATGTTTCTTCTAAACAAAAATCGAAATTTATTTTTAAAGAGAAATAACGACTATTTCTAACTTTAAGGATGAAGTATGAAAGGGTGAAAATATGAAGAGTAATGGCGAACGGAAAAATAAAAGTGTCCAGGGGCGGGAATCGAACCCACGACCTTCCGCTTACCGGGCAGATGCCATTTCCACTAGGCTGCCCTGGACATATTTTTCCGTTCGTAAATCTATATATATAAAAATGGATTTTTGTCCGTCCGTCCGTCCGTTCGTCAGTGATAATCTTCTACATCGCTCAACCAATCGTGATGAAACTTTGGGAAGATGTTTAGTATACTACCGGGATGGTTTCTGGCTAATTACTCTTTAGAAATAACCTTTCGCTACATTTTTATTTACAATAAAACGTAAATTCACTCGCAATCAGCGCCCCCTCGCGGAAGACGTATGGCCTAAAATAGCCTCGCATGAGCTTATTTGTATCGTCAAGCTTAGCCTATAGGTTAGGTACACAGCTTCGTACCCCCGCAACCTAGGTTCGAGGCTCAGCGTGGGTGTTTTTTTTTCATTTCTTTTATATTATTGTAGCAAATTATTAAAAATATTATTTTATTTAAAATGTAGGCTTTTTAAAATAAAAATTAACATAAACAATATTTTAATAATATTTGTAACAAACCTAGGTTAGAGGCTCAGCGTGGGTGTCTTTTTTTATTTTCGTTTCTTTTATATTATTGTAGCAAGGTCTGTTTTTACACCATTATTATATTTTGATTGGTTTATTTTAAATATGTTTGTTATGAAGGCTCTATGTAATACTATTTAGAGCACATTTTACATTTTAAACACCTTAGCCCCCCTCTTTCTAATATTGTAGCAAAGTATTGAAAGTATTATTTTATTTTAGATGTTTGCCATGAAACTTTGGGATGTTGTTTAGTATACTATCAGGACGATTTCTGGCGAATTATTTTAGAATAATATTTATAACAATAATTATAGCGAAATTGAGACATAGTGATTATATTCTGTGTTTGTGCATATGTAAATATTTTACAGAAAATGTGAGAATGTTCTATTAGAATATCTCGAAAACAAAAAACAATACATATAAACGAGTTCACTGACATTTATTAATGCAGTGATTGTAATCAATGATTACCGGAAGGATTAGCGGAAGGTCGTGGGTTCGATTCCCGCCCCTGGACACTTTTATTTTTCCGTTCGCCATTACTCTTCATATTTTCACCCTTTCATACTTCATCCTTAAAGTTAGAAATAGTCGTTATTTCTCTTTGAAAATAAATTTCGATTTTTGTTTAGAAGAAACATTCGCGGTATAATTGCAATTTTCGTTTTACAATCATCAGCCGCGTTATATTATGTTTTAAATTATTTTATATAATATTTACGAACGGAAAAAAAAATATGTCCAGGGTAGCCTAGTGGACATGGCATCTTCCCGGTAAGCGGAAGGTCGTGGGTTCGATTCCCGCCCCTGAACACTTTTATTTTTCCGTTCGCCATTACTCTTCATATTTTCACCCTTTCATACTTCATCCTTAAAGTTAGAAATAGTCGTTATTTCTCTTTAAAAATAAAATTCGATTTTTGTTTAGAAGAAACATTCGCGGTATAATTGCAATTTTCGTTTTACAATCATCAGCCGCGTTATATTATGTTTTAAATTACTTTATATAATATTTACGAACGGAAAAATATGTCCAGGGTAGCCTAGTGGACATGGCATCTGCCCGGTAAGCGGAAGGTCGTGGGTTCGATTCCCGCCCCTGGACACTTTTATTTTTCCGTTCGCCATTACTCTTCATATTTTCACCCTTTCATACTTCATCTTTAAAGTTAGAAATAGTCGTTATTTCTCTTTAAAAATAAATTTCGATTTTTGTTTAGAAGAAA
This sequence comes from Cordylochernes scorpioides, assembly GCA_030710605.1. Classification (NCBI taxonomy): domain Eukaryota; kingdom Metazoa; phylum Arthropoda; class Arachnida; order Pseudoscorpiones; family Chernetidae; genus Cordylochernes; species Cordylochernes scorpioides. The sequence goes on along the minus strand of CP092881.1, from coordinate 20,917,382 downwards.
CATTCGCGGTATAATTGCAATTTTCGTTTTACAATCATCAGCCGCGTTATATTATGTTTTAAATTACTTTATATAATATTTACGAACGGAAAAATATGTCCAGGGTAGCCTAGTGGACATGGCATCTGCCCGGTAAGCGGAAGGTCGTGGGTTCGATTCCCGCCCCTGGACACTTTTATTTTTCCGTTCGCCATTACTCTTCATATTTTCACCCTTTCATACTTCATCCTTAAAGTTAGAAATAGTCTGTGGCGACTACACTTTGCTTCAACGCATGCGCGGGCGTTAACACTTCACTACGCATGCGCGTGGGACGTCATCAGAGACGCTGGGATTTAGCGGTAAACATGTAGGCTTACTCCAACGGTCGTTACTCCAACCGTTGTTTCTTTTCTCTCTATAATTTCTTGCTTTAAATAAATTAATTTTAATTATAATTTTATCAGCAGCCTTTCCACAAGCCACACCAACACAGCACATCAACAACCATCCTACAAATTGGTGAGCCGGACGTGATGCAAAAGTTATTTTAATCACACTTTTATATATATTTTTTATTTCATCCACGAAACTTTCAACAGCCCCAGAATGCAAGACGCAACTACGGAACATCCGGAAGGGCCAACATCCACGGCACCCTCCCAAATATCAAGATTGGCTTTCCGTGCACCACCATTCTGGCCCAACAACGTTGAACTGTGGATAAGCCAGCTAGAAGCCGCTTTCGGTCTAGCAGAGATCTCCCGCGACGAAACTAATTTCCAAACAACGGTAACGAGCCTAGACCAGCCAACCCTTACTTACGTCGCGGACATCGTAACGGCCCCCCCACCCTCTGGTAAATACGATGCGCTGAAGGCAGGCCTTCTCCAACGACTCGGTCAATCAAAGCAAACTAAAATCTTACAGGTTCTGGATGGGCGTCCCATGGGAGATCAGAAGCCATCAACAGTCCTTGCCGCGATGCAACATCAGGCAGGAAGAAATTTCTCCGATACAGCACTGAAAATGCTGTGGACTCGACGCCTACCTCAGGACATAAGGGCCGCTCTCGCAGCATCCTCTGAAACAAGTTTGAGTAAGCTGGCGGAAATGGCAGACAACATACACGAAGCCATACTGCCAACGGTCTCAGCAGTGGATCAACCAAGCACAGGTCATTGCGCGGAAGCCCACCAACAGCTGATGACGCAAATCCAAGACCTGCATACGCAAATCGAAGCTTTGAAGTCATCCATGGACACCCCACACAATCGCTATCCGAACGATAGATACCCACCCCACAACAAAAAGGGAAACGCAGGAACTTGCTGGTACCATATGAAGTTTGGAGCGCAAGCTAGGAAGTGCCTTCAACCATGCAACTTCAAGGTCCAGGGAAACGAATACGCCCGCCGTCAGTAGGAGCCACTGACGGCGCAGGCCTTACTCGCCGGCTCTTCATTACGGACCGACGCAGCGCCTATTTGTTTTTGGTCGACACCGGAGCCGAAGTCTCAGTGATTCCACCACCAGTAAAAAACGCTAGGCCCTCGCACAGGCAGCTTTTCGCAGCTAACGGATCTATCATCCACACTTACGGGGAACGACATCTTGAGCTTGACCTCGGTCTCGGACGTTTATTCCGTTGGCCTTTCATCATAGCCGACGTCGGCGTGTCCATCATCGGCGCAGACTTTCTCCGACATTACGGGCTGACAGTAGACCTGCGTAATCACCGGCTGAGCGACCCAGTATCTTCCCTTCACTCCATTGGACAAGTTTCCCCTTCCCCCGCTGTTAGCATTCACCTTACAATCGCCAATTCGCCTTACTCCAGAATACTCAGACAATTCCCAGAGCTCACTAGTCAGAATCTTGTAAAAAGCCCTCCCCGTCACTCAGTGACTCATCATATCTTCACAAAGGGCCCCCCGATTGCAGCAAAACCGCGACGACTCCCCACGGACAAACTCGCCGCGGCAAAGAAAGAATTCGCCTTCATGATGGAGAAAGGCATCTGTCGTCCATCCAAATCACCGTGGGCCAGCCCTCTCCACCTAGTACCCAAAAAAGACGGCTCGCTACGACCATGTGGAGACTACAGGAAACTGAATGCCGCTACCGTCCCCGACCGATATCCAGTCCCTAACATTATGGACTTTGCATCGCATCTGCATGGTAAGAAAATATTTTCTACTATCGATCTGGTTAGAGCGTACCACCATGTGCCCGTGGAAGCTAGAGATATCCCTAAGACTGCCGTTATTACGCCTTTCGGCCTTTTCGAGTTTCCCCGCATGTCCTTAGGCCTATGTAACGCAGCCCAAACCTTTCAAAGGCTCATCAACGAAGTACTCCAAGGTTTGGATTTTGTATATGCCTACATTGACGACGTGCTTATCGCATCCGATTCAGAAAATCAACATGTATCCCATCTTCAACAACTTTTTGGTCGCCTTCGAGACTACGGCCTGACGATCAACGAAACCAAATGCACCTTCGGCCAACCTTCAGTCAAATTCTTGGGGTTTATCATCACTAACGCTGGAATCTCGCCGGACCCTCAGCGAGTACAAGCAATTAAAGACATCCCAATCCCTGATACTGTCGGAAAACTTCGACGTTTTCTGGGTATGTTAAATTTCTATCGGCGCTGCCTCCCCAATGCCGCTAGTACTCAGGCACCACTCCACGCCATGGTCGAAGGGCGCAAGAACGCATCCTGCCAATGGACCACAACAGCACTCCAGGATTTCGACCAGTGCAAATTTCAACTAGCCAACGCTGCCCTCTTGCACCATCCTTTTCCAGAAGCGCCTCTCTGCCTTACGGTAGATGCCTCGGATTTTGCTGTGGGCGCCGCGCTTCACCAGCAAGTTGGCAACAATTTCCAACCAATAGCGTTTTTCTCAAGGAAACTAGACGCTGCACAAAGAAAATACAGCGCATACGACAGAGAACTCCTGGCGGTATACTTGGCTATCAAGCATTTCAGGCATTTTTTGGAAGGGCGACAATTTCCGGTCTATACGGACCACAAACCTCTCACATACGCCTTTCAACAAAATCTGGACAAGGCCTCACCGCGCCAATGTCGACACCTCGATTTCATCGGGCAATTCACAACCGACATCCGCCACATCGCGGGCTGTGAAAATGTACCTGCAGATTTCCTGCCACGCGTGGAACCCATCTCCCACCACCAACCTTATGACCCGAAATCCCTAGCCGAAGCGCAAGCAGTAGACCAGGAGCTACAAGCTCTCTTGACATCGGAAAACCGCAGCTCACTACAACTGGAAAAAGTACAAATCCCAGAAACGAACATTTCCCTGTACTGTGACGTTTCAACAGCAAAACCCAGACCTTTCGTACCCGCACCCTGTCGCCGCATAATTTTTTCTGCATACCACAACTTGTCTCACCCCGGAGAACGAGCTACTACAAGGATGGTCACAGCCCATTACGTCTGGCCGGCCGTCAAGAAGGATTGCGCACTTTGGACTCGCGCCTGCCACCGCTGCCAAGTCTCCAAAACCGCTAGACACACAAGAACGCCCCTTCAGTCGTTTAGTCCCCCAGACGGAAGGTTCAGTCATGTTCACATTGACCTGGTCGGACCATTACCACCGAGTGAAAACTATCGGTACATTTCCACCTGCGTCGACCGATTCACTAGGTGGCCCGAAGCCCTACCCATACAGGACATCACCGCCAAAACAGTAGCAAATGCCTTCCTATCGGTCTGGATATCTCGTTTTGGCGTGCCAGCAAAAGTGATTACAGACCAAGGCAGGCAGTTTGAATCAGCACTTTTCGGTGAGTTGACACGGCTTCTGGGAATCAACAGAATAAGGACATCACCCTACCACCCAGCAGCAAACGGCCTGGTAGAAAGATTCCACAGACAGCTGAAAGACTCCCTTCGCTGTTACGATTCCACGAGCTGGTCCTTGAAACTTCCCCTGGTGCTCCTAGGGATTCGTTCGTCGCTAAGGGAAGATCTCAACACCACAACCGCTGAGCTGGTCTATGGGAAGCCCCTACCCCTTCCAGGAACATTTTTCGAGGACCCCTCCCCTCTGCAAGCTCGCCTACCGAACCGTGGCTGGAGGACTTCAAGCGCGCCATGGCATCTCTGAAACCTGCACCAATCAAACCACATGGGAACCGCCACGTTTACGTGCCCAAGCCACTCGAGACATGTTCCCATGTCTATCTACGTCGGGACCTGATATTGCCACCGCTAGCTCCCCCATACGACGGTCCATATGAAGTCCTTTTCAGGAAACCCAAAATTTACAAACTGAAAATTAAAAAGAGATCCACGTGGGTGTCAATCGACCGCCTCAAGCCTGCTTTCACATCAGAAGGACCGATGTTTTCCCAAGACCCGAACTTAACAAACCAATAAGATTGCATAGGATCGCTGGGAAGATCCTACTGGAGGGGGAGTAGTGTGGCGACTACACTTTGCTTCAACGCATGCGCGGGCGTCAACACTTCACTACGCATGCGCGTGGGACGTCATCAGAGACGCTGGGATTTAGCGGTAAACATGTAGGCTTACTCCAACGGTCGTTACTCCAACCGTTGTTTCTTTTCTCTCTATAATTTCTTGCTTTAAATAAATTAATTTCAATTATAATTTTATCAGCAGCCTTTCCACAAGCCACACCAACACAGCACATCAACAACCATCCTACAAGTCGTTATTTCTCTTTAAAAATAAATTTCGATTTTTGTTTAGAAGAAACATTCGCGGTATAATTGCAATTTTCGTTTTACAATCATCAGCCGCGTTATATTATGTTTTAAATTACTTTATATAATATTTACGAACGGAAAAATATGTCCAGGGTAGCCTAGTGGACATGGCATCTGCCCGGTAAGCGGAAGGTCGTGGGTTCGATTCCCGCCCCTGGACACTTTTATTTTTCCGTTCGCCATTACTCTTCATATTTTCACCCTTTCATACTTCATCCTTAAAGTTAGAAATAGTCGTTATTTCTCTTTAAAAATAAAATTCGATTTTTGTTTAGAAGAAACATTCGCGGTATAATTGCAATTTTCGTTTTACAATCATCAACCGCGTTATATTATGTTTTAAATTACTTTATATAATATTTACGAACGGAAAAATATGTCCAGGGTAGCCTAGTGGACATGTCATCTGCCCGGTAAGCGGAAGGTCGTGGGTTCGATTCCCGCCCCTGGAAACTTTTATTTTTCCGTTCGCCATTACTCTTCATATTTTCACCCTTTCATACTTCATCCTTAAAGTTAGAAATAGTCGTTATTTCTTTTTAAAAATAAATTTCGATTCTTGTTTAGAAGAAACATTCGCGGTATAATTGCAATTTTCGTTTTACAATCATCAGCCGCGTTATATTATGTTTTAAATTACATAAAAGTATACAGCTTTCTTTAGCTCTTACTATGAACATACTTATAGTTTTCAAATGTAATTGTTTGCACATTGTAACATTGAATTAACCTAATAAATATACATTATAGCAATAGTCATATTTTAAACATATAATTATATTTTACTTGTAAAATTAGATTGAATGTACTCTTTTCATTCAACAAAATGGGACACTGTATATCCATGCATCTATCAATCTATTTGTTTGATTATCATATAAAAAGATTAGATATTAATGATAATTTAAGACTCGCGTATGTTAAATGCTTGAATTGTTGTATAACTAGTGTTGTATTGAGTGATAGTGATCTGATAGTGTCTTCTACTTTCTCCTCCCAACACCATTCAGGCCACTTCAATCAATCATTAGGGGGGGACCTACCTACCTAGTAATGATTCAAGAACCTTATATAATTAAAGAGGAGGTAATATTTCAAGGACCTTGTACAAAATATCAATTGATGAACAGTCCCAATATAAATACGGCAATAATTGTAAGAAATAGCAGCTTAAAAATTCAATTAAGTACAGAATTCACTAACTCATTTGCTACAACTATAACCATAAAAACAAAAAGTAAGAAAATATATCTTTCCAACATTTATATACATCCGAATTCAATGAAAAGTGAGCACGAGGAATTTATGAAGAAGTTAATTAATACAAATTTACATATACCGGTGATAATTTGCGGCGATTTCAATGCCAGAGCTCCGTTATGGTATGACATCAGGAAAAATTATAATGGACATAGACTGATCCCTATCATAGATGAAATAAACTTAATTATCCATATTAATAAAACTTTCACGTGTCGTGATGCAAGTGTGATTGATCTCACACTAACAAATAAACAAGCAATTGCGGCGATCAGAAATTGGAAGACACAGCAGATATCGCAAATTTCAGATCATGTAGCTATATCTTTTGAAATATATACAAACGAACAATTTAGTTCAGAAAAATATTATTCCACTTGGAAATTTAATGAGAAAAATGCGAACTGGTTAAGTTTTAGTCAGAGAATTAACAGTACTGAACAAGAAAAATTTGAAAACTTACTAGACATAGTGGATACACCAGAAATGATTGATCAAACGGTAAAAGAACTTACGAACATACTGATTGAGGCAGCACATAATTCACTTAAAGTAAATAATAATATGACAACAAAAAATAATATTAGTAATAAGTGGTGGAATACGAATTTACAGCTTCTAAAGGATCACTGTGTGTGTGTGTGTGTCATTATCTTAGAAACTGTTACTATAGAAACAAAAATTGCCCTAATCATATTAAACAATATTATAAAAGCATACGAAATAAGTATTTACGGGAAATAGAAAAAGCTAGGAAAGCATCATGGAGAATTTTTCTGGAGGAAAACAAATCGAACAACCCTTATGGAAACTTATATAAGGTGTACAAAAACATCAAAAGTGGATCTAAGCGGAAGAGAAATATGCAAATTTTGGAGGGTAATACTGATATGGAATGTTTTCAGAAGGGTGAGGAATTATTGAACAACTTATTTCCAGATGATAAATGTGAAGAAGATACAAACATCCATAAAAGTATAAGAAATTATAATTTAAAACTACTCAATAAAGAAAAACCGATGGTTATGATTACTGAAGTTAACGACTTGATTGACAAATTAAATCCAAAGAAATCTCCCGGAATAGACAACATCTCTAACAACATGATAAGGCACACTAAACAATTTATAGCTCCTATATTGGTGAAACTATTTCAAAAATGTTTAGACATACAATACTATCCTGCTGAATGGAAAAGAGCAGAGGCAATAATTTTTCCGAAACCTGGAAAAACAGATTTTAATAACTATAAAAATTATAGACCTTTATGTCTTAATTCCAACATTTCTAAAATATTTGAAAAAATAATTAATAACAGAATAATAAAATATTATGAAGATTTTAATTTACTAAGTGATCGACAACATGGCTTTAGAAGATCGAAATCTACTATTACTGCACTAACTAAAATAATAAAAATTGCGTTAGAACATAAAACAAGAGAATATGCAGCAATAATTGCAGTGGATATTAGTGCAGCGTTTGATAATGCATGGTGGCCGGCCCTGATGAAACGACTAGATGAAGATGGTGTGCAGGCTTCAATGATAAAACTTCTACAATCATACTTTGATAATAGAAGAATAAGATTTAGATATTCCTCAACTGAAATTAATAAGAAACTAAGTAAAGGATGTCCACAGGGAGGACCACTGTCTCCCACATTATGGAATATTCTTATTAATGAGATACTGAATAATAATCTGGATGATAATTGTGAAACAATAGGATATGCAGATGATATTACGTTAATATGTTGGAATAAAACTCATGAACAACTAAGAAAGACAATAGATAATGTTTAAAATACAATATAACGCGGCTGATGATTGTAAAACGTAAATTAAAATTATACCGCGAATGTTTCTTTTATATAAATCGAAATTTATTTTCAAAGAGAAATAGCGACATTTCTATCTTTGAGGATGAGGTATGGAAAGGTGAAACATGAAGAGTAATGGCGAACGGAAAAATAAAAAGTGTCCAGGGGCGGGAATCGAACCCACACCCTTCTGCTTACCGGGCAGGTGCCTTGTCCACTCGGCTACCCTGGACGTATTTTTCCGTTCGTAACTTATATTTTAAAGTAACATTTAAAATACAATATAACGCGGCTGATGATTGTAAAACGAAAATTAAAATTATACCGCGAATGTTTCTTTTATAAAAATCGAAATTTATTTTCAAAGAGAAATAGCGACGTTTCTATCTTTGAGGATGAGGTATGGAAAGGTGAAACATGAAGAGTAATGGCGAACGGAAAAATAAAAAGTGTCCAGGGGCGGGAATCGAACCCACACCCTTCTGCTTACCGGGCAGGTGCCTTGTCCACTCGGCTACCCTGGACGTATTTTTCCGTTCGTAACTTATATTTTAAATTAACATTTAAAATACAATATAACGCGGCTGATGATTGTAAAACGAAAATTAAAATTATACCGCGAATGTTTCTTTTATAATAATCGAAATTTATTTTCAAAGAGAAATAGCGACATTTCTATCTTTGAGGATGAGGTATGGAAAGGTGAAACATGAAGAGTAATGGCGAACGGAAAAATAAAAAGTGTCCAGGGGCGGGAAACGAACCCACACCCTTCTGCTTACCGGGCAGGTGCCTTGTCCACTCGGCTACCCTGGACGTATTTTTCCGTTCGTAACTTATATTTTAAAGTAACATTTAAAATACAATATAACGCGGCTGATAATTGTAAAACGAAAATTAAAATTATACCGCGAATGTTTCTTTTATAAAAATCGAAATTTATTTTCAAAGAGAAATAGCGACATTTCTATCTTTGAGGATGAGGTATGGAAAGATAGAAATGTCGCTATTTCTCTTTGAAAATAAATTTCGATTTTTATAAAAGAAACATTCGCGGTATAATTTTAATTTTCGTTTTACAATCATCAGCCGCGTTATATTGTATTTTAAATGTTACTTTAAATTTAAGTTACGAACGGAAAAATACGTCCAGGGTAGCCGAGTGGACAAGGCACCTGCCCGGTAAGCAGAAGGGTGTGGGTTCGATTCCCGCCCCTGGACACTTTTTATTTTTCCGTTCGCCATTACTCTTCATGTTTCACCTTTCCATACCTCATCCTCAAAGATAGACATGTCGCTATTTCTCTTTGAAAATAAATTTCGATTTTTATAAAATAAACATTCGCGGTATAATTTTAATAGATAATGTATTAAGAAAAATCAATGAGTGGTGTGAAAGTCGTAAATTAAAATTGTCAGATGAAAAAACAAAAATATTATATTTATATAAATGCAATAGCGATATAATAGTCTCAGGTAGCAAGTTAATTAAACCGGTTGAAGAACTTAAGATTCTAGGAGTGACTATTAAAAATCACCGAGTCAGAAGCAAACTGGACTTTACGCCTCACGTTAATGAAATGATCATAAAGGTAACTAGATCTAGTGGATACCTATTTGGCCTGACAAAGAAAGCATGGGGTCTAGACTTTAGACGAAGACTGATATTGTATAAGACATTATATCGAAGTACAATTACTTATGGTTATCCAATATGGTATCCATTCATAAACAAAAAGTCTAAAGACAAACTTAATTCTCTTCAATATAGTATATTAAAACATTGTATACAGGCCTACAGTACAACATCATCGGATTGTACGCATATACTTGCACAAGTCCCCAAACTTACTGAATATATTGAATCTAACATGTTGAAAACCGAAATAAATTACAACCGATTTGACTCTTCAAGTAGGAATATAATTTCTAATTACATAAGGGAAAAATTGCAGAAATACTATGAGAAGACTAATACCATTTTCAAGTCCTTCGTCACTGATTCCCAAATACCCAAATATGTCAAGCCAAATTTTTACAATGTCCAATTTTTTACTGGACACGGTAACTTTAGATCATATTTGTACAAAGTCAGAAAGACGGATTCGCCTAAATGCTCATGTGGTGCAGAAGAAGAAAATCCTGTACATATTTTAACGGACTGTCGACTTGTAGAGGACTTGAGAGTCAAAAATCAAATAAATATAAATTGTCTAAATCAAATAGTTAATAATAGATATATGTATATGTGATGATGAGTTGCTGTCGACTTATCTGTGATGAGATCCTGTCGACTCATGTAATGAAGATGAGAAGAATTCCAGTAGCTTTTGTTAATCCTGTCGACTACTGAAATAAGAGTTGAAGTCCTAGTAGCTCTTGTTGTACTGTGTTGACCGAGAGGAACAGTCAGGATGTAGAGTTTTCCAGTACCTCTCTGCACCTTGGAAGACCTTTAAAAGTTCTCACAAAATACAGGCAGTCGTGGTCGAGGCAGAGTGGAAAGCTGGGGATATCCATACACAAAAAACGAAGACACAGTTGCACTAAGAAAGTTCCGTAACAGATAAAAGTTGAGCCAGGAGCGAAAGATGGAGACATAGAAGTTTCTTGCTCGTCTACATGATAGTTGAGATCGACATAAGGTACGACCGACGTGAGCTGACGCTAAGGGTGAACTAAACTCAACTGACCGAACTGTACTGAGCTGTCAAGCCACTGTAAGGTGATGATTTATAGGTTAAAGACGGGGTGACCTTATGTGACAGGGGCGTTTGAGAAAGGGCGCCTTTACCTGTCCAGGTGTGAGAGGGGTCTCTACATTCCACCACATGTGACAGTGTGGGTGGCCTGTCGTGGGAACTGTGAATCTACCTGATTTATGACTCCCATCTTTAGACTCTGTTGTTTTGGCAATTCTATGCTCGATCTCTGCTTTAGCTCAACTATTAAATCTATTACAGATTTTATTTATTTATCCACTTTGTACAAATTACATTACATAGGTGATGCAATGACACAGATTAATCATGCGCATAATTATTTATAGATGTGTCTCTATATACAACATGACAATCTTGTTATAAGTTATCTACACAATATGAGGTTGTTGTTTTAAATTACCATATATATAAATTTTAATAGATTTTGTAGAATGTTTTTTAGTAATAGATAGCCTGGGCTGTAATAACTGATATATAGCTATATGCTGTAAATAGCTCTAAATTTCTGTTCTTATCTGTGATGTTCACTAATATTCATTATAGGGTAATTAAATCGTTAACTAACTGACAAATATGTTAATAATTTCTATTATAATAACTAAAATCATATTAATAATTACTGTAAATAAGCTCCCAAACTTGTGTAAGCATGCAAATATCCAAGACGGATATCGCGTGCTTTGTAAATGATAATAAATAAATAAATACTCACATATTCTCATGCCCAACAATGGCCACAGCCTTGCAGAAAATTGACATAGACCTAGAGCAGCAGCTTTACACACCCAAGTTAGCGGACATTGCTGCTGTGATAAAGATGCATGGAGACATCTGAGGCTCTTCATTGGACACGACAACAACAACATTAGGGGGGGGGGCGTGGAGGTCTGACCACATCTCCCAGCAACACCCCCCCCCCTCCCTCCGAACCCTTGGAATATTTGACAAAATTCTGGTCAGTTTCCAAGGTGACTAACGTGGCAACGGCACCCATTTTCCAATGTAGAGCAACCCAAGATAGAGGACATTGCGCTTTCTGTGATAGAGATGCATGGAGACATCTGAGGCTCTTCATTGGATACGACAACAACAGCACTTCTATCAATCATATCAATTATTCTGCAGGTTGGTTGTAGAGGTGAGAATTGCCAATCCAGCATAGTTAATAGCTAGGTAATCGCTTATATTGGTTATGAAAACATATTTTGCGGAAGAGCTTTGCTCGATGCAATACCTTGAAATTATATGTATGTACCTCTACAGACCTATAAGCTTATGTCCATAGTTCACTAAACACCCCTAAGCTGCCTTCCATAGAAAATGCAGGGTATATAACAAAACCAGTCCAATACAATAGTAGAGCGGTTTAGAGATTAATTTGGCGAAACCGCTGAGAGGGTTCACTACTGATGAGCCAAGCCCTCTCATTCAATAAATCATATCATTGCAGTAAGGTCTGTAGAGATAATATTTGATGATATTTAAAAGAAACGCATTGCCAGTAAATTTATTTGTGTAAAATTTTAAAGTGTAAATATATTTTGATATAAACAAATCTTATTTTTGACGTATTTAAATTTAGCATTCTTAATCTTTCGGGATTTATATCTCTTAAAAGAGAGTGTTTTACATTATTGGTTTTTGAAATTGAAGTTTTATAACGAATCTAAGTAAATACGGAAGACTACCGCCATCTACCGGTTATTTTAGAAACTATTCTAAACCTTTTCCTATTTTCAACTAAATAACCCTCAATTGAAATCGACAGTTTTTTTATAAGTATTACGTATTTTATATAAATATTGGAAAATTATATAAATATATTTTATTATATTTGACAAATGAGAGTGTATGGGAGAAAGAATTAAGATAGATCTATTTTAAAGCGCAATAGTGAAAAGTTAAATTCTATTTAAATTTAAGGTTTATAAATATTTTTTTATGATGACTACATAAAGTGAATTAAGAATACGATTAAAAACAATATTTGAGCTATTAGCAAAGAAATGGATAAATAGTTACAAAAACTATTCATAGATGGCGGTAGTATACTTTTAGAAAGACGAAATTCGCTTGTATGAAGAGATAGGAATATTTGCCCGTCGAAGTAAAGCGATGGTGAAAATTCTGAATATCAAAATTATAAAGGAGTTTATTAATGATGGCAAGGTTATCACAGATGAGATATTTTAGGGAAAATTCCCGATATTTAGACTTGCGCTTGATCGACCATTGTATAGGTACATTTCAATAGAGTCTTTCTATCCATTGGCATGCCTGTTTATTATACAGTAGAATGTCCCTGGAAAGGACACCTAATTGTAGAGCCAAACTGTTCTTTAGGGAGAGGTGCCTTCTTACCGGTCAGTTGCTAAATTGTAAAAATGGTAATTTTGCAAATGAAAACTGTCCTTTGTAGAGAAGTGTCCGCTAGCGGGGTGACCGCTAAAAGGAGGTTTCTTTGTAATATAATATTGATCATTATAAATTTTATTTGTTTCAGTATATATATACTTGAAGCTATCTTTAATTTCTCAATTTATTTAATGTTTTAATATCATCATTTTAAAAATATTATAAAATCCGGGTTCCTTCCTTCATATATGAAGAATTTGTATAAAACTACATGCATAAACACTATTTTTCACCATATATGTTAGTTTCCGAAGAGATTATAAATATT